>JAUIMM010001271.1:1212614-2425228 GCA_031769625.1 Taudactylus pleione
ACACAGAAAATATTTTTTTATTTTGTTTGGAGTGCACTTTGGGGGTTACAGCACCCTTTAATGGTCAAGCCAGCCGGCCCTTTACCTATGACACAGGTGCACGCTTGGCGCTACTTTTTTGATGCACTTGCGACTACTGCACACACAATTCACAAAAAGAAATTTTTTTTTTTTATTTTGTTTGGAGTGCCCTTTGGGGATTACAGCACCCTTTAATGGACAAGTCAGAAAGCCCTTTAATTAAGGGACACAGGCACATGCTTGGCGCTGCTCATTTGTTGATGCACGTGCAGCCACAGTGCACACTATTCACAAACACAGAAAACATTTTTTTATTTTGTTTGGAGTGCACTTTCGGGGTTACAGCACCCTTTAATGGTCAAGCCAGCCGGCCCTTAACTTATGACATAGGCGCACGCTTGGCAGTACTTTGTTGATGCACGTGCGGCTACTGCGCACACAATTCACAAACACAAAAAAATATTTATTTGTAATTTTTTTGGAGTACACTTTGGGGGTTACAGCACCCTTTAATGGTGAAGCCAGCCAGCACTTTACCTATGACACAGGCGCACGCTTGGCACTTCTTTGTTGATGCACGTGCGGCTACAATTCACAAACACAAAAAAATATATATTTTTATTTTTTTTGGAGTGCACTTTGGGGGATACAGCACCCTTTAATGTTCAAGCCAGCTGGCCCTTACTTATGACACAGGTGCACACTTGGCAGTACTTTGTTGATGCACGTGCGGCTACTGCGCACACAATTCACAAACACAAAGAAATATATATTTTTATTTTTTTGAATTGCACTTTGGGGGTTACAGCACCCTTTAATGGTGAAGCCAGCCGGCCCTTTACCTATGACACATGCGCACATTTGGCGCTGCTTTGTTGATGCACATGCGGCTACTGCGCACACATTTCACAAACACAAAAAAATATATTTTTTAATTTTCTTTGGAGTGCCCTTTGGGGGTTACAGGACCCTTTAATGGACAAACCAGCTGGCCCTTTACTTATGGGACACAGGCGCACACTTGGCGATGCTCCTTTGTTGATGCACGTGCAGCCACAGTGCACACAATTCACAAACACAGAATTTTTTTTTTATTTTGTTTGGAGTGCACTTTGGGGGTTACAGCACCCTTTAATGGTCATGCCAGCTGGCCCTTACTTATGACACAGGCGCACGCTTGGCAGTACTTTGTTGAAGCACATGCAGCTGCTGCGCTCACAATTCACAAACACAAAGAAATATATATTTTTATTTTTTTTGTAGTGCACTTTGGGAGTTGCAGCACCCTTTAATGGTCAAGCCAGCCGGCCCTTTACCTATGATTCAGGCAAATGCTTGCGCTACTTTGTTGATGCACGTGCGGCTACTGCGCACACAATTCACAAACACAAAAAAATATATATATTTTTTTTGTTTGGAGTGCCCTTTGGGGGTTATAGCACCCTTAAATGGACAAACCAGCCGGCCTTTTACTTATGGGACACAGGCGCACGCTTGGAGATGCTCCTTTGTTGATCCACGTGCAGCCACAGTGCACACAATTCACAAACACAGAAAATAAATTTTTATTTTGTTTGGAGTGCACTTTGGGGGTTACAGCACCCTTTAATGGTCAAGCCAGCTGGCCCTTACTTATGACACAGGTGCACGCTTTGCAGTACTTTGTTGATGCACGTGCGGCTACTGCGCGCACAATTCACAAACACAAAAAATTTGTTTTTTCATATTGTTTGGAGTGCTCTTTGGGGGTTACAGCACCCTTTAACGGTCAAGCCAGCTGGCCCTTTACTTATGACACAGGCGCACGCTTGGCACTACTTTGTTGATGCACGTGCGGCTACTGCACACACAATTCACAAACACAAAAAAATTAATTTTTTTCATTTTTTTGGTGTGCACTTTGGGGGTTACAGCACCCTTTAATGGTCAAGCCAGCCTGCCCTTTACTTATGACACAGGCACACGCTTGGCAGTACTTTGTTGATGCTCGTGCGGCTACTGCGCACACAATTCACAAACACAAAAATTGTATTTTTTTATTTTGTTTGGAGTGCACTTTGGGGGTTACAGCACCCTTTAATGGTCAAGCCAGCCGGCCCATTACCTATTACACAGGTGCACGCTTGGCGCTACTATTTTGATGCACTTACGTCTACTGCGCACACAATTCACAAAAAAAAAAAAAAATATTTTGTTTGGAGTGCCCTTTGGGGATTACAGCACCGTTTAGTGGACAAGTCAGATGGCCTTTTAATTATGGGACACAGGCGCATGCTTGGCGCTTCTCATTTGTTGATGCACGTGCAGCCACAGTGCACACAAGTCACAAACACAGAAAACATTTTTTTATTTTTATTTGGAGTGCACTTTGTGGGTTACAGCACCCTTTAATGGTCAAGCCAGCCGGCCCTTATCTTATGACATAGGCGCATGCTTGGCAGTACTTTGTTGATGCACGTGCAGCTATTGCGCACACAATTCACAAACACAAAAAAATAATTATTTGTAATTTTTTTGGAGTACACTTTGGGGGTTACAGCACCCTTTAATGGTCAAGCCAGCCGGCACTTTACCTATGACACAGGTGCACGCTTGGCACTTCTTTGTTGATGCACGTGCGGCTACAATTCACAAACACAAAAAAATATATATTTTTATTTTTTTGGAGTGCACTTTGGGGGTTACAGCACCCTTTATTGGTCAAGCCAGCTGACCCTTACTTATGACACAGGTGCACACTTGGCAGTACTTTGTTGATGCACGTGCGGCTACTGCGCACACAATTCACAAACACAAAGAAATATATATTTTTATTTTTTTTGTATTGCACTTTGGGGGTTGCAGCACCCTTTAACAGTCAAGCCAGCTGGCCCTTTACCTATGACACAGGCGCATGCTTGGCACTACTTTGTTGATGCACATGCGGCTACTGCGCACACAATTCACAAACACAAAAAAATATATATATTTTTTTTTTTGGAGTGCCCTTTGGGGGTTACATCACCCTTTAATGGACAAAACAGCCAGCTCTTTACTTATGGGGCACAGTCGCACACTTGGCGATGCTCCTTTGTTGATGCACGTGCAGCCACAGTGCACACAATTCACAAACACAGAAAATATTTTTTTATTTTGTTTGGAGTACACTTTGGGGGTTACAGCACCCTTTAATGGTCAAGCCAGCTGGCCCTTACTTATGACACAGGCGCACGCTTGGCAGTACTTTGTTGAAGCACGTGCAGCTACTGCGCACACAATTCACAAACACAAAGAAATATATATTTTAATTTTTTTTGTAGTGCACTTTGGGGGTTGCAGCACCCTTTAACGGTCAAGCCAGCCGGCCCTTTACCTGTGACACAGGCGCACGCTTGGTGCTACTTTGTTTAAGCACGTGCGGCTACTGCGCACACAATTCACAAACACAAAAAAACATATATTTTTATTTTGTTTGGAGTGCCCTTTAGGGGTTACAGCACCCTTTAACAGACAAGCCAGCCGGCCCTTTACTTATGGGACACAGGCGCACTCTTGGCGCTGCTCCTTTGATGATGCACGTGCAGCCACAGTGCACACAATTCACAAACACAGAAAATATTTTTTTATTTTGTTTGGAGTGCACTTTGTGGGTTACAGCACCCTTTAATGGTCAAGCCAGCCGGCCCTTTACTTATGGGACACAGGCGCACGCATGGCAGTACTTTGATGATGAACGTGCGGCTACTGCGCACACAATTCACAAACACAAAAAAATATTTATATATTTTTTTTGGAGTGCACTTTGGGGGATACAGCACCCTTTATTGGTGAAGCCAGTCGGCTTTTTACCTATGACACAGGCGCACGCTTGGCCCTACTTTGTTGATGCACGTGCGGCTACTGCGCACACGATTCACAAACACAAAAAAATATATATATATTTTTTTTTTGGAGTGCACTTTGGGGGTTACAGCACCCTTTAATGGTCAAGCCAGCCGGCCCTTTACCTATGACTCAGGCAAACGCTTGCGCTACTTTGTTGATGCACGTGCGGCTACTGCGCACACAATTCACAAACACAAAAAAATATATTTTTTTGTTTTGTTTGGAGTGCCCTTTGGGGGTTACAGCACCCTTAAATGGACAAACCAGCTTGCCCTTTACTTATGGGACACAGGCGCACGCTTGGAGATGCTCCTTTGTTGATGCACATGCAGCCACAATGCACACAATTCACAAACACAGAAAATATTTTTTTATTTTGTTTGGAGTGCACTTTGGGGGTTACAGCACCCTTTAACGGTCAAGCCAGCCGACCCTTTACCTATGACACAGGTGCACGCTTGGCGCTACTTTTTTGATGCACTTGCGACTGCTGCACACACAATTCACAAAAAAAAAATTTTTTTTTTATTTTGTTTGGAGTGCCCTTTGGGGATTACAGCACCCTTTAATGGACAAGTCAGATGGCCCTTTAATTAAGGGACACAGGCGCATGCTTGGCGCTGCTCATTTGTTGATGCACGTGCAGCCACAGTGCACACAATTCACAAACACAGAAAACATTTTTTTATTTTTATTTGGAGTGCACTTTGTGGGTTACAGCACCCTTTAATGGTCAAGCCAACCGGCCCTTTACTTATGACACAGGCGCACGCTTGGCAGTACTTTGTTGATGCACGTGCGGCTACTGCACACACAATTCACAAACACAAAAAAATATTTATTTGTAATTTTTTTGGAGTAAACTTTGGGGGTTACAGCACCCTTTAATGGTCAAGCCAGCCGGCACTTTACCTATGACACAGGCGCACGCTTGGCACTTCTTTGTTGATGCACGTGCGGCTACAATTCACAAACACAAAAAATTATATATTTACATTTTTTTGGAGTGCACTTTGGGGGTTACAGCACCCTTTATCGGTGAAGCCAGTTGGCTTTTTACCTATGACACAGGCACACGCTTGGCCCTACTTTGTTGATGCACGTGTGGCTACTGCGCACACGATTCACAAACACAAAAAAATATATATATTTTTTTTTTGGAGTGCACTTTGGGGGTTACAGCACCCTTTAATGGTCAAGCCAGCCGGCCCTTTACCTATGACTCAGGGAAACGCTTGCGCTACTTTGTTGATGCACGTGCGGCTACTGCGCACACAATTCACAAACACAAAAAAATATATTTTTTTGTTTTGTTTGGAGTGCCCTTTGGGGGTTACAGCACCCTTAAATGGACAAACCAGCTTGCCCTTTACTTATGGGACACAGGCGCACGCTTGGAGATGCTCCTTTGTTGATGCACATGCAGCCACAGTGCACACAATTCACAAACACAGAAAATATTTTTTTATTGTGTTTGGAGTGCACTTTGGGGGTTACAGCACCCTTTAACGGTCAAGCCAGCCGGCCCTTTACCTATGACACAGGTGCACGCTTGGCGCTACTTTTTTGATGCTCTTGCGACTGCTGCACACACAATTCACAAAAATTAAATTTTTTTTTTATTTTGTTTGGAGTGCCCTTTGGGGATTACAGCACCCTTTAATGGACAAGTCAGATGGCCCTTTAATTAAGGGACACAGGCGCATGCTTGGCGCTGCTCATTTGTTGATGCACGTGCAGCCACAGTGCACACAATTCACAAACACAGAAAACATTTTTTTATTTTTATTCGGAGTGCACTTTGTGGGTTACAGCACCCTTTAATGGTCAAGCCAACCGGCCCTTTACTTATGACACAGGCGCACGCTTGGCATTACTTTGTTGATGCACGTGCGGCTACTGCGCACACAATTCACAAACACAAAAAAATATTTATTTATAATTTTTTTGGAGTACACTTTGGGGGTTACAGCACCCTTTAATGGTCAAGCCAGCCGGCACTTTACCTATGACACAGGCGCACGCTTGGCACTTCTTTGTTGATGCACGTGCGGCTACAATTCACAAACACAAAAAATTATATATTTACATTTTTTTGGAGTGCACTTTGGGGGTTACAGCACCCTTTAATGTTCAAGCCAGCTGGCCCTTACTTATGACACAGGTGCACACTTGGCAGTACTTTGTTGATGCACGTGCGGCTACCGCGCACACAATTCACAAACACAAAGAAATATATATTTTTATTTTTCTGAATTGCACTTTGGGGGTTGCAGCACCCTTTAACGGTCAAGCCAGCCGGCCCTTTACCTATGACAAAGGCGCACATTTGGTGCTACTTTGTTGATGCACTTGCGGCTACTGCGCACACAATTCACAAACACAAAAAAATATATTTTTTTATTTTGTTTGGAGTGCCCTTTGCGGGTTACAGGACCCTTTAATGGACAAACCAGCCTGCCCTTTACTTATGGGACACAGGCGCACACTTGGCGATGCTCCTTTGTTGATGCACGTGCAGCCACAGTGCACACAATTCACAAACACAGAAATTTTTTTTTTATTTTGCTTGGAGTACACTTTGGGGGTTACAGCACCCTTTAATGGTCAAGCCAGCTGGCCCTTAATTATGACACAGGCGCACCCTTGGCAGTACTTTGTTGAAGCACGTGCAGCTACTGCGCACACAATTCACAAACACAAAGAAATATATATTTTTATTTTTTTTGTAGTGCAATTTGGGGGTTGCAGTACCCTTTAATGGTCAAGCCAGCCGGCCCTTTACCTATGATTCAGGCAAATGCTTGCGCTACTTTGTTGATGCACGTGCGGCTACTGCGCACACAATTCACAAACACAAAAAAATATATATATTTTTTTTGTTTGGAGTGCCCTTTGGGGGTTACAGCACCCTTAAATGGACAAACCAGCTGGCCCTTTACTTATGGGACACAGGCGCACGCTTGGAGATGCTCCTTTGTTGATGTAAGTGCAGCCACAGTGCACACAATTCACAAACACAGAAAATAAATTTTTATTTTGTTTGGAGTGCACTTTGGGGGTTACAGCACCCTTTAATGGTCAAGCCAGCTGGCCCTTACTTACGACACAGACGCACGCTTGGCAGTACTTTGTTGATGCACGTCCAGCTACTGCGCACACAATTCACAAACACAAAAAAAAATATTTTTTATTTTGTTTGGAGTGCCCTTTGGGGGTTAAAGTACCCTTTATAGGAGAAACCAGCTGAGCCTTCTCTTATGGGTCACAGGCGCACGCTTGGCGATGCTCCTTTGTTGATGCACGTGCAGCCACAGTGCACTCAATACACAAACACACAAAATATTTTTTTATTTTGTTTGGAGTGCACTTTGGGGGTTACAGCACCCTTTAATGGTCAAACCAGCCGGCCCTTTACTTATGACACAGGCACACGCTTGGCACTACTTTGTTGATGCACGTGCGGCTACTTCACACACAATTCAAAAACACACAATAATATATTTTTTTCATTTTTTTTGGTGTGCTCTTTGGGGGTTACAGCACCCTTTAATGGTCAAGCCAGCCTGCCCTTTACTTATGACACAGGTGCACGCTTGGCACTACTTTGTTGATGCACGTGCGGCTACTGCGCACACAATTCACAAACACAAAAATTGTATTTTTTTATTTTGTTTGGAGTGCGCTTTGGGGGTTACAGCACCCTTTAATGGTCAAGCATGCCGGCCCTTTACCTATGACACAGGTGCACGCTTGGCGCTTCTTTTTTGATGCACTTGCGACTACTGCGCACACAATTCACAAAAACAAAATTTATTTTTTTTATTTTGTTTGGAGTGCCCTTTGGGGATTACAGTACCCTTTAATGGACAAGTCAGAGGGCCCTTTAATTATGGGACACAGGCGCATGCTTGGCGCTTCTCAATTGTTGATGCACGTGCAGCCACAGTGCACACAATTCACAAACACAGAAAACATTTTTTTATTTTTATTTGGAGTGCACTTTGTAGGTTACAGCACCCTTTAATGGTCAAGCCAGCTGGCCCTTAACTTATGACACAGGCGCACGCTTGGCAGTACTTTGTTGATGCACGTGCATCTATTGCGCACACAATTCACAAACACAAAAAAATATTTATATGTAATTTTTTTGGAGTACACTTTGGGGGTTACAGCACCCTTTAATGGTCAAGCCAGCCGGCACTTTACCTATGACACAGGCGCACGCTTGGCACTTCTTTGTTGATGCACGTGCAGCTACAATTCACAAACACAAAAAAATATATATTTTTATTTTTTTTGGAGGGCACTTTGGGGGTTACAGCACCCTTTAATGGTCAAGCCAGCTGGCCCTTACTTATGACACAGGTGCACACTTGGCAGTACTTTGTTGATGCACGTGCAGCTACTGCGCACACAATTCACAAACACAAAGAAATATATATTTTTATATTTTTTGTATTGCACTTTGGGGGTTACAGCACCCTTTAATGGTCAAGCCAGCAGGCCCTTTACCTATGACACAGGTGCACTTTTGGCGATACTTTGTTGATGCCCATGCGGCTACTGCGCACACAATTCACAAACACAAAAAAATATATTTTTTTATTTTGTTTGGAGTGCCCTTTGGGGGTTACAGGACCCTTTAATGGACAAGCCAGCCTGCCCTTTACTTATGGGACACAGGCGCAGGCTTGGCGCTGCTCCATTGTTGATGCACGTGTAGCCACAGTGCACACAATTCAAAACACAAAAAAATATTTAGTTGTAATTTTTTTGGAGTGCACTTTGGGGTTTACAGCACCCTCTAACAGTCAAGCCAGCTGGCCCTTTACCTGTGACACAGGCACACGCTTGGCACTTCTTTGTTGATGCACGTGCGGCTACTGCGCACACAATTCACAAACACAAAAAAATATATAATTTTTTTTTTTTGGAGTGCCCTTTGGGGGTTACATCACCCTTTAATGGACAAAACAGCCAGCTCTTTACTTATGGGACACAGTCGCACACTTGGCGATGCTCCTTTGTTGATGCACGTGCAGCCACAGTGCACACAATACACAAACACAGAAAATATTTTTTTATTTTGTTTGGAGTACACTTTGGGGGTTACAGCACCCATTAATGGTCAAGCCAGCTGGCCCTTACTTATGACACAGGCGCACGCTTGGCAATACTTTGTTGAAGCACGTGCAGCTACTGCGCACATAATTCACAAACACAAAGAAATATATATTTATATTTTTTTGTAGTGCACTTTGTGGGTTGCAGCACCCTTTACCGGTCAAGCCAGCTGGCCCTTTACCTATGACACAGGCGCACGCTTGGTGCTACTTTGTTTATGCACGTGCGGCTACTGCGCACACAATTCACAAACACAAAAAAATATATATTTTTATTTTGTTTGGAGTACACTTTGGGGGATACAGCACCCTTTATCGGTGAAGCCAGTCGGCTTTTTACCTATGACACAGGCGCATGCTTGGCACAACTTTGTTGATGCACGTGCGGCTACTGCGCACACGATTCACAAACACAAAAAAATATATATTTTAAATTTTTTTTGGAGTGCACTTTGGGGGTTACAGCACCCTTTAATGGTCAAGCCAGCCGGCCCATTACCTATGACTCAGGCAAACGCTTGCGCTACTTTGTTGATGTACATGCTGCTACTGCGCACACAATTCACAAACACAAAAAAATTTATTTTTTTGATTTGTTTGGAGTGCCCTTTGGGGGTTACAGCACCCGTAAATGGACAAACCAGCCAGCCCTTTACTTATGGGACACAGGCGCACGCTTGGAGATGCTCCTTTGTTGATACACATGCAGCCACAGCGCACACAAATCACAAACACAGAAAAAAAAATTTTATTTTGTTTGAAGTGCACTTTGGGGGTTACAGCACCCTTTAACGGTCAAGCCAGCCGGCCTTTACTTATGACACAGGCGCACGCTTGGCAGTACTTTGTTGATGCACATGCCGCTACTGCGCACAAAATTCACAATCACAAAAATTGTATTTTTTTATTATTTTTGGAGTGCACTTTGGGGGTTACAGCACCCTTTAATGGTCAAGCCAGCTGGCCCTTTTTCCTATGACACAGGTGCACGCTTGGCACTACTTTTTTGATGCACTTGCGACTACTGCGCACACAATTCACAAAAACAAACAAAAAAAATTTTTATTTTGTTTGGAGTGCCCTTTGGGGATTACAGCACCCTTTAATGGACAAGTCAGATGGCCCATTAATTATGGGACACAGGCGCATGTTTGGCGCTGCTCATTTGTTGATGCACGTGCAGCAACAGTGCACACAATTCACAAACACAGAAAACTTTTTTTTTTTTTTATTTGGAGTGCACTTTGTGGGTTACAGCACCCGTTAATGGTCAAGCGAGCCGTCCCTTTACTTATTACACAGGCGCACGCTTGGCAGTACTTTGTTGATGCACGTGCGACTACTGCGCACACAATTCACAAACACAAAAAAATATTTATTTGTAATTTTTTTGGAGTACACTTTGGGGGTTACAGCACCCTTTAATGGTCAAGCTAGAAGGCACTTTACCTATGACACAGGTACACGCTTTGCACTTCTTTGTTGATGCACGTGCGGCTACAATTCACAAACACAAAAAAATATATATTTTTATTTTTTTTGGAGTGCACTTTGGGGTTTACTGCACCCATTAATGTTCAAGCCAGCCGGCCTTTACTTATGACACAGGCGCACGCTTGGCAGTACTTTGTTGATGCACATGCCGCTACTGCGCACAAAATTCACAATCACAAAAATTGTATTTTTTTATTATTTTTGGAGTGCACTTTGGGGGTTACAGCACCCTTTAATGGTCAAGCCAGCCGGCCCTTTTTCCTATGACACAGGTGCACGCTTGGCACTACTTTTTTGATGCACTTGCGACTACTGCGCACACAATTCACAAAAACAAAAAAAAAATTTTTTATTTTGTTTGGAGTGCCCTTTGGGGATTACAGCACCCTTTAATGGACAAGTCAGATGGCCCATTAATTATGGGACACAGGCGCATGTTTGGCGCTGCTCATTTGTTGATGCACGTGCAGCAAGAGTGCACACAATTCACAAACACAGAAAACTTTTTTTTATTTTTATTTGGAGTGCACTTTGTGGGTTACAGCACCCATTAATGGTCAAGCCAGCTGGCCCTTACTTATGACATAGGTGCATGCTTTGCAGTACTTTGTTGATGCACGTGCGGCTACTGCGCGCACAATTCACAAACACAAAAAATTTGTTTTTTCATATTGTTTGGAGTGCGCTTTGGGGGTTACAGCACCCTTTAATGGTCAAGCCAGCTGGCCCTTTGCTTATGACACAGGCGCACGCTTGGCACTACTTTGTTGATGCACGTGCGGCTACTGCACACACAATTCACAAACACAAAAAAATTAATTTTTTTCATTTTTTTGGTGTGCACTTTTGGGGGTTACAGCACCCTTTAATGGTCAAGCCAGCCTGCCCTTTACTTATGACACAGGCACACGCTTGGCACTACTTTGTTGATGCTCGTGCGGCTACTGCGCACACAATTCACAAACACAAAAATTTTATTTTTTTATTTTGTTTGGAGTGCACTTTGGGGGTTACAGCACCCTTTAATGGTCAAGCCAGCCGGCCCATTACCTATGACACAGGTGCACGCTTGGCGCTACTTTTTTGATGCACTTACGTCTACTGCGCACACAATTCACAAAAAAAAAAATTTTATTTTTTTATTTTGTTTGGAGTGCACTTTGGGGGTTACAGCACCCTTTAATGGTCAAGCCAGCCGGCCCATTACCTATGACACAGGTGCACGCTTGGCGCTACTTTTTTGATGCACTTACGTCTACTGCGCACACAATTCACAAAAAAAAAAAAAAAAAAATTTGTTTGGAGTGCCCTTTGGGGATTACAGCACCGTTTAGTGGACAAGTCAGATGGCCCTTTAATTATGGGACACAGGCGCATGCTTGGCGCTTCTCATTTGTTGATGCACGTGCAGCCACAGTGCACACAAGTCACAAACACAGAAAACATTTTTTTATTTTTATTTGGAGTGCACTTTGTGGGTTACAGCACCCTTTAATGGTCAAGCCAGCTGGCCCTTATCTTATGACATAGTCGCACGCTTGGCAGTACTTTGTTGATGCACGTGCAGCTATTGCGCACACAATTCACAAACACAAAAAAATAATTATTTGTAATTTTTTTGGAGTACACTTTGGGGGTTACAGCACCCTTTAATGGTCAAGCCAGCCGGCACTTTACCTATGACACAGGCGCACGCTTGGCACTTCTTTGTTGATGCACGTGCGGCTACAATTCACAAACACAAAAAAATATATATTTTTATTTTTTTGGAGTGCACTTTGGGGGTTACAGCACCCTTTATTGGTAAAGCCAGCTGACCCTTACTTATGACACAGGTGCACACTTGGCAGTACTTTGTTGATGCACGTGCGGCTACTGCGCACACAATTCACAAACACAAAGAAATATATATTTTTATTTTTTTTGTATTGCACTTTGGGGGTTGCAGCACCCTTTAACAGTCAAGCCAGCTGGCCCTTTACCTATGACACAGGCGCACGCTTGGCACTACTTTGTTGATGCACATGCGGCTACTGCGCACACAATTCACAAACACAAAAAAAAAAATATATATTTTTTTTTTTGGAGTGCCCTTTGGGGGTTACATCACCCTTTAATGGACAAAACAGCCAGCTCTTTACTTATGGGGCACAGTCGCACACTTGGCGATGCTCCTTTGTTGATGCACGTGCAGCCACAGTGCACACAATTCACAAACACAGAAAATATTTTTTTATTTTGTTTGGAGTACACTTTGGGGGTTACAGCACCCTTTAATGGTCAAGCCTGCTGGCCCTTACTTATGACACAGGCGCACGCTTGGCAGTACTTTGTTGAAGCACGTGCAGCTACTGCGCACACAATTCACAAACACAAAGAAATATATATTTTAATTTTTTTTGTAGTGCACTTTGGGGGTTGCAGCACCCTTTAACGGTCAAGCCAGCCGGCCCTTTACCTGTGACACAGGCGCATGCTTGGTGCTACTTTGTTTAAGCACGTGCGGCTACTGCGCACACAATTCACAAACACAAAAAAACATATATTTTTATTTTGTTTGGAGTGCCCTTTAGGGGTTACAGCACCCTTTAACAGACAAGCCAGCCGGCCCTTTACTTATGGGACACAGGCGCACTCTTGGCGCTGCTCCTTTGATGATGCACGTGCAGCCACAGTGCACACAATTCACAAACACAGAAAATATTTTTTTATTTTGTTTGGAGTGCACTTTGTGGGTTACAGCACCCTTTAATGGTCAAGCCAGCCGGCCCTTTACTTATGGGACACAGGCGCACGCATGGCAGTACTTTGATGATGAACGTGCGGCTACTGCGCACACAATTCACAAACACAAAAAAATATTTATATATTTTTTTTGGAGTGCACTTTGGGGGATACAGCACCCTTTATTGGTGAAGCCAGTCGGCTTTTTACCTATGACACAGGCGCACGCTTGGCCCTACTTTGTTGATGCACGTGCGGCTACTGCGCACACGATTCACAAACACAAAAAAATATATATATTTTTTTTTTTGATGTGCACTTTGGGGGTTACAGCACCCTTTAATGGTCAAGCCAGCCGGCCCTTTACCTATGACTCAGGCAAACACTTGCGCTACTTTGTTGATGCACGTGCGGCTACTGCGCACACAATTTACAAACACAAAAAAATATATTTTTTTTGTTTTGTTTGGAGTGCCCTTTGGGGGTTACAGCACCCTTAAATGGACAAACCAGCTTGCCCTTTACTTATGGGACACAGGCGCACACTTGGAGATGCTCCTTTGTTGATGCACATGCAGCAACAATGCACACAATTCACAAACACAGAAAATATTTTTTTATTTTGTTTGGAGTGCACTTTGGGGGTTACAGTACCCTTTAACGGTCAAGCCAGCCGGCCCTTTACCTATGACACAGGTGCACGCTTGGCGCTACTTTTTTGATGCACTTGCGACTGCTGCACACACAATTCACAAAAAAAAATTTTTTTTTTAATTTTGTTTGGAGTGCCCTTTGGAGATTACAGCACCCTTTAATGGACAAGTCAGATGGCCCTTTAATTAAGGGACACAGGCGCATGCTTGGCGCTGCTCATTTGTTGATGCACGTGCAGCCACAGTGCACACAATTCACAAACACAGAAAACATTTTTTTATTTTTATTTGGAGTGCACTTTGTGGGTTACAGCACCCTTTAATGGTCAAGCCAACCGGCCCTTTACTTATGACACAGGCGCACGCTTGGCAGTACTTTGTTGATGCACGTGCGGCTACTGCACACACAATTCACAAACACAAAAAAATATTTATTTGTAATTTTTTTGGAGTACACTTTGGGGGTTACAGCACCCTTTAATGGTCAAGCCAGCCGGCACTTTACCTATGACACAGGCGCACGCTTGGCACTTCTTTGTTGATGCACGTGCGGCTACAATTCACAAACACAAAAAATTATATATTTACATTTTTTTGGAGTGCACTTTGGGGGTTACAGCACCCTTTATCGGTGAAGCCAGTTGGCTTTTTACCTATGACACAGGCACACGCTTGGCCCTACTTTGTTGATGCACGTGTGGCTACTGCGCACACGATTCACAAACACAAAAAATATATATATTTTTTTTTTTTGGAGTGCACTTTGGGGGTTACAGCACCCTTTAATGGTCAAGCCAGCCGGCCCTTTACCTATGACTCAGGCAAACGCTTGCGCTACTTTGTTGATGCACGTGCGGCTACTGCGCACACAATTCACAAACACAAAAAAATATATTTTTTTGTTTTGTTTGGAGTGCCCTTTGGGGGTTACAGCACCCTTAAATGGACAAACCAGCTTGCCCTTTACTTATGGGACACAGGCGCACGCTTGGAGATGCTCCTTTGTTGATGCACATGCAGCCACAGTGCACACAATTCACAAACACAGAAAATATTTTTTTATTTTGTTTGGAGTGCACTTTGGGGGTTACAGCACCCTTTAACGGTCAAGCCAGCCGGCCCTTTACCTATGACACAGGTGCACGCTTGGCGCTACTTTTTTGATGCTCTTGCGACTGCTGCACACACAATTCACAAAAAAAAATTTTTTTTTAATTTTGTTTGGAGTGCCCTTTGGGGATTACAGCACCCTTTAATGGACAAGTCAGATGGCTTTTTAATTAAGGGACACAGGCGCATGCTTGGCGCTGCTCATTTGTTGATGCACGTGCAGCCACAGTGCACACAATTCACAAACACAGAAAACATTTTTTTATTTTTATTTGGAGTGCACTTTGTGGGTTACAGCACCCTTTAATGGTCAAGCCAACCGGCCCTTTACTTATGACACAGGCGCACGCTTGGCAGTACTTTGTTGATGCACGTGCGGCTACTGCGCACACAATTCACAAACACAAAAAAATATTTATTTGTAATTTTTTTGGAGTACACTTTGGGGGTTACAGCACCCTTTAATGGTCAAGCCAGCCGGCACTTTACCTATGACACAGGCGCACGCTTGGCACTTCTTTGTTGATGCACGTGCGGCTACAATTCACAAACACAAAAAATTATATATTTACATTTTTTTGGAGTGCACTTTGGGGGTTACAGCACCCTTTAATGTTCAAGCCAGCTGGCCCTTACTTATGACACAGGTGCACACTTGGCAGTACTTTGTTGATGCACGTGCGGCTACCGCACACACAATTCACAAACACAAAGAAATATATATTTTTATTTTTCTGAATTGCACTTTGGGGGTTGCAGCACCCTTTAACGGTCAAGCCAGCCGGCCCTTTACCTATGACAAAGGCGCACATTTGGTGCTACTTTGTTGATGCACTTGCGGCTACTGCGCACACAATTCACAAACACAAAAAAATATATTTTTTTATTTTGTTTGGAGTGCCCTTTGGGGGTTACAGGACCCTTTAATGGACAAACCAGCCGGCCCTTTACTTATGGGACACAGGCGCACACTTGGCGATGCTCCTTTGTTGATGCACGTGCAGCCACAGTGCACACAATTCACAAACACAGACATTTTTTTTTTATTTTGTTTGGAGTACACTTTGGGGGTTACAGCACCTTTAATGGTCAAGCCAGCTGGCCCTTAATTATGACACAGGCGCACGCTTGGCAGTACTTTGTTGAAGCACGTGCAGCTACTGCGCACACAATTCACAAACACAAAGAAATATATATTTTTATTTTTTTTGTAGTGCAATTTGGGGGTTGCAGCACCCTTTAATGGTCAAGCCAGCCGGCCCTTTACCTATGATTCAGGCAAATGCTTGCGCTACTTTGTTGATGCACGTGCGGCTACTGCGCACACAATTCACAAACACAAAAAAATATATATATTTTTTTTGTTTGGAGTGCCCTTTGGGGGTTACAGCACCCTTAAATGGACAAACCAGCTGGCCCTTTACTTATGGGACACAGGCGCACGCTTGGAGATGCTCCTTTGTTGATGCAAGTGCAGCCACAGTGCACACAATTCACAAACACAGAAAATAAATTTTTATTTGTTTGGAGTGCACTTTGGGGGTTACAGCACCCTTTAACGGTCAAGCCAGCTGGCCCTTACTTACGACACAGATGCACGCTTGGCAGTACTTTGTTGATGCACGTCCAGCTACTGCGCACACAATTCACAAACACACAAAAAAATATTTTTTATTTTGTTTGGAGTGCCCTTTGGGGGTTAAAGTACCCTTTATAGGAGAAACCAGCTGAGCCTTTTCTTATGGGTCATAGGCGCACGCTTGGCGATGCTCCTTTGTTGATGCACGTGCATCCACAGTGCACTCAATACACAAACACAGAAAATATTTTTTTATTTTGTTTGGAGTGCACTTTGGGGGTTACAGCACCCTTTAATGGTCAAGCCAGCCGGCCCTTACTTATGACACAGGTGCACGCTTGGCAGTACTTTGTTGATGCACGTGCGGCTACTGCGCACACAATTCACAAACACAAAAAATTTGTTTTTTTATATTGTTTGGAGTACACTTTGGGGGTTACAGCACCCTTTAACGGTCAAGCCAGCTGGCCCATTACTTGTGACTCAGGCGCACGCTTGGCACTACTTTGTTGATGCACGTGCGGCTACTGCACACACAATTCACAAACACAAAAAAAAAAAATTTTTTCATTTTTTTGGAGTGCACTTTGGGAGTTACAGCACCCTTTAATGGTCAAGCCAGTCTGCCCTTTACTTATGACACAGGCGCACGCTTGGCACTAATTTGTTGATGCACGTGCGGCTACTGCGCACACAATTCACAAACACAAAAAAATTAATTTTTTTCATTTTTTTGGTGTGCACTTTGGGGGTTACAGCACCCTTTAATGGTCAAGCCAGCCTGCCCTTTACTTATGACACAGGCGCACGCTTGGCACTACTTTGTTGATGCACGTGCGGCTACTGCGCACACAATTCACAAACACAAAAATTGTATTTTTTTATTTTGTTTGGAGTGCACTTTGGGGGTTACAGCACCCTTTAATGGTCAAGCCAGCCGGCCCATTACCTATGACACAGGTGCACGCTTGGCGCTACTTTTTTGATGCACTTACGTCTACTGCGCACACAATTCACAAAAAAAAAAAAAATTATTTTCTTTGGAGTGCCCTTTGGGGATTACAGCACCCTTTAGTGGACAAGTCAGATGGCCCTTTAATTATGGGACACAGGCGCATGCTTGGCGCTTCTCATTTGTTGATGCACGTGCAGCCACAGTGCACACAAGTCACAAACACAGAAAACATTTTTTTATTTTTATTTGGAGTGCACTTTGTGGGTTACAGCACCCTTTAATGGTCAAGCCAGCCGGCCCTTATCTTATGACTTAGGCGCACGCTTGGCAGTACTTTGTTGATGCACGTGCAGCTATTGCGCACACAATTCACAAACACAAAAAAATATTTATTTGTAATTTTTTTGGAGTACACTTTGGGGGTTACAGCACCCTTTAATGGTCAAGCCAGCCGGCACTTTACCTATGACACAGGCGCACGCTTGGCACTTCTTTGTTGATGCACGTGCGGCTACAATTCACAAACACAAAAAAATATATATTTTTATTTTTTTTGGAGTGCACTTTGGGGGTTACAGCACCCTTTATTGGTCAAGCCAGCTGACCCTTACTTATGACACAGGTGCACACTTGGCAGTACTTTGTTGATGCACGTGCGGCTACTGCGCACACAATTCACAAACACAAAGAAATATATATTTTTATTTTTTTTGTATTGCACTTTGGGGGTTGCAGCACCCTTTAACAGTCAAGCCAGCTGGCCCTTTACCTATGACACAGGCGCACGCTTGGCACTACTTTGTTGATGCACATGCGGCTACTGCGCACACAATTCACAAACACAAAAAAATATATATATATTTTTTTTTTGGAGTGCCCTTTGGGGGTTACATCACCCTTTAATGGACAAAACAGCCAGCTCTTTACTTATGGGGCACAGTCGCACACTTGGCGATGCTCCTTTGTTGATGCACGTGCAGCCACAGTGCACACAATTCACAAACACAGAAAATATTTTTTTATTTTGTTTGGAGTACACTTTGGGGGTTACAGCACCCTTTAATGGTCAAGCCAGCTGGCCCGTACTTATGACACAGGCGCACGCTTGGCAGTACTTTGTTGAAGCACGTGCAGCTACTGCGCACACAATTCACAAACACAAAGAAATATATATTTTAATTTTTTTTGTAGTGCACTTTGGGGGTTGCAGCACCCTTTAACGGTCAAGCCAGCCAGGCCCTTTACCTGTGACACAGGCGCACGCTTGGTGCTACTTTGTTTAAGCACGTGCGGCTACTGCGCACACAATTCACAAACACATAAAAACATATATTTTTATTTTGTTTGGAGTGCCCTTTAGGGGTTACAGCACCCTTTAACAGACAAGCCAGCCAGCCCCTTACTTATGGGACACAGGCGCACTCTTGGCGCTGCTCCTTTGATGATGCAAGTGCAGCCACAGTGCACACAATTCACAAACACAGAAAATATTTTTTTATTTTGTTTGGAGTGCACTTTGTGGGTTACAGCACCCTTTAATGGTCAAGCCAGCCTGCCCTTTACTTATGGGACACAGGCGCACGCTTGGCAGTACTTTGATGATGAACGTGCGGCTACTGCGCACACAATTCACAAACACAAAAAAATATTTATATATTTTTTTTGGAGTGCACTTTGGGGGATACAGCACCCTTTATCGGTGAAGCCAGTCGGCTTTTTACCTATGACACAGGCGCATGCTTGGCCCTACTTTGTTGATGCACGTGCGGCTACTGCGCACACGATTCACAAACACAAAAAAATATATATATTTTTTTTTTTTGGAGCGCACTTTGGGGGTTACAGCACCCTTTAATGGTCAAGCCAGCCGGCCCTTTACCTATGACTCAGGCAAACGCTTGCGCTACTTTGTTGATGCACGTGCGGCTACTTCACACACAATTCACAAACACAAAAAAATATATTTTTTTGTTTTGTTTGGAGTGCCCTTTGGGTGTTACAGCACCCTTAAATGGACAAACCAGCTGGCCCTTTACTTATGGGACACAGGCGCACGCTTGGAGATGCTCCTTTGTTGATGCACATGCAGCCACAGTGCACACAATTCACAAACACAGAAAATATTTTTTTATTTTGTTTGGAGTGCACTTTGGGGGTTACAGCACCCTTTAATGGTCAAGCCAGCCGGCCCTTTACCTATGACACAGGTGCACGCTTGGCGCTACTTTTTTGATGCACTTGCGACTGCTGCGCACACAATTCACAAAAAAAAAATTTTTTTTTTATTTTGTTTGGAGTGCCCTTTGGGGATTACAGCACCCTTTAATGGACAAGTCAGATGGCCCTTTAATTAAGGGACACAGGCGCATGCTTGGCGCTGCTCATTTGTTGATGCACGTGCAGCCACAGTGCACACAATTCACAAACACAGAAAACATTTTTTTATTTTTATTTGGAGTGCACTTTGTGGGTTACAGCACCCTTTAATGGTCAAGCCAACCGGCCCTTTACTTATGACACAGGCGCACGCTTGGCAGTACTTTGTTGATGCACGTGCGGCTACTGCGCACACAATTCACAAACACAAAAAAATATTTATTTGTAATTTTTTTGGAGTACACTTTGGGGGTTACAGCACCCTTTAATGGTCAAGCCAGCCGGCACTTTACCTATGACACAGGCGCACGCTTGGCACTTCTTTGTTGATGCACGTGCGGCTACAATTCACAAACACAAAAAATTATATATTTACATTTTTTTGGAGTGCACTTTGGGGGTTACAGCACCCTTTAATGTTCAAGCCAGCTGGCCCTTACTTATGACACAGGTGCACACTTGGCAGTACTTTGTTGATGCACGTGCGGCTACCGCGCACACAATTCACAAACACAAAGAAATATATATTTTTATTTTTCTGAATTGCACTTTGGGGGTTGCAGCACCCTTTAACGGTCAAGCCAGCCGGCCCTTTACCTATGACAAAGGCGCACATTTGGTGCTACTTTGTTGATGCACTTGCGGCTACTGCGCACACAATTCTCAAACACAAAAAAATATATTTTTTTATTTTGTTTGGAGTGCCCTTTGTGGGTTACAGGACCCTTTAATGGACAAAACAGCCGGCCCTTTACTTATGGGACACAGGCGCACACTTGGCGATGCTCCTTTGTTGATGCACGTGCAGCCACAGTGCACACAATTCACAAACACAGAAATTTTTTTTTTATTTTGCTTGGAGTACACTTTGGGGGTTACAGCACCCTTTAATGGTCAAGCCAGCTGGCCCTTAATTATGACACAGGCGCACCCTTGGCAGTACTTTGTTGAAGCACGTGCAGCTACTGCGCACACAATTCACAAACACAAAGAAATATATATTTTTATTTTTTTTGTAGTGCAATTTGGGGGTTGCAGTACCCTTTAATGGTCAAGCCAGCCGGCCCTTTACCTATGATTCAGGCAAATGCTTGCGCTACTTTGTTGATGCACGTGCGGCTACTGCGCACACAATTCACAAACACAAAAAAATATACATATTTTTTTTGTTTGGAGTGCCCTTTGGGGGTTACAGCACCCTTAAATGGACAAACCAGCTGGCCCTTTACTTATGGGACACAGGCGCACGCTTGGAGATGCTCCTTTGTTGATGTAAGTGCAGCCACAGTGCACACAATTCACAAACACAGAAAATAAATTTTTATTTTGTTTGGAGTGCACTTTGGGGGTTACAGCACCCTTTAATGGTCAAGCCAGCTGGCCCTTACTTACGACACAGACGCACGCTTGGCAGTACTTTGTTGATGCACGTCCAGCTACTGCGCACACAATTCACAAACACAAAAAAAAAAAATTTTTATTTTGTTTGGAGTGCCCTTTGGGGGTTAAAGTACCCTTTATAGGAGAAACCAGCTGAGCCTTCTCTTATGGGTCACAGGCGCACGCTTGGCGATGCTCCTTTGTTGATGCACGTGCAGCCACAGTGCACTCAATACACAAACACACAAAATATTTTTTTATTTTGTTTGGAGTGCACTTTGGGGGTTACAGCACCCTTTAATGGTCAAACCAGCCGGCCCTTTACTTATGACACAGGCACACGCTTGGCACTACTTTGTTGATGCACGTGCGGCTACTTCACACACAATTCAAAAACACACAATAATATATTTTTTTCATTTTTTTTGGTGTGCTCTTTGGGGGTTACAGCACCCTTTAATGGTCAAGCCAGCCTGCCCTTTACTTATGACACAGGTGCACGCTTGGCACTACTTTGTTGATGCACGTGCGGCTACTGCGCACACAATTCACAAACACAAAAATTGTATTTTTTTATTTTGTTTGGAGTGCGCTTTGGGGGTTACAGCACCCTTTAATGGTCAAGCATGCCGGCCCTTTACCTATGACACAGGTGCACGCTTGGCGCTACTTTTTTGATGCACTTGCGACTGCTGCGCACACAATTCACAAAAAAAAAATTTTTTTTTTATTTTGTTTGGAGTGCCCTTTGGGGATTACAGCACCCTTTAATGGACAAGTCAGATGGCCCTTTAATTAAGGGACACAGGCGCATGCTTGGCGCTGCTCATTTGTTGATGCACGTGCAGCCACAGTGCACACAATTCACAAACACAGAAAACATTTTTTTATTTTTATTTGGAGTGCACTTTGTGGGTTACAGCACCCTTTAATGGTCAAGCCAACCGGCCCTTTACTTATGACACAGGCGCACGCTTGGCAGTACTTTGTTGATGCACGTGCGGCTACTGCGCACACAATTCACAAACACAAAAAAATATTTATTTGTAATTTTTTTGGAGTACACTTTGGGGGTTACAGCACCCTTTAATGGTCAAGCCAGCCGGCACTTTACCTATGACACAGGCGCACGCTTGGCACTTCTTTGTTGATGCACGTGCGGCTACAATTCACAAACACAAAAAATTATATATTTACATTTTTTTGGAGTGCACTTTGGGGGTTACAGCACCCTTTAATGTTCAAGCCAGCTGGCCCTTACTTATGACACAGGTGCACACTTGGCAGTACTTTGTTGATGCACGTGCGGCTACCGCGCACACAATTCACAAACACAAAGAAATATATATTTTTATTTTTCTGAATTGCACTTTGGGGGTTGCAGCACCCTTTAACGGTCAAGCCAGCCGGCCCTTTACCTATGACAAAGGCGCACATTTGGTGCTACTTTGTTGATGCACTTGCGGCTACTGCGCACACAATTCTCAAACACAAAAAAATATATTTTTTTATTTTGTTTGGAGTGCCCTTTGTGGGTTACAGGACCCTTTAATGGACAAAACAGCCGGCCCTTTACTTATGGGACACAGGCGCACACTTGGCGATGCTCCTTTGTTGATGCACGTGCAGCCACAGTGCACACAATTCACAAACACAGAAATTTTTTTTTTATTTTGCTTGGAGTACACTTTGGGGGTTACAGCACCCTTTAATGGTCAAGCCAGCTGGCCCTTAATTATGACACAGGCGCACCCTTGGCAGTACTTTGTTGAAGCACGTGCAGCTACTGCGCACACAATTCACAAACACAAAGAAATATATATTTTTTTTTTTTTTTGTAGTGCAATTTGGGGGTTGCAGTACCCTTTAATGGTCAAGCCAGCCGGCCCTTTACCTATGATTCAGGCAAATGCTTGCGCTACTTTGTTGATGCACGTGCGGCTACTGCGCACACAATTCACAAACACAAAAAAATATATATATTTTTTTTGTTTGGAGTGCCCTTTGGGGGTTACAGCACCCTTAAATGGACAAACCAGCTGGCCCTTTACTTATGGGACACAGGCGCACGCTTGGAGATGCTCCTTTGTTGATGTAAGTGCAGCCACAGTGCACACAATTCACAAACACAGAAAATAAATTTTTATTTTGTTTGGAGTGCACTTTGGGGGTTACAGCACCCTTTAATGGTCAAGCCAGCTGGCCCTTACTTACGACACAGACGCACGCTTGGCAGTACTTTGTTGATGCACGTCCAGCTACTGCGCACACAATTCACAAACACAAAAAAAAATATTTTTTATTTTGTTTGGAGTGCCCTTTGGGGGTTAAAGTACCCTTTATAGGAGAAACCAGCTGAGCCTTCTCTTATGGGTCACAGGCGCACGCTTGGCGATGCTCCTTTGTTGATGCACGTGCAGCCACAGTGCACTCAATACACAAACACACAAAATATTTTTTTATTTTGTTTGGAGTGCACTTTGGGGGTTACAGCACCCTTTAATGGTCAAACCAGCCGGCCCTTTACTTATGACACAGGCACACGCTTGGCACTACTTTGTTGATGCACGTGCGGCTACTTCACACACAATTCAAAAACACACAATAATATATTTTTTTCATTTTTTTTGGTGTGCTCTTTGGGGGTTACAGCACCCTTTAATGGTCAAGCCAGCCTGCCCTTTACTTATGACACAGGTGCACGCTTGGCACTACTTTGTTGATGCACGTGCGGCTACTGCGCACACAATTCACAAACACAAAAATTTTATTTTTTTATTTTGTTTGGAGTGTGCTTTGGGGGTTACAGCACCCTTTAATGGTCAAGCATGCCGGCCCTTTACCTATGACACAGGTGCACGCTTGGCGCTTCTTTTTTGATGCACTTGCGACTACTGCGCACACAATTCACAAAAACAAAATTTATTTTTTTTATTTTGTTTGGAGTGCCCTTTGGGGATTACAGTACCCTTTAATGGACAAGTCAGAGGGCCCTTTAATTATGGGACACAGGCGCATGCTTGGCGCTTCTCAATTGTTGATGCACGTGCAGCCACAGTGCACACAATTCACAAACACAGAAAACATTTTTTTATTTTTATTTGGAGTGCACTTTGTAGGTTACAGCACCCTTTAATGGTCAAGCCAGCTGGCCCTTAACTTATGACACAGGCGCACGCTTGGCAGTACTTTGTTGATGCACGTGCATCTATTGCGCACACAATTCACAAACACAAAAAAATATTTATATGTAATTTTTTTGGAGTACACTTTGGGGGTTACAGCACCCTTTAATGGTCAAGCCAGCCGGCACTTTACCTATGACACAGGCGCACGCTTGGCACTTCTTTGTTGATGCACGTGCAGCTACAATTCACAAACACAAAAAAATATATATTTTTATTTTTTTTGGAGGGCACTTTGGGGGTTACAGCACCCTTTAATGGTCAAGCCAGCTGGCCCTTACTTATGACACAGGTGCACACTTGGCAGTACTTTGTTGATGCACGTGCAGCTACTGCGCACACAATTCACAAACACAAAGAAATATATATTTTTATATTTTTTGTATTGCACTTTGGGGGTTACAGCACCCTTTAATGGTCAAGCCAGCAGGCCCTTTACCTATGACACAGGTGCACTTTTGGCGATACTTTGTTGATGCCCATGCGGCTACTGCGCACACAATTCACAAACACAAAAAAATATATTTTTTTATTTTGTTTGGAGTGCCCTTTGGGGGTTACAGGACCCTTTAATGGACAAGCCAGCCTGCCCTTTACTTATGGGACACAGGCGCAGGCTTGGCGCTGCTCCATTGTTGATGCACGTGTAGCCACAGTGCACACAATTCAAAACACAAAAAAATATTTAGTTGTAATTTTTTTGGAGTGCACTTTGGGGTTTACAGCACCCTCTAACAGTCAAGCCAGCTGGCCCTTTACCTGTGACACAGGCACACGCTTGGCACTTCTTTGTTGATGCACGTGCGGCTACTGCGCACACAATTCACAAACACAAAAAAATATATAATTTTTTTTTTTTGGAGTGCCCTTTGGGGGTTACATCACCCTTTAATGGACAAAACAGCCAGCTCTTTACTTATGGGACACAGTCGCACACTTGGCGATGCTCCTTTGTTGATGCACGTGCAGCCACAGTGCACACAATACACAAACACAGAAAATATTTTTTTATTTTGTTTGGAGTACACTTTGGGGGTTACAGCACCCATTAATGGTCAAGCCAGCTGGCCCTTACTTATGACACAGGCGCACGCTTGGCAATACTTTGTTGAAGCACGTGCAGCTACTGCGCACATAATTCACAAACACAAAGAAATATATATTTATATTTTTTTGTAGTGCACTTTGTGGGTTGCAGCACCCTTTACCGGTCAAGCCAGCTGGCCCTTTACCTATGACACAGGCGCACGCTTGGTGCTACTTTGTTTATGCACGTGCGGCTACTGCGCACACAATTCACAAACACAAAAAAATATATATTTTTATTTTGTTTGGAGTACACTTTGGGGGATACAGCACCCTTTATCGGTGAAGCCAGTCGGCTTTTTACCTATGACACAGGCGCATGCTTGGCACAACTTTGTTGATGCACGTGCGGCTACTGCGCACACGATTCACAAACACAAAAAAATATATATTTTAAATTTTTTTTGGAGTGCACTTTGGGGGTTACAGCACCCTTTAATGGTCAAGCCAGCCGGCCCATTACCTATGACTCAGGCAAACGCTTGCGCTACTTTGTTGATGTACATGCTGCTACTGCGCACACAATTCACAAACACAAAAAAATTTATTTTTTTGATTTGTTTGGAGTGCCCTTTGGGGGTTACAGCACCCTTAAATGGACAAACCAGCCAGCCCTTTACTTATGGGACACAGGCGCACGCTTGGAGATGCTCCTTTGTTGATACACATGCAGCCACAGCGCACACAAATCACAAACACAGAAAAAAATTTTTTATTTTGTTTGAAGTGCACTTTGGGGGTTACAGCACCCTTTAACGGTCAAGCCAGCCGGCCTTTACTTATGACACAGGCGCACGCTTGGCAGTACTTTGTTGATGCACATGCCGCTACTGCGCACAAAATTCACAATCACAAAAATTGTATTTTTTTATTATTTTTGGAGTGCACTTTGGGGGTTACAGCACCCTTTAATGGTCAAGCCAGCTGGCCCTTTTTCCTATGACACAGGTGCACGCTTGGCACTACTTTTTTGATGCACTTGCGACTACTGCGCACACAATTCACAAAAACAAACAAAAAAATTTTTTATTTTGTTTGGAGTGCCCTTTGGGGATTACAGCACCCTTTAATGGACAAGTCAGATGGCCCATTAATTATGGGACACAGGCGCATGTTTGGCACTGCTCATTTGTTGATGCACGTGCAGCAACAGTGCACACAATTCACAAACACAGAAAACTTTTTTTTTTTTTTATTTGGAGTGCACTTTGTGGGTTACAGCACCCGTTAATGGTCAAGCGAGCCGGCCCTTTACTTATTACACAGGCGCACGCTTGGCAGTACTTTGTTGATGCACGTGCGACTACTGCGCACACAATTCACAAACACAAAAAAATATTTATTTGTAATTTTTTTGGAGTACACTTTGGGGGTTACAGCACCCTTTAATGGTCAAGCTAGAAGGCACTTTACCTATGACACAGGTACACGCTTTGCACTTCTTTGTTGATGCACGTGCGGCTACAATTCACAAACACAAAAAAATATATATTTTTATTTTTTTTGGAGTGCACTTTGGGGTTTACTGCACCCATTAATGTTCAAGCCAGCCGGCCTTTACTTATGACACAGGCGCACGCTTGGCAGTACTTTGTTGATGCACATGCCGCTACTGCGCACAAAATTCACAATCACAAAAATTGTATTTTTTTATTATTTTTGGAGTGCACTTTGGGGGTTACAGCACCCTTTAATGGTCAAGCCAGCCGGCCCTTTTTCCTATGACACAGGTGCACGCTTGGCACTACTTTTTTGATGCACTTGCGACTACTGCGCACACAATTCACAAAAACAAAAAAAAAATTTTTTATTTTGTTTGGAGTGCCCTTTGGGGATTACAGCACCCTTTAATGGACAAGTCAGATGGCCCATTAATTATGGGACACAGGCGCATGTTTGGCGCTGCTCATTTGTTGATGCACGTGCAGCAACAGTGCACACAATTCACAAACACAGAAAACTTTTTTTTATTTTTATTTGGAGTGCACTTTGTGGGTTACAGCACCCATTAATGGTCAAGCCAGCTGGCCCTTACTTATGACACAGGTGCATGCTTTGCAGTACTTTGTTGATGCACGTGCGGCTACTGCGCGCACAATTCACAAACACAAAAAATTTGTTTTTTCATATTGTTTGGAGTGCGCTTTGGGGGTTACAGCACCCTTTAATGGTCAAGCCAGCTGGCCCTTTGCTTATGACACAGGCGCACGCTTGGCACTACTTTGTTGATGCACGTGCGGCTACTGCACACACAATTCACAAACACAAAAAAATTATTTTTTTTCATTTTTTTGGTGTGCACTTTTGGGGGTTACAGCACCCTTTAATGGTCAAGCCAGCCTGCCCTTTACTTATGACACAGGCACACGCTTGGCACTACTTTGTTGATGCTCGTGCGGCTACTGCGCACACAATTCACAAACACAAAAATTTTATTTTTTTATTTTGTTTGGAGTGCACTTTGGGGGTTACAGCACCCTTTAATGGTCAAGCCAGCCGGCCCATTACCTATGACACAGGTGCACGCTTGGCGCTACTTTTTTGATGCACTTATGTCTACTGCGCACACAATTCACAAAAAAAAAAAAAAAAAATTTGTTTGGAGTGCCCTTTGGGGATTACAGCACCGTTTAGTGGACAAGTCAGATGGCCCTTTAATTATGGGACACAGGCGCATGCTTGGCGCTTCTCATTTGTTGATGCACGTGCAGCCACAGTGCACACAAGTCACAAACACAGAAAACATTTTTTTATTTTTATTTGGAGTGCACTTTGTGGGTTACAGCACCCTTTAATGGTCAAGCCAGCTGGCCCTTATCTTATGACATAGTCGCACGCTTGGCAGTACTTTGTTGATGCACGTGCAGCTATTGCGCACACAATTCACAAACACAAAAAAATAATTATTTGTAATTTTTTTGGAGTACACTTTGGGGGTTACAGCACCCTTTAATGGTCAAGCCAGCCGGCACTTTACCTATGACACAGGCGCACGCTTGGCACTTCTTTGTTGATGCACGTGCGGCTACAATTCACAAACACAAAAAAATATATATTTTTATTTTTTTGGAGTGCACTTTGGGGGTTACAGCACCCTTTATTGGTAAAGCCAGCTGACCCTTACTTATGACACAGGTGCACACTTGGCAGTACTTTGTTGATGCACGTGCGGCTACTGCGCACACAATTCACAAACACAAAGAAATATATATTTTTATTTTTTTTGTATTGCACTTTGGGGGTTGCAGCACCCTTTAACAGTCAAGCCAGCTGGCCCTTTACCTATGACACAGGCGCACGCTTGGCACTACTTTGTTGATGCACATGCGGCTACTGCGCACACAATTCACAAACACAAAAAAAAAAATATATATATTTTTTTTTGGAGTGCCCTTTGGGGGTTACATCACCCTTTAATGGACAAAACAGCCAGCTCTTTACTTATGGGGCACAGTCGCACACTTGGCGATGCTCCTTTGTTGATGCACGTGCAGCCACAGTGCACACAATTCACAAACACAGAAAATATTTTTTTATTTTGTTTGGAGTACACTTTGGGGGTTACAGCACCCTTTAATGGTCAAGCCTGCTGGCCCTTACTTATGACACAGGCGCACGCTTGGCAGTACTTTGTTGAAGCACGTGCAGCTACTGCGCACACAATTCACAAACACAAAGAAATATATATTTTAATTTTTTTTGTAGTGCACTTTGGGGGTTGCAGCACCCTTTAACGGTCAAGCCAGCCGGCCCTTTACCTGTGACACAGGCGCATGCTTGGTGCTACTTTGTTTAAGCACGTGCGGCTACTGCGCACACAATTCACAAACACAAAAAAACATATATTTTTATTTTGTTTGGAGTGCCCTTTAGGGGTTACAGCACCCTTTAACAGACAAGCCAGCCGGCCCTTTACTTATAGGACACAGGCGCACTCTTGGCGCTGCTCCTTTGATGATGCACGTGCAGCCACAGTGCACACAATTCACAAACACAGAAAATATTTTTTTATTTTGTTTGGAGTGCACTTTGTGGGTTACAGCACCCTTTAATGGTCAAGCCAGCCGGCCCTTTACTTATGGGACACAGGCGCACGCATGGCAGTACTTTGATGATGAACGTGCGGCTACTGCGCACACAATTCACAAACACAAAAAAATATTTATATATTTTTTTTGGAGTGCACTTTGGGGGATACAGCACCCTTTATTGGTGAAGCCAGTCGGCTTTTTACCTATGACACAGGCGCACGCTTGGCCCTACTTTGTTGATGCACGTGCGGCTACTGCGCACACGATTCACAAACACAAAAAAATATATATATTTTTTTTTTTGATGTGCACTTTGGGGGTTACAGCACCCTTTAATGGTCAAGCCAGCCGGCCCTTTACCTATGACTCAGGCAAACACTTGCGCTACTTTGTTGATGCACGTGCGGCTACTGCGCACACAATTTACAAACACAAAAAAATATATTTTTTTTGTTTTGTTTGGAGTGCCCTTTGGGGGTTACAGCACCCTTAAATGGACAAACCAGCTTGCCCTTTACTTATGGGACACAGGCGCACGCTTGGAGATGCTCCTTTGTTGATGCACATGCAGCAACAATGCACACAATTCACAAACACAGAAAATATTTTTTTATTTTGTTTGGAGTGCACTTTGGGGGTTACAGTACCCTTTAACGGTCAAGCCAGCCGGCCCTTTACCTATGACACAGGTGCACGCTTGGCGCTACTTTTTTGATGCACTTGCGACTGCTGCACACACAATTCACAAAAAAAATTTTTTTTTTTTATTTTGTTTGGAGTGCCCTTTGGAGATTACAGCACCCTTTAATGGACAAGTCAGATGGCCCTTTAATTAAGGGACACAGGCGCATGCTTGGCGCTGCTCATTTGTTGATGCACGTGCAGCCACAGTGCACACAATTCACAAACACAGAAAACATTTTTTTATTTTTATTTGGAGTGCACTTTGTGGGTTACAGCACCCTTTAATGGTCAAGCCAACCAGCCCTTTACTTATGACACAGGCGCACGCTTGGCAGTACTTTGTTGATGCACGTGCGGCTACTGCACACACAATTCACAAACACAAAAAAATATTTATTTGTAATTTTTTTGGAGTACACTTTGGGGGTTACAGCACCCTTTAATGGTCAAGCCAGCCGGCACTTTACCTATGACACAGGCGCACGCTTGGCACTTCTTTGTTGATGCACGTGCGGCTACAATTCACAAACACAAAAAATTATATATTTACATTTTTTTGGAGTGCACTTTGGGGGTTACAGCACCCTTTATCGGTGAAGCCAGTTGGCTTTTTACCTATGACACAGGCACACGCTTGGCCCTACTTTGTTGATGCACGTGTGGCTACTGCGCACACGATTCACAAACACAAAAAATATATATATATTTTTTTTTTGGAGTGCACTTTGGGGGTTACAGCACCCTTTAATGGTCAAGCCAGCCGGCCCTTTACCTATGACTCAGGCAAACGCTTGCGCTACTTTGTTGATGCACGTGCGGCTACTGCGCACACAATTCACAAACACAAAAAAATATATTTTTTTGTTTTGTTTGGAGTGCCCTTTGGGGGTTACAGCACCCTTAAATGGACAAACCAGCTTGCCCTTTACTTATGGGACACAGGCGCACGCTTGGAGATGCTCCTTTGTTGATGCACATGCAGCCACAGTGCACACAATTCACAAACACAGAAAATATTTTTTTATTTTGTTTGGAGTGCACTTTGGGGGTTACAGCACCCTTTAACGGTCAAGCCAGCCGGCCCTTTACCTATGACACAGGTGCACGCTTGGCGCTACTTTTTTGATGCTCTTGCGACTGCTGCACACACAATTCACAAAAAAAATTTTTTTTTTAATTTTGTTTGGAGTGCCCTTTGGGGATTACAGCACCCTTTAATGGACAAGTCAGATGGCTTTTTAATTAAGGGACACAGGCGCATGCTTGGCGCTGCTCATTTGTTGATGCACGTGCAGCCACAGTGCACACAATTCACAAACACAGAAAACATTTTTTTATTTTTATTTGGAGTGCACTTTGTGGGTTACAGCACCCTTTAATGGTCAAGCCAACCGGCCCTTTACTTATGACACAGGCGCACGCTTGGCAGTACTTTGTTGATGCACGTGCGGCTACTGCGCACACAATTCACAAACACAAAAAAATATTTATTTGTAATTTTTTTGGAGTACACTTTGGGGGTTACAGCACCCTTTAATGGTCAAGCCAGCCGGCACTTTACCTATGACACAGGCGCACGCTTGGCACTTCTTTGTTGATGCACGTGCGGCTACAATTCACAAACACAAAAAATTATATATTTACATTTTTTTGGAGTGCACTTTGGGGGTTACAGCACCCTTTAATGTTCAAGCCAGCTGGCCCTTACTTATGACACAGGTGCACACTTGGCAGTACTTTGTTGATGCACGTGCGGCTACTGTGCACACAATTCACAAACACAAAAATTGTATTTTTTTATTTTGTTTGGAGTGCACTTTGGGGGTTACAGCACCCTTTAATGGTCAAGCCAGCCGGCCCATTACCTATGACACAGGTGCACGCTTGGCGCTACTTTTTTGATGCACTTACGTCTACTGCGCACACAATTCACAAAAAAAAAAAAAAATATTTTCTTTGGAGTGCCCTTTGGGGATTACAGCACCCTTTAGTGGACAAGTCAGATGGCCCTTTAATTATGGGACACAGGCGCATGCTTGGCGCTTCTCATTTGTTGATGCACGTGCAGCCACAGTGCACACAAGTCACAAACACAGAAAACATTTTTTTATTTTTATTTGGAGTGCACTTTGTGGGTTACAGCACCCTTTAATGGTCAAGCCAGCCGGCCCTTATCTTATGACTTAGGCGCACGCTTGGCAGTACTTTGTTGATGCACGTGCAGCTATTGCGCACACAATTCACAAACACAAAAAAATATTTATTTGTAATTTTTTTGGAGTACACTTTGGGGGTTACAGCACCCTTTAATGGTCAAGCCAGCCGGCACTTTACCTATGACACAGGCGCACGCTTGGCACTTCTTTGTTGATGCACGTGCGGCTACAATTCACAAACACAAAAAAATATATATTTTTATTTTTTTTGGAGTGCACTTTGGGGGTTACAGCACCCTTTATTGGTCAAGCCAGCTGACCCTTACTTATGACACAGGTGCACACTTGGCAGTACTTTGTTGATGCACGTGCGGCTACTGCGCACACAATTCACAAACACAAAGAAATATATATTTTTATTTTTTTTGTATTGCACTTTGGGGGTTGCAGCACCCTTTAACAGTCAAGCCAGCTGGCCCTTTACCTATGACACAGGCGCACGCTTGGCACTACTTTGTTGATGCACATGCGGCTACTGCGCACACAATTCACAAACACAAAAAAATATATATATATTTTTTTTTTGGAGTGCCCTTTGGGGGTTACATCACCCTTTAATGGACAAAACAGCCAGCTCTTTACTTATGGGGCACAGTCGCACACTTGGCGATGCTCCTTTGTTGATGCACGTGCAGCCACAGTGCACACAATTCACAAACACAGAAAATATTTTTTTATTTTGTTTGGAGTACACTTTGGGGGTTACAGCACCCTTTAATGGTCAAGCCAGCTGGCCCGTACTTATGACACAGGCGCACGCTTGGCAGTACTTTGTTGAAGCACGTGCAGCTACTGCGCACACAATTCACAAACACAAAGAAATATATATTTTAATTTTTTTTGTAGTGCACTTTGGGGGTTGCAGCACCCTTTAACGGTCAAGCCAGCCAGGCCCTTTACCTGTGACACAGGCGCACGCTTGGTGCTACTTTGTTTAAGCACGTGCGGCTACTGCGCACACAATTCACAAACACATAAAAACATATATTTTTATTTTGTTTGGAGTGCCCTTTAGGGGTTACAGCACCCTTTAACAGACAAGCCAGCCAGCCCCTTACTTATGGGACACAGGCGCACTCTTGGCGCTGCTCCTTTGATGATGCAAGTGCAGCCACAGTGCACACAATTCACAAACACAGAAAATATTTTTTTATTTTGTTTGGAGTGCACTTTGTGGGTTACAGCACCCTTTAATGGTCAAGCCAGCCTGCCCTTTACTTATGGGACACAGGCGCACGCTTGGCAGTACTTTGATGATGAACGTGCGGCTACTGCGCACACAATTCACAAACACAAAAAAATATTTATATATTTTTTTTGGAGTGCACTTTGGGGGATACAGCACCCTTTATCGGTGAAGCCAGTCGGCTTTTTACCTATGACACAGGCGCATGCTTGGCCCTACTTTGTTGATGCACGTGCGGCTACTGCGCACACGATTCACAAACACAAAAAAATATATATATATTTTTTTTTTGGAGCGCACTTTGGGGGTTACAGCACCCTTTAATGGTCAAGCCAGCCGGCCCTTTACCTATGACTCAGGCAAACGCTTGCGCTACTTTGTTGATGCACGTGCGGCTACTGCGCACACAATTCACAAACACAAAAAAATATATTTTTTTGTTTTGTTTGGAGTGCCCTTTGGGGGTTACAGCACCCTTAAATGGACAAACCAGCTGGCCCTTTACTTATGGGACACAGGCGCACGCTTGGAGATGCTCCTTTGTTGATGCACATGCAGCCACAGTGCACACAATTCACAAACACAGAAAATATTTTTTTATTTTGTTTGGAGTGCACTTTGGGGGTTACAGCACCCTTTAATGGTCAAGCCAGCCGGCCCTTTACCTATGACACAGGTGCACGCTTGGCGCTACTTTTTTGATGCACTTGCGACTGCTGCGCACACAATTCACAAAAAAAAAATTTTTTTTTTATTTTGTTTGGAGTGCCCTTTGGGGATTACAGCACCCTTTAATGGACAAGTCAGATGGCCCTTTAATTAAGGGACACAGGCGCATGCTTGGCGCTGCTCATTTGTTGATGCACGTGCAGCCACAGTGCACACAATTCACAAACACAGAAAACATTTTTTTATTTTTATTTGGAGTGCACTTTGTGGGTTACAGCACCCTTTAATGGTCAAGCCAACCGGCCCTTTACTTATGACACAGGCGCACGCTTGGCAGTACTTTGTTGATGCACGTGCGGCTACTGCGCACACAATTCACAAACACAAAAAAATATTTATTTGTAATTTTTTTGGAGTACACTTTGGGGGTTACAGCACCCTTTAATGGTCAAGCCAGCCGGCACTTTACCTATGACACAGGCGCACGCTTGGCACTTCTTTGTTGATGCACGTGCGGCTACAATTCACAAACACAAAAAATTATATATTTACATTTTTTTGGAGTGCACTTTGGGGGTTACAGCACCCTTTAATGTTCAAGCCAGCTGGCCCTTACTTATGACACAGGTGCACACTTGGCAGTACTTTGTTGATGCACGTGCGGCTACCGCGCACACAATTCACAAACACAAAGAAATATATATTTTTATTTTTCTGAATTGCACTTTGGGGGTTGCAGCACCCTTTAACGGTCAAGCCAGCCGGCCCTTTACCTATGACAAAGGCGCACATTTGGTGCTACTTTGTTGATGCACTTGCGGCTACTGCGCACACAATTCTCAAACACAAAAAAATATATTTTTTTATTTTGTTTGGAGTGCCCTTTGTGGGTTACAGGACCCTTTAATGGACAAAACAGCCGGCCCTTTACTTATGGGACACAGGCGCACACTTGGCGATGCTCCTTTGTTGATGCACGTGCAGCCACAGTGCACACAATTCACAAACACAGAAATTTTTTTTTTATTTTGCTTGGAGTACACTTTGGGGGTTACAGCACCCTTTAATGGTCAAGCCAGCTGGCCCTTAATTATGACACAGGCGCACCCTTGGCAGTACTTTGTTGAAGCACGTGCAGCTACTGCGCACACAATTCACAAACACAAAGAAATATATATTTTTATTTTTTTTGTAGTGCAATTTGGGGGTTGCAGTACCCTTTAATGGTCAAGCCAGCCGGCCCTTTACCTATGATTCAGGCAAATGCTTGCGCTACTTTGTTGATGCACGTGCGGCTACTGCGCACACAATTCACAAACACAAAAAAATATACATATTTTTTTTGTTTGGAGTGCCCTTTGGGGGTTACAGCACCCTTAAATGGACAAACCAGCTGGCCCTTTACTTATGGGACACAGGCGCACGCTTGGAGATGCTCCTTTGTTGATGTAAGTGCAGCCACAGTGCACACAATTCACAAACACAGAAAATAAATTTTTATTTTGTTTGGAGTGCACTTTGGGGGTTACAGCACCCTTTAATGGTCAAGCCAGCTGGCCGTTACTTACGACACAGACGCACGCTTGGCAGTACTTTGTTGATGCACGTCCAGCTACTGCGCACACAATTCACAAACACAAAAAAAAAAATTTTTTATTTTGTTTGGAGTGCCCTTTGGGGGTTAAAGTACCCTTTATAGGAGAAACCAGCTGAGCCTTCTCTTATGGGTCACAGGCGCATGCTTGGCGATGCTCCTTTGTTGATGCACGTGCAGCCACAGTGCACTCAATACACAAACACACAAAATATTTTTTTATTTTGTTTGGAGTGCACTTTGGGGGTTACAGCACCCTTTAATGGTCAAACCAGCCGGCCCTTTACTTATGACACAGGCACACGCTTGGCACTACTTTGTTGATGCACGTGCGGCTACTTCACACACAATTCAAAAACACACAATAATATATTTTTTTCATTTTTTTTGGTGTGCTCTTTGGGGGTTACAGCACCCTTTAATGGTCAAGCCAGCATGCCCTTTACTTATGACACAGGTGCACGCTTGGCACTACTTTGTTGATGCACGTGCGGCTACTGCGCACACAATTCACAAACACAAAAATTGTATTTTTTTATTTTGTTTGGAGTGCGCTTTGGGGGTTACAGCACCCTTTAATGGTCAAGCATGCCGGCCCTTTACCTATGACACAGGTGCACGCTTGGCGCTTCTTTTTTGATGCACTTGCGACTACTGCGCACACAATTCACAAAAACAAAATTTATTTTTTTATTTTGTTTGGAGTGCCCTTTGGGGATTACAGTACCCTTTAATGGACAAGTCAGAGGGCCCTTTAATTATGGGACACAGGCGCATGCTTGGCGCTTCTCAATTGTTGATGCACGTGCAGCCACAGTGCACACAATTCACAAACACAGAAAACATTTTTTTATTTTTATTTGGAGTGCACTTTGTGGGTTACAGCACCCTTTAATGGTCAAGCCAGCTGGCCCTTAACTTATGACACAGGCGCACGCTTGGCAGTACTTTGTTGATGCACGTGCGTCTATTGCGCACACAATTCACAAACACAAAAAAATATTTATATGTAATTTTTTTGGAGTACACTTTGGGGGTTACAGCACCCTTTAATGGTCAAGCCAGCCGGCACTTTACCTATGACACAGGCGCACGCTTGGCACTTCTTTGTTGATGCACGTGCAGCTACAATTCACAAACACAAAAAAATATATATTTTTATTTTTTTTGGAGGGCACTTTGGGGGTTACAGCACCCTTTAATGGTCAAGCCAGCAGGCCCTTTACCTATGACACAGGTGCACTTTTGGCGATACTTTTGTTGATGCCCATGCGGCTACTGCGCACACAATTCACAAACACAAAAAAATATATTTTTTTATTTTGTTTGGAGTGCCCTTTGGGGGTTACAGGACCCTTTAATGGACAAGCCAGCCTGCCCTTTACTTATGGGACACAGGCGCAGGCTTGGCGCTGCTCCATTGTTGATGCACGTGTAGCCACAGTGCACACAATTCAAAACACAAAAAAATATATAGTTGTAATTTTTTTGGAGTGCACTTTGGGGTTTACAGCACCCTCTAACAGTCAAGCCAGCTGGCCCTTTACCTGTGACACAGGCGCACGCTTGGCACTTCTTTGTTGATGCACGTGCGGCTACTGCGCACACAATTCACAAACACAAAAAAATATATAATTTTTTTTTTTTTGGAGTGCCCTTTGGGGGTTACATCACCCTTTAATGGACAAAACAGCCAGCTCTTTACTTATGGGACACAGTCGCACACTTGGCGATGCTCCTTTGTTGATGCACGTGCAGCCACAGTGCACACAATACACAAACACAGAAAATATTTTTTTATTTTGTTTGGAGTACACTTTGGGGGTTACAGCACCCATTAATGGTCAAGCCAGCTGGCCCTTACTTATGACACAGGCGCACGCTTGGCAATACTTTGTTGAAGCACGTGCAGCTACTGCGCACATAATTCACAAACACAAAGAAATATATATTTATATTTTTTTGTAGTGCACTTTGTGGGTTGCAGCACCCTTTAACGGTCAAGCCAGCCGGCCCTTTACCTATGACACAGGCGCACGCTTGGTGCTACTTTGTTTATGCACGTGCGGCTACTGCGCACACAATTCACAAACACAAAAAAATATATATTTTTATTTTGTTTGGAGTACACTTTGGGGGATACAGCACCCTTTATCGGTGAAGCCAGTCGGCTTTTTACCTATGACACAGGCGCACGCTTGGCACAACTTTGTTGATGCACGTGCGGCTACTGCGCACACGATTCACAAACACAAAAAAATATATATTTTAAATTTTTTTTGGAGTGCACTTTGGGGGTTACAGCACCCTTTAATGGTCAAGCCAGCCGGCCCTTTACCTATGACTCAGGCAAACGCTTGCGCTACTTTGTTGATGCACATGCTGCTACTGCGCACACAATTCACAAACACAAAAAAATTTATTTTTTTGATTTGTTTGGAGTGCCCTTTGGGGGTTACAGCACCCTTAAATGGACAAACCAGCCAGCCCTTTACTTATGGGACACAGGCGCACGCTTGGAGATGCTCCTTTGTTGATACACATGCAGCCACAGCGCACCCAAATCACAAACACAGAAAAAAAATTTTTATTTTGTTTGAAGTGCACTTTGGGGGTTACAGCACCCTTTAACGGTCAAGCCAGCCGGCCTTTACTTATGACACAGGTGCACGCTTGGCAGTACTTTGTTGATGCACATGCCGCTACTGCGCACAAAATTCACAATCACAAAAATTGTATTTTTTTATTATTTTTGGAGTGCACTTTGGGGGTTACAGCACCCTTTAATGGTCAAGCCAGCCGGCCCTTTTTCCTATGACACAGGTGCACGCTTGGCACTACTTTTTTGATGCACTTGCGACTACTGCGCACACAATTCACAAAAAAAAACAAAAAAATTTTTTATTTTGTTTGGAGTGCCCTTTGGGGAATACAGCACCCTTTAATGGACAAGTCAGATGGCCCATTAATTATGGGACACAGGCGCATGTTTGGCGCTGCTCATTTGTTGATGCACGTGCAGCAACAGTGCACACAATTCACAAACACAGAAAACTTTTTTTTATTTTTATTTGGAGTGCACTTTGTGGGTTACAGCACCCGTTAATGGTCAAGCGAGCCGGCCCTTTACTTATTACACAGGCGCACGCTTGGCAGTACTTTGTTGATGCACGTGCGACTACTGCGCACACAATTCACAAACACAAAAAAATATTTATTTGTAATTTTTTTGGAGTACACTTTGGGGGTTACAGCACCCTTTAATGGTCAAGCTAGAAGGCACTTTACCTATGACACAGGTACACGCTTTGCACTTCTTTGTTGATGCACGTGCGGCTACAATTCACAAACACAAAAAAATATATATTTTTATTTTTTTTGGAGTGCACTTTGGGGGTTACAGCACCCTTTAATGTTCAAGCCAGCTGGCCCTTACTTATGACACAGGTGCACAATTGGCAGTACTTTGTTGATGCACGTGCGGCTATTGCGCACACAATTCGCAAACACAAAGAAATATATATATATTTTTTTTTGTATTGCATTTTGGAGGTTACAGCACCCTTTAACAGTCAAGCCAGCCGGCCCTTTACCTATTACACAGGTGCACATTTGGCGCTACTTTGTTGATGCACTTGTGGCTACTGCGCACACAATTCACAAACAGAAAAAAATATATTTTTTTATTTTGTTTGGAGTGCCCTTTGGGGGTTACAGGACCCTTTAATGGACAAGCCAGCCGGCCCTTTACTTATGGGACACAGGCGCACGCTTGGCGCTGCTCCTTTGTTGATGCACGTGTAGCCACAGTGCACACAATTCAAAACACAAAAAAATATTTATTTGTAATTTTTTTGGAGTGCACTTTTGGGTTTACAGCACCCTTTAACAGCCAAGCCAGCCGGCCCTTTACCTATGACACAGGCGCATATTTAGCGCTACTTTGTTGATGCACATGTGGCTACTGCGCACACAATTCACAAACAGAAAAAAATATATTTTTTTATTTTGTTTGGAGTGCCCTTTGGGGGTTACAGGACCCTTTAATGGACAAGCCAGTTGGCCCTTTACTTATGGGACACAGGCGCACGCTTGGCGCTGCTCCTTTGTTGATGCACGTGTAGCCACAGTGCACACAATTCAAAACACAAAAAAATATTTATTTGTAATTTTTTTGGAGTGCACTTTGGGGTTTACAGCACCCTTTCACAGTCAAGCCAGCCGGCCCTTTACCTATGACACAGGCGCATGCATGGCATTACTTTGTTGATGCACGTGCGGCTACTGCGCACACAAATCACAAACACAAAAAAAAAAATATTTTTTTTTTTTGGAGTGCCCTTTGGGGGTTATATCACCCTTTAATGGACAAAACAGCTGGACCTTTACTTATGGGACACAGTCGCACAGTGCACACAATTCAAAACACAAAAAAATATTTATTTGTAATTTTTTTGGAGTGCACTTTGGGGATTACAGCACCCTTTAATGGTCAAGCCAGTCGGCCCTTTACCTATGACACAGGCGCACGCTTGGCGCTACTTTGTTGATGCACGTGCGGCTACTGTGCACACAATTCACAAACACAAAAATATTATTTTTTTATTTTGTTTTTAGTGCACTTTGGGGGTTACAGCACCCTTTAACGGTCAAGCCAGCTGGCCCTTAGCTTATGGGACACAGGTGCATGCTTGGCGATGCTCCTTTGTTGATGCACGTGCAGCCACAGTGCACACAATGCACAAACACAAAAAATATTTTTTTATTTTGTTTGCAGTGCACTTTGGGGGTTACAGCACCCTTTAACGGTCAAGCCAGCTGGCCCTTAACTTATGGGACACAGGCGCACGCTTAGCGATGCTCCTTTGTTGATGCACATGCAGCCACAGTGCACACAATGCACAAACACAGAAAGTATTTTTTATTTTGTTTGGAGTGAACTTTGGGGGTTACAGCACCCTTTAACGGTCAAACCAGCTGTCACTTTACTTATGACACAGGCGCACACTTGGCACTACTTTGTTGATGCACGTGCGGCTACTGCGCACACAATTCACAAACACAAAAAAAATATTTTTTTATTTTGTTTGGAGTGATCTTTGGGGGTTACAGCACCCTTTAACGGTCAAGCCAGCTGGCCCTTAACTTATGGGACACAGGCGCACGCTTGGCGATGCTCCTTTGTTGATGCACGTGCAGCCACAGTGCACACAATGCAAAAACACAGAAAATATTTTTTTATTTTGTTTGGAATGCACATTGTGGGTTACAGCACCCTTTAATGGTCAATCCAGCCGGCCCTTTACTTATGACACAGGTGTACGCTTGGCACTACTTTGTTGATGCACGTGCGGCTACTGCGCACACAATTCACAAACACAAATTATTTTTTTTTATTTTGTTTGTAGTGAACTTTAGGGGTTACAGCACCCTTTAATGGTCAAGCCAGCCGGCCCTATTCCTATGACACAGGCGCACGCTTGGCACTAGTTTGTTGATGCACGTGCGGCTACTGTGCACTCAGGACCTCATTCAGACCCGGACGCTGTTTGCGCTCGCTCGTTCCGAAAAAAGGGGTGGCTATTCAAATGAACCGTTCGCTCTTTGCGGTCTGTTCACGCCTCTATGTCTGAACGAGCGAACAAAACTTGCGGTCGTTTTCTGTAAAACTACGCCCCCTGGCCGTTTGCATCCTACGTCATGATCGCTATTTATTAGATTAATCAAGTACATCGACCAGCGTCTGAACTGCTCGCTATTCTTGTGGTTGGTTTTTCCTACCGCAATCTTGCGAGCAGTTCTGACTATAAAATAACCCAGTGACGTGGTCAATGATGCTGCTGTATTAATTATGCACACCCATAAAATGCCCATTTTGACCTTTAAGCACGCCTGCGTTCAGATCTCCACTCCCCATTTTCAAGCACCTTCCGCTGTTACCACCCACATACGCCTCCTCCTGTCACTCAAAACAGCAGGCATTCGCTATTTAGCGAACAAATGATTTTTGGCCGCACTGAGTGGTTCGCGCATGCGTATTACGATCCATATGCATGCGCAGTTGTGCAAACATCACTCGGAACGAACGAGCGGCCGCTTACGAGTGGCTCTGAATCAGGCCCACAATTCACAATCACAAAAAAATATATTTTTTTATTTTGTTTGGAGTGCCCTTTGGGGGTTACAGCACCCTTTAATGGACAAGCCAGCCAGCCCTTTACTTATGGGACACAGGCGCACCCTTGGCGTTGCTCCTTTGTTGATGCATGTGCAGCCACAGTGCACACAATTCACAAACACAGAAAATATTTTTTTATTTTGCTTGGAGTGCCCTTTGGGAGTTATAGCACCCATTAACAGACAAGCCAGCTGGCCCTTTACTTATGGGACACAGGCGCACGCTTGGCACTACTTTGTTAATGCACGTGCGGCTACTGCTCACACAGTTCAAAAACACAGAAATTATTATTTTTTTTTTTGCACTTGGGGGGAGAACCCCTGATGGACAGAATACCACCTGAACAACACTACAGCACCCCCTTTGGACTGGGATACTGCACAGGACTTTGGAGTGGACACAGCCCCTATGGACAACTGACTGCACAACACAGTCCAGCCAGCCCCTATGGACTTTGGAGGAGTAGACACAGCCCCTATGGACAACAGCAGCACTGCACAACACAGTCAGCCCCTATGGACTTTGGAGGAGTGGACACAGCCCATATGGACAACAGCAGCACAGCACAACACAGCCAGCCCCTATGGACTTTGGAGGAGTGTTCTCAGCCCCTATGGACAACAGCAGCACAGCACAGCACAGCACAGCACAGCACAACACTACACTACACTACACAGCCCAGCCAGCTCTAACTCCCATCCTCCCTCTTCACTGTCCACAGCCGAGTGAGAAAATGGCGACGATGTTGGTACCTTATATAGAATCCAAAACCCGCGAGACCCGGAAGCGGGATGATGATGTTTTACTCGATTTCAGATCCGAGTCAGGTGGGAAAAGTCGGGCCTGACTCGGATCGGCCTCGGATCGAGGGGGCTCGGGGTGGTTCGGATTCCAGAAATCCAAACCCGCTCACCCCTAGTTGCAACCTTGTGATTTCCGACTCCAGTCGATCTCCCAAAAAAATCAATAAAAGTGTCTTAGATGTTTTTCTGCTGTGTGTGCTCATGGGAGTTAGGCTTAACCGCATTACTACACAAGAACCAGCCAGCAACGCACGTTGCAACCTTGTGCTGTCTGACTCCAGTCGATCTACCAAAAAAAAACAATAAAAATGTTTTATATTTTGATCTTCTGTGTGTGGTCGTTGGTGTTAGTCTTAACCGCAGTAGCGCACAAGAGCCAGCCAGCAATGCACTTTGGAACCTTGTGCTGTCTGACTCCATTCATTCTCCAAGAAAAAATCAATAAAAGTTTCTTATATTATTTTCTTCTGTGTGTGCTCATGGGTGTTAGGATTAACCGCAGTAGCGCACAAGAGCCAGCCAAGAACCTTGTTCTGTCCGACTCCAGTCAAACTCTCCAAAATAAATAAATAAAAGTTTGTTATATTGTTTTCTTCTGTGTGTGCTCATGGGTGTTAGGCTTAACCGCAGTAGTGCTTAAGCGCCAGCCAGCAACGCATGTTGCAACCTTGTGCTGTCCAACTCCAGTCATTCTAAAAAAAAAAAAAATTAAAGTGTCTTATATTTTGATCTTCTTTGTGTGCTCATGGCTGTTAGGCTTAACCGCAGTAGCGCACAAGAGCAAGCCAAGAACCTTGTGCTGTCCGACACCAGTCATTCTCCAAAATAAATAAATAAAAGTGTCTTATGTTTTTCTCTTCTGTGTGTGCTCGTGGATGCTACGCTTAACTGCAGTAATACACAAGAGGCAGACAGCATCACACATTGCAACCTTGTGCTGTCCGACTCCAGTCATTCTAAAAAAAAACCAATGAAATTGTCTTATGTTTTTTTCTTCTGTGTGTGCTCGTGGATGTTAGGCTTAACCGCAGTAGCACACAAGAGCCAGCCAGCAACGCTTTTGCAACCTTGTGCTGTCCGACTCCAGTCGATCTACCAAAAAAACCCAATAAAAGTGTTTTATATTTTGATCTTCTGTGTGTGGTCGTGGGTGTTAGTCTTAACCGCAGTAGCGCACAAGAGCCAGCCAGCAATGCACTTTGGAACCTTGTGCTGTCCGACTCTAGTCATTCTCCAAAAAAAATTAATAAAACTGTCTTATTTTTTTTCTTCTGTGTTTGCTCGTGGGTGTTAGGCTTAACAGCAGTTGCGCACAAGAGCCAGCTAGCAATGCATGTTGCAAACTTGTGCTGTCCGACTCCAGTCGTTCTCCAAAAAAACCCCAATTAAATTGTCTTATATTGTTTTTTTCTGTGTGTGCTCATGGGTGTTAGCTTTAACCACAGTGGTGCACAAGAGCCAGCCAGCAATGCACGATGCAACCTTGTGCTGTCCGACTCCATTCATTGTTACAAAATAAAAACAATGAAAGTGTCATATGTTTTTCTTCTGTGTGTGCTCGTGGGTGTTAGGCTTAACCACAGTAGCGCACAAGAGAAAGCCAGCAACGCATGATATAACCTTGTACTGTCTGACTCCAGTCGTTCTCCATAAAACCCCCAATAAATGTGTCTGATATTGTTTTCATCTGTGTGTGCTCGTTGGTGTTATTCTTAACTGCAGTAGCACACAAGAGCCAGCCAGCAACGCATGTTGTAACCTTGTGCTGTCCGACTCCAGACATTCTCCAAAAAACCCCAATAAATGTGTCTTATATTGTTTTCATCTGTTTGTGCTCCTTGGTGTTATTCTTAACTGCAGTAGCACACAAGAGCCAGCCAGCAACGAACATTGCAACCTTGTGCTGTGAGACTCCAGTCATTCTAAAATAAAACAACAATAAAAGTGTCTTATATTGTTTTCTTCTGTGTGTGCTCGTGGGTGTTAGGCTTAAGCGCAGTAGCGCATAAGAGTCAGCCAGCAATGCATGTTGCAACCTTGTGCTGTCCGACTACAGTCGATCTCCAAAAAAAAAGTAATAAAATTGTCTTAGATTTTTTTCACCTATGTGTGTGCTCGTCGGTGTTAGGCTTAATTGCAGTACCGCACAAGAGCCAGCCAGCAATGCTTGTTGCAACTTGTGTAGTATGACTCCAGTCGTTTACAAAAATAAAACAATAAAAGTGTATTATATTGTTTTCTTCTGTGTGTGCTAATGGATGTTAGACTTAACTGCAATAGCGCACAAGAGCCAGCCAGCAATGCAAGTTGCAACCTTGTGCTGCCCGACTCCAGTCGTACTCCAAAAAAAAAACAGTGTCATTTAGATTTTTCTGTGTGTGCGTGCATGTTAGGATTAACTGCAGTAGCGCACAAGAGCCAGCCAGCAATGCACGTTACAACCTTGTGCTGTCCGACTCCAGGCGTTCTCCAAAAAAAAAACAATAAAAGTTTCTTATATTGTTTTCTTCTGTGTGTGCTCATGGGTATTAGACTTAACCGTAGCAGCACACAAGAGCCAGCCAGCAATGCATGTTGCAACCTTGTGCTGTCCGACTCCAGTCGTTCTCAAAAAAAATCCCAATAAAAGTGTCATATTGTTTTTTCATGTGTGTGCTCATGGGTGTTAGGCTTAACCGCAGTAGCGCACAAGAGCCGGCCAGCAAGGCACGTTGCAGCCTTGTGCTGTCCAACTCCAGTCATTTTAAAAAACAAACAAACAATAAAAGTGTCCTATATTTTGATCTTCTTTGTGTGCTCGTGGGTGTTAGGCTTAACCGCAGTAGCGCACAAGAGCCAGCCAGGAACCTTGTGCTGTCCGACTCCAGTCATTCTCCAAAAAAAATAAATAAAAGTGTGTTATATTTTTTTATTCTTGTGTGCTCGTGTATGTTAGGCTTAGCCGCAGTAGTACAAAAGATCCAGCCAGCAACGCACATTGCAACATTGTACTGTCCAACTCCAGTCGATCTCTAAAAATAACCCATAAAAGTGTCTTATGTTGTTTTCCTGTGTGTATGTGCTCGTGGGTTTAACCACAGTAGCGTACAAGAGCAAGCCAGCAACTCAAGTTGCAACCTTGTGCTGTCGGTCTGCAGTCATTCTCCAAAAAAAACCTAATAAAAGTGTCTTATTTTTTTTCTTCTGTGTGTGCTCGTTTATCTTAGGATTAACCGTAGTAGCTCACAAGAGCCAGCAAGCAATGCATGTTGCAACGTTGCGTTGTCCGACTCCAGTCATTCTCCAAAAAAATCCCAATAAAAGTGTCTTATATTTTTTCTTCTGTGTGTGCTCGTGGGTGTTACACTTAACTGCAGTACCGCACAAGTGCTAGCCAGCAACGCACGTTGCAACCGTCTGCTGTTCGACTCCAGTCGTTCTCCAAAATAAACCAATAAAAGTGTCTTATTTATTTCTACTGTGTGTGCTCGTGGGTGTTAGGCTTAACTGCAGTAACGAACTCTTGCCAGCCAGCAATGCAAATTGCAACATTGTGCTGTTCAACTCTAGTTGTTTTCCAAAAAACATCAATAAAAGTGTCTTATATTTTTTTCTTTTGTGTGTGCTCATTTATGTTAGGCTTAACCACAGTAGCACACAAGAGCCAACCAGCAACGCAAGTTGCAACTTTTGCTGTCTGACTCCAGTCTCTCTAAAAAAAACAACCAATAAAAGTGTCTTATGTTGTTTTCTTCCATGTGTGCTTGTGGGTGTTAGGTTTAACCGCAGTACTGTACAAGAGCCTGCCAGCAACGCACATTGCAACCTTATGCTGTCCGACTCCAGCCATTCTCCAAAAATAAAACAATAAAAGTGTCTTATAATTTTTTCTTCTGTGTGTGCTTGTGGGTGTTAGGCTTATCCGCAGTAGTGCACAAGAGCCAGCCAGCAATGCAAGTTGCAACCTTGTGCTGTCCGACTCCAGTTCTCTTCCAAAAAAAAGAAATTAAAGTGTCTTATGTTTTTTTCTTCTGTGTTTGCTCATTTATTTTGGGCTTAACCGCAGTAGAGCAGAAGAGCCTGCCAGCAATGCACGTTGTAACTTGTAACCTTGTGCTAGCAGACTCCAGTCATTCTCAAAAAAAACAACAATAAAAGTGTCTTATATTTTGATCTTCTGTCTGTGCTCATGGGTGTTAGTCTTAACCGCAGTAGCGCACAAGAGCCAGCCAGCAAACCAAGTTGCAACCTTGTGCTGTCTGACTCCAGTCATTATCAAAAAAAAAACCAATAAAAGTGTCTTATATTTTTTTCTTCTGTGTGTGCTCGTTTATTGTGGGCTTAACCGCAGTACAGCACAAGAGGCAACCAGCAACGCAAGTTGCAACGCTGTGCTGTTCGACTTCAATTGTTCTCCAAAAAAATCAATAAAAGTGTCTTATATATTTTTCCTCTGTGTGCTCGTGGGTGTTACACTTAACTGCAGTACCGCACAAGAGCCAACCAGCATCACACGTTGCAACCTTCTGCTGTCCGACTCCAGTCGTTCTCCAAAAAAAACAATAAAAGTGTCTTATATGTTTTTCTTCTGTGTGTGCTCATGGGTGTTAGTCTTAACCGCAGTAGTGCACAAGAGCCAGCCAGCAACGCAAGTTGCAACATTGTGCTGCCCGACTCCAGCCGTACTCCAAAAAAAAAAAATCTAAGTGTCTTTTATATTTTTCTGTGTGTGCATGTGTGTCAGGCTTAACCGGAGTAGAGCACAAGAGCCAGCCAGCAATGCAAATTGCAACATTGTGGTGTTTGACTCCAGTTGTTTTCCAAAAAAGATCAATAAAAGTGTCTTATATTTCTTTCTTTTGTGTGTGCTTGTATATGTTAGGCTTAACCACAGTAGCACACAAGAGCCAACCAGCAACGCAAGTTGCAACTTTGTGCTGTCTGACTCCAGTCTCTCTAAAAAAAAAAAAACAATAAAAGTGTCTTATGTTGTTTTCTTCCGTGTCTGCTTGTGGGTGTTAGGCTTAACCGCAGTACAGTACAAGAGCCTGCCAGCAGTGCACATTGCAATCTTATGCTGTCCAACTCCAGTCATTCTCCAAAAAAAAACCAATAAAAGTGTCATAATTTTTTCTACTGTGTGTGCTCGTGGGTGTTAGGCTTAACCGCAGTAGTGCACAAGAGCCAGCCAGCAATGCACTTTGCAACCTTGTGCTGTCCAACTCCAGTCATTCTTCAAAAAAAACCAATAAAAGTGTCTTATATTTTTTTCTTCTGTGTGTGCTCGTTTATGTTGGGTTTAACCGCAGTAGAGCACAAGAGCCAGCCAGCAATGAAATTTGCAACCTTGTGCTATCTAGGGGTGAGCGGTGAGCGGGTTCGGATTTCTGAAATCCAAATCCCCCCGAGCCCCCCCAATCCGAGGCCGATCCAAGTCAGGCTCGACTTTTCCTGCCTGACTCGGATCTGAAATCGAGGCAAAACGTCATCATCCCGCCTTCCGGGTCTCGTGGGTTTTGGATTATATATATGGTAGCCGCGTCAGCGCCATTTTCTCACTCGGCTGTGGACAGTGAAGAGCGAGGGTGGGAGTTAGGGCTGGCTGGGCTGTATAGTGTGGTGTAGTGATGTGTTGTGCTGCGCTGTGCTGCTGTTGTCGATAGGGGCTGTGTGCACTCCTCCAAAGTCCATAGGGGCGGCTGTGTTGTGCTGTGCTGCTGTTGTCCATATGGGCTGTGTCCACTTCTACAAAGTCAATAGGGGCTGGCTGAACTGTGTTGTGCAGTCAGTTGTCCATAGGGGCTGTGTCCACTCCAAAGTACTGTGCAGTGACCCAGTCCTAAAGGGGTGCTGTAGTATTGTCCAGAGGGTGCTATGTCCATCAGGGGTGCTCCCCCCAAGTGCAAAAAAAATAAAAAATTCTGTGTTTTTGAATTGTGTGCGCAGTAGCCGCACATGCATCAACAAAGTGGTGTCAAGCGTGCACCTGTGTCTCATAAGTAAAAGGCCAGCTGGCTTGTCCGTTAAAGGGTGCTGTTACCCCCAAAGGGCATTCCAAACAAAATAAAAAAATATATTTTTTTGTGTTTGTGAATTGTGTGCACAGTAGCCGCACATGCATCGACAAAGTAGCGCCAAACGTGCGCCTGTGTCATAGGTAAAGGGATATCTGACTTGACCGTTAAAGGGTGCTGTAACCCCCAAAGTGCACTCCAAACAAAATAAAAATAATATATTTTTTTGTGTTTGTGAATTGTGTGCGCAGTAGCCGCACGTGCATCAACAAAGTACTGCCAAGCGTGCGCCTGTGTCATAAGTAAAGGGCCAGCTGGCTTGACCATTAGAGGGTGCTGTAACCCCCAAAGTGCACTCCAAACAAAATAAAAAAATATTTTCTGTGTTTGTGAAATGTGTGCACTGTGGCTGCACGTGCATCAACAAAGGAGCAGCGCCAAGCGTGCACCTGTGTCCCATCAGTAAAGGGCCGGCTGGGTTGTCCATTAAAAGGGTGCTGTAACCCCCAAGAGTGCACTCCAAACAAAATAATTTTTTTTTGTGTGTTTGTGAATTGTGTGCGCAGAAGATGCACCTGCATCAACAAAGTAACGCCAAGCGTGCACCTGTGTCATAGGTAAAGGGCCAGCTGGCTTGACCATTAGAGGGTGCTGTAACTCCCAAAGTGCACTCCAACCAAAATAAAAATATATTTTCTGTGTTTGCGAATTGTGTGCTCTGTGGTTGCACGAGCATCAACAAAGGAGCAGGGCCAAGCGTGTGCCTTAGTACCATAAGTAAAGGGTCAGCTGGCTTGTCCGTTAAAGGGTGCTGTAACCCCCAAAGGGTACTCCAAAAAAAATAAAAAAATATTTTCTGTGTTTGTGAATTTTGTGCACTGTGGCTGCATGTGCATCAACAAAGGAGCAGGCAAAGCGTTCGCCTGTGTCCCATAAGTAAAGGGCCAGCTGGCTTGTCCATTTAAGGGTGCTGTAACCTCCAAAGGGCACTCCAAACCAAAAAAAAATTTTTTTTTATTGTGTTTGTGAATAGTGTGCGCAGTAGCCGCACGTGCATCAACAAAGTAGCGCCAAGCATGCGCGTGTGTCATAGGTAAAGGGCCAGCTGGCTTGACCATTAAAGGGTGCTGTAACCCCAAAGTGCATTCCAAAAAAAATAAAAAAAATTATTTTTTTGTGTTTGCTAATTGTATGTGCAGTAGCCGCACGTGCATCAACAAAGTAGCACCAAGTGTGCACCTGTTTCATAAGTAAAGTGCTGGCTGGCTTGACTGTTAAAGGGTGCTGTAACCCCCAAAGTGCACTGCAAACAAAGTAAAAATATATTTTCTGTGTTTGTGAATTGTGTGCACTGTGGCTGCACGTTCATGAACAAAGAAACAGGGTCAAGCGTGTGCCTGTGTACCATAAGTAAAGGGTCGGCTGGCTTGTCCGTTAAAGGGTGCTGTAACCCCCAAAGGGTACTACAAACATAATAAAAAAATATTTTTTGTGTTTGTGAATTGTGTGCACTGTGGCTGTACGTGCATCAACAAATGAGCAGCGCCAAGCGTGCGCCTGTGTCCCATAAGTAAAGGGCTTTATGGCTTGTCTATTAAAGGGTGCTGTAACCCCCAAAAGGCACTCCAACCAAATAAAAAAAAATATTTTTTTGTGTTTGTGAATTGTGTGCACACTAGCCACATGTGCATCAACAAAGTAGCGCCAAGCGTGCGCCTGTGTCATAGGTAAAGGGCCAGCTGGTTTGACCGTTAAAAGGTGCTGTAACCCCCAAAGTGCACTTCAAAAAAAATAAAAAAACATATTTTTTTGTATTTGTGAATTCTTTGCGCAGTAGCTGCACATGCATCAACAAAGTAGAGCCAAGCGTGCGCCTGTGCCATCAGTAAAGGGCCGGCTGGCTTGACCATTAAAGGGTGCTATAACCCCCAAAGTGCACTCCAAACAAAATAAAAAATTTTTTTTCTGTGTTTGTGAATTGTGTGCACTGTGGCTGCACGTGCATCAACAAAGGAGCAGCGCCATGCGTGCGCTTGTGTCCCATAAGTAAAGGGCTGGCTGGCTTGTCCACTAAAGGGTGCTGTAACCCCCAAAGTGCACTCCAAACAAAATAATTTTTTTTTATTGTGTTTGTGAATTGTATGAGCAGTAGCCGCACATGCATCAACACAGTAGCGCCATGTATGCGCCTGTGTCATAGGTAAAGGGCCGGCTGGCTTGACCGTTAAAGTGTGCTGTAACCCTCAAAGTGCACTCCAAACAAAATAAAAAAATATTTTCTGTGTTTGTGAATTGTGTGCTCTGTGGCTGCACGTGCATCAACCAATGAGCAGCACCAAGCGTGCGCCTGTGTCCCATAAGTAAAGGGCCAGCTGGATTGTCCACTACAGGGTGCTGTAACCCCCAAAGTGCACTCCAAACAAAATAATTTTTTTTTTTTTTGTGTTTGTGAATTGTGTGCACTGTGGTTGCACGTGCATCAAAAAAGGAGCAGCGCCAAGCGTGCGCCTGTTTCCCATAAGTAAAGGGCCGGATGGCTTGCCCATTAAAGGGTGCTATAACCCCCAATGGGCACTCCAAACAAAATAAAAATATATATTTTTTTGTGTTTGTGAATTGTGTGCACAATAGCCGCACGTGCATCAACAAAGTAGCGCCAAGCATGTGCCTGTGTCATAGATAAAGGGCCAGCTGGCTTGACCGTTAATGGGTGCTGTAACCCCCAAAGTGCACTACAAATAAAAACAAAAACATATTTTTTGTGTTTGTGAATTGTGTGCGCAGTAGCTGCACGTGCATCAACAAAGTAGCGCCAAGCATGTGCCTGTGTCATAGATAAAGGGCCGGCTGGCTTGACCGTTAATGGGTGCTGTAACCCCCAAAGTGCACTACAAATAAAAACAAAAACATATTTTTTGTGTTTGTGAATTGTGTGCGCAGTAGCTGCACGTGCATGAACAAAGTACTTCCAAGCGTGCGCCTGTTTCCCATAAGTAAAGGGCTGGCCGGCTTGTCCATTAAAGGGTGCTGTAACCCCAAAGTGCACTCCAAATAAAATAATTTTTTTTTTTGTGTTTGTGAATTGTGTGCGCAGTAGCCGCAAGTGCATCAACAAAGTAGCACCAAGTGTGCACCTGTGTCATAGGTAAAGTTCCGGCTGGCTTGACCATTAAAGGGTGCTGTAACCCCCAAAGTGCACTCCAAAAAAAATAAAAATATATATTTTTTTGTGTTTGCGAATTGTGTGTGCAGTAGCTGCACGTGCATCAACAAAGTAGCGCCAAGTGAGCGCCTGTATCATAGGTAAAGGACCAACTGGCTAGACTGTAAAAGGGTGCTATAACCCCCAAAGTGCACTCCAAATAAAATAAAAAAATATTTTCTGTGTTTGTGAATTGTGTGCACTGTGGCTGCATGTGCATCAACAAAGGAGCAGCGCCAAGCATGTGCCTGTGTCCCATAAGTAAAGGGCCGGCTGGCTTGTCCATTAAAGGGTGCTTTAACCCCCATAGGGCACTCCAAACAAAATAAAATTTTTTTTTCTGTGTTTGTGAATTGTGTGCACTGTGGCTGCACGTGCATCAACAAAGGAGCAGCGCCAAGCGTGTGCCTGTGTCCCATAAGTAAAGGGCAGGCTGGCTTGTCCATTAAAGGGTGCTGTAACCCCCATAGGGCACTCCAAACAAAATAAAAAAATATTTTCTGTGTTTGTGAATTGTGTGCACTGTGGCTGCACGTGCATCAAGAAAGGAGCAGGGCCAAGCGTGTGCCTTAGTACCATAAGTAAAGGGTCGGCTGGCTTGTCCGTTAAAGGGTGCTGTAATCCCCAAAGTGCACTCCAAACAAAATAAAAAATATTTTCTGTGTTTGTGAATTGTGTGCACTGTGGCTGCACGTGCATCAACAAAGGAGCAGCGCAAAGTGTTCGCCTGTGTCCCATAAGTAAAGGGCCAGCTGGCTTGTCCATTTAAGGGTGTTGTAACCTCCAAAGTGCACTCCAAACAAAAAAAAATATTTTTTTTTGTGTTTGTGAATTGTGTGCGCAGTAGCCGCACGTGCATCAACAAAGTAGCGCCAAGCGTGCGCCTGTGTCATAGGTAAAGGGCCAGCTGGCTTGACCATTAAAGGGTGCTGTAACCCCCAAAGTGCATTCCAAAAAAATAAAAAAATTTATTTTTTTGTGTTTGCTAATTGTATGTGCAGTAGCCGCACGTGCATCAACAAAGTAGCACCAAGTGTGCACCTGTTTCATAAGTAAAGTGCTGGCTGGCTTGACTGTTAAAGGGTGCTGTAACCCCCAAAGTGCACTGCAAACAAAGTAAAAATATATTTTCTGTGTTTGTGAATTGTGTGCACTGTGGCTGCACGTTCATGAACAAAGAAACAGGGTCAAGCGTGTGCCTGTGTACCATAAGTAAAGGGTCGGCTGGCTTGTCCGTTAAAGGGTGCTGTAACCCCCAAAGGGTACTACAAACATAATAAAAAAATATTTTTTGTGTTTGTGAATTGTGTGCACTGTGGCTGTACGTGCATCAACAAAGGAGCAGCGCCAAGCGTGCGCCTGTGTCCCATAAGTAAAGGGCTTTATGGCTTGTCTATTAAAGGGTGCTGTAACCCCCAAAAGGCACTCCAAACAAAATAAAAAAAAATATTTTTTTGTGTTTGTGAATTGTGTGCACTCTAGCCACATGTGCATCAACAAAGTAGCGCCAAGCTTGCGCCTGTGTCATAGGTAAAGGGCCAGCTGGTTTGACTGTTAAAGGGTGCTGTAACCCCCAAAGTGCACTTCAAAAAAAATAAAAAAACATATTTTTTTGTATTTGTGAATTCTTTGCGCAGTAGCTGCACATGCATCAACAAAGTAGAGCCAAGCGTGCGCCTGTGCCATCAGTAAAGGGCCGGCTGGCTTGTCCATTGAAGGGTGCTGTAACCCCCAAAGTGCACTTCAAACAAAATAAAAATTTTTTTTTCTGTTTGTGAATTGTGTGCACTGTGGCTGCACGTGCATCAACAAAGGAGCAGCGCCATGAGTGCGCTTGTGTCCCATAAGTAAAGGGCTGGCTGGCTTGTCCACTAAAGGGTGCTGTAACCCCCAAAGTGCACTCCAAACAAAATAATTTTTTTCATTGTGTTTGTGAATTGTATGAGCAGTAGCCGCACGTGCATCAACACAGTAGCGCCATGTATGCGCCTGTGTCATAGGTAAAGGGCCGGCTGGCTTGACCGTTAAAGTGTGCTGTAACCCCCAAAGTGCACTCCAAACATAATAAAAAAATATTTTCTGTGTTTGTGAATTGTGTGCTCTGTGGCTGCACGTGCATCAACAAAGGAGCAGCGTCAAGCATGCGCCTGTGTAACATAAGTAAAGGGCCAGCTGGCTTGTCCACTACAGGGTGCTGTAACCCCCAAAGTGCACTCCAAACAAAATAAAATTTTTTTTTTTTGTGTTTGTGAATTGTGTGCAGTGTGGTTGCACGTGCATCAACAAAGGAGCAGCGCCAAGCGTGCGCTGTGTCCCATAAGTAAAGGGCCGGATGGCTTGCCCATTAAAGGGTGCTATAACCCCCAATGGGCACTCCAAACAAAATAAAAATATATATTTTTTTGTGTTTGTGAATTGTGTGCACAATAGCCGCACGTGCATCAACAAAGTAGCGCCAAGCATGTGCCTGTGTAATAGATAAAAGGCCAGCTGGCTTGACCGTTAATGGGTGCTGTAACCCCCAAAGTGCACTACAAATAAAAACAAAAACATATTTTTGGTGTTTGTGAATTGTGTGCGCAGTAGCTGCACGTGCATCAACAAAGTAGCGCTAAGCATGTGCCTGTGTCATAGATAAAGGGCCGGCTGGCTTGACCGTTAATGGGTGCTGTAACCCCCAAAGTGCACTACAAATAAAAACAAAAACATATTTTTTGTGTTTGTGAATTGTGTGCGCAGTAGCTGCACGTGCATCAACAAAGTACTTCCAAGCGTGCGCCTGTTTCCCATAAGTAAAGGGCTGGCTGGCTTGTCCATTAAAGGGTGCTGTAACCCCAAAGTGCACTCCAAATAAAATAATTTTTTTTTTGTGTTTGTGAATTGTATGCGCAGTAGCCGCAAGTGCATCAACAAAGTAGCGCCAAGTGTGCACCTGTGTCATAGGTAAAGGTCCGGCTGGCTTGACCATTAAAGGGTGCTGTAGCCCCCAAAGTGCACTCCAAAAAAAATAAAAATATATATTTTTTTGTGTTTGCGAATTGTGTGTGCAGTAGCTGCACGTGCATCAACAAAGTAGCGCCAAGTGAGCGCCTGTATCATAGGTAAAGGACCAACTGACTAGACTGTAAAAGGGTGCTATAACCCCAAAAGTGCACTCCAAATAAAATAAAAAAATATTTTCTGTGTTTGTGAATTGTGTGCACTGTGGCTGCATGTGGATCAACAAAGGAGCAGCGCCAAGCGTGTGCCTGTGTCCCATAAGTAAAGGGCTGGCTGGATTGTCCATTAAAGGGTGCTTTAACCCCCATAGGGTACTCCAAACAAAATAAAAAAAAATGTTCTGTGTTTGTGAATTGTGTGCACTGTGGCTGCACGTGCATCAACAAAGGAGCAGCGCCAAGCGTGTGCCTTAGTACCATAAGTAAAGGGTCGGCTGGCTTGTCCGTTAAAGGGTGCTGTAATCCCCAAAGGGTACTCCAAACAAAATAAAAAAATATTTTCTGTGTTTGTGAATTGTGTGCACTGTGGCTGCACGTGCATCAACAAAGGAGCAGCGCAAAGTGTTCGCCTGTGTCCCATAAGTAAAGGGCCAGCTGGCTTGTCCACTACAGGGTGCGGTAACCCCCAAAGTGCACTCCAAACAAAATAAAAAATTTTTTTTTTGTGTTTGTGAATTGTGTGCACTGTGGTTTCACGTGCATCAACAAAGGAGCAGCGCCAAGCGTGCGCTGTGTCCCATAAGTAAAGGGCCGGATGGCTTGCCCATTAAAGGGTGCTATAACCCCCAATGGGCACTCCAAACAAAATAAAAATATATATTTTTTTGTGTTTGTGAATTGTGTGCACAATAGCCGCACGTGCATCAACAAAGTAGCGCCAAGCATGTGCCTGTGTAATAGATAAAGGGCCAGCTGGCTTGACCGTTAATGGGTGCTGTAACCCCCAAAGTGCACTACAAATAAAAACAAAAACATATTTTTTGTGTTTGTGAATTGTGTGCGCAGTAGCTGCACGTGCATCAACAAAGTAGCGCTAAGCATGTGCCTGTGTCATGGATAAAGGGCCGGCTGGCTTGACCGTTAATGGGTGCTGTAACCCCCAAAGTGCATTACAAATAAAAACAAAAACATATTTTTTGTGTTTGTGAATTGTGTGCGCAGTAGCTGCACGTGCATCAAATTAATACTTCCAAGCGTGCGCCTGTTTCCCATAAGTAAAGGGCCGGCTGGATTGTCCATTAAAGGGTGCTTTAACCCCCATAGGGTACTCCAAACAAAATAAAATTTTTTTTTCTGTGTTTGTGAATTGTGTGCACTGTGGCTGCACGTGCATCAACAAAGGAGCAGCGCCAAGCGTGTGCCTGTGTCCCATAAGTAAAGGGCAGGCTGGCTTGTCCATTAAAGGGTGCTGTAACCCCCACAGGGCACTCCAAACAAAATAAAAAAATATTTTCTGTGTTTATGAATTGTGTGCACTGTGGCTGCAAGTGCATCAACAAAGGAGCAGGGCCAAGCGTGTGCCTTAGTACCATAAGTAAAGGGTCGGCTGGCTTGTCCGTTAAAGGGTGCTGTAATCCCCAAAGGGTACTCCAAACAAAATAAAAAAATATTTTCTGTGTTTGTGAATTGTGTGCACTGTGGCTGCACGTGCATCAACAAAGGAGCAGCGCAAAGTGTTCGCCTGTGATCAATAAGTAAAGGGCCAGCTGGCTTGTCCACTACAGGGTGCTGTAACCCCCAAAGTGCACTCCAAACAAAATAAAAAAATTTTTTTTTGTGTTTGTGAATTGTGTGCAGTGTGGTTGCACGTGCATCAACAAAGGAGCAGCGCCAAGCGTGCGCTGTGTCCCATAAGTAAAGGGCCAGATGGCTTGCCCATTAAAGGGTGCTATAACCCCCAATGGGCACTCCAAACAAAATAAAAATATATATTTTTTTGTGTTTGTGAATTGTGTGCACAATAGCCGCACGTGCATCAACAAAGTAGCGCCAAGCATGTGCCTGTGTAATAGATAAAAGGCCAGCTGGCTTGACCGTTAATGGGTGCTGTAACCCCCAAAGTGCACTACAAATAAAAACAAAAACATATTTTTTGTGTTTGTGAATTGTGTGCGCAGTAGCTGCACGTGCATCAACAAAGTAGCGCTAAGCATGTGCCTGTGTCATAGATAAAGGGCCGGCTGGCTTGACCGTTAATGGGTGCTGTAACCCCCAAAGTGCACTACAAATAAAAACAAAAACATATTTTTTGTGTTTGTGAATTGTGTGCACAGTAGCTGCACGTGCATCAACAAAGTACTTCCAAGCGTGCGCCTGTTTCCCATAAGTAAAGGGCTGGCTGGCTTGTCCATTAAAGGGTGCTGTAACCCCAAAGTGCACTCCAAAGAAAATAATTTTTTTTTTTGTGTTTGTGAATTGTGTGCGCAGTAGCCGCAAGTGCATCAACAAAGTAGCGCCAAGTGTGCACCTGTGTCATAGGTAAAGGTCCGGCTGGCTTGACCATTAAAGGGTGCTGTAGCCCCCAAAGTGCACTCCAAAAAAAATAAAAATATATATTTTTTTGTGTTTGCGAATTGTGTGTGCAGTAGCTGCACGTGCATCAACAAAGTAGCGCCAAGTGAGCGCCTGTATCATAGGTAAAGGACCAACTGGCTAGACTGTAAAAGGGTGCTATAACCCCCAAAGTGCACTCCAAATAAAATAAAAAAATATTTTCTGTGTTTGTGAATTGTGTGCACTGTGGCTGCATGTGCATCAACAAAGGAGCAGCGCCAAGCGTGTGCCTGTGTCCCATAAGTAAAGGGCCGGCTGGATTGTCCATTAAAGGGTGCTTTAACCCCCATAGGGTACTCCAAACAAAATAAAAAAAAATGTTCTGTGTTTGTGAATTGTGTGCACTGTGGCTGCACGTGCATCAACAAAGGAGCAGCGCCAAGCGTGTGCCTTAGTACCATAAGTAAAGGGTCAGCTGGCTTGTCCGTTAAAGGGTGCTGTAATCCCCAAAGGGTACTCCAAACAAAATATTTTTTTTTTTTGTGTTTGTGAATTGTGTGCGCAGTAGCCGCAAGTGCATCAACAAAGTAGCGCCAAGTGTGCACCTGTGTCATAGGTAAAGGTCCGGCTGGCTTGACCATTAAAGGGTGCTGTAGCCCCCAAAGTGCACTCCAAAAAAAATAAAAATATATATTTTTTTGTGTTTGCGAATTGTGTGTGCAGTAGCTGCACGTGCATCAACAAAGTAGCGCCAAGTGAGCGCCTGTATCATAGGTAAAGGACCAACTGGCTAGACTGTAAAAGGGTGCTATAACCCCCAAAGTGCACTCCAAATAAAATAAAAAAATATTTTCTGTGTTTGTGAATTGTGTGCACTGTGGCTGCATGTGCATCAACAAAGGAGCAGCGCCAAGCGTGTGCCTGTGTCCCATAAGTAAAGGGCCGGCTGGATTGTCCATTAAAGGGTGCTTTAACCCCCATAGGGTACTCCAAACAAAATAAAAATTTTTTTTCTGTGTTTGTGAATTGTGTGCACTGTGGCTGCACGTGCATCAACAAAGGAGCAGCGCCAAGCGTGTGCCTGTGTCCCATAAGTAAAGGGCAGGCTGGCTTGTCCATTAAAGGGTGCTGTAACCCCCACAGGGCACTCCAAACAAAATAAAAAAATATTTTCTGTGTTTATGAATTGTGTGCACTGTGGCTGCACGTGCATCAACAAAGGAGCAGGGCCAAGCGTGTGCCTTAGTAGTACCATAAGTAAAGGGTCGGCTGGCTTGTCCGTTAAAGGGTGCTGTAATCCCCAAAGGGTACTCCAAACAAAATAAAAAAATATTTTCTGTGTTTGTGAATTGTGTGCACTGTGGCTGCACGTGCATCAACAAAGGAGCAGCGCAAAGTGTTCGCCTGTGATCCATAAGTAAAGGGCCAGCTGGCTTGTCCACTACAGGGTGCTGTAACCCCCAAAGTGCACTCCAAACAAAATAAAAAAAAATTTTTTTGTGTTTGTGAATTGTGTGCACTGTGGTTGCACGTGCATCAACAAAGGAGCAGCGCCAAGTGTGCGCTGTGTCCCATAAGTAAAGGGCTGGATGGCTTGCCCATTAAAGGGTGCTATAACCCCCAATGGGCACTCCAAACAAAATAAAAATATATATTTTTTTGTGTTTGTGAATTGTGTGCACAATAGCCGCACGTGCATCAACAAAGTAGCGCCAAGCATGTGCCTGTGTAATAGATAAAGGGCCGGCTGGCTTGACCGTTAATGGGTGCTGTAACCCCCAAAGTGCACTACAAATAAAAACAAAAACATATTTTTTGTGTTTGTGAATTGTGTGCGCAGTAGCTGCACGTGCATCAACAAAGTGTGCTCGTGGATGTTAGGCTTAACTGGAGTACACACGTTGCAACCTTGTGCTGTCCAACTCCAGTCATTCTAAAAAAAAAAAAAAAAAAAATTGTCTTATGTTTTTCTCTTCTGTGTGTGCTCGTGTGTGTTAGGCTTAACCACAGTAGCACACAAGAGACAGCCAGCAATGCATGTTGCAACCTTGTGCTGTCCGACTCCAGTCATTCTCCAAAAATACCCCAATCAGCATGTCTTATATTTTTTTCTTCTGTGTGTTTTCATGGGTGTTAGGCTTTACCGAAGTAGTGCACAAGAGCCAGCCAGCAAAGCACATTGCAACCTTGTGCTGTCCAACTCCAGTCATAATCAATTGGTGCTCTGGGTCCAAGTTCTTCTGGAGTTGAAAAAATTATAAATCATCATTTGTCTTTTTTTCTAATATTTTTGTGTGCGCGCATGACTGAACATGTGTGAATTTTTTAACCGCACCTTGTCTATACTATTTTTGATTGTGACACTGCTTCAAGACTGCTGAAAATATGGAGGACTGTCACATGACAGGAGAGCAAGGCCAAGAACCTAATTGTTGTAGCTACCGCCAGCAGTGCAAGGCCGTCAACTTCCTCATCCTCTAGGAAGGCCCATCACCCAGGGCTTAAGTCACGCCATCAATATGGTAAAGCAAGTTTTGCTGAAGTTATGAAAATTTTTTTTAAAGGATATTTGCCATTAAATAAACAAGAAATTGGCAATTTGCCATTCACTACACGAAGCAGCAAGGAAAGGATAAGGCCTTGGCCTTTCTTTATGAAGACTACTGATAGCCCTTCTGCTTGTAGTAGTAGTGGTGGTGGTCCAATTAAAAATGTGAAAGTTGTTAAGACAGCTCCAGGAAAACCAATTGTGTGCCCTGAGAAATCGAAATCACAAATCCCCGAGGAGAGTGCAAGTGTGTCCGCGATTGCCATTTGTGAGCCCGACCTAAATACTAGTGTACTGGAGGATTCCCCAAGTTCCAACATTTGTGTGCCCTCTGTAAATGTGGGAAAAGGCAGTCAACATCTTGCATACATAGTCATTGAGGATATTTCTGTGGAATTGCACATGGAGGAGGAGGATATTTTGGTAGTTGAAGGTGCTAAGGATGATGAGGATGTTGATGATGAAGATGTTGGAGATCAGGATGTTGATGCCGAGGATGTCCTTTGTGCAAGTAAGGCAACAGCTGTTGCCCATGGTTTGAAAAAGCCAAAGCCCATTGTTGTCATGCCGGGACAAAAGACAAAAAAATCTACATCTCACGTGTAGAATTATTTTGCATCCCGATCCGGACAACAGTTGTCAAGCCATATGTGTCCATTGCCATGCAAGAGTGAGTAGAGGATGGGACCTAAACCACCTAGGAACCTCCTCCTTGTTACGTCACTTGGAGCACGTTCATCAAATATCAACGTGTACATCACCAAGTTCCAAAACTCAAAATGTAACAAGTCCAGTGTAACCTACCTGCTCCCTCTCTGTGAGATCCATGCACCTTCAATCTCCAACACCAACACCTGCATCATCAACATCCTCATTCATCATCGGAAGTAGTCCTGCTGCATCCAATGTTGGTATTCGAAGCATGATTGACTCCTGTCCTATCCGTGATTCCTCAGAAGGATCCTTGATGCCTATGCCTGTTGCTGCTGCTGTTGCTGTCAGTGGATTTTCATCCCAGAAGGGGACTAGGAAGAAGGCTACTTGTAGCGTATCCTCCAAAAAACAATTAACTGTCAAGCAATCATTTGCAAGGGCAGACAAGTATGACAGCAATCACCCATTTGCACAGCAGATTACTGACGCCATAACAGCTATGCTGGTATTAAATGTGCATCCAGTATCTACCATTACTGCAGTGGGTTTTCAACAGTTAATTAATGTCTTGTGTCCTCGCTACCAGATCCCTTCTAGATTCCACTTTGCGAGAACAGCAATTCCAAGTCTGTACAAGGACCTTATAAAAATCTTAAGAATGTCCTCAGTAATGCCATTGTACCCACTGTCCAATTGACCACTGATATGTGGACAAGTGGGACAGGGCAAATTAAGGATTACATGACTGTGACAGCCCACTGGGTAGGTGTATTGCCTACAACAGGAAGATCAGCAGCAACATCTCCCAAAAGACAGCTGATACAGAGGCAGGCTACTCTTTGTATAACTAGTTTCACTAAGAGGCATACTACTGAGAACCTCTTAGAAAAACTCAGGGAAATCATTGCTAAATGGCTTACCCCACTTGGACTCTCCTCGGGATTTGTGATTGCGGACAATGCCACCAATATTGTTAGAGCATTACATGTTGGTGAATTCCAACACGTCCCATGTTTTGCTCACACAATTAATTTGGTGGTGCAATGTTTTTTAAAAAGTGACACGGTTGTGCAGGAGAAGCTCTCGGTGGCCCGCAAAATATCTGGACATTTTAGACATTTGGCAACCGCTTGTCGAAGATTGCATGACCAGCAGGTACTGTTAAATTTGCCCTTCCATCAGCTTAAGCAAGAGGTAGTAACTCAGTGGAATTCTACACTCTATATGCTTCAGTGGATGGAGAAGAGCAAAAGGCCATCCAGGCCTATACAACGGACTATGACATAGCCAAAGGAGGGGGAATGCACCTTACTCAAGTGCAGTGGAGAATAATTTCTGTGTTGTGCAAGGTTCTCAAGCCCTTTGAACTTGCCACACATGAAGTTAGTTCAGACACTGCCAGCTTGAGTCAGGTCATTCCCCTCATCAGACTTTTGCAAAAACAGCTGGAGAAACTGAAGGAGGAGCTGAAATGGAGCAATTGCACAAAGTATGTCGGACTGGTGGATCAAGCCCTTGATTCACTTCACCAGGATCCAAGAGTTGTCAATCTATTGAAATCTGAAAAATATATTTTGGCCACCATTCTGGATCCTAGGTTTAAGTCCTACCTTGTGAGTTTTTTTCCAACAGACCAAAATCTAAAACTATGCAAAGAGCTGTTGGTCAAAAAATTGTCAGCTGCAGCCGCAGCCGCATGTGAAACGCCTTCATCTCCTCCTTCAGTTTCAACAGCTGCCAGGAAAAAACTTTATTTTCCTTACAAAATGCCTGCTGGTCATGCAGATCATTCACCAAAAAATGACATCTGCTCGGGCCTGAGAGAACTGCCTACTAGTGACATGTCTTCTACCGTGACTAAGTGTGATACGGTTTCCATTCACAGAATGGTGGAGGACTATTTCAGAGATTACATCCTAATAGACATGTCAGATAGTCCCTTTCAGTACTGGCAGGAAAAAGAGGCAATTTGGAGTCCCATACACAAACTGGCTTTGCATTACTTAAGTTGCCCACCCTCCAGTGTGTACTCCTAAAGAGCTTTCAGTGCAGCTGGCAACCTTATCAGTGATCGGAGGTTACTTCCTCAAAATGTGGAAAAGATGATGTTCATTAAAATGAATTACAAATTCCACGAGGAAGACCTCGACCAACAATTACATCAAGAATGACAGAGACGCCTATGGTGGATTCCAGCAGGGACGAATTAATATTGGGTGAAGGAGAGGATGTACACACTGATGGGGATGATGAGGACGAGGACAACTTGTAATGTAAAGCCAGTTTTTGTATGGGATCAGCTTGTTTTATGGGGGGTCCAAACAAATCAATAATTTCAGCCACAATTGGCAGTCCTTGTCACTGAAATGATTGTTTTGTTAAACTGCCCTGTATTGTATACAACATAGCGTTTGGTGGGAGGGCCCAAGGACTATTCCATCTTGCACCTTTTTCCTTTCCTTTATGTGCTGGTTGGGGCATTGCTGCCTGACATGTTTAATTAATGTTATGGTTGGTTTAGGAACCAATGAACTGTTTTTAAATTAATTTATGATCAATTTAACAGCCAGGGGCTGCACCCAATGAATTGTTTTATAATTAATTTATGATCAATTTTACAGTCAGGGGCTGCACCCAATGAACTGTTTTAAAATTAATTTATTATCAATTTAACACCCAGGGGCTGCACCCAATTAATTGTTTTTTAGTTAATTTATGATTAATTTTACACCTGGCTGTCACTGTCATCGGTGTAGCTGTGCAGGGGTGCTATGCTCCTGTCTGTCGAGGGGCTGCATGAATATTGAAATTAAATCTTTTTTTTTAAGTTATTGGGTTACAAAATGTTTTCTTTTTTTAATCTTAAACATAGCAATGTTATCCTAACAGCTTATAAAGTTATATGCTCTAAAAAACTAAAGCCTATATTTGCACAAAAACTAAAGCTTAATTCTTCCAAAAGAGAGACTGAAACCACGACTAAACATAAGAGTTACCTTCTGGATGTGAATTGTCTCATTTGCATGGGGAAAACCCAAGCCTCAGATGAGATGGATCTCAGCCAGTGGACAACATTGAAATCACCATTAAAAACTCACAATGGAAGACTACAGTGTGGAGAATCTTTCTTCACAGTCAGGAGAGGCCTCAGAGAACATGAAAAAAGATGCTTTAGGTCCTGAACTTCAAGGGATTTCTCCATCATGTTCTGCAGTGTGGAAAGGTTTCATTCACATGTTTTCTATAAAGCAATTTAAAGTTACAGCCTTCAAAGTGTCTGGCTAAAACACCCACCTTTGCCAGAATGACCAAAGATTATTACAAGCAAAGTATTCATCTGTCCAGAATCTGTCTGGGAATTCATGGATCGTATTTGGCCTGAATGCACTAAGACATCCAGTGTGTTTTGTAGCCCACTTTATTCCTACCTGAATCACAAACTGAAATATGGAATAGTAAGCACAGACAACATGGAGGCCTTTGTTATTTCACTGCCTGCATGCCATCCAATACCTCCCAGACTACACCACTGGTGGACAAGGTTTTGATAATGACCGTCCCCATCTGTTGCTAGGCCTTCATCTTCCAAACCATCCATGCTGGACTTCCTGTCCAAAAAGGGTAAGCAGGTTACAGAAAGAGGAGCTAGATGTCCCCAATGACATTTTTTTCTTCTATCATAGATGATGTGGAGAGATAAGTGCTTCAGATGTTGGAAGTACATGGGCTTCCACCTATTTGGCTTCCCTCCAGGGAAAAGAGCTCTGTTTCTCAGGAAGTGTCTATGCCTGAGCTGATAGGTAGGTAGTCTCTGTCTGTTGGTAAACACCCTTCAGGAGATGGCAACCCAGAAGAACAACAACTAAAATAAAGTGTCCACTGATAACTAGCCTGATCCCTTCACAGCAACATACCCAATATGGCCAACTCATCATAACATGACACCCAGTTTGCAGCCTCCTCTTCCTTATGAGAATAATTCAGTCGCCATGGTTGATCAATCAGCCATGTGTGGTCCACCTAATTTTTGGCCTTCCACATTCTAACATTCACATATCTAAGAAAAGGTGGACAGTGGGAACAATTGCAATTTGAAGGCCACTAACTCTGTTTTTTTTTATGTCCCTGTACAGGTTGGAAAATTCCGTTACAGAACAGAAGGTTTGCAAAGGATTATTTAAGTTAATTGTCTATTTATTTTTGGAAAGTATGCTTCCTGGTCCCCTTCTGGGGTGAAAAAAATCAACTCCCAGCAAGCAGGCATGACTCTCAAGAAAGAATTCCCAAGAAGGACACAACGTAATACTTAAACCTTAGGTCTGAAATGTTCCGCTTGTTCACAATATATCTCATATGGTTAAGTGGACAGTGGGAACAATGGCAGTTTGAAGGCCACTAACTAACTATGTTTTTTTTATGTCCCTGTACAGGTTGGGAAATGCCTTTATAGAAGATTTGCAAAGCATTATTTAAGTCAATTGTTTATTTATTTTTGGAAAGCACACTTCCTGGTCCCCTTGTGAGTTGTGAGGTGGTAAAAATTTACTGTAAATGAGTGGAAATAAATATTATTGAGGTTATTAATACTGTAAGCACAAAAAGGCCCATTTTATGTGATTTTAGCTGTTTTTTTATTTTTTAAGAAAAAAATCCAGATCCAAAACCAAAACCAAAACACAAAAACAAAACATGGAGATGAGGTTCTGGCTAAACCAATCCAGATCCAAAACCAGGGGAGATCCAGATCCAAAACCAAAACACGAGGGTCGGCGCACATCTCTAGTTCTGGGTTTTGTGTTTTGGATCCGTATTTTTTTGGAAAAGAGCATAAAAACAGCTAAAATAACAGAATTTGTGGGTTTTTCTGTTCCTATGCTATTATTAACCTCAATAACATTAATTTCCACTCATTTCCAGTCTATTCTGAAAACCTCACAATATTGTTTTTAGGCCAAAAGGTTGCACCGATGTACCTGGATGACTATGCTAAGCGACACAACTGGGCGGCACAAACACGTGGCCCATCTAGAGGAGTGACACTGCAGTGACAGACAGGATTGCAGTTTGAAAAACTAGGCTCCAAACAGTACATGGATTTGTGGTATCTTGCACTCCCAATATTTGTGTAAGCAGCTATCTATTAGTTCAATAAGAAAAACTGACTAAAATATATGGTAAATGCAAATTTGATAGACGTGCTTGTATTAATTTCCCAAACAGTACATAATGCAAAGAAACAAAAGAGATGCAAGATGGAATTGTCCTTGGGCCCTCCCACACACCCTTATGTTGTATAAACAGGACATGCACACTTTAACAAACCAATCATTTCAGCGCCAGGGTCTGCCACACGACTGTGGCTGAAATTATTGGTTCGTTTGGGCCCCCACAAAACAAGCTGGCAATTATTCTGGCCCTGGCTCTACGGAGGCAAGATGTCATCCTCATCCTCCTCATCCATCGATTCCTCACCCTCTTCAGTGTTGTGTAAATCCTCATCCTCACAGAGTATTAATTTGTCCCTGCTGGAATCCACCACCACAGGTCCCTCTGTACTTTCTGGACGCTGGTCTCCCTGGAAGAATTGATAATTCATTTTGATGAACATCATCTTCTCCACATTTTGTGGAAGCAACCTCCTACGCCTTACGCTGACAAGGTTCCCGGCTGCACTAAACACTCTTTCGGAGTACACACTGGAGTGGGGGCAACTTAGGTAAAATAGATTTAGTTTGTACAGGGGCCTCCAAATTGCCTCTTTTTCCTGACAGTACAGGTACAGACTGTCTGGCATGCCAACTTGGATGCTGTCACTGATGTAATCCTCCACCGTTCTGTCAATGGTGACTATCATATGCAGTGATTGTAGACATGTCAGAAATTGTTGCCAGGTCCTTCAGTCCGGACCAGATGTCCAAACTTGGTCCTGTCTGCCCTGCATCACCGCCAGTGGGTTGCTTAGTATACCTAAGTTGTTTCCTGGCAACCCCAGTTGTGGGAGAAAATGAAGAAGGAGCTGTTGACGTGTCATGTTCCATTTCAGCTGACAGTGTTTTCACCAGCAGGTCTTTGCACCTCTGCAGGCTTGTGTCAGCTGGAAAGAGAGACACCACATAGGCTTTAAACTTAGGATCGAGCACCGTGGCCAAAATGTAGTGGTCTGATTTCAACAGATTGACCACCCTCGAATCCTGGCAAAGCGAATGAAGGGCTTCATCCACAAGTCCCACATGCCGAGCGGAATCTCTCCATCTTGGCTCCTCCTTCACTTTCTCCAGCTGCTTCTGCAAAAGCTTTATGAGGGGAATGACCTGACTCAATCTGGCAGTGTCTGAACTGACTTCACGTGTGGCAAGTTCGAAGGGCTGGAGAACCTTGCACAACACGGAAATCATTCTCCACTGCACTTGAGTCAGGTGCATAACCCCTCCTTTGCCTATGTCATAGGTAAATCTATAGGCTTGAATGTCCTTTAGCTGCTCCTCCAAAGCATATAGAGGGTTGAGTTCCACCGTGTCACAACCTCTTGCTTCAAGCGGGGCAGGTTCAAGAGTGTTTGCTGGCGCTCCAGTCTTCGGCACCCAATCGCTGAATGGCAAAAGTGGGCAGAAATTTTTCAGGCCACCCAAAGCATCTCCTGCATGCTTCTGTTGTCTTTCAGAAAATTCTGCACCACCAAATTTATTGTGTGAGCAAAACATGGGATGTACTGTAATTTGCCCAGATGTAATGCCCACACAATATTGGTGGCGCTGCCAGATATCACAAATCCCCAGGAGAGTCTAAGTGGAGTAAGCCGATGATTTCCCTCAGTTTCTCTAAGAGGTTGTTGGCGGTGTGCCTCTTACTGAAACCGGTGATACACAGCGTAGCCTGCCTTGGAATAAGCTGGCTTTTCTGAGATGCTGCTACTGGTGATGCTGCTGTTGTTGCTGCATAAGGCCATACATCTACCCAGTGGGCTGTCACAGTCATATAGTCCTTAGTCTGCCCTGTTCCACTTGTCCACATGTCCATGGTTAAGTGGACATTGGGTACAACCACATTTTTTAGGACACTGAGGACACTTTTTCTGATGTTTCTGTACAGTTTCGGTATCGCCTGCCTAGTGAAGTGGAATCTAGATGGGATTTGGTACCGGGGACATACTACCTCCATCAATTGTCTAAATCCCACTGCACTAATGGCGTATACCGGATGCACGTCTAACACCAACATAGCTGTCAAGGCCTCAGTTATCCGCTTTGCTTCAGGATGACTGCTGTCGCACTTCATCATCCTTCCTAAGCACTGTTGGAGGGTCAATTGCTTAGTAAAAGGTGTTCCTTTTTCCTCTCTGGGATGATGAACGACTCCCAGCAGCAACAGTAGCAGCAGCAGCAGTTGGTGTAGCAATGCAGGATCCTCCCAAGGAATCCCAGATAGGAGAGTCAGTCATGCCAGTGAGATGGCCTGCAGGGCTACTGTACTTCCAATCCTGACTAAGGAGGAACTTGACGAGGAGGGAGTTGACAGTGTGGTTTGCAGGTGCTTGGATACAGCAGGAAAAAGGGATTTAGGTGTCCCTGGACTGCATACGGTCTTATCCACAGTTTCTGAACTTGACAGTAACTTTTTATGAATGCACTGCAGGTGACGTATAAGGGAGGATGTTCCTAGGTGTTTAACATCCCTACCCCTACTTATTCCACCTTTACGTATGGTACATATGGCAAGACAGTTGTTGTCCGGATTTGGATAGAAATATTTCTAGACCAAAGAGGTGGAATGTTTGGTCTTCTGCCCAGGCATTACCGTGGTGGGCTTTTTCATCCCACAGACAACAACTGTCTCTCACGGTGCCTGATTTAAACAAACCACCTCACCATCAGAATCCTCCTGATCAATTTTCTCCTCAGCGCCAGTTACACTAATATCCTCATCCTGTTGTACTTCAACAGTGACATCTTCAATTTGAATATCAGCAAGTTGACTGTGGGTGCTCCTTCCAGCAGTTGCAGAGGGTGTGCAAATGGTTTAAGGAGCCTCCTCTTCCCATCCAGTGTTGGGAAGGGCAGGCATCGCAACCGTTGCCACACTTGGACTCTCCATGCGGATTTGTGATATCTTCTTAGAATTAGAAAGCACAGTTCTTTGCTGTGCTTTTGCCAGCTTAACTCATTTGATTTTTGTAGTGGGAGGAGGGCTTCCATCGTCATGTGAAGCTGAACCGCTAATCATGAACATAGGGGAGGACCTTAGCCGTTCCTTGCCACTCTGTGTCGTAAATGGCATATTGGCAAGTTTATGTTTCTCCTCACACGATTTAAATTTATTTTTTAAGGTCATTTTCCTGAACTTTGCCATTTGGAATTTTATATACCCTCTACTATGACATTGGTTATCAGCCTTGGCAGACAACGTTGATGGCATTTCATCATCTATGTCATGACTAGTGGCAGCAGCTTCAGCACTAGGAGGAAGTGGTTCTTGATCTATCCCTATTTTATTTTTATCGGATACATTTTTGTCCTCCATTTATGTGATATTGATGCATGTGCAGCTAAGGCGCACACAAACACAGAATTTTTTTTTTCCGGCACTTTGGGGCTTACACCAACCTTCAACAGATGAGCTAGCCTGCCCTTGATTTATGACACAGGCGTATGATTGGCGCTGCTACTTTGTTGATACACGTGCAGCTAATGCGCACACAAACACAAAAAAAGCTTCTTTATTTTTCCGGCACATTGGGGGTTACACCACCCTCCAACAGATGAGCCAGCCGGCCCTTGATTTATGACACAGGCGCATGCTTGGTGCTGCTACATTGTTGATGCATGTGTGGCTACAGCGCACACAAACAGAAAAAAAATATTGTTTTTTTGTACCACCCTTCAACAGATGAGCCAGCTGGCCCTTGATTTATGACACAGGCGCACGCTTGGTGCTGCTACTTTGTTGATGCATGTGCGGCTACAGCGCACACAAGTCACAAACACAGAAAAAAAAAATTGTACATTTTACTCAGGCACTTTGGGGTTTACACCACCCTTCAACAGACGAGCCAGCCGGCCCTTGTCTAATGACACAGACGCATGCTTGCCGCTGCTACTTTGTTGATGTACGTGCGGCTAATGCGCACACAATTCACAAACACAGAAAAAAAAAATATTTTTTTTTGGAGCACACTTTGGGGGTTACAATACCCATCAACAGATGAGCCAGCCGGCCCTTTACTTGTGACACAGGTGCACGCTTGGTGCTGCTACTTTGTTGATGCACATGCGGCTACTGCGCACACAATTCACAAACACAGAAAAAAATATTTTTCTATTTTGTTGGGAGCGCACTTTGAGAGTTACTCCACCCTTCAACAGACGAGCCAGCCGTCCCTTGACTTATGACACAGGCGCAAGCCTGGCGCTACTACTTTGTTGGTACATGTGCAGCTACTGCGCACACAATTCACAAATACAGAAAAAAGTATTTTTTTTTTTTTTCAGAGAGCACTTTGGGAGTTACACCACCCTTCAACAGATGAGCCAGCCGGCCCTTGATTTATGACACAGGCGCATGCTTGGTGCTGCTACTTTGTTGATGCATGTGTGGCTACAGCGCACACAAACAGAAAAAAAATATTGTTTTTTTGTACCACCCTTCAACAGATGAGCCAGCTGGCCCTTGATTTATGACACAGGCGCACGCTTGGTGCTGCTACTTTGTTGATGCATGTGCGGCTACAGCGCACACAAGTCACAAACACAGAAAAAAAAAATTGTACATTTTACTCAGGCACTTTGGGGTTTACACCACCCTTCAACAGACGAGCCAGCCGGCCCTTGTCTAATGACACAGATGCATGCTTGCCGCTGCTACTTTGTTGATGTACGTGCGGCTAATGCGCACATAATTCACAAACACAGAAAAAAAAAATATTTTTTTTTGGAGCACACTTTGGGGGTTACAATACCCATCAACAGACGAGCCAGCCGGCCCTTTACTTGTGACACAGGTGCACGCTTGGTGCTGCTACTTTGTTGATGCACATGCGGCTACTGCGCACACAATTCACAAACACAGAAAAAAATATTTTTCTATTTTGTTGGGAGCGCACTTTGAGAGTTACTCCACCCTTCAACAGACGAGCCAGCCGTCCCTTGACTTATGACACAGGCGCAAGCCTGGCGCTACTACTTTGTTGGTACATGGGCAGCTACTGCGCACACAATTCACAAACACAGAAAAAATATATTTTACATTTTTTTTGGAGCACACTTTGGGGGTTACACTACCTTTTAACAGACAAGCCAGCCGGCCCTTTACTTATGACACAGGTGCACGCTTGGCGCTGCTACTTTGTTGATGCACATGCTGCTACTGCGCACATAATTCACAAATACAGAAAAAAAGTATTTTTTATTTTTTTTCAGAGAGCACTTTGGGAGTTACACCACCCTTCAACAGACAAGAAAGCCGGCCCTTGACTTATGACACTGGCGCACGCTTGGCGGTGCTACTTTGTTGATGCACATGCTGCTACTGTGCACACAATTCACAAACACAGAAAAAAAGTATTTTTTTATTTTTTTTGGAGCGCACTTTGGAGGTTACACCACCCTTCAACAGAAAAGCCAGCCGGCCCTTTACTTATGACATAGGTGCACGCTTGGCGCTGTTACTTTCTTGATTCACGTTCGGCTACTGCGCACACAATTCACAAACACAGAAAAAATTATGGGTTTTTTTGCACTTGGGGGGAGCACCCCTGATGGACAGATCACCCCCTGGACAACACTACAGCACCCCTTTAGGACTACAGCCTTTATGGGACACTGCACAACACAGCCCAGCCAGCCCCTATAGACTTTAGAGTGGACACAGCCCCTATGGACAACAGCAGCACAACACAGCCCAGCCAGCCCCTATGGACAACAACAGCACAACACAGCCCAGCCAGCCCCTATAGACAACAGCAGCACAACATAGCCCAGCCAGCCCCTATGAACTTTTGAGTGGACACAGCCCCTATGGACAACAGCAGCACAACACAGCCCAGCCAGTCCTAACTCCCACCCTTCCTCTTCACTGTCCACAGCCAGGGTGAAAAATGGCGCCGACGCGGGGACCTTTTATTGAATCCAAATCCCGTGAGATCCGACAGCAGGATGATGACGTTTTGCCTCGATTTCAGATCTGAGTCAGGCGGGAAAACCCGAGCCGGACTCGGTTCCCAGCTCGGAACAGGGGGGCTCGGGGGGGTTCGGTTTTCATAAATCCGAACCCGCTCATCCCTAAATGAAAACCACTGAAAGGTGAAGTGAATAACATTGATTATCTCATTACAGTGGAATCTGTAAGGGGTGAGATATATTAGACAGCAAGGAGACACTCAGGTCTTGAAGTTGACATGCTCAAGGACTGAGCGATTTTGACAAGGACCAAGCTGTGATGGTTAGAAGTCTGGGTTAGACCATCTCTAAAACAACAGGTCTTATGGGGTGAACCTGGCATACAGTGATCCAGGGAAGAACAACCAGTGAAGGGTCATGGGCACCCAGGGCTTAATGCATGTGGGAAGTGAAGACTAGCTCATCTGGTCCTATCCCACACATGAGCTACTGTAGCACAAATTGCTGAAAACTTAATATTGGCTAAGATCGGTGTGTGAGTGTGTTTATGGTGTCTTTGATTCTAGTTCACCTGCAGAATCCATTAACTTTTGTACACTCTGTGCAGTCAGAAAAATAGCTTTTCTCTGAAATGCACATTATGACAACTTATGGATGTATAATTACTGTGTGAATAACTACACTTTGCTCTGACATGGCTGTATGCCTCATACACAGCAGCACTAACAACACAGGGGACCTATAATTCTGGGTCATAATTGCGGAAGCTGCAAAGTGTCAGCATTTATTTCTGAAATTAACCCATATTTCAGGAAGACTTACAACATAACAGCATAGACAGAGTGATCTTTATTCATGGTTAAGAATTTTATGGAAAAAACAGTATAAATTGTATTAAACTGTAATAAATGATCAAAAGTTTTGTAGAATAAGTCTCTCACAGAAGGTTTTCAATAAAGACTTTGGGGTAAATTTACCAAGAATCGTGTTTCACTTCTAAACCAAAATGCTGGACATCAACGCCAGTTTTGATGGTGTAAAAGCAGTATTTACTAACGATCGATTTTAGCTGTATATAGAATTATATGGCATCAACCGTCATATTTTTCTGTCTAAACTTCTGTCAGGTTGACAGTTCATGATAGTCTCCACAGACAAATAGATGAGTAAAACTGATGGAAACTGTCAGAAATCGTCAAACACTTCCTATAGGTTAACTAAAGGTAGAAGGCATCACATTAAACTGTCACCACAATGTTCTCATAAAAAAGCCCCAGTATGTCCAAAAGCCTGCACTGTTGTGGCTTTAGGTGGAAGGAGGAGGGAGAAAGGAGAGTTCTTACATATTAGGAATTCTTTGGAAGAGTTTGCTGGTTCTTTTTGTTGGTGATTTTGTGTGTAAGTAGTCTTGTGTATTTTTTTGTGTCTTGTATTTTTACTGTGTCTTGTGCTATTTTTTGCCTGGTGTGTTATTTTAAGTTAGTCTTGTCACTGTTTGTGTGTGGCTGTGGTATGTTTATGGTGAGTGTGTTGTGTTAGTTTAGTTTTCTGTGTTTTTTCCTCTGTGTTATTTGTAGTGTGTGTTATGGAGGTTGGGAAGAGCTGGAGGGTGTTGAGGTAGAGGAGGAGGAAGCACAGTAGGGTGGGTCTGAGACAGAGGAGGATACATACCAAAACAAAATCTGGGGGGAGTGTTAGGTTTAAGTTTGGTGAAAATTTAGCTCTAAACAATGCAATTTAACGTTGTGTATTGTCGTCTGGCTGGCTGCACTAGTGGATGGTGTAAAAAGCAGATCTGGAATAGGGCTGTGACAGCAGTTAATGCAGCAGGATGCATAACGCATGATATTGAACCATGTAAAAATCACTTTAGGGACATTAAGAAAAGAGTCAAGCCAAAATGTCTGAAGAAAGTAAGGCTGCCAGGCAGATGGGGGTGGTTCACCTCTAACAATTTACTACCTTGAATATGAAGATCAGTTGCAGTCCATCATCCCACAGGAAGCTGTACAGGCTCTCCATGTCCATGATATAGATGCCCCATCCCGGCCTGGTGAATGTTGTTTTAGTCCTTAACCTACTACATACTCTTCATCTGTGCTTCATTCCTTCATGAACCATCGCTGTATGTGATATGACTGTTTAGGACTGTTTGTACAGATATACTTAATGTTGAAAATCTGTCTTTAAAATGGTTTTTATGTGCACTAATGTTTGTTATAGACAAGTTGCACCACTTATGTATCTTCATGTGCTGTGTCCATTAACAGTTTTTTTTGTTTCATTATTGCATTTTTTTAATATAAAAATTAAAAACATGTTTTTGTTTACAACATTTGATGTAATAATGGCATATTCTAATACATTCACAGCACAAACTAAAAAGGACTCAAAACTACACACTGTTGTCATTGAGGATGATGAGGTTGCAGGTAATTTAACATTTAACTGAATTTACAATAGTCTTCACATTAGAATAGTTTTGCATGTTTTCTTAAAAAAGGATGTATTCCATAGGACTATCATCTGCAGCACCGCATACTGTTATGCAACCTCCTCTGTCACAACCAGAACCCACGTTGGTGCTCACTGAAGCTGCAGGGATTGCAAGTACTCTCCCATCTGCACAGCCAGTAGGTGAGCTGCTCATCTGTCACAACCAGAACTCACATTGGTGCTCACTGAAGCTACAGGGGATGCAAGTATTCCTCCATCTGCACAGCCAGTAGGTGAGCTGCTCCTCTGTCTCAACCAGAACCCACGTTGGTGCTCACTGAAGCTACAGGGAACACAAGTACTCCTCTATCTGCACAGCCAGAAGGGGAGCTGCTGTTTTGTGAAAACAAACATTTGTTACATAAACAGTATATAGACCTTAAGCATGTTTTCTTAGCATTTGGTGTTGATGTAGGCAGAGCTGGCCCTAGGCATAGGCAGTATAGGCAAATGCAGAAGAAAGCCTGTACAGCCCAGTGCCACTCATACAGCTCCTGCAGCTTCCATAAGTGTGATGCACGCATAACCTAAGGTCACGTCAAAGTAATTCACAGCAGAGAGTGTGCCATGGAGGAGAGAAGAAAAGGGAAGGCAACAAAGATAAGTAAATTTTGAGCACTTGTTAAAGAGAGAGGCTGGGGACTGGATCGATGGAGAAACACAAGGGGGAGAGATTTGATGGCTGGAGACACACAAAGGAGAGATATTTCATGGTTGGAGACACAATGGGGAGAGATTTGATGGCTGGAGACATATATAAATGCGGGAAGACCACCCATGAGGATGTATAAACCAATGACGATGGATTGTGTGTCCACCAGGCTTCAAAGTGACCAGCCTCAGCCATGTGCTTACATAAGGCCCCAGATGGGTGGCGCTGAGAGAAGGTGTGACGTGGACTTGATATATCTAAATCAGGAGATAAAAGTTTTAAAACTCCCCCTAGGACTTCCATACCCCTCCGCATTTTTTGTAAATCAGAATAAAGTGTATGAAAGAATCCATCCTGACCTGTGTTTTATGCAGGTTAACTAAATTCACAATTTTAAGGTCAATTTGACCTACAAGGATGATATAACGCCTTCAGTATCTCTTATAGTGGAGAGAGTCGGTAAGGGAACAGAGGAGAGAATTAATATAGCTACCCCATTCTTTTTAGTAGAATGGGAAGAATATTCAGCAATATGGAACCTATGAGAGATCAATGATGGGTGAGAACCTTTCTCGAAATGAGTATCCTGCAAAAAATAAGGTCCCCCCGAAGAGCACTGATCATTTTGAACAGAAGTGAACGCTTGTTTGTGGTGATGAGGCCCTTCACATTAAGCGAAAGCACAGGTAGAGGCATAATGAAAACATTTTCAGAAGGTCAGTAATGCAAGTAATACAATTAAAGACTGCCAGGTTTAAGGGAGGGGAAGCAGAAAAAGAAAAAGAAGAGAAAGTAAGACTATGGAATTGTGAACAAGTCACCCCACAACAGGGAGATCAAGTTACACAATTGTCGAGCCCTTAGGGGGAAATAGAAAAGATAAAGATCTGTCTCAATAAGAGGAATGAATCTAATAAGCTCAAAAATTTGGGGGGGCAACCAATAAAGCTTAAATTGAAAAATAAAGTGAGAGTAGAGGACTACAAACAGTCCCTCACCGGTCCCAGTGAATAGGGGGTAGATAAAAAAGGACGGTCTATATACTGACAGAGATATGTAAACAAATATAACCCATATAACAAGTCACTGTACTGGCTCTAGATAACATGCATAAACAGTTCTAGCAAGAAAGGCAAATATGAAAAATAATAAAAAGCTATATAACAGAGCGATGGATCTGATTCAACACCATTGACCCAGGCCTCCAAAAATATAAATATAAAAGAAACCAAAGTTCAGGTTTCTAAGATGTCTATACAACATTATAAAGATTGGGCCACGGTTGAGATCTCGGAGGACACAACTCGCCAATGAATAGCCAGAAAGTGGGCTTCAATTACACTAAAATAATAGTAATACAGGTTGTTTCCCATATGCAAAATGCTAGAGACCAGAGGTATTTTGGATATTGGAATATTCTGTATTTTGGAATTTTTAAATACCATAATGAAATATCTTGGGGATTGGACCCAAATCTAAACACAGAATGCATTTATGTTTTATATACACCTTATACACACAGCCTGCAGGTCACTTTATATAATATTTTCAATAATTTTGTGGCTCAAACAAAGTTTGTGTACATATATGAAATTCATTTGTGTCATATATGCCTTATACACAGAGCATGTAGGTTAGTTTATACAATATTATTAATAATTTTGTGCCTTAAATAAAATGTGTGTACATTGCACCATCAAAAAGCAAATATGTCACTATCTCAGTCATGCTAAAAAAAATCCGTATTTTGGAATATTTGGATATGGGAGACTAAACCTGTAAATGCATACAGGTCCAAATTTCAGGTAGGAGAAGTGGCCCAGTTTCGGGAGGGATAATTTTTTTTATTTATTTTTATAAAAACAGCTAAAATCATGTAATTTGGGCCTGTTTTTGTTCCTACAGTATTACTAATCTCAATAACATTAATTTCCAGTCATTTCCAGTCAATTTTTACTACCTCACAGCTCACAAAATTGTTTTCATCCATATTGGCCAAAGGCTGGCTAAACTAAGCAACAGAGCAATGGCAAAAACACACTTCAGTTTAAAAGAATATACTGAAGCACATCTATGAAATATTGCAGCACAGCAGTTACAAACAGGATAGCAGTTTAATAAACTATACAACCCCACAGAAAGATTGTTTTATCAGAATAAGAACAGAGACCCGAACGCAGTACAGGGAAATGGATTGAAAGGCAGGGAAAACATTGCTTGATTGATTGAGAAAATTTGGTTTTGCAGCAACTGAGAAAAGGCCATTAAATAATACAATGCTGTTGTGGATTCCTAAATAGGGTTGCAAGAGAAGCTGGCCATACTACCAGCTTCCTAATTGGGTAACAACCCCTGTGGTACATGTATGAGGAGCACCAGAAAATCTGAATTTGCAGGAAACCAGTTCAGTGGCCGGAGGGCAGTACAGGGAAATGGAGGTGGAGTATATAGTGGATGGCACATAAAAAAGAATGATCAATTGATTATTTACAGAAATAAAATTAAAATGAGACATGGCCTTGTATCTTCTTGTTCATATTACTAAATAATACTAAATTTGCTCCATAATTCTGTTATTTCTTAAATATTTTGTGAGGAACCACATTACTTCTGGCTAAAAATGTGTTGCAAATAGTTACGTGTTAGAGCAATAACTAATAAATTGTTTGTCTATACAAAAAAACCCATCACCATTGACCCCCAAAAATAAGCACGTGATGAAATGCAGCCCACGATGGTATTGTCCTTGGGTCCTCCTATCTACCTTTATGTTGTCTATTAAAAAGTACATGCACATTTAACAAACCAAGCACTTCAGCAACAGGGATTGCCACTTCTGTGGCTGAAGTGCTTGGTTTGTTTGGACCCCTACAAAACAAGCTACCAATGGGCCTAAGGTGGCTAATAACAATGTTAATCATTACACTGGGAAGATGAGATGTCATTATAATCTTCATCCTCCTCACCCTTGTCAGTGTTAACATCATCACACAATATTAGCTCACCATCACTGGAATCCACCTTTACACAAGTCTCTATACTTTATTGCAATTGGTGGCAAAGGTCTTTTTCATTAATTTTTTTGAACATGAGGTTTCCCATATTTTGAGGAAGTAGCCTCCTACTCCGGTCACTCACAAGATTCCTGGCTATTCTAAACACTTTTTCCGAGTACACACTGGAGGGTGAGTAGCTTAAGTACAACCAAAGCTAGTTTATCCCAGCAATCAAAAGGACTGTGTTACATGGTAATTTGTATATTGTCATTAAAGTAATCCTCCGCCATCCTATTATTGCTTAGTGTTTCAGATTGAATCATGGTAGAGGTGACAAAAATTGTGGGCAATTCTTTTAAGCCTGACCAGATGTCAAAATGGTGTTTCACTTTGGTGTGCTGAGTTGACTCATCGGAATACATTTAAAATGTCGGTGGATGGGATCCCAGAGTCGATATAACGAAGCTGGAATCCCAACATCTGGCATAATGCTGTCACCGCTATCCTGAAGACATCAGGATAGTAATGATACCAAACAAAGAAGCTTATTAGCTTATGCCGGGGATGGAGGGGCTAGGGTTAGGTCCTTCCCCAGGTAGTTTATGGTTAGGCACCCCTCCAGAAGGGTTAGGTTTAGGGTGCAGAAGGGGTGGTTAGTGCTAGGCACCACTGGGGGAGGTTAGGGATAGGCACCCCCCTGTGGAGGTTAGGGTTAGGGGGGGAGAGGGAAAGGGTTAGGGTACTTACCAGCCCCTGTCGGGATAATTCACCATTGGGATTCCAGTGTCAGTATTTCATCTGCTGGGAATCCATCCACCAGCAAATCATACCCATCCCAACTCATCATCCACTACGGTCGCTGACCTCCGCAGACCAATCAGAACAGCCGTGCACTTGCAGCACACCAGCAACATGCTGATCCAGCTCACCAACAAACCTGCAGCTTCCAACCTATCTGCAACGGCCGCAACATCGACCTACATCACCACAACAAAAAACCTACTGGTAGGTAAGTACTGCCAAGACTCACACCAACACGCGGGATGCCGCACAGGTGTTCCAACCCACTCTGCAAATCCCCCCATCCCCCGAGACTTCCTAGACTGTCGACCATAGGTCCAGCAGGGGTGACGTGCAAGGTCACTGAACCGCATGGGAAGGAGCCCCCTAAAAGGGTCCACCTACCTCCCCAGTCTCATCACCACTCATCACTGAACCTCACCCACCTGCCCGGGATCTTAACAGAGCAGCATTGTGACTACTCAATAAAAGATTTTGCCCAAAATTACTGTGTCTCGCTGGCCTCATTTTGATCCTATTCCATTCCCATTTTCACATTACTCTAAACTACACTCCATACCCAATCACACCCTCCTCACTCCCAAAACATCACCACCACCAGAAGAAACATTCAAATTAACACCACTCACAAACACACACAAGTCATCACCAGTACTAGCAGGAAGAGCGCACCTTACCCCCCCTACCCCCATACGTTTTCAGTGCGGGAAAGGTACTCCCACACAAAGGTGCAGCACCCCGAAACCACAACACACCACCCCCTGGTCAACGAGAGCGCAGTTCTACCGCCCATCTTATTAAGGAAATCACCTGACTCAAGCTGACAGTGTCTGAACTCACTTCATTGCCATAGTTACTAATTCAAATGGTTTCAGTAGCTTGCATTAAACAGAGCGTATTCTCCAGTGTGCTCCACTAAGGTACATTTCCCCACCTCTCCATGGCTTGTTGTTACGGTTTGGAGTGCTTGTTGCTGTTCATCCATTTGCTGAAGCATATAGAGCATGTAAAGAGTGGAATTCCATCTGGTTACTACATCTTGCTTCAGTTGGTGGTATGGCAAATTGAACTGTTTTTGCAGCTGCTGCAATCTTCTACATACTGTTGCTGAATGCCAAAATTTTGTCCAGAATTTTTTTGGCCACAGACAGTATCTCCTTTAACCACCAAGTTTATTGTGTGGGCAAAACATGGGATCTGTTCAAATTCAACCAGTTGTAATGCTCACAATGTTACAGAAATGACATCCTGAGGAGAGTCCTAGTGGGGTAGCTATTTTGCTATGAAAGATCTAATTTTTTCTAACAGGTTGACACCGGTATGTCTCTTAGTGAAGCCAGTGAAACAGTGAATGAGCTGCTGTTGTGTGTTAAATTATGCTGCTGCTGTTGAAGGTGATACACCCATCCAGTGGGCTGTCACAGTCATGTAATATTTTGTTTAACCCATACCACTTGTCCACATATCTGTGGTCAAGTGAATAGTGGGTGCAATAGCATTTTATAGGCAAAGACCTTGCTTTCTTTTAGAGTCCTTGTACAGTCAATGAATTGCTGTTCTTGCAAAATGGAATTGAGATGGAATTTGGTAGCGGGGACACAGAACCTCAATTAACTGTCTAAAACTACATGCATTGATGGTGGATATTGGATGCAGTTCTAATGCTAGCATAGCCATCATGGCTTCAGTGTCTGCTGTGCAACTGGATGACAGCTTTCATTCTTGCTTCCTCTAGTAAAGGATTGGTTCATAGTCAAAGTTTGAAACTAGTCTTTTTGGTCCCCTTTCTGGGATGAAGATTCTCCCCCCCGGCAGCAGCCGTAGCACACAAGGATGTTTTCTGAGGAATCCAGGATAGCAGATAAGTCAGTTAGGTTTTGCAACCTGGATGCAGGTAGACTATCTCCAATCATTAATGAGAAGATTGATTATGAAGGTATTGATGGTAGAGATTGTATGAGCTGGGATCTAGCTGAGAACTAGCTGATGATGGACTGCTTGTTATTATTTTACTAGGTTTTTCAGATTTTTCCAAAAACTGAAAGGAGAGTCCTAGATTGTTTATGTCATACCTATACTTACTTTGGCTTCACAAATGGTACAGATGGCTTGACAAATGTTGTCATGATTTGGGTAAAAATAATTCCACACAAAATAGTTGAGACCTAAATTGTAAAATTAGAATCTGCACGATGCCATTTTGTGTTGCCCCTGACGACGCCATCTTGCGTCATCAGCATGAAACCATTATGTGCGATGCTCAAATGCTATTATTAGCATCATGCGACTACATTGCTATCGCATAGTGTTTACAGTCCCACCATACCCCATACGCACATTAAATCATACATATAATCTACAAGACGCACAGTGCACAGTTGCGCTGTTTAGCAAAGCACTCTACACATAAAACACAACATGCATAGTAGCAACTGTACGATACCCCGTGTACGGCGCTGTTATGATTATTAGCGTTGTGCGTCTGCCACTGCCCCAGGTCAAAAGTCCTCATTATACAAGTATGTACATTTATTACTACATATAATATGAACAACCCCACAAAGCATATACCATGGTGTACTCCACAAACACGTAGACACACAACGCATACTAGCGTCTTTTCTTAATATCCCCACACCGACACACTGCATACTTACATATAAAGGTTCCCTAGCATTAAGGTTAATATTAAAGGTTTTATATGTTATCAAATCTAATGTGAAATGCAGGTATTTTGATATCTATGGTTTAGTACATGATAAGTAGACCGTGTTTGGTGCTATTCTAAACCACTGTTTATTTGCAGATTTTCGGTTTCATCGGCAAGGAGATCGCAACATGCTTCTGTGAATTATGGATTATAGAGAGATAGGCATTGAAATGTACTTTGTAATGTAATGTTTATTAGCCAGTTTAGACTTGTTCTTCGGCGGGAAAATGGACACAAAGAGCTGTTGGAGGCTGAACTATTACAATACAAACTGACCTATGAGCTGCATTGTAACAGAAGAACCAGGAGGAAGAACCAATGAGATTATGCCAACTTGTTCTATTGTATTGCCTATCTCTGCAAGGGTTTATATGCAAGCACCCTGGATCTGGTAGTTAGTCATCTTTCTTTTCTGTTGACGGAGGTTTCATAGTCGATGCCGGGAAATCTGGATCCAGAGCACATGCGCTAATTGTATTTAGATCACAGCGTGTAACTATATGCTTATTGGTGAATAATATCTTTTTGTGCTTTGGACCCACAATCAAAGTCTGGAAAGCAATTATTTCTTGTGCGACTTACAACACTAAATAGCGACATTATGGTATAAAGGTTAAATAGGAATTCATAGTTGACTTTTTTGATCTTTTGACCTGGCATGCCAATGGTCTTCTTTTTATCATGGGCAGAACTACTGACACTGATGGCTGACTTTATTTGACACAAACAACATTCTTGTTATACTAAGCAGTGTCAGATACACAATTATCCCCCTCACCCTGTTACACTTCCACAGTAGCATCCTCAATTGCTATGTTACCATCGTTACTTGTGCTACTCATCCCCACATTTTTCAGAGGGTGCAGAAATTGGTGGAAGGAGGCTTCTCTAAGAGTACAGTGTCAGAAATTTCAGATTCACATATAGCACTCATGGACACACTAAGGGGTAAATTTACTAAGAATCGAGTTTGCTTGAGTTTGTTTTTCTTAAAACTCGATTTGCATCACCAATACTCGGGTGAGTTTTTTGTTTTTATTCTCGCAAATTTACTAAGAAGTGAGTTTAGCTGAAAGTGAGTTTTTCGATGGTGAAGCAAATCGAGATTACTCAGGTGAGATTATTTCAAATCAGTTTTTTTGGCGAGGACGGACTTCTGATTCTTTGTGGCTGCATGTGATTAAGTCCACTTACTCCCCCGAGAACACCAGAATCATTTTAAATACACCTTTCATAGTTGTTTTGATTGGTGGAAGTGGTCACATGTTTTGGAATTTTCAGAGGGAATATAAATACACACTGCCACGTACGTACATACCTTGTGGGTTTGTGGCAGGAGTTAGTGAAGAGAAGGACAGTGAGGAGTTTGGTGGTGAGTTTTTGGGGTGTCTGTATATGCGATTGTTGATTGGTGACTGTATTTTGCCTGATGCCAATTTGTAGACTTGTCATTTTATTGTGGGTGTCTATTTTTTGGTCTCTTGTTGTTTTATTTTGGTCCTGTCAGTGTTCACATCTGTGTGTGTGTTAAGGTGTGTGTTGTACATTGGTAGTGGTGGTGGGTTTGTTTTGTGTTTGTTTGTCTTTTATTTGTAATTTGTTTAATTGTGGAGAGGTTGATGTCTGGGGAGCAGGAGAGACAGGGAGAGATTGAGGTTGTGGAGGGATCGGGTACCCAGACTCATGTTACTTCTAGTGAGGAGAGTGAGGTTGAGCAATGCCAGAGGGGCAAGACTAAAACAGCTAGAAATGTAAAGTTTACCTTTGACCAGAATGTTGCTCTTGTGACTGAGGCCATGAAGCACCAGCACTTGCTATTTGGCCAACAGGCTGTTCCCACCTATGCCCGGCATAAAAGTTCTATTTGGGCAGGTGTTGTCAATGCAGTGAATGCGGTGGGGCCGACTAAGCATGATGAGAGCCACTGTCCGAAGCGTTTCTTAGACATCAATTGACATGTTAAAGAGAAGATGGTGGATGAGATGAAGTCTGCCCGTGGTACTGGCGGTGGATCACCATATGAGGCAGTGTAGTTAGATTATGAGGAACCCCTTAAAGTGCTCATACCTCCTAAAGTGGTGCGCAAGAGTTATGTGCGGGACACAGATGCCCCTAAGCAGACATTTGAGATTTTATTTTTGCTTTTTGTTGTGTGTTCTAATAGTAACAATGGGTTGCTTTCAACAATCACTTTCCTGTGTTCTTGTTCAAGCTACTGAAATGGATCATGTGTGTTAATGTATGTACACATTGTTATGGGCAGACTTCTTGAATTCTTTGTTTTTTTTTAAAGAACCAGCATAAACCAAAAAACACAGGCCAACAGTTCATGTTAGTACAATTAGTAGTTGAGAACATAGTCAGCACAGTACTTTTAAATCTGGATCAACATATATGGTTGAATGTTTTGAAATGTTTACAAAAACAAGAAAATGGTATACATTGTTTAAACGTGCAAAAACACAATACTTACTCAAGTGTCTTTTATAGATTCGTCTGAACAAACCTTGCCTTACCCAAGACACACTTTCGGATGCTGAGGCCTATACGAAAATGAAGAACAGAATACATTAACACTTATCCCTCCAATGCCAACTATGCCGACAATAAACACTGTTCCATCCACTCCACCCATTTTACTACCTACTCCACCCCTCCACCTCCACCTCCAGAGCCAGAATCAACATACTGGCAAGATATATTTGCATTCCAACAGCAACAAAGAGATTTGCTATGCAGACACATCACTCAAAATGAAACAATAAATAAAATAGGACACCAACACACAAAGAACCAGATGGCTCATATGGTAGAGTTAACATGGATGGCCAACACTATGGAGCAAATTAGACAAAGCATTGTCCGTTTGGAGGGCTCACACTTACGGCAAAATGATAGTGCTAATCGGTTTAGTCATCATTTTCTGTGTTTAGGCATACAGATTTTAGGCCACTTACCAGAAAATACTGCAAGCATCACGTCAGGCAGCACTTCCCAGGCACCAACCAAAATTGCTACACCACCCAGACGCACACCACGAACACAAGGTGGCAGCCAGACAAGTCAGGATGGCAGGGGTCACTTTAAGTGAGGTCTGCCAATAAATAATGTTTTAATGTGAACAAACACATGGTGGCTAAAATTAACATATATTGCCTTTTCACAAATTGTCTAAAATGTTAGAAACACCAAAGTGTTCAACACAGAAATGTTGTTTGGGTTATAAAAGTTACAAACATTGAGAAAACTAAGGAACATCTCTAAAAAAATTGTTTTTCATTACATGATTAATGTATTTTGGGACATATTCCTTAGATATATATTTTGTATCACCAAAACAAAGCGTATATTGTTAAACTTGTTCAGGCTTAGTTCTGCAAATCAGAATTTAGCATACAAACTATGCTGTAATGTAAGTTACAAATGTGTTTTACAATCTAATGTTACATGTCTGTTTCGGGACAAATACAGAACACATATGTGTATGTTTGCAAAGTTAAGATGTATATTTGGTGTGTCTAGAGCCATACATTTCGAGAATGTAATGGTAAATTTAGTACATGCATTGTCTCTTTTTTTTTTGAAGCATTAAAAAATGGCATTGTGCATTGTTGACATTTCTATAGTTAAAATATGCATTAACAATGTGGTTTTGAATAAGTATGCATATCCAAAGTTTGGATACTAAACAACATAAATAAACATTTTGGAAAGAGAACACATGGCTCAATATTGTTTATTTGACACATTTGGATGTGCTTAAGTTTACCCAAAGTATTAAGTCACTCATTATTTTAGCAATACGTTTTGCTCTACTCTTAACATTAACTAGAAATAAACACTTGGAGGCATATATGGATTTAAAGAGGTTACAGCCGAAATGTATTGAATTGAATTAGAATTGTAATTGAAAGCTCGGTGGCAGCAAAAGCGGTGCTCCTGGGCCACAGCCCACTAGGAAAACTAACTAACATAAATAAAGAGGGCGGATCCCCGGCCTAGCGTAAACTGGCCTGAAATGGTACCACTTCCCTCTAATTGGCACAGCCTTGACCCCTCCTTAAGATGATGGCCTAGTCCTTCCTTTAGGAGAATGACTAACTTGCTGCTATCAGGAGGAAAATGCCATTCAGGCACTCTTAATGCGATAATAGGCCACCCAGGAGCACTGCTTACCGCAGACTGTACCTCCACCTGCTGGAAGGAAAAATTTGCCGGGAAATTACACAATCCTACCAACAAAACATTATACAAACCACATATGTCGGGGAGGTGGGTGGGCTTGAAATCAAACTGCCAAGAGGAAAATGGCTGCTCAAACTTGGCTTTTTATATGAAATGGGGGAGGCCTTAACCACTGCTGTGCTATCATAGGCCTATATTTCTAACTGACAGATCCTAGCTACGCCTTCTAAACCCTTAACCCCCTAACTACAGAATCTAGCAAAACCCAGAACAAAACAGGGATGCTTATTTTTCCTCAAAGTTAATTTAAGTATTCAGAATCTTTAACCATGTAATCTTAAGGATAAGTTTAGGGTATAATAAATGCAGCACAAACTGAAAACTAACCAAATAGACAGTACAACAATCAGTGTTGGACAACGTGCAGCAAACATACACATATTGAACACAGATTAGGGAACTATAATCTTATTTCAAAAAACATACTGCACACCAGCAAATTGAGCAAAACAACTAACCTTGCAAAAATGGTTGAAGTTTTATGGAATAATTGAGTTTGTGTAGAGTTTATGTTTAAGAATGCAACATTCAGGCAGTTCAAAGGGCCAACACAATGTAAATGCATCAAAGTGCAGTGAAAGCCTACTTCTCAATATACACTTATAAACTACACATTCAAAATGGTTTGTAACAAACTAAACATTAAACATGTGAGGAATGACACTTACCAGTCAAGTGCTCCACAATGAGATTCTGCCTCACCTGTCTTCCAGTTTCTGTGCTCCAGCTGTCACCTGATGCCTCCAAAACTCCAGCCTGCTTGCTGTCCTCCACATAATCAGCGGTTAAAGGCTGCTGCAAACACATATTATGCAAAAGACAGCAGCAGAGCACAATATCTGACACTTTATTTGGTGCATACCATAAAAAATCCACCAGATTTATCTAAACAAAGGAACCTAGACTTTAAAAGACCAAAAGTACGTTCTATCAAACATCTGGTGGACTGATGTGCATCATTATACTTGTGCTCAGCTGGAGAATTTGTAAGCGACAGTGTAGTCAGTAACCAAGAGCAACACCCATAGCCAGAGTCACCTATTGTGTAGAAATGGCCATCCTTCCGGCATTTGACCAGCCTCAAATTTGTCATGGAGGGATGACTGACTAAGGACAAAGGCATCGCGACATGAGCCAGGGTAACCGACTACAACACTCATGATTTTGAGTTTTGCATCACAAACCACCTGGACGTTGGTAGAATGGGCATGGTGCCTATTCAAAAATATGTGCGCCCTATCCCGACGTGGTCTCAGTTCAATGTGTGTGCAGTCTATTGCGCCAAGGACATTTTGCATGCCTGCAATGCCATAAAAAGCTACCTTGACTGCATGCCAGTGTGACTCTTGGTTAGTGAAGCAGATTGAGGCTTGGAGCAGAGGCTGAAATGAAGCCATCACCTGGGTTATATATTGGGAGAATGATTTTTTTAAGTGTAATGAATGATTTTTACAACAATGAACGAAAAATGTTCCTTCCCTTAATGAAAATCGTTATGTTGGACAGTGTGAAATGAACTACAAACTACAAGCTACAAATGGGAGCGCGCTTGAATGATTTTCGTTCATTGTTATAACTCAGAAACTGAATGATTTTTTGAACAATTGAATGATAACGATGTTGTTATAGTTAAATAGTTCAAAAAATTGTTACGTGGTAACGCATCTTAAGACTCTCCTCAGGGATTTGTGAAGTCAGGTAAGTATGAAATAAATGAAGAATTACAGTAAGGCATGCACAGTGTGTGCCAAGGACCCAAACCAGGAAGCAGTGTGATAGCATAAACTACTGTATCACGCTGCTTCCAGCTTTTCAATGGGACGGACTCCAACTTTCCTCTTTCACTAGAACGATTAGTTGGGAAAAATGAAACAGTTTTTATTTTTACAAGTAGCTGTAATGACTATTTTTGGCATTTTTTTTGCGTGTGGCAGCAAACAAATGATTATCATTTGCTCCCACACACTGGAAGATTATCATTCCAAGCAGCCAACTAGTTAGCTTGTTGGAACAATATCGTCCTGGTGTATGGCCAGCTTTAGAGTGTGAAGGTGTTGCATGTGAGGTTTCAGAAGATGCCTGACTACTTTATGTTTGGCCCCAACTTCTGCAATAGGCATTTTACTGAATAAAACATCAGTAGCAGGACCAGCACTCACACAGGATGCCATGGTCTGAGTTTTTCATTGCCACTGCCCTTTCCTATTAGAGGTGATGTTTTCTTTAACATCATGAAATATAATTAGATTTCAGGTGCCACTTCTTAAACTTTGTGTCCCATGGACCACCTTTAGTAGATTTTGAAGTACTATCATGACTGGCAGCAGCGCAGCACTACTATATTGGGATGATGCTCCTGCTCTTCTATCGACTGATCATGATCTATATCGACTTACAGCACTTTGAGTAATGGACGTTGGCACGGTACCTACTGAACGTTCATTTTTAACACAGTGCCACTACCTAAGTACACTCAAGTTTAATTAACTTTTTTTTTTAAAACTCACAGCACTTCTATTTTCTTGTTTTACACATTGCTGCAACTCACAGCACTTTTATTAATGGTGGCACACTGGCATCTAGTAAACATTATTATTTTACAACACAATGCCTGAACCTGAACAACACACATGTCATTTTTTTTCTTTTTTTACACACTGCTGCATTTCACAGAGCTTTTCTTAATGGTGGCACACTGGCATCTAATAAACATTATTATTTTACACCACAAAGCCTGAAGCTGAACAACACACGTAATTTTATTTTTCTTTCTTTATACACTGCTGTGACTCACAGCACTTCTATTAATGGTGGCACACTGGCACCTAATGAACATTATTACTTTTTTTTAAAACACAATGCCTGATCCTGAAAAATACACATGTTTAATTTTTTTAACAAGTTAGCAATGAACAACACAGTACCTCGCAGTGCTGCACCCCACAGCCCTTCACAGTCTGATACAAGGCCTGATTCAGAGTTGGGAATAGAGTAAGAAAGAGCAAGTAACTGTGTACCTGGACAAACCATGTTGCACTGCAAGGGGTGCAAATACATATTTTTTTTGCATGTTGGGTCAGAGTTGCCTGAAATAAAGGAATTATTAAGGTTTTATGTTAATATATGTGTTTGTATCTTTTACAGTGATTTAGATGGATATGGGCTAAAAAGTCTTTTATAATTGAAAAAACAAGTCACAAAACAGACTTCTTCTCTTGTAAATGTGATATATAAAGTTGGATGACTGTCAGACTGTGGTATGATACATTTGAACCTATTTTCGTGTTAGCTTAACCCTGCGTCAGGCACAGCTGGCCTGACAGGCGCCACAAAGCTGTTCTCGCTCACCTCTCCACTGCAAGGGGGCGCAGGGGCCTGCCCCTCCTACTACCTTCCTATTTCTAGGTGCTGTTTGAAACACCCCTAGTCAGTTTTCCCGCCACCTGCGTGGAGTGCAGTAGTGACCTTCCTGGCCTCTCAGGCTCATTGCGCCCGAACTCATCCGACTTTTGAAGGTACGTATTTCTTTTTATTTTCTCACAATTTTGTGTATTTTGCTCATTTTAAGAATGAAAATTACAAAGGTTGTAGGTATTTTGCAGAAATATGTAGGTTTGTCCAGAGTGGCCTCTTAGGGAAACTTTGCCTCTTAAAATTTAGTATTTTTTGTTTTACTTGCTTTAAGGTTAATAAATGTGGTTTTGTGAATCAGATTTCCATATATTGTCTCTTTGTACATCCTAATGAATGTCACTGATCACTTTAAGAATTGAGTTAATTAGGTGCTAATGGCGATATTATAACAGGCGCCTGTCAGACGCACTGCGCCAGAACCTGGGAGTCCCAGAGGTGCACCTGACACAGGGTTATAGAGATAACCCCAACATTTCAAGAAGATCTAAGATGTCATGATGACCAGGGCATACGAAGTCAAAGATCACAGACTCCTTATTTGATATTAATTACTTATTCACTAAGAAACTCAACCCATTAACATGCAATATTGTATCTTGTCACAACCGTTTCCTATCAAATCCAATATCTCGATTGTAATATACATGTGAACACCCTCTTGCTAATGATTTTGTAATTTATGTAACTATTGGGTATAAAATCCCTTACCCTCTGGTACATTACCAGAGAGATCTGACTGATACTACATACTGTATGGACAGCTTTATTTTTACACTGCATTTTAGATGTCAGTTTAGACACATCCCTCCCAAATGTAAATATCTCTACACATTTTACATCTGCCCCACCTGCAGTGCAGCATGGTTTTACCAAAGTGCACAGTATTTGCTCTTTCTTATTCTGGGCTTACTCAGTTGCGATCTGTAATGAATCATCATTACAGATCACAACTGCGAATGCAATAGCGATTATGCACGCAGCTCAACTGTGATAGTATGCTAATCCATTGTGATCGCAATGCCGCCGCTGCACTACATAATGATGCCCACTTTACCTTACACACATCCGTATTGTTTAGCAAGGTTGTGAAAACATTGGTACAATCAAGTACCATCGCAGCCTCACGCACAAGCTCTGACCTTACTCAAAAATTGCTAACCTTGGCGCACGCTATCAGGCCTCAGGCTGCGTAGTACATTACAGTAGATAATTTATGCACACCCACGCAACAGCGTTCAAACTCACTGACATGCCTGTGTTTCCCCGACCACTCCCCCGTCACCACCCACAAATGGCTCTTCCTGTCAATCACTCTGCGATGGGTCTGCGTAGTCACTGTGATCGCAGTCCCGATCACTTTGGCTGGTTTGTGCACGTTCACTGCAATGCATACGCAGTACGCAACAATCAGCCGATTGCATGCGTATTAGCAACTGCGTTACTTGCTGAATCAGGCCCTCTATTCCCAACTCTGAATCAGGCCCACAGTCATAGCACACAGCAGTAGTGCCACAGTAATGCTGCACCCACCGCCCTTCACAGCCTGACACAGCCACTGCAGTAGTGCCAAAGTCAGAGCTGGCCCTAGCCAAATTAGTGCCTTAGACAAGATTTTTTGTGGGACCCTGAAAAGTGGTGTGGCATCACAGAAGGTGGCGTCGTTTCACTGTACTGTGCTCTCCTTCACTATTGCGCTGTGTTCCATCCCATGCAGCCTCAATTCACCCTTATATCTCTCCAGCCCCAGATCAGAATCTGCTTTCTTGTGTAAAAATATTTATTGTAAAACGCCTACCTTTTTAATTCAACTTTATGCTTCTTCTGTATTATGCTGATCTTAATGATCCTTAAAAATACCATATTCACTGCTTAATGGGATTCTTATTGAGTTTGTGGCATTTTCCATGCTGTCTCAAGTAGAATTAAAAAATAACTGCTTACTGTGTTAGTCAGTATATAAAAGCAAAATAATGTCCATTTGCCCTACCTAAAAACAAACAAAAAAAAGTAATAAGACATGAATGGAATAACTTTTAGTAACTAATTAAAACAGTATAAAATAACAGTGATCTTTCAGGATTTGCAGTTCAATCCATCGGACAGACATAAGACACTGCTAAAAAATGTACATTTTATTTTATGAGTAGTATTATAATAGAATAAGTTTAAAGTAAACATGTGTTATTTGTTGCCTCTGTGTCTATATTTATATACTGTAAATAATAACATTTTACTTGTCAACCAGCGTGAAGACATGTGGGATGTATAAAGCCCCCTGAGGATTTGTGCAAATACTGAACAGAAACTAAAACAACATTCCATGATACCTGTGGAGAAATTGGTACAAGAAATCACACACCTCTTCCTTACTGGGCTGTCATTCCATTTATTGATAGCAGGGGTTTGTGACTGTGACTGGTGCCTATCTGATATAGAGTGACACCATTTGCAGGATCTATAGAATATTATGTTTTGCATCTGCTGGAGGTTATATCTGTCTGTCAGCTCACAGTAGCAGCACTGGGACCCATCAACGAGTAGACTGCTTGTCAAAATACCTTGTTTATAGATAACACTAAATGTGCATAATTCTGTTTCTTTATTCTGTCATGGAAAATGTACATACTATGTGAAAAACTAAGAGGTACCATAAGAATACATTAGTTGCTGAAAGTGCAATAAACTACATTATTTATTATTTATTATTATTATTATTATTATTATTATTATTATTATTATTATTATTATTATTACTTTTCTTCCTAGTGTAATTATCTAATTTGTGGGCAGTTAAAAAGTATATGTTTTAGAATACTAATAACCAAATAATTTTGAAGTACTATAAACAGGGTCATTAATAATTGACTTTAAAATTAAAAATTATTGTAGAATAAACATACAACTTTAAAATATATATATATATATATATATATATATATATATACACACACTAGCATTCAAAAGTTTGGGGTCACTTAGAAATTTCCTTATTTTTTAAAGAAAAGCACTGTTTTTTTTCAAAGAATATAAAGTTAAACTAATCAGAAATACTCTCTATACATTGTTAATGTGGTAAATGACTATACTAGCTGCAAACATCTGGTTTTTAAAGGAATATCTACATAGGTGCATAGAGGCCCATTTCCAGCTACCATCACTCCAGTGCTCTATTGGTACATTGTGTTTGCTAAGTGCATTAGAAGAATAATGGATGATTAGAAAACCCTTGAAAACCTTGTGCAATTATGTTAACAGAGCATGAAAATGGGTTTGCTCTTTAGAGAAGCTATAAAACTGGCCTTCCTTTGAGCTAGTTGAGTATCTGGAGCATCATGTTTGTGGGTTCTATTATACTCTCCAAATGGCCAGAAAAAGAGAACTTTCATGTGAAACTCGACAGTCTATTCTTGCTCTTAGCAATGAAGGCTATTCCATGCGAGAAATTGCCAAGAAACTGAACATTTCCTACAACGGTGTATACTACTCCGTTCAGAGAACAACACAGACAGGCTCTAACCAGAGTGGAAAGAGAAGTGGGAGGCACCGGTGCACAACTGTGCAAGAAGACAAGTACATTAGAGTCTCTAGTTTGAGAAATAGATGCCTCACAAGTCCTCAACTGGCAGCTTCATTAAACGGTACCCGCAAAACCCCAGTGTCAACGTCTACAGTGAAGAGGCGACTCGGGATGCTGGTCTTCTAGGCAGATTGGCAAAGAAAAAGCCATATCTGAAACTGGCCAATAAAAGGAAAAGATTAATATGGGCAAAAGAACACAGACATTGGACAGAGGAAGATTAGAAAAAACTTATGGACAGACGAATCGCAGTTTGAGGTGTTTGGATCACACTGAAGAACATTTGTGAGACGCAGAACAAGTGAAAAGATGCTGGAAGAGTGCCTGACGCCATCTGTCAAGCATAGTGGAGGTAATGTGATGGTCTGGGGCTGCTTTGGTGCTGGTAAAGGGGAGATTTGTACTAGGCAAAAGGGATTTTGAATAAGGAAGGCTATCACTCCATTTTGCAATGCCATGCCATATCCTGTGGACAGCGCTTGATTGGAGCCGATTTCCACCTCCAACAGGACAATTACCCAAATTATGCAAGAACTATTTAGGGAAGAAACATGCAGCTAGTATTCCATCTGTAATGGAGTGGCCTGCGCAGTCACAAGATCTCAACCTCACTTAGCTGCTGTGGGAGCAGCTTGACCGTATGGTACGCAAGAAGTACCCATCAATCCAATCCAACTTGTAGGAGGTGCTTCAGGAAGCATGGGGAGAAATTTCTTCAGATTACCTCAACAAATTAACAGCTAGAATGCCAAAGGTCTGCAATGCTGTAATTGCTGCAAAAGGAGCATTCTTTGACTAAAGCAATTTTGAAGGACAAAATTATTATTTCAAATAAAAATTATTATTTCTAACCTTGCCAATGTCTTGACTATATGTTCTATTCATTTTGCAACTCATTTGATAAATAAAAGTCAGTTTTCATGTAAAACACAAAATTGTCGGAGTGACCCCAAACTTTTGAACGGTAGTGTATATCTATAGTATATATATATATATATATATATATATATATACATATATATATATATATATATACATATATATATATATATATATATATATACATATATATATATTTATATATATATATTTTCTGTAGGTCTCATCGAATCAACAAACCTGCAATCCAGTATAAATTCTATATTTACTAGCATCTTCCTAACAAATTCCAGGTTTGGTCCCTTTTCATGTACTTTTAATATGTTTTGAACATTGAGGGGGGAATTCAATTAGCAACAGTGCCTAAAGTTTTGCATCATTCCTGTGCAAATTTTGCTTTTGCATCTATGTGTGCTCCCGTTTTTTGCGCAATTCAATTCCAAAAGTCATGATGCGGCATTCACATGAAAACTTTTCCTGGGTTTAACCAATATAAGTGTAGGGGAAAATGGAGAAATCTGCCTGTACCCCAAAAAGGCCAAGTGATATAGGATAACAGTAAAGAGGCTTGTTAGTGTCCCTGATAAAAGTATTTGCGGTTCTTAAATTGTGTCAAATGGCTGTTATATGCATATTTCGACAGCAGTCAAGTAATGATAGAAAGCAAGTGTTATTCACACAGCACCCCCATATACCTATCCAACATCAATGAACCCATTTTCCTGCACTTTTTTACCCCAGAAATGACATGTAATTATTGCCAAATAAAGCTAATTAAAAATGTATTGTTGCCTAATTAGTAATCAAGGAGGGTGTCTCAATGGTTCTGAATCAATTCCCGACATTTTTAACTTGAAATAGTGATTTTTCCCCAACTTTTCACCTGCTCTGGAGGTGGTGAAAATGAATTAACAAAAAATGCATGTCAAAATTTGCACACATGAAAACCTCCACTAATAGAATTGTGCAATAAGTATAAATTCGCACGACAAGCCATTTTCATGAAAAAGCAACTTATTGCAACTAATTGAATTCTCCCTGTGTAAAAGAAGCTGTAATGACCTTTAATGTAACCACTATCCGTGCAGTTAGGTCCTGATTAACTACAGTAATACCCCTTTTACACCAGAGCAAAAACCTGGGTTTTTGCTGGGTCTACCTGGGTCGCAGCTCAGTGTAAAAGGGTCCCTGAAAAATAACCTGGGTCAAGTGACCCGGCAATCCAACCCAGGTAGCTACCAGGGATAGGCCCAGGATGAACCTGGGTAATGGTGCAGAGTAAACGGCGCAACCCGGGTTATCTGATCTGGGTCATGCCTAAAATGAACTGATTGGTGGTTGTGGGGCAGCCACCTCCCACTTATATGACCTCACAAGTTTAGCAGGGCAGACCAAGGTTCAGTGTGAATGGGGTTGAACTGAGTATAACCCAGATCGATGCTGCTGTGTAAACGGTGTCTCACTTGGGTTGGAACTGTGTCTGAAAACCCAGGTCGGACCCAGGTTTTTGGTGGAAAAGAGGTATAAATTATGTGCTGCAAGCATCTATTTGTTATCCTTGTGGTGTCTGTATACTGGAAAAGGGGTCTATTATACATATTTATTCAGTATAACCACAGCTTTAATGCAAAGTCCACAAAAAAAATTTTTTAATTGCTTCTTTTTAAGACATTCCTAAGAAAAAATAGTTAGGTTGGTTGGAGAAGCTTTAGTGCAATTCCTCCAAGGCATTAAAGTTTTTCTACAGGATGTTAAATTCGCGAGTACAATGTGGTTACTGACTAATATACCTGCTTTGCATTTTTTTTGCTGTACTATTCAGGTTTTTCTTATATATTAGTAAACATACGTTCACAACTTGTCTTATTTGTTTGCAACTTATTTTGAAATAGTGCTTCCTGCAATGGATTCTATCTTGTTTCATTCTGTTTTTTCTGAACATAAAAGACAGTGTACGTGATTCTACAACACTAAGAGCAATTGATTGGCGACTTATTTCAATGTCAGAGGCTGATTATTCCTCTAAGCAACTCTGAAAAGTAGTAAAGGATAAATGTGAAATGATTGATCACAGCAAATCAAAGCTAATACATTTTAATCATAGAATATAATAATCAGGAAACACTTCTTATCCTAATGACTACTTGGAAAAATAGAGGCTGCTCACACATTTGCAGTAAGCTCGTATTTTTCATGCATAACTACTATGCTAAAGCAAGAATTCACAAACAACTCCCTGGTTTAGAAGTATCCTTGGCAGCAGGGCCAAAGAAATGCAGTAAGCACTGCAGGGAGTAGCAGAAGCAGCACGATCTCGCAGACAGGGAGAATGTTGCAGAAAGAGGAGCTAGCAGTCAATCAATGTTGCTGTCAGTGTATAGAAGAGTTGAGTACCATGAGGAGCTGGGATGGGCCACTGGGACTTCAGAGTAAGGGTGTGCACCGGCCACTTTTCGTGCTTTGTGTTTTGGTTTTGGATCTGGATCATTCATTGGTTTTGCCAAAACTACCCTTCCGTGTTTTGGGTTCTGGGTCTTGTGTTTTGGATCTGTATTTTTTGGGAAAAAAGCATAAAAACAGCTAAAATCACAGAATTTGTGGGTTTTTCTGTTCCTATGCTATTATTAACCTCAATAACCTTAATTTCCACTCATTTGAAGTCTATTCTGAACACCTCACACATCACAATATTGTTTTTAGTCCAAAAGATTGCACCAAGGTAGATGGATGACTATGCTAAGCGACACAAGTGGGAGGCACAAACACGTGGCCCATCTTGGAGTGACACTGCAGTGGCAGACAGGATGGCAGTTTGAAAAACTAGGCCGCAAACAGTACATATTGCAAAGAAAAAAAAGAGGTGCAAGATGGAATCGTTCTTGGTTCGTCCCAGGTTCAAGACTGTTTGCTCGTGCTCCAGTCTTCGGCACGCAGTCGCTAAGTGCTGAAAGTGGCCAGAAATTTTTCGGGCCACCCAAAGTGTCTCTTGCACTTCCTTGTTGTGTTTCATAAAATTCTGCACCACCAAATTTATTGTGTGAGCAAAACATGGGACGTGCTGGAATTTGCCCAGATGTAATGCCCGCACAATATTGGTGGCATTGTCAGATATCACAAATCCCCAGGACAGTCTAAGTGGGGTAAGCCACTAGGCGATGATTTGGTTGTCGGCGGTGTGCCTCTTACTGAAACCGGTGATACACAGCGTTGCCTGCCTTGGAACGAGCTGGCGTTTCTGAGATGCTGCTACTGGTGACGCTGCTGTTGTTGCTGCATAAGGTGATACATCTACCCAGTGGGCTGTGACAGTCATATAGTCCTTAGTCTGCCCTGTTCCACTTGTCCACATGTCTGTGGCTAAGTGGACATTGGGTACAACCACATTTTTTAGGACTCTGAGGACACTTTTTCTGACGTCTCATTATCGCCTGCCTAGTGAAGTGGAATCTAGGTGGGATATGGTAGCGGGGACACACTACCTCCATCAATTGTCTAAATCCCACTTCACTAATGGCAGATACTGGACGCACGTCTAACACCAACATAGCAGTCAAGGCCTCAGTTATCCACTTTGCTTCAGGATGACTGCTGTCATCCTTCATCCTTCTTGCTAAGGACTGTTGAAGGGTCAATTGCTTAGTAAAAGAAGTAGTGGTTTTCCTACTTCCTCTCTGGGATGATGAACGACTCCCAGCAGCAACAGCAGCAGTGTCAGCAGTAGGCATACCAATGCAGGACCCTCCAGAGGAATCCCTGATAGGAGAGGAGTTAATCATGCCAGTGACATGGCCTGCAGTACTACTTCCGATTCTGACTAAGGAGGAAATTGACGAGGAGGGAGTTGATGGTGTGGTTTGCAGGTGCTTGGATACAACAGGACAAAGGGATTTAGGTGTCCCTGGACTGCTTATGGTCTTAGCCAAAGTTTCTGAACTTGACAGTAACTTTTTATGAACGCACTGCAGGTGACGTATAAAGGAGAATGTTCCTAGGTGGTTAACGTCCCTACCCCTACTTATTCCACCTTTACATATGGTACATATGGCAAGACAGTTGATTTGGTTAGAAATATTGCCAGACCAAAGCGGTGGAATGTTTGGTCTTCTGCCCAGGCATGACCGTGATGGACTTTTTCATCCCACGGATAACAACTGTCTCGCCCGAAGCCTGATTTAAACAAACCAAAAGAAACTGGAAAAACTGAAGAATAGTAGCGCTCCCTATATGATCTTTATAGTGTGAGAAAAGCTGCTGCCAAAGAAAGAAGAGTTGTGCAATAACTTCAGATACTAGAGAATAACTGATTGGCTGCGCTGATTCAACAACACTTTTGGTGGAATGGTTTAGAATGTAATTATTTGATAAACGATGTGAAATAATGAAGAATAATTTTAATTAAACAATTGCATAATATAAATATAAAATCCTGAATTGTGCATATATGCTTCATACAATGCTGGTAAAATGAAATGCATACATTTAAATATAAAAACAGTTGGTTATAAAAAAAATATGTAGGATGCAAAGATGAAAAACGGGGGATAAAAACAAAAATGATAAAAGAAAAAAGAAAAAATCAGTATAGTTAATAAGTGCTTCCTGGTTGTTTTAATAACAAGCCTGAAGGTTAGAACAGTATCCTTGTGGTAAAGAAACTTTGTTTCATGGCGATATATTTGGCAGAGCAGCAGTTACTATTTGTTTGCTGCTAGAAATAAAGTATTTGGAAACTTGGAATGAGCTCACCCAATCGAGTTGAGTTGGCTGCGTCTCTGTGTATTCTCGTTAGGCTGAGTGACGTGGCAGCCTACAAAACATCCAAGGTAGAGACGCTGGGGTTTGAGTGTAGGTAGCCGTGGTTTCCCTTTTCCTGCACTGCGTTTTTGGCTGTACTATGGGTTTTTCTTGCCGCTGAGCTTGAACTTTGTTCTTTCTCACAGAGTGATCTCCCATTTGAAGTAGCAGAGCTCTGTAGCCAGCAGAGGGAAGATGGTTGTTTAAAGGCACTGGCTGACTTGATTAAGGTCCCACTGCTGTAAATGGTTGCGGGGAAGGAAACCCTTTTGTGAGATTCTTTTTAATTAGCATAATTGGAACCATTTTCAGCTGTGGATTTTTATCACAGCTTGTAGAAAAAGCAAAAAATTAGAATCACAAAGGCTCTCTATATTCTCTTTGGACTTTGCAGAATTTGAGAGCTTTGTTTCCACCAAACCTAAATGAAATAGGTTTGGTGGAAACAATGCTCTCAAATCATGTTGTATCATGCTCCTCATCATGTTGTACTTCAACAGTGACTTCTTCAATTTTAATATCAGCAACTGGACTGTGGGTGCTCCTTCCAGCACTTGCAAAGGGCGTGCAAATGGTGGAAAGAGCCACCTCTTCCCGTTGGGAAGGTCAGGCATTGCAACCGCCACCACACTTGGACTCTCCTTGGGGATTTGTGATATCTTCTTAGAACCCATAGTTCTTCGCTGTGCTTTTGTCAGCTTAACACGTTTGATTTTTGTAGCGAGAGGAGGGCTTCCATCGTCATGTGAAGCTGAACCACTAGTCATGAACATAGGGAAAGACCTTATCCATTCCTTGCCACTCCGTGTCGTAAATGGCATATTGGCAAGTTTACTTTCTCTTCAGATTATTTAAATGTTTTTTTAAGGTCGTTTCCTGAAGTTTGTCATTTGGGATTTTATATGCCCTCTACTATGACATTGGGCATCGGCCTTGGCAGACGACGTTGATGGCATTTTATCATCTACAGTATATCATGACTAGTTGCAGCAGCTTCAGCACTAGGAGGAAGTGGTTCTTGATCTTTCCCTATTTTATTTTTATCGGACAAATTTTTGTCCTCCATTTATGTGCTTTTAATTTATACATGTAGCTAAGGCGCACACAAACACAGCAAAATATTTTTTTATTGTTTTTGGGATAGAGCGCACTTTGGGGGTTACACCACCCTTTAACAGATGAGCCAGCCGGCCCTTGATTTATGAAACAGGTACACGCTTGGTGCTGCTACTTTGTTGATGCATGTGCGGCTACTGCGCACACAATTCACAAACACAGAAAAAAATAATTAAACATTTTTTTTGGAGTGCAATTTGCGGGTCACACCACCCTTTAACAGATGAGCAAGGTGGCCCTTGATTTATGAAACAGGCGCATGCTTGGCGCTGCTACTTTGCTGATGCACATGCGGCTACTGTGCCCACAATTCAAAAACACAGAAAAAATAATAATTTTTTTTTTTTTGGAGTGCACTTTGGGGATTACACCACCCTTTAACAGACAAGCCAGCTGGCCCTTGATTTATGATACAGGCGCACACTTGGCGCTGCTACTTTGTTGATGCATGTACGGCTACTGCACACACAATGCACAAACAAAGAAAATAAGATTTTTTTATTTTTTTTGGAGCGCATTTTGGGGGTTACTCCACACTTCAACAGATGAGCCAGCTGGCCCTTTACTTATGACAGGAGCACGCTTGGCGCTGCTACTTTGTTGATGCTGTGCGGCTACTGTGCACACAATTTACAAACACAGAAAAAAAATATTTTTTATTCTTTTTGGAGTGCACTTTGGGGGGTTACACCACCCTTTAACAGATGAGCCAGCCGGCCCTTGATTTATGACACAGGAGCATGCTTGGCTCTGCTACTTTGTTGATGCACGTGCGGCTACTGCGCACACAATTCACCAACACAGAAAAAAAATTATTTTTATTTTTTTTGGAGTGCACTTTGCACAAACACAGAAATAAGAATAGTTATTTTGCACTTGGGGGGAGCACACCTGATGGACAGATCACCCCATGGACAACACTACGGCACCCCTTTAGGACTACAGCCTTTATGGGACACTGCACAACACAGCCCAGCCAGCCCCTATGGACTTTGGAGGGGACAGAAGCCCCTATGGACAACTGACTGCACAACACAGCACAGCCAGCCCCTATGGACAACAGTAGCACAACACAGCCCAGCCAGTCCCTATGGACAACAGCAGCACAACACAGCCCAGCCAGCCCTAACTTCCACCCTCCCTCTTCACTGTCCACAGCCAGAGTGAAAAATGGCGCCGACGTGGGGACCTTTTATAGAATCCAAAATCCACTAGATCCAAGAGTGGGATGATGATGTTTTGCCTCGATTTCAGATCCGAGTCAGGTGGGAAAACCCAAGCCATACTCGGTTCATGGCTCGGATCGGGGATGGCTTGGGGGTTTGAATTTCATAAATCCCAATCCGCTCATCTCTACTTCAGAGCAATGGCATCATGCAGGTAGTGCCCAGGTGTCACCCTCGGAGAGGGTGATGCCACAATTTCAGCTCCTCTGCAGTGACAGGAGTTGGGTGCTGCAGTGTGACATTCTATTTATTTAGGCCAAGGTCCCTTTTCGGTGTGGCACACCTCTGGGGCATGGGGGGTATCCAGGGTGCACACCGGCTGTCACCAGACCTGGTGACACCTCTGCTTCAGAGAGCACATAGGAGTGGACGGATGTACATTTAGATATATGTATACACTCTGGTTGAGACCTGAGTTGGGGGGGCCCTAAAAGTTTTGCTATTGGGCCCACAAAGTTCTAGTTATTCCCCTGGCAGGGGACATTAGGAAAGTTGAGGATGGATAGGTTTTCTTCACATTAATAATCAGAGGTTGAATTTGGTTTTGAGAGTTGGCGGGGATGGGGGGAAATTTTATAATTTAGAGGGGGACATCAGTCACCTCAGCACCAGCCCAGGGTTGCAGATTATTTTATACCAAATTTCCAGGAATTGTGTTTCATCTGCGACCTTGTATGTGTATTACTCTAATTCCTGTGAGGTAAAAGTCGCAGACTAGCAAATGTATTACACATTGAGTGGTGTTCTGCTGCATCTGCAAAGCGAATAAGACGCAAATTTAAAGAAAAAGTCACAAAGCTACACCACTCATGTCTCACTCCAGGTGTTTCAATCCATATGGTGTATAGAGCCTTGGTGTATGAGAATACATCTGTAGTATACAGATGTTGCTGGTACATTAATTAGAGACTAAGTTAAAGGTTTTATTTATTATCTACAGCATTTGTTATTTAGTGTATAGTACAGATGTGCAGATTTGGGTTCCTAGAAACCAAACACACCTAAACTTTGGGGTTTTGAGTAATTCCAAGTACCTGCTCATGTCTTTCCCCCAAGTTCAGATCCCAAAATGAGGCAAAACATCATCTTCTCAGTATTGTATCTCAAGTGTTTTGGATTGCATATGAAAGTCCCTCCCTCATGATTAGGTGCCATTTAACACAGGAGAGTGGAAGGAGACAGTGTGGGACTGTGGGCTGGAGCACTGTGAGTCACTGTAATAGAAAAACTCCATTAGCAAGCTATCAGGGTACCATTAGTGTGCCATTAGCATTAGGTTAGGAAAAGTTAGATTTAGAAGTTTAATAGGTACTTTAGATCTGGAAACAGGAATAGATGTCTGGGAGGTTACAGGCCCTCCAACATGACCCCCTCCACCAGGTACAAAATGTTCCGCTCCTGGACTTCCCTCTTAACCCTGTGTCGGGCGCAGCTGGCCTGACAGGCACCACAAAGCTGTTCTTGCTCACCTCTCCGCTGCAAGGGGGTACAGGGGCCTGCCCCTCCTACTACCTTCCAATCGCTAGGTGCTGTTTGAAACCCATTTAGAAATACTTTTTGCAGAGAGCAAAAAGAGAAAATACAAATATGCCTTTGTAGGAGCACTCTTATATATAATACACTTAGAAATAGACAGTGATGAAATGATTGGTGTAAAATAAAACTTAACGTTTAATACACATCTTTTTTTTAAAGAAATTCTCCCCAAAGGGTGAGGTACACGTTATATAATACACATATATATATATCAGGGATAAAAAAGTAAGTCCAATCGGGTTTAAGATATTGATAAGTAATCTGCTTCTATCTAGGGTGAAAAAGTTATTTACCCCTTGCACAATCTATAAAGAAGTGTGATGGATTACAACAAAGCAAATGTGTAGGGCGTAAATAGTTTTAATATGTTAGATCTCTGGTCATGATCAACATTCTTATAAATAGCAGTCGATCAGATGAAAAACACACACCTTAAAGAAATTAAATAAATTAACTTGTATGGTAACATTCGTAATGTCTGTCAATGGTACACAACATCAGGCATTAGAGTACCTATATAAATTAAGTCAATAAATGGCAACTTCGAAGTTTATGTCCCTATTTGACAATTGGCAAGTGGAGATATATGCTGGACCAATATATCCACTATGTATCCATTTATATTTAGTTACAATAGCGAGGTCTATGGGGGTCATTCAGACCCGCTCGCGAGCGCAGGACGCTCGCAAGCGGGTTGATGTTCCCCCACTGTGCATGCGCATGATGGAGGGAACTCCTTCGTGCGCATGCGTGAGACCCGGCGAGCGACGGGCTCTCGCACCAAATGGGGCGTAATGTCGATGTTGATTGTCAGCACGCCCCCTTTGGTGGGCGTGCTGGGGGCATGCCTGCCAGATGGAGGCGTTCCCATGGGAACGCCTACCATCTCAAGACGGCCCCACTGACATCACTAGTGATGTCAGTGGGAGCCAAAATCACTCCAGGGTTTGCGGCATATGGACGCTCGCATATGCTGTGGGTGGTCACCCACAGCTATGCGAGCGGCCAGGAGGCCGCTCCACTTTCATGGAGGAGGGCACTGATTCAGAGTGAGCGCTCTGGTCAGAGCGTCCGGCTCTGAATCAGGCCCTATGTTCCCATGTTACAAATGTGAACATGGAAATATATGAACTGTTGGATTTTATCCAAAATCAATAGTTCATATTGGATTTAGCAGAAAGACACAATCAAGCGGTGTTGTATACCAAAAAGCAGCTATGGATTAATAAACAGATTGATCAATGCATGTGCTGGACATAAGAATGAATTGTTATTATACCAAACAACAGTTATGAATTAATAGAAAAATTAGTCAATGCATGTGCTGGATATCATCATAATTTGTTATTATATATGACATGTGATGAAGTTACATACATATGAATGAGCACATGTGTTTTGGTAAGGACTACTGAAAGAAGTAAGGCCTGGGAATGTGGAGTCACCTCTGCTTTCCCCTGTCTATGAGAAACAGGGGATGAGAGCGAGTGCAACGTTTATCCCAGGGGAAACAACAGGCAGCGATTCTGCTGTCTGAGAATGGAGCTGAGTCTCTCCCCTGTTACTCTCCAGCATTGCAGGGGAGTCACAGGCTGGGACTCAGATGAGAGAGCGCATGGGGGCAACAGAAAGGTACCTCACAGGGACAGTCCGTGGCTCAAAGCTGCTGGTGTGGTGTGTCAGAGATCAGCATGCTGTGTGCAAATAGCAAGGAGGACGCGCATTTCGCTGGGAGGCTTGGTCACCTGATCACCGGAGTTAGCTCTTGCTTCCTGCCTTTTACATGATGGTGTTCTAGAGTGGCTGTACAGCCGGACAATGACCAGGGTGGATCAGACAGCCAATCATATTGATAGTTAGAATGGAGGAGTATTCCCAAGCTATATAATTAGCATATGTAAACAAACTGTGATATTTAATTCCTGGCAACGTGGGACCAGATTTCAAAGCATCCTTTGAAAAAGCCACTAGCGAAATGTGCATCAGACCTCTCTGAGGGTCTCTCTGTGCGTGCAAAGATATTATGCCTATTATAGCTTCCCTATTAGATGCACGCTGGGTTATATCTTAATATGTTCAACAAATGACCAACCAAACAATTGCAATCAATATAGCATTCATTGTCAGTACAACAGATGCATTATAGCAGCGAATGTGACTGCAACTAACTCCATCTGTGATCGTAGACTTTTATGTATTGCAATCAATATAGCATTCATTGTCAGTACAACAGATGCATAGCAGCGAATGTGACTGCAATTAACCCCATCTGTGATCGCAGATTCTCTATGTATTGCAATTAATATAGCATTCATTGTTAGTACAACAGATGCATTATAGCAGCGAATGTGACTGCAATTAACCCCATCTGTGATCGTAGACTTTTATGTATTGCAATCAATATAGCATTCATTGTCAGTACAACAGATGCATAGCAGCGAATGTGACTGCAATTAACTCCATCTGTGATTGGAGATTTCCTATGTATATGAGACATTAAGGGACATTAATACTTGTATTGTCTGTTTGTGTTAATATTAGGGGTGAGCGGGTCCGGATTTCTGAAATCCGAACCCCCCCGAGCCCCCCCGATCCGAGGCCGATCCGAGTCAGGCTCGACTTTTCCCGCCTGACTCGGATCTAAAATCGAGGCAAAATGTCATCATCCCGCCTTCCGGGTCTCGCGGGTTTTGGATCCTATATAAGGTAACCGCGTTGGCGCCATTTTCTCACTCGGCTGTGGACAGTGAAGAGGGAGGGTGGGAGTTAGGGCTGGCTGGGCTGTGTAGTGTAGTGTTGTAGTGTAGTGTAGTGTAGTGCAGTGTAGTGTTGTGCTGTGCTGCGCTGTGCTGCTGTTGTCCATAGGGGCTGTGTCCACTACTTCAAAGTCCATAGGGGCTGGCTGGACTATGTTGTGCAGTCAGTTGTCCATAGGGGCTGTGTCCACTCCAAAGTCCTGTGCAGTGTCCCAGTCCTAAAGGGGTGCTGTAGTGTTGTCCAGGGGGTGCTCTGTCCATCAGGGGTGCTCCTCCCAAGTGCTAAAAATAAAAATATTTTTTTGTGTTTGTGAATTGTGTGCACTGTGGCTGCACGTGAATCAACAAAGGAGCAGTACCAAGCGTGCGCCTGTGTCCCATAAGTAAAAGGCCGGCTGGCTTGTCCGTTAAAGGGTGCTGTAACCCCCAAAGGGCACTCCAAACAAAATAAAAATATATATTTTTTTGTGTTTGTGAATTGTGTGCGCAGTTGCCGCACGTGCATCAACAAAGTAGTGCCAAGTGTGCGCCTGTGTCCCTTAAATAAAGGGCCGGCTGGATTGACCACTAAAGGGTGCTGTAACCCCCACAGGGCACTCCAAACAAAATAAAATTTTTTATTTTTTTGTGTTTGTGAATTGTGTGCGCAGTAGCCGCACATGCATCAACAAAGTAGTGCCAAGCGTGCGCCTGTGTCCCATAAGTAAAAGGCCGGCTGGCTTGTCCGTTAAAGGGTGCTGTAACCCCCAAAGGGTACTCCAAACATAAAAAAAAAAAAAAATTTTTGTGTCTATGTGAATTGTGTGAGCAGTTGCCGCACGTGCATCAACAAAGTAGTGCTAAGCGTGCGCCTGTGTCATAAGTAAAGGGCCGGCTGGCTTGACCATTAACGGGTGCTGTAACCCCCAACGTACACTCCAAACAAAGTAAAAAAATATTTTCTGTGTTTGTGAATTGTGTGCGCAGTAGCCGCACGTGCATCAACAAAGTAGTGCCAAGCGTGCGCCTGTGTCCCATAAAGAAAGGGTCAGCTGGATTGACCGCTAAAGGGTGCTGTAACCCCCAAAGGGCACTCCAAACAAAATAAAAAAATATTTTCTGTGTTTGTGAATTGTGTGCTCTGTAGCCGCACGTTCAACAACAAAGGAGCAGCGCCAAGCGTGCGCCTGTGTCCCATAAGTAAAGAGCCAGCTGGCTCATTTCTTAAAGGGTGGTGTAACCCACAAAGTGCACTACTCTCCAGCAAAAATAAAAAAATATTTTCTGTGTTTGTGTGCGCCTTAGCCGCACGTATATATCAATATATCATAAATGGAGGACCAAACTTTCTCCGATAAAAATAAAATAGGGAAAGATCAAGAACCACTTCCTCCTAGTGCTGTTGCTGCTGCTGGGAGTTGTTCATCATCCCAGCGAGGAAGTAGGAACACCACTACTTTTACTAAACAATTGACCCTCCAACAGTCCTTAGCGAGGAGGATGAAGTACGACAGCAGTCATCCTGAAGCAAAACGTATAACTGAGGCCTTGACTGCTATGTTGGTGTTAGACGTGCGTCCGGTATCCGCCATTAGTGCAGTGGGATTTAGACAATTGATGGAGGTAGTGTGTCCCCGGTTCCAAATCCCATCTAGATTCCACCTGCATCCTCAAAGCAGCAGCAACAAGCGTGCGTCTGTCTGTTAAAGGGTGATGTAACCCTCAAAGTGCGCTCCACAAACAATAAAAAAATTCTTCTTTTTTTATCTCTTTGTGAAATGTGTGGGCTGTAGCCACACCTGCATCCTTAAAGCAGCAGCGACAAGCGTGCGTCTGTCTGTTAAAGGGTGGTGTAACCCTCATAGTGCGCTCCACAAACAATAAAAAAATTATTCTTTTTTTTCCTGTCTTTGTGAATTGTGTGGGCTGTAGCTGCACCTGCATCCTCAAAGCAGCAGCGACAAGCGTGCATCTGTCTGTTAAAGGTTGGTGTAACCCTCAAAGTGCGCTCCACAAACAATAAAAAAATTCTTCTTTTTTTCCTGTCTTCGTGAATTGTGTGGGCTGTAGCCGCACCTGCATCCTCAAAGCAGCAGCGACAAGCGTGCGTCTGTCTGTTAAAGGATTATATCGGTGACAGCATCCAAGAAGGCATCTCAGACAGTCCGTACATGTACTGGCAGGAAAAAGAGGCAATTTGGAGGCCCCTGTACAAACTGGCTCTATTTTACCTGAGTTGCCCCCCCTCCAGTGTGCACTCCGAAAGAGTGTTTAGTGCAGCCGGGAACCTTGTCAGCAAAAGGCGTAGGAGGTTGCTTCCACAAAATGTGGAGAAGATGATGTTCATAAAAATAAATTATCAACTTTTCCAGGGAGACCAGCCTCCAGAACGTACAGAGGGACCTGTGGTGGTGGATTCCAGCGGGGACGAATTAATACTCTGTGAGGATGAGGATGTACACAACACTGAAGAGGGTGAGGAATCGGTGGATGAGGAGGATGAGGACGACATCTTGCCTCCGTAGAGCCAGTTTGTGCAGGGCCAGATTAATTGCCAGCTTGTTTTGTGGGGGCCCAAACGAACCAATCATTTCAGCCACAGTCGTGTGGCAGACCCTGGCGCTGAAATGATTGGTTTGTTAAAGTGTGCATGTCCTGTTTATACAACATAAGGGTGGGTGGGAGGGCCCAAGGACAATTCCATCTTGCACCTCTTTTTTTTCTTTGCATTATGTACTGTTTGGGGCCTAGATTTTCAAACTGCCATCCTGTCTGCCACTGCAGTGTCACTCCTAGATGGGCCACGTGTTTGTGCCGCCCACTCCTGTCGCTTAGCATAGTCATCCATCTACCTCGGTGCAACCTTTTGGACATAAAAACACTATTGTGAGGTGTGAGGTGTTCAGAATAAACTGGAAATGAGTGGAAATTAAGGTTTTTGAGGTCAATAATAGCATAGGAGCAGAAAAATCAACACATTCTGTGATTTTAGCTGTTTTTATGCTTTTTAAAAAAAAAATACAGATCCAAAACACAAAACCCAGAACCCAAATCACCGAAGGGTGGTTTTGGCAAAACCAATCCAGATACAAAACACGAAGAAAGATCCAGATCCAAAACCAAAACACAAAACACGAAAAGTGTCCAGTGCACACCCCTAGTTAATATATGATAAAGATAATAATGAATATACACTGAGACATAAAGGCAACTCAATATTGCTACATAGAAATAACATACTTATGGATTTCTGCTTAAACGTGCAGGTAATCTAAAATGATAGCTTATTGGACTGCTATCAATACCTGGTGTGACATCGATGTTTTTGACCACAGTAAGATAATTGATTCCATTGACACACAAAGGCAATTAAATATTGCTACATAGAAGTGACATATTGATGGATTTCTGCTTTAATATGCAGGTAATCTAACATGATAGCTTATTAGACTGCTATCAGTTCCTGGTGTGTGACATCGATGTTTTTGACCACAGTAAGCTAATTTGCAGGGATTGATCGATGTAAAAACTTTATTTAAAAAGATATCTAAATATCAGAGACACATTCATCTAAATACAAAGACAACTTAAATACCAACAAAGCAACATTTGGATTAATGATTTAATGGGCACAACATCGATTTTTCAGTTGTGGATATTATAGAAGATACAAAGTTGCTGATACTTTAAAAGCAACTGAATCTGCTACAATTGGATTCAAACCAAACACTGCCATTTGTCGTGACTTATGACAAAGTGGCTGTAGTCTTTTTTTTTTTACTGCAGCAACATAATCTGCAGAGATGAATTGACGTATCAATGTTACTCATTTTTAGGGATCGATTTGCCTGCATACAGAGGCAACCTTAATATCAGTATAGTGATGAGTGGTTCATTGATATATTCGGTATAACATCGATGTTTTGAATCTGGCAATATAACCTGTAAATGTTTAAGTGATATAAAGTTGCAGATAGTATAGAAGCAGCTCTATAAAGATATTTAAATATCAGGGACGTATTCGCCTATACATAAAGGTAATCTTAATACCAATAAAGTGATGATTGGACCAATGATTTAATGGGCATAACATAAATTTTTTGATTTCAGCGATACAACTCTCAAACGATAATTGATAGTAAATGGCTGATACTATATGAGATACAAAGCTGCTGATATTTCAACAACTGAATCTGTAATATTGAGATTCAAATTGAAGACTGCTATTTATCGAGATTTATGATAAAGTGGCTGTAGTGTTTTTTTTTTTTTTTTCGACTGCAGCAATATAATCTGCAGGTATTAATCGACGTACAAGCGTTGCACAACATCAGGGATCTATTTGCCTATTTATAGAGGCAACCCAAACATTAGTATAGCGATAATTGGACCAATGATTTAATCGGCATAACATCGATGTTTTGAATATAATTTGTAAATGTTAATTTATATGAAGGTGCCGATATTATAGAAGCAGCTGAATCTGCAACATTTGGAGTATAATCTACAAATTTTATGGATTATACAAATTATATACTGTGGGAGTTCACATAGGAGATCCAAGATATGGATCAATAACAGACGTATAATTTAAACTATATCCGATCACAGATGAGATAGTTGATCTTCACAGATCCGATCACAGATGAGATATTGATTAATAAACCCATTAAAGAGAAGACCCTCAGTTTAATTTTAATTCTAATTTCTTCTTTCTCTATATATTTTAATACTTCGCTGCTTTATTTCCCTAGAGTGGTGATATATATTATAATACATATCTAATAAAAGTTATGTTTTAAGTAATTTGTAACCCATCGACTTGTGCACCGATATACTACCTCTTTTTCTTTTTCCTTGTTGTATCTATGTATAATGGTAGTTGGTAAGCACACCACCCATATATACATTTCTGGATAATAAATAATGATTGTATGTTTATAGGGTGATTGTCGAATAGAATTTGTGCGGTGTTCTACATTTTTTATATGTGAATAACATCAATTGCTAACATATAAATCATAATTGTGCCAGTTAACTGCCTGCACAAAAAGCATGACACATATGAGTGCCTGAAAAGAGAAAATTAATATAAGAAAGGAAGGGGAAAGAAGATGGAGATGCGAGTTTATGAGGTCAAAAAGAATATTATATATTAAATATAGTGGGGAAAAATATATGACAAATACAATATATATTTAGACAACAGCCAGAGTAAAAAATTAATTAATTAATTAAAAATAAAAAATAATACAAAATAAAAATGTAATAATAAAGATTGATAGATAAATGAGAATAGGAATAAAAATCAATTGGACATGAGGGAGAAAATCTAATGAGTTGGTCATTTGTAATTAATATTGTGTAAATTGTGAAAGGACATGAAGTGAATAAAAAGAAGGGGAAAATGATGATTATGATATTGTAAGAAAAAATAATAGGTGAAAAGTGGTAAAAAGATAAATGATTGTATAGAGGTGTGAGAAGAACTACCAAGTTATAGTTTGTTCGTGCTTATGCTTGGCATGTCAATATGGGTGCCCAGGTATGTTCAGTGTTATTTTCTAGGATATTAATAGATGTAAATGAATACTAAAATTAGGGGGCTGGTGTTCTGGTAAAGGGGGAAGGGAGGCAGCAAAAGAATGGGGGGAAAAAGGGGGGGTGCGTAGTCAGTGCAGAAGCATAGTTGTGCCTTTTGAGATAAACTATGTACTGTACATGACCTTTGAGAGGCTTTGTGTCATATAAATATAAGTGATGTGTGTAACACCTAAATATTGATGAATTACCGAAGGATGTAACACAAATAAGTGTTGAAAGTTTCAACTGTAAAAAAAGGGGGATAGAAAGGAAAGGGATGGAAAATATTATAATTATAACACAATCATCAAAATACAGCAGAAAAGTAAAAGAAAAAATATTAAAATAAAAGTAAGAATAAAATAAAATAGTGATAGTGTACTGCTATACATGATGTCAGATATATAAAAATAAAAATTTAAACAAAGATATAATAATATAGTTAGATATATATATCTTATGTGTGTAAATAAATAAGAAGGTATGTATAGAAGGTATGGAAAGTTGAGATTATTGATGATAAATAGGTGATTAATCTGTCAAAATAACACTACAGTTAATATTTTCATTCAGACCTCCAGGTATCAATGTTCCTAATCGAAAGATCCATTCGCTTTCTTTCATATGGAGGGCTTTGTTCAAATCACCCCCTCTTAAACCGAGTTTAACTTTATCTAAACAAAATACCTTCAGGTCTTGTACCCTTCTGGAGTGTACATGATGAAAATGTTTTACCACTGTGGTAAGCTTTTCTAATATCTCTAATGGCGTTCTGTACATTACCTGTACATTACCCATGATTCTGATCTTCATTACCCTTGATGTCATACCAATGTATTTTTGTCTCACATGTGCAGATGATGCAATAGATGACATTTGTAGTTCTGCAGTTGTAGAACTCCTTAATTTTGTTCGTTTGGCCAAATTTATCTTTATTTGTATGGATATTCAGTATGTGTGAACATACTTTGCAGCCTCCACATGGATAACTGCCTGTAATGGAAGAACATTTTTGGGGGTTTAAGGTGAAATTACCTTCTCACTAATTGATCGTTGAGGTTTGGTGCCCTCCGCCAGCTCATGTTGACTTTACTTTCCAAGTTATTAGCTAAATCAGCATCCGATAGTAAGATATGCCAGTGTTTCTGTAGTGTGTTTTTAGCCTCTTTCCAATTGTTGCAAAAATCCCCTATAAACCTGATGGCATTGGAATTTTCTTGTTCTTGAGACTTAATTTTTTGCTCTTTTTATCAGTGATTTGCTTTAACCTCTTTATTGCAGTCTTGTTGTAAGGTATTTACTCTGGATCTCAAATGAGCTTTTGTTTCAACAATTCCACCTCAATCTCAAGATTTCTCCTTTAGGGATATTTTTTGTAGTTGGAGTAAAATGAGAACTATCACTATGGAGTACACTGTTCATGGATGTCTCCTTCCTATAAATTTCTGTGCAGATTTTGTTGTTCTCTCCTCTGAGGATTCTGAGATCCAAGAATGCAGTACTGGTACTGCTGCTGTCACATGTCAGTTTCAGATTGATATCATTATTATTAAGATGGTCGATAAAATTATCCAGTTCATTCTTTGATCCATCCCAATTCATCAGGATGTCATCAATATAAGGCATCCAGATAATGATGTGTTGGGTATGAGACTCATTGTGGTCTTGGGACACATATTCCCTCTCCCACCACACCAAAATGAGGTTGGCATATGTGGGTGCACAGACCGCTCCCATTGCAGTACCTCTAGTTTGGATGTGAAAGTGATTATTGAAGGTAAAGTAGTTATGATGTAGGATGAAATCCAGGCATTCCATGAGAAACTCCTGAAACTCTCCCAATCCTTCCATGGTGGGAAGGTATTTGACTGCTTGAATCCCTAAGTTGTGAATAATAGAAGTGTAGAGGGATTCAACGTCAAGACTAACAAGACGTTGCTTATTTTCAAGGGTGATATGTATTTTTGGCACAGAAACAGACAAAATCTCAGGTGCACAACTCCAAATTATTAATAATATATATATAAATGCAATAAAATTTTGCAATCAATAGAGGTTTTTAGCATAATCATGGCCAAGGTTATGGGCCTACCCACCATATCCAGGTAACCTCTTTCGGGTAGGTCCCTAACATACTAAGTTTCAAATTAATAGTGCAGGACCCCCCAAAACCGTCCCAGCTAAGCCACCCCAGGGCACCACCATAGCAAGAAAAGTGTAAAGAGATAGTTAAGAGCAGCTGCAGCTGCATATAAAGAATGAAAATAAAAAAGTGAAGTACATAAATAGTAGACACACAGTGAAGGGTTAAAATGTGTTATAAAGGAAAATGTGTTATAATGCAGTGCCCTGAGACATCTCAACCAACGCAGTCCAGGGGTACCCATGCCCAAAAATGAACCAAAATTGCACTACACTATATAACTTGTAGGACTTACCTAGAATTGTGCCTAATAAAGTGTGCATATACATTACCATACTCCAGCTGCTCTTAACTATCTCTTTACACTGTACTTTTCTTGCTATGGTGGTGCCCTGGGGCGGCTTAGCTGGGCCAGTTTTGGGGGGTAGTGCGCTCTGGATTTGAACCTTAGTATGTTAGGGACCTACCCGAAAGAGGTTACCTGGATATGGTGGGTAGGCCCATAACCTTGGCCATGATTATGCTAAAAACCTCTATTGATTGCAAAATTTTATTGCATTTATATATATTATTAATAATTTGGAGTTGTGCACCTGAGATTTTGTCTGTTTCTGTGCCTGCAATTAGTCTCATCAGGTAGCACCTCCCATTATATATATAGTCAGGTTGTGCAGTCCAGAATCTTTTCCTTCATATGTATTTTTCTCAGAACATCAGTTGTGTCCTTAGTATAATATGTAAGACTAAGGACATGTTGTCTAAGATGGATGTCCAGGAAACAACTGGCTTTCTCCAGAAGTCCTCTGTTTCCCGACATTATTAGTCTACCCGGTGGGTTCACCAGGTTTTTATGAATCTTCAGTAGAAGGTAAAATGTCAGGGTTCTTGGGTGTGATACCTATAGGTAATCATACTCTATTTTTGTTATTGTACCATTGAGGAAGGCCTTATCTATAATCCTGGAATACCGGGTTTTAAAATTCTCGGTAGGGTCAAACAAAGTTGTTTGATAGCAGGAGGCATCTTGTAGTTGTTTATTGGCTTCCTTAAGGTACATTTGAGTGGCCAGATGACAATGTTTCCACCTTTATCTGACGGTTTGATCACCACATCTTCCCAATTTTTTATTTCTTCTATAGCATTCCTGAGTGGTAGGTTGAGATTATCGATTGGTTTGCGATATCTTTGTTGTTTATAGATGTTATAAAAGTTCTTTGACACCAGACAGAGAAAAACACCAACTTCAGGGCATATGTTCTCTGATGGAAAAAATATAGGTCTCGGATGGGTTGATTGTATCTCGGTGTCTTGGGCTAATTCTTCCAAAACTAGGAGTGCATCAACTTCCAATTGAGAGACATTCTATGTGTTGATCCTAATGTTAGTGTCATCAGGATGATTAAGCCTGGAGTTGTGAAACTTGTTTAACAGAAGTTTCCTCCCAAAGAGTCTCAAGTTTGTTTCCCATTTGAATCTGTTGAAATGATTAGTTGGTGAAAAGGAGAGACATTTACTCAGAACCTGGGATTGAGCTTCAGTGAGGATATGTTCAGAAAGATTAATAATCTTAAATTTTGAGGCTGAATTTACTACCTCTTGTTGGTCCTTGTTGAGTATTGACTCTTTTATTGAGATTCCCATCTTTCTTTTCCTCTTCTCCCCCCACCTCATTTTGGATTTGCGGGGCATCCATGGGTACCCCTGGTTTCTTCTAAAAAAGACCTGAAGTGTGAAGAATAGGGCAATGGGTTTTTGGAGTGAAAACTATAATCACTGAAGTCCTCTGTATCAGAGATGTCTGTGTATGATCTAGAGGATCCATGTGGTTTGCTCCAATGAAAGATGTTTCCTGAGGAAAAGTCACATTTGTCTCTACTGAATTTATTACGTTTACATTCGATTATTGTTTTATCATAATCCTCTAATTCCTTTTTGATTTTATTAAAGGTGTTTTGAAATATGGGGTTTTGTTCCCATTGTTGTAATGTCTGGCCTAGTTTTTCAACCTCTCTGGTACATTCTTCTAGAACCAGATAGTCATGTTTGATCAGTATTCCCATTAGCTCATGAGAGCATTTTAGTAGACTGTTCTCCCACTCCTTTCGTAAATTCTTAGAACATAATTCAAATGTTGAGAAAAGTTTGGGACGTAGGCCTCTCGGGGTAATTTTCTGTTTACAGTAATTTTTTAAACTAATTAAGTCCCAGTTTGTCCTAGTTGCTGTTTGAAACCCCCCTAGTCAGCTTTCCCACTGCCTGCGTGGAGTGCAGTAGTGACCTTCCTGGCCTATCAGGCTCATTGCGCTCGAACTCGTCCGACTTTTGAAGGTACATATTTCTTTTTATTTTCTCACAATTTTGTGTATTTTCACATTTTATGAATGAAAATTACAAAGGTTATGGGTATTTTGTGGAAATATGTAGGTTTGCCCTGGGTGGCCTCTTAGGCACACTGCACCTTTTACATTTTTTTGTTTAACTTGCTTTAAGGTTCATAAATTTGGTTTTGTGAATCAGATTTCCACATATTCTCTCTTTGTACATCATAATGAAGGTCACAGATCACTTTAAAAATGTTAGAATTGAGTTAATTAGGTGCTAATGATGATTTTATAACAGGCGCCATAAGGGGCACTACCAGTGTGGGCACTGCATAAGGGCAGCACTGCAGTGGGCATTGCATAAGGGGCACTACTGCTCTTGGCATAATGTGTAAGGGGCACTACTGCTCTGGACATTGTATAGGGGCACTATTACTGTGGACATTATGTGTATTAGGGGCACTAATGTGGGCATTGTGTGAAAGGGGCACTACTGTTTGTCATAACTTGAATAAGGGACACTACTATGTGGTGTAATGTGAATCAGGGGCACTATATGCGGTGTAATGTAAATAAGATTGTGCTACTGAGTGGCATAATTTGAATTGGAGGTACTATTGTGTGACCATGCCCCTTTCTTTTGAGACCACACCCATTTTTAAGGCGTGCACTGTCCCTTTATTATAAAAGTACCTAGGATGGGGAGGGGCATATCTCTAGGACCACTTTAAGCACTGGACTGCAGGCATTATCATCACTTGTCAGTGTATGTATGTTTGTCACATACACTGCATGCTCACACACTGCAGTGCAGACAAACAGGCTAGCTACTGTCTGTGTTGCTGTTGATTGTTTTTTGTTTCTTAAAGTAAACCTGCACCTTTTTTTCTGCAGTATACTTATTGTTTATCTATCCAGAAAATACTGTGCTAAAAATTATATTGTGTACTGCATTTCAAGAAGTGTGTTCATTTCAGATAAGTGACACAGCGTATATTACTATTTCATGTGTGGTGGCATCCCACTCTTAATCTGCACCTCAAAACAGTTCTCACAAAGATCTATATCTCTAAGTGTGTGCAAACAATCGCTTGTGTGTGTGTGTATGTGTATGTGTGTAAAAAACAGTCAATAGTGCAAAAACAGTTGCATAGTGTTTTATCCTTCAATTGTAGGTGACAATGTGTGCGGTGGTATCCCATTCTTAATCTGCACCCCAAAACAATTCTCACAAACACCTATTCCTCCAAGTGCATGCAAACAATTTCAGTGTATTTTGTTTAAAACACAAAGTCATTAGTGCAAAGAAAATAGCATAGTGTGTTATCCTTCCAGTGTAAGTGATGGTGTGTGTGGTTTTGCACCCCAAAACAATTCTAATGTGTATATAAATCATTTAATTGCTGGTGTCAAATATAAAATATAAAACAAATCATTAATCAGTTGCTAGAAGAGCAGAAGCAGCAACCCAGTACTAGTGCTGTGGCTGCTGCCAGTCATGATAGTACTTCTACTAAAGCTAATCAAGGGGAAATAAGGTTTAAGAAAGAGCACCTGAAATCTAAACAATATTTCACAATGTTACAGAAAAAAACATCACCTCTAATAATAATGAGCAAATTTTCTGCTGAAAATGTTAACATTGCCAGCATTCCATATGCCACATGCAATGGTTCAGACCATGGCCTTTATTTGTGAATGTTTGTCCTGTTACTGCTGTTTCATGCATGAGAATGCCTATTGTGAACGGTGGAGGCAAACACAGTCAGGCATATCTGTTACTTCACATGCAACACCATCTGGCTCTGAATTTAAAGGTGTCACTTTTAAAACAAGCAAATCATGCACAAAAAGAACACTAAGGAGGAAGAACAAGGTGTGTTTTCACAAACTTCAGTAATCCCTGAGGAGAGTCTAAGATCCAGTGTTATGTTTGAGTCTGAAATTTCTGACACTGTCATCCTAGAAGCCTCCTTTCACCATTTCTGCACCCTCTGCAAATGTGATGATGAGTAGCAGTAAAAGTAAAGATGGTGACATAGAAATTGAGGATGCTACTATGGAAGTGCAACAGGATGAGGGAGATATTAGTGTATCTGACAATAATGATGATTTTGATGATGAATGTGTTGGACAAAAATAGGTTAATAATATGCAGAAGGAGGATGTTGTTTGTATCAAAGTAAGTCAGCCACCAATGGCAGAATTTCTTCCATGTGATAAGAAGGACATTGTCATGTCTGGCAGGAGGCCCAAAAAAAGCCACCTCCAGTATCTTTTGTGTAAAATTATTTTACTAAACTCCTGACAACATTTGTCAAGTCATCTATACCATTTTTGAGGCCAATGTAAATATAGGTAGGGACGGTAACCATCTATGAACCTCCTCCCTGTTACATCATTTGCAGCATGTTCATGCAAATTATTTGGGAAAATCTCAGAAATCCAGTAAAATAATTGCAAGCAGTCCAGGATAGATCCCAGCTCATGCAATCCAATCTCTTCATTAATAGTCATAGTTTGTGAAGGCTAACTGACTCCTCTCCTATCTAGGATTCCACAGAAGAATCCTTGCAAGCTAGGGCTGCTGCTGCTACTGAGATTGAATCTTCATCACAGAAGGGGTCCAAGAAGACTAGTAGTTTTAAACATCAATTGACTCTGAAACAATCCTTTGCAAGAGGAATCAAGTATGAAAGCTGTCATCCAGTTGCACAATGGATCACTGAAGCCATGATGCATATGTTAGCATTAGATCTGCAACCAATATCTTCCATCAATTCATCTGCTTTTTGGCAGTTAGATGAGATCAAATTCTATCTTAATTCCATTTCACCAGAACAGCAATTCCTCGCCTGTACTGGGACATTAAAAGAAAACTAGTTCTTGGCTTAGAAATTGCCATTGTACCCATTATCCACTTAACCACAGATATGTGGACAAGCGATATTGATCAAACAAAAGATTAAATGACTGTGACAGCCCACTGGGTGAGTGTATCACCTTCAGTAATAGCAGCAGCAGTATCTACCACACAGAACCAGCTTATTCAAAGGCAGGCTACTCTTTGTATCACCAGCTGATTTTTTTTTAAATGACAGGTGTGTGCAGAAGATGCTGTCTGTGGTCCATAATATTCCTGGACATTTGAGGCATTCAACAACTGCATGTAAAGGATTGCAGCAGCTGCAAGAACAGTTCAATTTGCAATCCTACCAAATGGCATTCCACCTATTATATGCTTCAGTGACTGGTGGAACAGCAAAGAGCCATACAAACCTACACTACAAGCTATGGCATAGGGAGAGGACAGAAAATGTACCTTACTCCAGCACAGTGTAGAATACTCTCCATTTTATGCAAGATACTGAAACCATTTAAAATAGTAACCATTAAAGTGAGTTCAGATACAGTCAGTCTGAGTCAGGTGATTTTGTTAGTTAAACTACCGGAAAAGCAGCTAGAGAAACTAAAGGAGGAGATGAAACAACGTGATTTTGCTAAGTATGTTGGACTTGTAGATCAACTTCTTTATTCTCTTCACCAGGACCAGAGTTTGCAACATCTTGATATTGGATCACTACATTTTGAAAACCTTGATTGATCCTAGGGTTAAGTCCTATGTAATATCTTTCTTATAAACTGACCCAGGTGATGCAAAGAGCTCATTGCAAGCAAGGTGTCAGCTCAAGTGGCACATGATATGACCATGTCTTCTTAATCAGTTTTCCTGCAAATACTGCTGCCAGGAAAAAAAAAATATTTTTCCAAGAGACCCAGCTCACCAGAGGAATACAACATTATGACATCTGGTCAGGCTTAAATTAATTGGCCACAAATTTTGACACTTTTTCCTTGATTCAATTTGATATACTAAGCATCAATGGAATGGTGGAGGATTATTTTAATGTCAATGTATACATTAGCATATCACACAGACCCTTTGAATACTGAGAGGAAAAAAAGGGAATTTGGAACCCCTTGTACAAACTAGCTTTGCTTAAGCTGCCCATACTCTCATGTATACTTGGAAAGAGTGTTTAGCACAGCTGGGAACCTTGTGAGTGATTGGCCTAGGAAGCTACAGAAAATTAGCTACAAATTCTACAAGGAAGACCTTTGCTGCTAATTACAACAAAGTACAGAGACTTCTGTAATGGTGGATTCTAGTGGGGATGAACTAATATAGTGTGATGATGATGTTAACAACATTTATGAGGATAAGGATAATAACAACATCTTTGAACTGTAGAGATAATTAACAACACTGTTAGCTGCCCTAAGTCCATTGGTAGTTTATTTTGTGGGGTCCCAAACAAATTAAGCACTATAGCCAAAAAGATTGTCAGTCTCTGTTGCTGAAGTGCTTGGTTTGTTAAACTGTGCATGTCCCTTTTAATATACAACATAAAGGTGGATGGGAGAGCCAATGATAATTACATCATGCACCACTTTTCATCATGGGCTGTGCCAAGACTGTGTGTGTTTGACAGGCAGTGTATATTACTGTACTTTACTGGGGCATCCATGTTCTTTTGTATCTTGCAATGCCATTGTCAGGTTTGGATTATGTTTTGAACCCTGGGTGGATGCAGGAGAGAAAACTGGAATGACTTTACAGTATTGAAATGAAGCAGGTTTAATTGGAGTATTATGATTCACGAAACGGTGATAAATATATAAACTGGCAGGAAAAAAGTAATCCAGTTGATGTGTGGCTGAATTACAAGTGACTGGCAGGAAAACAAAGTCTAATTAATGAAGCTGGAAACAGGTGCTTAGGTAGAGAAAACAGAGTCCAATTAATGAAGCTGGAAACAAGTGTTTAGGCATAAAAAACTAAGCCCAATGGAAATGTGACTTAGGAACAGAGGTCTGAAGTACTAGAGTGGGTTCTGAGTCAAGAGAGCTGGAGGGATCACAAACCATAGGGTGAGTAATGGGAGTAGATGCGGGTATCTTGGATCAGCCTGAGTTGGAGACAGAGCAGGAAACGGAACACTGCTGGCACTGCAATAATCACACTGAGCTAAGGAGCAGAAAGAACTCTCACACAGCTTGCGCTGTGTACACATTTCACTGGCAACTAGAGGGTGTGCCGAACACCCTTAAGTACCATGGGAAGGTGCATGATAGGTTGCTGAGAGTCAGATGCCACAAGCTCCAACCTGATTGACCTATTCAGGTCACATGCCCAAAACCAAGATGGCAGTGCCCCCAGCAGTCCCCAGCATGGTAGCACTGCCAGTCTCACCTGTCACCAGATTGCATGTACCCTTGGAACAACCACGCGCACCTCGCACCAACCTCCATACACCAGCACCTCCACTGGTAGGATCGCACCAAAGCACCTGCACAGGCAGAGACTGCGAACCACCAGGTACAACACCTTTGGTCATGACAGCACCCCCTCCTTTACAAGTGGCCTCTGGACACATCCTAGGCTTTTCTGTATTAGAAGCATGGAACTTGCAAATGAAGCTAGTAGTGTGAACATCCTCTGCTTTAATCCAGCATCATTCTTCTTAGCCATAACCCTTCCAAACCAGCAGGTACTGTAAATGTCCATATCGGAAATGGAAGTCCAAGACTTGCTTCACTTTGAATTCTACCCTTTTCTCAGTGAGAACTTTATGAGGTGATGGTAGGACCTTGAGGAATTTATTGAGAATGAGATGTTTTAGTAGGGAAATGTGGAACGAATTGGAATCTTGAGATAAGAAGGGAGTTTTAGTCAGTAAGGCACAGAGTTAATGACCTCAATGATGGGAAAAGGACCGATGAACTGGGGTGCAAACTTCATGGATGGAACCTTGAGGCATAAGTTGCAAGTGGAAAGCTAGACCTGATCCCCCATTTGCATTTTGGAAACAGTTCTATGTCTTCTACCTGCCCCTTTTATGTATCGCCAAGAGGTCTTGAGGAGAGTACAGTAACATGAACTTGGGTCCAGATCTGAGTGAATTTCTGTAGTATTGAACCAACTGCAGGAACATCAAAAGTTGGCAGGTCTTTGAAATCAGGAACTCTAGGATGGAGACCATTAACCACATAGACTGGTGACCTACTGGATGAGGAGTGGTAAGAAGAATTATTTGCGAACTCTGCCCAATGAAGAGAGTCAGACCAATTATCTTGGGAGGATGACATGTAGATCATTAGAAAGGTCTCCAGATCCTGGTTTACCCTCTCTGTAGATCCATTACTTTGAGGGTGATAGGCTTTAGAGAAATTTAGTTTAACTTGTAGAGTGGAACAGAGAGATCTCCAAAATTTGGCCACAAACTGTACTCCACGGTCCAATGCAATTTCAGCTGGGAGTCAGTGCAGGCGAAATATGTCATGTACAAATAACTGAGCCAATTTGGAAGTGGAGGGTAGTTTTTTGAGTGGTACATAATGGACCATCTTAGAGAAACGGTTGACCACGACCTAGATGGTGTTGCAGCCATTGGACACCGGCAAGTCCGTCATGAAATCCATGGACAGATGGGTTCATGGATGAGTAGGAAAAGGAAGAGGCACCAGATCTCCAGCACGGGCTTGTCTAGATGATTTGTGTTGAACACACTGAGTGCAAGAGGCAATGAACTCAGCCACCTCTGATTTCATGCTGGGCCACCAATAGGAGTGCTGCAGAAACTATAATGTTTTACGAATACCTGTGTGGCCAGCAAAGTGGGATGAATGAGACCAAGACAATAGTTACTTCCGTAACTCTGGATCAACAAGGGTTTTTCCAAGAGGAGGTTGTATATGAATGGTTGCAAAGACCCTTGAGTCAAGGACCAGGATTTCTCTGAGGACTTCCATATTGCTATCTGAAGATAAGGAGCGTGACAGAGCATCGGCTTTCTGATTGAGAGATCCAGGATAATAGTTCAGAGAGAAATAATTAGTGTGAAAAGAATATGGCCCAACGCGCCAACCATGGACTGATGCATTGGATAATTTTTAGGAACAGCAGGTTATGATGGTTGGTGTATACAGTAAACGGGAACTTGGCACCTTCGAGAAAATAATGCCACTCCTCGAAGGCTAACTTGACCACTAGCAATTCCTGTTCTTTGATGGCATAGTTCCTTTCTGCTGGAGAATTTTTTTTAGAAAAGAACCGACACAGATGGATCTTGTTGTCCTCAAATTTCTGCAAGAGAACAGCTTCCACTGCCTCGGAGAACGCATCCACCTCTAATAGAAAAGGCCTGTTAGTGTCTGGCTGTCTTAGGACTGGAGCCAATATAAAGGCCTGATTCAACATCTGAAAAGCTGTCTCTGCCTCGGGAGGCCAATGGGAGGGAATGGCTCCTTTACGGGTTAAGGTTGTGAAGGGAGCCACAAGAGACGAAAATCCTTTTATAAATTTCCTGTAATAATTGGAGAACCTGAGAAGTCTTTGGACTGCCTGAGAGAAGTGGGACGAGACCAGTGCAGAATTGCTTTAACTTTTTTGGAGTCCATCTCCTAACCAGCCCTGGGGACACTCGGTTAGGAGTAGTGACTCCATCCTTGAAGTATGCTGAGTCTGTTTCTCCCATAACCCTGGACTTAAAACAAGGTCCTATGTTCGTTTCCTCCCTCCTAGTTTATGGGGCAGCATAAAATTTATGACCCACAGATTTGTAAAAAAACTCCAAGTATCCTATATTACTCTCGATCACGTTATCACCCTATCTGCAGTCGATGGCAGCCCTATTGCCAATGGCATAGTTTCCAAACAGATTCGTCCTATGCTGGTTTATATAGGAGCATTTATTCAGAACTCATCAGTTTCCTGATTATTCCCAAGGCATCTCATGATGTGATTCTAGGATACCCCTGGCTATGTAAACACATTCCCAAAATCAATGGGAGTTCCATGCAAGTCCATTCCTGGGGCAATGCTTGTCGAGACTCTTGTCTTCCACACATCAAACCTGTAAGAAAAATTCAGACATCAGAAAAGCTACAATTTCCCATTCCATATAGGTCTTTTTCTGATGTCTTTTCAGAAAGTAAGGCTAATTTCCTACCTCCATATCGAGACTGGGACTGTGCAATCGATCTGATGCCATATAAAACTCCTCCCCAAGGTCGTACATACCCTTTGTCTTTGCCTGAAACCAAGGCCATGTCAGAATATATCTTGGAGAATTGGAGAAAAGGCTTCATTATACCATCCACTTCTCCTGCCGGAGCCGGATTGTTTTTGTGTCCAAGAAGGATGGTGGTCTTCGACCCTGTATTGATTATCGAGGACTAAATGATATCATATCACTAAAAAAACGATACCCTGGGGTGAATGTAGGAGAAAAAACTGGAACGGCTTTGTAGTATTGAAATGCAGCAGGTTTAATGGGAGTATTATGATCATGAAATGGTGTATATCTTACTAGTCAGATCTAGAGAGCTGGGCTCGATTGAGCTGGGCATCCCATGCATGAAGTATCCTATGCATAAAGTATCAAAATGAACAGTTAAAAACCAATTACATTTATCTGGACCTAACAATCTTCTTTTCTCATCTCTCAGGTATGTGATCTCCACCCTCCTGCAATCATACTCTGAACTTTATTTATTCAACTTATTTAAATGTATGTGATCTCCACCCTCCTGCAATCATACTCTGAACTTTATTCATTCAACTTATTTAAATGTATGTGATCTCCACCCTCCTGTAATCATACTCTGAACTTTATGAATTCAACTTATTTAAATGTATGTGATCTCCGCCCTCCTGCACTCATACTCTGAACTTTATTCATTCAACTTATTTAAATGTATGTGATCTCCACCCTCCTGCAATCATACTCTGAACTTTATTCACTCAACTTATTTAAATGTATGTGATATCTTAAATTGTTGCAATAGTCATTTCCAATTTTTGTGATCTTGTTGTTAGTGAAGCATAGTTTATGTTGGCATACTGGGCTGTTGTTTTCATAGTCAAACACAAAGCAATTTAACACCTTAGGTCAGCTGGACATGTCTCAGATGTAGCCTATGTTAATCAGCCACAGTATATCTTACTAGTCAGATCTAAGAGTGCAGGGCTCGATTGAGCTGGGCATCCCCATGCATGAAGTATCCTATGCATAAAGTATCAAAATGAACAGTTAAAAAACAGTTGAACAAACTTTGAACAACATCAAAAAGCAGGTAATTTCTAAATGCAAACTATAAGTATTTGTATTCTAAGGATTTTATCTTTTCCTTCTAAATCATCATGTACCAAATATTGTCCCTCATTCAGAGCCGCTCGTTAGCAGCAGTACGCTCATTGCGTTCCGATGTTGAGAAACCGCGCATGCGTCAGTGTAACACTGTGCATGTGCGTATGGCAGTTTGCGAGCTTTTTTTCTCTCGTTCGGCAAATTGCGAGCAGGAAGTGACTTGTCAAATGTGATTGACAGAACAGGCCGTTTTTGGGCGTTGACGGGGGTGGAGATGGGAAAACGCAGGCGTGGCAAGGCGTTTTTTGGGCGTACATAAATTAGCTCATGCGAACGTCAAATGTGTTCGTACCAAGTCATACGTCACTGGCTGATCCTCTTTCCGTTCAAACTGCTCGCACAGCTTGGGGTCTGGATTACTCGACCACAATGGCGATGGCCTTGTCCTCTGGTCCGGGCCTCCTCGATGTTCCATCGATTTATCACTGCTTCTCAGAAAAACAATCAACTGTGGATTGCAAACCAGCTTGTAATGTGTTTTTTTTTTTCCTTTCGGATAGCACAAAACTGTACGCAGCTGAAAATCTCACCTACTAATTTCAGGATTACACAATCAAATAGCGTTTTTTGAAGGAATGTTTTTTTCAATTTTGTTAGTGTTTTGTGATATTGTAACAATATTGTCATCATGTTTGTGTGTATTGTAACCTTTTGCATTGTGCTGGAGATTTGGGTTTTTTTTTTAACAAAGTGTTCCTTAAAGAAAAAAAAAATTTTAACCCTTTTTTTTAATGTTTTTTTTTTAAAGCTAAGATTCCGTTTTTGCCTTGTGGTACAGGATTAACTATAAACCATTTTTCAAATAATGTCACAATACAGTTGAGAACATTTTTTTTTTATTATTTTCGCAACACATTTTTGATCAAATCATGTGCATTTTGCCTTAAAAGTTTGGGGTCATTGTTACGCACTAATATTTGGTACATTTGTCTTTTAAAAAAAACAATTTTGGCCCAAAAATAAAACAAGAAAAAACAATTCACAAGAAAGGAGAGGGAAGTTTTGGCCTTTAAGGAATATGGGGCAAGCACAGAAGGAGTGTGGGAAAAGTAGCCAGTGCTGTCATCGTTTCCTTCCCCATTTGGCTGGGGTAGGGTGGGCGCCAGACCGGGTCCTGGATGTCCTCTGGCTGGCCTGTCCAGAGGCAGATGTTGTGGCCTCTGGACTAGGCACAGGGCTAGGCACATTTGGAGGAATGGCTGCTGTTGTGCCAGAGGTGGAGGATACAGATGTTCCGGCAGGAAGGGAGGTCGGCTCCACCATGTGCTGGTGAATGAGCTGCTCCAGGGCATTGGCGATTCGGATGTTGGCCCTGGTATTTTCAGCCAGGGCCTGACCAATGGTAACGTTGGCTGCAGCATTTTGCTCCAGGGCCTCAGCCACCCATAGCAGACTGGCGTCCATCCTCTGCAGAATCTCCGTATGGGAATCCGATTTAAAATTGAGTTCTGTGAGGAGTGCCACTGCCTGCGAGGGGGATTGCCCTGGACTGACTTCTGCAGGGTCCTCAGCCAGATGTACTGGTTCTTCCCCTGCAGAGCCAGCAGAAATTCTACGGCCAAGGCTCCCCTCTGGAGCAGACTCATCCGCCTGTGTCTCTGTGAGAAAAAAGAGAAAAGAGGAACATTACAATCTACATATTGTCACAATAACATTTCAGAGTTGGTTACATCACAACATTTACCTGGGCCAACATGAGGAGCCGCAAAGTCTGGCATGTCCGTATCCATGTTGGACACGCCAAACACCTCCACATCCTGCACACACCCCTGTGCCAGCTCTTCCAAATCATTAAACTCCAATGACACAGGGGTGGGACCCCCACCTGTCTCCCTTGCATGCCTAGCCCTGTCAGCCATTTTTTGCTTCAGGCGATATTTGAAGTCTTGCCATCTGTGGGTGAAAAAGTAGGCATTATTCCTGCATTATTTGACCCTTTTTATTTGTCTTGGTCAAGTTTTTACTTACCGGTGTTTGACATCCCGGGCTAGACGGACATAATCACCCACCCTATTGACAGCACTGGCTATCTCCTCCCACATTCTCCACTTCTGGCTTACACCCATATTCCTGTCTGCCTGTGGCAGGATGTCCACACACTTCTGAACGAAAACCTCCATCTCCTTTCTTGTGAATTGTGGCTGCCTTTTCTTTTTGCCAGCTTTGGCCGGAATACTGGGCCCAGCAGCCTCTTCCATGTCATCCTCAACACCTATTTACATCAAATTATTGTTAAGTTAGATGTCAATCTTTCACTATATTCTGCTTCTAAATAAGCCTTGATTTGAAATGTGAGAAATACTTACCAGCCACCTCTTGGCCATTGTTTGGCTGGTCTGTAGCCATTTTTCAAGCCAAAACTAGAACTACACCAGACCGTTTGTTTTTTGTCGTGACGTATTTATACATGCGTCCTTTTTATTCGGCCGCATCATTGATTGTGCGTTCCTATGATCCGTCCTTAATTTGAGCGGGAAAAAAAACACTATTTATGGCTTTTGGCGACTCGAGTCGAGGTGGCGGGTGTTGTTTGTTTTTTGGTCGGAGTGGATTTTTGGCTGGAGATGTATTTGGAGGTGGTTTGGAATTTGTTAGAGGCGGTTTTTTTGGGTTTAAATTTCCGTTTGCATTTTTTGGTGTGGTTCTTTTAGTTGTGGTGTATTTTTTGGGTAAGTTTTTTCCCGTCCTCCTTTTGTAAAATATGGCTCTCCTTTTTGTTTGGTTTTGGTCCAAAAATAATTTATTTCATTTTTTTTCTTTTGTAGGTTTATTTTGGCTCTGCCCCAACGACCTTTTTGTTCTGTGACTTCTATATCGTGTATTGGTAAGTTTGGATTTTAACTTGTTTGTTAAATGTTCATGACTTGTTTTTCGCCTCTTTTGGGGACATTACTGATTTCTTCTGGGTTTTGGGGGATGTGAAAACTGCGAACTATTTAGCGCACTTTTGTAGACTTGATTTCCCTTGTTAAATTGCGAAATATTTAGCGCACTTTTGTAGGCTTGATTTCTCTTGTTAAAATGCAAACTATTTAGCGTTCACAATCTGGGTTGTTTTTTGGGGGCCAAATTGTGGAAGTTGTCGCAATGTCGGTTTGCTCTTTGTAGAAATGTGTGTTTACCCCCTTTATTTTTGTGCCTTTACAAAAATCAAGCTTACAAAATGGACACCCCAAAATCTGTCCTTTTTATGGTCTGTTGAAATGTAAGTTTTGGAAATCATGACAATACCCCGGCATGTAAGCATCTTTGGATTGTATCATAAAGATAAGTATTTTTCAGTCTTTTTTTGGGTCAACATTCCTTAACTTCAATTCTTACCATTTCAGGTTGATGTTGGTCGTATTATTGTGGCCATGCTACCGGAAGCCGACCAACCTCAATCTTGTCCCAGGCATAGGCATCGTAGGCATGCAAGGCCCCAGATATATAGAACACGTGTCACCCTTTTTGGAATGCCCGATGATGAGGTGTTAAGGCGATACCGTCTTCCGCCCCAAATCATCATAGACACTCTCTCATTAATAGAGAGTGATCTTGAGCAGCAAATTGACTGTCCTACAGCAATACCACCACTTACGCAATTTATGGCAGTGTTACATTTCTGTGCCTCAGGATCCTTTCAAACCACGGTGGGAATAGTTGCGGGAATCTCCCAATCCTCCTTTTCAAGGATCCTGAGGGCAGTGATGGAGGCCCTTTTCAAGCACATCCATCATTTTATTAAAATGCCTTTGGATATGGCTTCCCTTAGTGTGGCCAAGGCCAATTTTTACCAAATAGCTGGCTTCCCACACATCATAGGGGTTGTGGATGGTACTCACATACCACTTCAGCCTCCAGCACAGCTGGAGGCCATTTTTAGGAACCAAAAACACTATCACTCACTGAATGTAATGGTGGTATGTGATGCCTCCCTCCAGATCCTGTCCCTGAATGCAAAATTACCCGGGAGTGCACATGACTCATTCGTCATCCAGCAATCAGGGATTTGGCAAAAATTAACCAACCTACAAGCTGGTGATGCGTGGATTCTGGGTAAGTGGAGACCTTTAGTAGATACCAATGCAAAGCTTGATACACAGTGATCGTGATGTTGTCACTTCTTTTTCACAGGAGACAGTGGCTACCCTTGCACGCCCTGGCTGCTCACTCCTTATTTGGCTCCCACACCAGGCCCACAAAGTGATTTTAATTCCGCACTTACAGCCATCTGGCAAGTGGTGGAGCGCTGTATCGGCCTTTTTAAAGGCAGATTCAGATGCCTCCACCGCTCTGGTGGCGAGCTCATTTATTTGCCGGATATGGTTTCGAAAATTGTGGTCCTGTGTGGGATATTTCACAACATCACCATAAGGAGTGGTGTCCCAATGCAGCCAGAGGATGCCTTGCCTGAGGATGGCCCCCCCGAGGCTGGTTGGAGGTCAGTATGTGGGGGGCCATACGCGATGATGTGGTGGCCAGATTCTTTAGGTAATTATTGACACAAAATAAGTTATTTGACACAATGTAGAAAGGTTATTATTTTGTAATCAAATTAATCGGTTTTTTATTTCCCATCTTTTTTTTTTCAAAATATTTTGGAATGAAACGATGACTACTTCCTGCTCCCAAAAAATGACTTCATGTGGCCACATTGGATATATCTTCTGGACCCAATTTTGCAACACCACATTTGTTGAATCATGTTGGCATGCTCATTCGTCAACCAGTTCTTGATTGTTTTTTTGCTTTTTTTATTATGTAGTAGGCTGGATTTTTGAGTTTGTTATCACTGTGTGTATTGATTGTGACCCAACACTTTGTGTTTATTATTTATATTTAATAAATTTTTGAGTATTTTAAAAACATCATTTCTGTTCGACATTACAAGCAAGTGTAAGCTGGTTCACCCAAGGAAAAGTTGCTTAATGGCTAATCCTGTAATGTGTCAAATTGCTCATTATTTTACTATGCTTTGTGGGTTTAAACCAACACCAAAAGGTATTAGGTAGAATCAGTATGTTTTAGAATCTCGGCCTAAGCAGGTTTAAAAAAATATTTACAAAACCAAAAAAATAAAAAAAACACAAATGCTGGTAACTCTACAAACCTATTGTTAGTGTTAGGTGTTTCATGTGCCTGCTTTAAAAAATCAGCTTTACACAATCTTACAGTTACATTAGTTTCAAATACTTACTGCAATAGTCTACTTATGTAAGTTTAAACAATCTAAGATTTTCAGACAAGGAATGAGACTGTATTCAAAATTAAAATGTTTATTGTTTAAAAATATTTGGAAAAAAAAAATAATAAAAAAAATTAGTGGCGCATGATCTCCGACATTCTATTCAGGACCACCAGCAGGCTGATCACATGCCCCCTCAACATTTGGATACACCCGGCTAGCTCCGCCAAACGCCTCTGGTCCTCTGTGGGTTAGAAAATTGTGGTGCTTACTAAAATGAATCCTTAATTTATGATTCTAAAAAACTTCAAAAGCAAAATCGACTTAGCAAAAAGTGACAATTGTTTTTCCAAATCCAAAAAAACACCAATTCATTTTTCCAACCAAAAACTAAAAAAAAGCCCCAAAAATAATAATAATAATAAAAAAAAAAACATTCTTGCTACCGTAAACAAGAGATACAAGTATGAGTGTTTTGACATGTGTGATATGTGTATGGGGAAATCATCTGAGAAATTTATAAACAAAGAGATATATAACCAACCTTTTAAAATACTAAAAAAAGGAAAAGGCACAGACAAAGGATTACATCAACACATTAAAAATAAAAAATAAAAAGGATAAAAGGGAAACATACCGTTCAGAATGACGCCTGGACCAGGAACCACACCATCGTCCTCCTCGGAGGTGGGACAATTTCCTAAGGAGGTCGGCAGGGTTATTTCTGACTGTGGTGATGGGGTGGTCAAGAGTGGGGTGGGTTGAGGGGAGGGGGAATTTGGATGGATGGGAAATCTCCAAGAGGGAGGGGCATCAGGGTCTGGGCAGGCTGGGGTGGAGGGGGAATTTTGGGAATTTTGGGGAGAGGAGGTTTGGCTCGGAGTTGGGGAGAGGGGACGAGGGTGACGTCTTCGCAGGTGATGACGCCGTACTCTTCGCTCGGCCCCTAAATGATGGATAACAAAATGAGGTTAGTTTTGAACATCACCTTTCTAAACGCTAATTGGTTAACAAACAAAAAGGAAAACATGCACATGCAGATATGTGTGAAAAAAAGAAACAGCCCAAGCAAGAAAACATGCACACGCAGATATGTGTGAAAAAAAGAAACAGGCCAAGCAAGAAAACATGCACACGCAGATAGGGGCGCAAATAAAAACATGACAACCAAACAAAACATAACTTACTTTCCGCTATACGCTGGCGAAAACATGCCAGCAAGCGGGGCATCCGCCGTTGAAGGTCGGACCACCTGCGCTCCAGCTGGCCGATCTGTCGGCGTGAGCCGAAGGAACGCAGGTGGTGGCGAACCTCCGCATAGGCGGCATGCTTCTCCCAATTGCTGATGGGGGGAGGCTGGCTGGTGATACGCCGGTCCATCACCTCTGTCAGGATAATAAGCTCCCGCTTGGTGAATGCAGAGGCTCTCATGATGGCAATGGTGTATTTTTAATAAAACAGGTTTTATAAAGACCAGAAAAAAATTTTGATTGGCTAATGTAGTTGGGAAATTAACAGGTACCATTCTATTGGTTAGTGTATGAGTCATGTGTTCTACAGGCCAAAAAATCTATTGTGAGTTATGATAGGCTTGATGCAGTGACATGCGTAAGCTAATTTAAATAAAGAAATGAAACCAGTAAAATATGCGTGGGTAAAAACACGGAAAACAAATTGATAATTGGATCAAACATGTATTTTGGATAAAGAAAACCATTGTTTAAACCGTACGTATTCTGCGGGTAAACAAAAACACGGACAAGAGTAAAGTTTATTGAAAAAGAAAAAAAAAAGGATTTGAACACATGTGAAGAGCAATTAACCTAATTGATATATTGATTGGCATGATACGATTGAAGTAGGTAGGCTGAATGAACGAGCAGGTAATCAAAATCTGACAGGCCCACTTCCGGTTTGTACTTGTGCGTGCGTTCCCTGCAAGCCACATTGGGGATGTACGCTCACTATTTGGCTCGCTCGTTAGCTAGAGGAGGGGTTGGGAGACTTTGGGGAGGAAGTTTAGCTGCATTCAAAATTACGAGCGAGTGCTTGAATTAATATATTTCGGCATGTACGCCGAACGTACGAACGGCCACTTGCGTCCGAGTCTGAATCAGGGCCCTTATTCATTCTTATTTCACTCCATGGCATATTCTCTAAGGCTCTTGCATCCTTTACTCTCCCTGCAGCTCACCCCACTGTACACATTGTAGCCTCAATAATCTGCTCCCTTCTTGTGAACACACATGAGCTATTTACTTATCTTTCTAAATTGACCATAACATCCACAATCTGTCACCAAAAAAACTTTCATACAAAACCCAGAACTATATTTATATCTCTCTCCTTCTACTTCTATTAGCTGGTGACATATCACCAAATCCAGGCCCTACCCACATGCCCTACTCACAGTGGAATATAAATCCAGGAAACCTCAGACACATCACATGCCTCCCATCACCCTCCAAAACACTGAAATGTGCCTTATGGAATGCACGCTCTGTCTGCAACAAACTAACATCCATCCATGACCTCTTTATTTCAAATAACCTCAATCTTCTGGCATTAACAGAAACATGGCTCACACAATCAGACACTTGCTCCCCTGCAGCACTCTCACACGGTGGCCTACACTTCACACACACCTCCAGGCCTAGTAATAGTAAAGGAGGTGGAGTAGGAATACTACTGTCCCAATCTTTTACATACACAGTTATTCAACAGGTACCATCCCTTACATTTACATCATTTGAAGTACATTCTATTAGGACTTTCACTCCTTTCTCTCTGCGCATTGCTGCTATCTATCGTTCACTTGGACCAACCAATCAATTTCTGGAACATTTTTCTGCCTGGCTCCCTCACTTCCTTTCCTCTGACATGTTCACCATTATTATGGGTGATTTCAATATCCCCGTTGACAGTCCACAATCCCCTCATGCCTCCAAACTTCTCTCCTTAACATCCTCTCTTGGCCTCTCCCAATGGACTGACTCCTTTACTCATCAAAATGGCCACTGCCTTGATCTTGTATTTACCAGACTATGCTCAGGCTCTGATTTCACTAATTCTCCTTTCCCTCTATCAGATCATAACCTTATCACCTGCACACTCTCCTCCATTACTTCAACGCCAAGCAGTTCAACCAAACCTCCTCTAACCCGCAGAGATATTAATGCTATTAATTTTGAACAACTCTCCACCTCTCTGAAACAATCACTTTTCCCTATTTCTAATTTCACTTCTCCTGAGATTGCTGTATCACACCTGAACCAGACCCTAGAACTAGCCCTTGATGAAGTAGCTCCAGCTACCCATCACATTCCGCGTAGACTTAAACATCAACCGTGGCATTCCAAATTCACAAGACACCTACAAAAACTCTCACATAAAGTAAAACGTCAGTGGCGAAAGTCTCATAATCCAAGTGACTTCCTCACATATAAGAGGATCTACCACTCTTATCGTAATGCACTGGATAATGCCAAACAGACATATTTCCAATCTGTTATCTCTGCCCAAGCCTCTAACCCCAAGCAACTTTTTAATACATTTAAATCACTTCTTACCCCTCCGTCACCCAACCCACCTGCTACTATCAGTGCACAAGATCTCGCTTCCTATTTCAAGAACAAGATTGATAATATCCGAAATGAAATGGTATGCACTTCCTCAGCCAGGATCTTGTTCAATCCCCTACCTGAACCCAGTGGCACATTCTCATCATTTGACCCCACTAATGAAGATGAAGTAGCTACACTCTTCTCTTCCTCCTAGTGTACTACCTCTCCTCTTGATCCTATACCATCACAAATCAGTAAAGCTCTGTCTCCTGTGCTCATTCCACACTTAACTAAGATCTGTAATCTCTCTTTCTCTACTGGTATATTTCCATCACTGTTCAAGCATGCAGTGATCACTCCCATTTTGAAAAACAAAATTCTGACCCTAACTCTCTCTCAAATTACCATCCTATCTCTGTCTCCTGTGCTCATTCCACACTTAACTAAAATCTGTAATCTCTCTTTCACTACTGGTATATTTCCATCACTGTTCAAGCATGCAGTGATCACTCCCATTTTGAAAGAAAACAAAATTCTTACCCTAAGTCTCTCTCAAATTACCATCCTATCTCCCAGCTCCCTTGCCCCTCCAAGCTACTGGAGAGACTTGCCTACACTTGCCTCACACACTTTCTTAACACCCACAAATTATTGGATCCACTTCAGTCAGGCTTTCGTTCCCAACACTCCACTGAGACAGCACTGACCAAGGTAGTAAATGATCTGGTCACTACCAAGGCTAAAAGCCATTATTCACTTCTAATTCTTCTAGATCTCTCTGCTGCCTTTGACACTGTTGACCACTCTCTTCTCATACAAACACTACAATCCCTAGGTCTTCAAGACACAGCCCTTTCTTGGTTCTCATCCTACCTATCTAATCGCTCTTTTCTGATTCTACATTCACTTCGTTACCTCTATCAGTTGGAGTACCACAACGTTCAGTATTAGGTCCTCTACTTTTCTCAATATATACCACCTCTATTGGCAAACTAATCAGCTCTTTTGGTTTACAATATCATCTGTATGCGTTTGATACTGAAATCTACCTATCCTCCCCAGATTTGTCACCATCTGTGCTGGTCCGTGTCACTGAATGTCTCTCTGCCATTTCATCTTGGATGTCATCTGGCCACCTCAAACTTAATATTTCTAAAACAGAATTAATTATATTTCCACCGGCCAATAGTAGTTACCAACCTGATATCTCTATTACTGTTGACAACTCGACAATCAACCCCACCTCACAAGCTCGCTGCCTAGGTGTCATCCTTGACTCTGAACTGTCTTTTGTTCCTCACATTCAGTCTGTCTCTAAATCCTGTTACACACATCTAAAAAACATAGCCAAAATTCGACCATATCTTACGCAAGTCACTGCAAAAACTCTAATACACGCACTCATAATTTCCCGCATTGACTATTGCAATAGTCTCCTTATTCATCTTCCCAAAAACAGGCTCTCCCCATTACAATCCATTTTGAATGCAGCTGCGAGGTTGATCTTTCTCACCAAACGTTCAGTGTCTGCTGCTCCACTCTGTCAGTCCCTCCATTGACTGCCGGTCTTCTACCATATTCAATTTAAAATACACTCACACATAAAGCTATTAACCAAACTACAACAACATACATCTCTTCGCTTATCTCAAAATATCTTCCAACCTGACATCTCCGCTCTGCACAAGATCTGCGTCTCTCATCCCCGTGCATTACTTGTTCCCATGCATGGTTACTGGACTTTTTTCAGGCTGCACCCACCCTGTGGAATGTCCTCCCATGCACAATAAGACTTTCCACTAGTTTCCAAACATTCAAGCGTTCTCTGAAAACTCACCTCTTCAGACAAGCTTATCAGTTTCCAGGACCGCCCACCTAACCTTTTGTAGCTCCCTATCTAACTCTCTTCTTATAGTAAACACCTATCACATCTTCTCTTTCTTCAATTTAACATCTTTCTAACCCTAGGCCAACTTTCCAGTGTGATTGGATTATACAGCCCACCAAGAACATCTGCAATTGGGCTGGACCAATTTGCAATATGTAGCACCTATCCTTGTGTATCACACCTATTTCCCTATAGATTGTAAGCTTGCGAGCAGGGCCCTCTTACCCTTATAAATGTCTTTTATGTATGTATGTCTTTTATAACCCAGTATAATGTTAATTCAAATTGTAAAGTGCGACAGAATTTGTTGTGCTATATAAGAAACTGTTAATAAATAAAATAAATATATAAACTGGCAAAAAAATTAAAATTTCAAGTGATGTGTGGCTGAATTACAAGTGACTGGCAGAAAAACAAAGTCGACTTAATGAAGCTGGAAACAAGTGCTTAGGCAGATAGAACAGAGGGTCTCATCCTATGAATACACCTAAATCTATACACCCTAAATGTTGCTGTTTAGCGATACAAGTTGTATAAGAAATAATTGCTTTCCAATCCAATTGTGGTTCCAACGCACAAAAAGGTTTTATTGCAATAAAAGAAAGTTACACGCTTTCATCTAGCACAATTAGCGCAAAAAGCAAGTAAATACAAAAGGTACAAACCCATACTTACGCATGTGCACTGGCCCAGTATGCAGTATTTCAATCCAGAATCTGCAGTCACCATCACCCAAGGATATGGAGGAAATTACTGACTACTGCCCCAGCTCACAAGCCTATATTTGGTACAGGTTTCAGAGACAACAAAGGCACAGAATAACAGATGCTCATTGGTTCTTGCTTCAAGTCACTCCATTCATTGGTTAGTTCATATGGTGTCATCAGAGGTATGGATCAGCTTTCCAACTGATTCTCTGTGTAGGTTTTCCTCCGAAGAACTACAGTAATTAAAAAACACTGCATACAGAGATACATTCTAACCTATAATTCATATCTTGCAGATGCATGATGCGATTTCCTTGCAGATGGAACCAATGATCTGCACATAAACAGGGATTTAGAATGGTACCAAACATGACATGTCTAATAGTTCTGTACCTTAAATATTATATACATACATTTAACAACATAATTATATGCTAATAAAACCTCTAATAGCATGTTTACTGTTAAGGAACCTTTTTATAAGTACATGCATATGTGAGTGTAAGATAATTGTGTAAATTCACTAGTATGCATTGTGTGTATATGTGGGTGTGTGCATATAGTTACACATACGAGATGTGTAACCATGTAAGTCTAAATGTGTGTGCTACAGTATATAATTCAGTGTATTTGTGATGGATTAATATATATATATATATATATATTGAGTAATCCCAATACGGCACTCTTCACTGTAACTGCGGTAAAGAACCCCCTGGGACCGGGTGGGTTTCAACGTTTCAAGATACTTTAATCTTTTCGTCAGGACTACAAAAAGTGACATAGAATACACATACCTTTATAGCCGTCACCACACCCATGCACGCTGTTGCAGAGACCTGTCCAGGAGCTGCTGACATCAATCCAGGGACCAGTAGCCTGTTCTCCGTCTCAAACGCCTCCTAGTGGCTTGGATCTACTACCTTCACCATGGAAACACCCCGTGCATACATAGAACAACTGAGAACACAAAAACACAAAAATATTAAATCTGTATCAGGCACCTTCCCATATTGTAGTCATTTGGAGGAGTGACGGCCGCTGTTGGCATTATATATATATATATATATATATATATCCCTAGCTTTAACCATTTACTGGCAATATTTTAATATTTAGACATTGCCTGAACCAAATTCTAAGTTGTAAATAAAGGTTTATTTCTAAGCAGGGGGGACCCCCAGCTCTTTGCCATTGCCACTGTCTGGTAGCTTGCGAAAAGGCCCCTCTCCACTTAATTAGAGTATAGGTGTCAGTTCCTATGAACCAAAACAGAACCGAACAAAAAGGTATTTAATTGCTAATGACCTACAGGCCTCTGACAATGATTCTCAACCTTGCATTCAGACCATGCTACATTTTTAATTATTTGTCACAGGCATACTGTATCAGTATGCGGAGTCTCTCAAAACATATGCAAACACCCACAGACATACACATTAAACCTGTCTTCCACACTCTGACCAAATTCTGTAGTGATATAAAAATATATTTGTGCATGTCGGAATTGCACTGACACAGAGTAGAGTCCAAGCAATTTGTCATCAGACCATAGACAACTGAATCGTCAGATAATAATTGCAAGCGATCATATCCAATTATCCAACTTAGACAGCCCACCCTTTGATAGTAAACATAAACTCTCTTAATCTTAACCTTTCCAGTCATGCATAATAATTTATTATTCAATGTTCTAAATGGTATGACACGAGTCAGTCATTGAACCATTAATAATGCATTTCAAGAGGGTAGAGCAAACCTTATGCACACTCAGTGGATCTATATGGGACCATGGGTAGGATGTGGGATCTCATTGAACCTATAAAAGAAGTCTGGGGAAATGAGACTACATTATCTAGGATGTTTAAAGGAACATTTACAATAATATTATTATACATGACTTTGCCTGTTCACATATTATTATCTGTAGCCACATTCAAACTTGGGGTTGTAATGCAATCCTTCACTATATTAGCGTATGTGTTAATGTAGGTTGATCATACAGGTGGTAAAAGAGAGAGAATTCAATTTGGAAAGAATCATAACAATATAATTTTCATAGTACTAAAAGTCAAGAAAATGTATTATTGTTCTTATTATGTTATCTTCACCCAATGGGGTGAGGGCACACTTCTGGATGATCCTGATTATTTCAATCTATGTCTCATCTGGTTATCTTCGTCATCTACCAGGAATATCATCTGTCCGCAGCTGGGCCTTGTCAGCATCTAGAATAGGAAATTTGAGATATCAGTCCTCTGGAATGTCTCCATCTTTCCTACCCAATCTGACGTCTTCCACCCGATCCATCTGTAGTCTTCAGATATCCTGCTGTTGACTTGATTTGCCTACATGGACGAATAACAGATTCTTCGAGCGTTAGTAGTCCCCCCACTGTAACAATTTAGAATTTTGTCGGCTCCATATTGGAGTTTCCAAAAAACACAACTTATTGACATTGACGAGTGTTTACAGACTCAACTTTACCTTGTTATCTCCACTAGGTGGCAGTCAAGATCCTACAATTCCTTTTCCTTTCTTACTTTTTATGAAAATCTCCAAACAATTATCCCTAATCTAGGAAATTCTAAATACACTTTGACCTGTACACAGTCTTGAGAACAATGGCATATACCATAAACATTGTTATAAGCATAAAAGTTAAATCCATTATCACCTGTAATCAGAAAACATAAAGATGTCTCCTTATGTACTGCAGAAATGGCCATACGCGATGATGTGGTGGCCAGATTCTTTAGGTAATTATTGACACAAAATAAGTTATTTGACACAATGTAGAAAGGTTATTATTTTGTAATCAAATTAATCGGTTTTTTATTTCCCATCTTTTTTTTTTCAAAATATTTTGGAATGAAACGATGACTACTTCCTGCTCCCAAAAAATGACTTCATGTGGCCACATTGGATATATCTTCTGGACCCAATTTTGCAACACCACATTTGTTGAATCATGTGGGCATGCTCATTCGTCAACCAGTTCTTGATTGTTTTTTTGCTTTTTTTATTATGTAGTAGGCTGGATTTTTGAGTTTGTTATCACTGTGTGTATTGATTGTGACCCAACACTTTGTGTTTATTATTTATATTTAATAAATTTTTGAGTATTTTAAAAACATCATTTCTGTTCGACATTACAAGCAAGTGTAAGCTGGTTCACCCAAGGAAAAGTTGCTTAATGGCTAATCCTGTAATGTGTCAAATTGCTCATTATTTTACTATGCTTTGTGGGTTTAAACCAACACCAAAAGGTATTAGGTAGAATCAGTATGTTTTAGAATCTCGGCCTAAGCAGGTTTAAAAAAATATTTACAAAACCCCCAAAATTTAAAAAAACACAAATGCTGGTAACTCTACAAACCTATTGTTAGTGTTAGGTGTTTCATGTGCCTGCTTTAAAAAATCAGCTTTACACAATCTTGCAGTTACATTAGTTTCAAATACTTACTGCAATAGTCTACTTATGTAAGTTTAAACAATCTAAGATTTTCAGACAAGGAATGAAACTGTATTCAAAATTAAAATGTTTATTGTTTAAAAATATTTGGAAAAAAAAAATAATAAAAAAAATTAGTGGCGCATGATCTCCGACATTCTATCCAGGACCACCAGCAGGCCGATCACATGCCCCCTCAACATTTGGATACACCCGGCTAGCTCCGCCAAACGCCTCTGGTCCTCTGTGGGTTAGAAAATTGTGATGCTTACTAAAATGAATCCTTAATTTATGATTCTAAAAAACTTCAAAAGCAAAATCGACTTAGCAAAAAGTGACAATTGTTTTTCCAAATCCAAAAAAACACCAATTCATTTTTCCAACCAAAAACTAAAAAAAAGCCCCAAAAATAATAATAATAAAAAAAAAAAAAAAAACATTCTTGCTACCGTAAACAAGAGATACAAGTATGAGTGTTTTGACATGTGTGATATGTGTATGGGGAAATCATCTGAGAAATTTATAAACAAAGAGATATATAACCAACCTTTTAAAATACTAAAAAAAGGAAAGGCACAGACAAAGGATTACATCAACACATTAAAAATAAAAAATAAAAAGGATAAAAGGGAAACATACCGTTCAGAATGACGCATGGACCAGGAACCACACCATCGTCCTCGGAGGTGGGACAATTTCCTAAGGAGGTCGGCGGGGTTATTTCTGACTGTGGTGATGGGGTGGTCAAGAGTGGGGTGGGTTGAGGGGAGGGGGAATTTGGATGGATGGGAAATCTCCAAGAGGGAGGGGCGTCAGGGTCTGGGCAGGCTGGGGTGGAGGGGGAATTTTGGGAATTTTGGGGAGAGGAGGTTTGGCTCGGAGTTGGGGAGAGGGGACGAGGGCAACGTCTTCGCAGGTGATGACGCCGTACTCTTCGTTCGGCCCCTAAATGATGGATAACAAAATGAGGTTAGTTTTGAACATCACCTTTCTAAACGCTAATTGGTTAACAAACAAAAAGGAAAACATGCACACGCAGATATGTGTGAAAAAAAGAAACAGCCCAAGCAAGAAAACATGCACACGCAGATATGTGTGAAATAAAGAAACAGGCCAAGCAAGAAAACATGCACACGCAGATAGGGGCGCAAATAAAAACATGACAACCAAACAAAACATAACTTACTTTCCGCTATACGCTGGCGAAAACATGCCAGCAAGCGGGGCATCCGCCGTTGAAGGTCGGACCACCTGCGCTCCAGCTGGCCGATCTGTTGGCGTGAGCCGAAGGAACGCAGGTGGCGGCGAACCTCCGCATAGGCGGCATGCTTCTCCCAATTGCTGATGGGGGGAGGCTGGCTGGTGATACGCCGGTCCATCACCTCTGTCAGGATAATAAGCTCCCGCTTGGTGAATGCAGAGGCTCTCATGATGGCAATGGTGTATTTTTAATAAAACAGGTTTTATAAAGACCAGAAAAAAATTATTTTGATTGGCTAATGTAGTTGGGAAATTAATAGGTACCATTCTATTGGTTAGTGTATGAGTCATGTGTTCTACAGGCCAAAAAATCTATTGTGAGTTATGATAGGCTTGATGCAGTGACATGCATAAGCTAATTTAAATAAAGAAATGAAACCAGTAAAATATGCGTGGGTAAAAACACGGAAAACAAATTGATAATTGGATCAAACATGTATTTTGGATAAAGAAAACCATTGTTTAAACCGTACGTATTCTGCGGGTAAACAAAAACACGGACAAGAGTAAAGTTTATTGAAAAAGAAAAAAAAAAGGATTTGAACACATGTGAAGAGCAATTAACCTAATTGATATATTGATTGGCATGATACGATTGAAGTAGGTAGGATGAATGAACGAGCAGGTAATCGAAATCTGACAGGCCCACTTCCGGTTTGTACTTGTGCGTGCGTTCCCTGCAAGCCACATTGGGGATGTACGCTCACTATTTGGCTCGCTCGTTAGCTAGAGGAGGGGTTGGGAGACTTTGGGGAGGAAGTTTAGCTGCGTACGAAATTACGAGCGAGCACTTGAATTAACATATTTCGGCACGTACGCCGAACGTACGAATGGCCACTTGCGTCCGGGTCTGAATCAGGGCCATTAATCATTCTTATTTCACTCCATGGCATATTCTCTAAGGCTCTTGCATCCTTTACTCTCCCTGCAGCTCACCCCACTGTACACATTGTAGCCTCAATAATCTGCTCCCTTCTTGTGAACACACATGAGCTATTTACTTATCTTTCTAAATTGACCATAACATCCACAATCTGTCACCAAAAAAACTTTCATACAAAACCCAGAACTATATTTATATCTCTCTCCTTCTACTTCTATTAGCTGGTGACATATCACCAAATCCAGGCCCTACCCACATGCCCTACTCACGGTGGAATATAAATCCAGGAAACCTCAGACACATCACATGCCTCCCATCACCCTCCAAAACACTGAAATGTGCCTTATGGAATGCACGCTCTGTCTGCAACAAACTAACATCCATCCATGACCTCTTTATTTCAAATAACCTCAATCTTCTGGCATTAACAGAAACATGGCTCACACAATCAGACACTTGCTCCCCTGCAGCACTCTCACACGGTGGCCTACACTTCACACACACCTCCAGGCCTAGTAATAGTAAAGGAGGTGGAGTAGGAATACTACTGTCCCAATCTTTTACATACACAGTTATTCAACAGGTACCATCCCTTACATTTACATCATTTGAAGTACATTCAATTAGGACTTTCACTCCTTTCTCTCTGTGCATTGCTGCTATCTATCGTTCACCTGGACCAACCAATCAATTTCTGGAACATTTTTCTGCCTGGCTCCCTCACTTCCTTTCCTCTGACATGTTCACCATTATTATGGGTGATTTCAGTATCCCCGTTGACAGTCCACAATCCCCTCATGCCTCCAAACTTCTCTCCTTAACATCCTCTCTTGGCCTCTCCCAATGGACTGACTCCTTTACTCATCAAGATGGCCACTGCCTTGATCTTGTATTTACCAGACTATGCTCAGGCTCTGATTTCACTAATTCTCCTTTCCCTCTATCAGATCATAACCTTATCACCTGCACACTCTCCTCCATTACTTCAACACCAAGCAGATCAACCAAACCTCCTCTAACCCGCAGAGATATTAATGCTATTAATTTTGAACAACTATCCACCTCTCTGAAACAATCACTTTTCCCTATTTCTAATTTCACTTCTCCTGAGATTGCTGTATCACACCTGAACCAGACCCTAGAACTAGCCCTTGATGAAGTAGCTCCAGCTACCCATCACATTCCGCGTAGACTTAAACGTCAACCGTGGCATTCCAAATTCACAAGACACCTACAAAAACTCTCACATAAAGTAAAACGTCAGTGGCGAAAGTCTCATAATCCAAGTGACTTCCTCACATATAAGAGGATCTACCACTCTTATCGTAATGCACTGGATAATGCCAAACAGACATATTTCCAATCTGTTATCTCTGCCCAAGCCTCTAACCCCAAGCAACTTTTTAATACATTTAAATCACTTCTTACCCCTCCGTCACCCAACCCACCTGCTACTATCAGTGCACAAGATCTCACTTCCTATTTCAAGAACAAGATTGATAATATCCGAAATGAAATGGTATGCACTTCCTCAGCCAGGGTCTTGTTCAATCCCCTACCTGAACCCAGTGGCAGATTCTCATCATTTGACCCCACTAATGAAGATGAAGTAGCTACACTCTTCTCTTCCTCCTAGTGTACTACCTCTCCTCTTGATCCTATACCATCACAAATCAGTAAAGCTCTGTCTCCTGTGCTCATTCCACACTTAACTAAGATCTGTAATCTCTCTTTCTCTACTGGTATATTTCCATCACTGTTCAAGCATGCAGTGATCACTCCCATTTTGAAAAACAAAATTCTGACCCTAACTCTCTCTCAAATTACCATCCTATCTCTGTCTCCTGTGCTCATTCCACACTTAACTAAAATCTGTAATCTCTCTTTCACTACTGGTATATTTCCATCACTGTTCAAGCATGCAGTGATCACTCCCATTTTGAAAAAACAAAATTCTGACCCTAAGTCTCTCTCAAATTACCGTCCTATCTCCCAGCTCCCTTGCCCCTCCAAGCTACTGGAGAGACTTGCCTACACTTGCCTCACACACTTTCTTAACACCCACAAATTATTGGATCCACTTCAGTCAGGCTTTCGTTCCCAACACTCCACTGAGACAGCACTGACCAAGGTAGTAAATGATATGGTCACTGCCAAGGCTAAAAGCCATTATTCACTTCTAATTCTTCTAGATCTCTCTGCTGCCTTTGACACTGTTGACCACTCTCTTCTCATATAAACACTACAATCCCTAGGTCTTCAAGACACAGCCCTTTCTTGGTTCTCATCCTACCTATCTAATCTCTCTTTTCTGATTCTACATCCACTTCGTTACCTCTATCAGTTGGAGTACCACAACGTTCAGTATTAGGTCCTCTACTTTTCTCAATATATACCACCTCTATTGGCAAACTAATCAGCTCTTTTGGTTTTCAATATCATCTGTATGCGTTTGATACTGAAATCTACCTATCCTCCCCAGATTTGTCACCATCTGTGCTGGTCCGTGTCACTGAATGTCTCTCTGCCATTTCATCTTGGATGTCATCTGGCCACCTCAAACTTAATATTTCTAAAACAGAATTAATTATATTTCCACCGGCCAATAGTAGTTACCAACCTGATATCTCTATTACTGTTGACAACTCGACAATCAACCCCACCTCACAAGCTCACTGCCTAGGTGTCATCCTTGACTCTGAACTGTCTTTTGTTCCTCACATTCAGTCTGTCTCTAAATCCTGTTACACACATCTAAAAAACATAGCCAAAATTCGACCATATCTTACGCAAGTCACTGCAAAAACTCTAATACACGCACTCATAATTTCCCGCATTGACTATTGCAATAGTCTCCTTATTCATCTTCCCAAAAACAGGCTCTCCCCATTACAATCCATTTTGAATGCAGCTGCGAGGTTGATCTTTCTCACCAAACGTTCAGTGTCTGCTGCTCCACTCTGTCAGTCCCTCCATTGACTGCCGGTCTTCTACCATATTCAATTTAAAATACACTCACACATAAAGCTATTAACCAAACCACACCAACATACATCTCTTCGCTTATCTCAAAATATCTTCCAACCTGACATCGCTCTGCACAAGATCTGCGTCTCTCATCCCCGTGCATTACTTGTTCCCATGCATGGTTACTGGACTTTTTTCAGGCTGCACCCACCCTGTGGAATGTCCTCCCATGCACAATAAGACTTTCCACTAGTTTCCAAACATTCAAGCGTTCTCTGAAAACTCACCTCTTCAGACAAGCTTATCAGTTTCCAGGACCGCCCACCTAACCTTTTGTAGCTCCCTATCTAACTCTCTTCTTATAGTAAACACCTATCACATCTTCTCTTTCTTCAATTTAACATCTTTCTAACCCTAGGCCAACTTTCCAGTGTGATTGGATTATACAGCCCACCAAGAACATCTGCAATTGGGCTGGACCAATTTGCAATATGTAGCACCTATCCTTGTGTATCACACCTATTTCCCTATAGATTGTAAGCTTGCGAGCAGGGCCCTCTTACCCTTATAAGTGTCTTTTATGTATGTATGTCTTTTATAACCCAGTATAATGTTAATTCAAATTGTAAAGTGCGACAGAATTTGTTGTGCTATATAAGAAACTGTTAATAAATAAAATAAATCTATAAACTGGCAAAAAAATTAAAATTTCAAGTGATGTGTGGCTGAATTACAAGTGACTGGCAGAAAAACAAAGTCGACTTAATGAAGCTGGAAACAAGTGCTTAGGCAGATAGAACAGAGGGTCTCATCCTATGAATACACCTAAATCTATACACCCTAAATGTTGCTGTTTAGCGATACAAGTTGTATAAGAAATAATTGCTTTCCAATCCAATTGTGGTTCCAACGCACAAAAAGGTTTTATTGCAATAAAAGAAAGTTACACGCTTTCATCTAGCACAATTAGCGCAAAAAGCAAGTAAATACAAAAGGTACAAACCTATACTTACGCATGTGCACTGGCCCTGTATGCAATATTTCAATCCTGAATCTGCAGTCACCGTCACCCAAGGATATGGAGGAAATTACTGACTACTGCCCCAGCTCACAAGCCTATATTTGGTACAGGTTTCAGAGACAACAAAGGCACAGAATAACAGATGCTCATTGGTTCTTGCTTCAAGTCACTCCATTCATTGGTTAGTTCATATGGTGTCATCAGAGGTATGGATCAGCTTTCCAACTGATTCTCTGTGTAGGTTTTCCTCCGAAGAACTACAGTAATTAAAAAACACTGCATACAGAGATACATTCTAACCTATAATTCATATCTTGCAGATGCATGATGCGATTTCCTTGCAGATGGAACCAATGATCTGCACATAAACAGGGATTTAGAATGGTACCAAACATGACATGTCTAATAGTTCTGTACCTTAAATATTATATACATACATTTAACAACATAATTATATGCTAATAAAACCTCTAATAGCATGTTTACTGTGAAGGAACCTTTTTATAAGTACATGCATATGTGAGTGTAAGATAATTGTGTAAATTCACTAGTATGCATTGTGTGTATATGTGGGTGTGTGCATATAGTTACACATACGAGATGTGTAACCATGTAAGTCTAAATGTGTGTGCTACAGTATATAATTCAGTGTATTTTTGATGGATTAATATATATATATATATATATATAGGTGAGTAATCCCAATACGGCACTCTTCACTGTAACTGCAGTAAAGAACCCCCTGGGACCGGGTGGGTTTCAACGTTTCAAGATACTTTAATCTTTTCGTCAGGACTACAAAAAGTGACATAGAATACACATACCTTTATAGCCGTCACCACACCCGTGCACGCTGTTGCAGAGACCTGTCCAGGAGCTGCTGACATCAATCCAGGGACCAGTAGCCTGTTCTCCATCTCAAACGCACCCTAGTGGCTTGGATCTACTACCTTCACCATGGAAACACCCCGTGCATACATAGAACAACTGAGAACACAAAAATATGCAGATGCATTAGAGATTTAGAACTTACGTACTAAATACAGTATCAGCCTAAAATGACAATCCTGCCATCATATCCAAATTCCTATTCAATGAACCATTGTAACTGGTTGTAGGATAACTCTAACATATTGATAATTAGTAACTATCTGGACATAAATGTTTTTCTATATAAAACTTGTAAACGACAAAAATTCATTTTAAGTTTAGCGGAGCCACAGTCTTTAGTTCATGAATCCAAGACGCCTCCTCTTTTAACAGGGCTTTTGATCGATCACCGCCCCTGATATTAGGAGGGATGTAATATCAGGGGCGGCTGATCGATCAAAAGCATCTGCATATTTTTGTGTTCTCAGTTGTTCTATGTATGCACGGGGTGTTTCCATGGTGAAGGTAGTAGCTCCAAGCCACTAGGGGGTGTTTGTGATGGAGAACAGGGTACTGGTCCCTGGATTGACGTCAGCAGCTCCTGGACAGGTCTCTGCAACAGCGTGCACGGGTGTGGTGACGGCTATAAAGGTATGTGTATTCTATGTCACTTTTTGTATTCCTGACGAAAAGATTAAAGTATCTTGAAACGTTGAAACCCACCCGGTCCCAGGGGGTTCTTTACCACAGTTACAGTGAAGAGTGCCGTATTGGGATTACTCACCTATATTGAAATCTGTATCAGGCACCTTCCCATATTGTAGTCATTTGGAGGAGTGACGGCCGCTGTTGGCATTATATATATATATATATATCCCTAGCTTTAACCATTTACTGGCAATATTTTAATATTTAGACATTGCCTGAACCAAATTCTAAGTTGTAAATAAAGGTTTATTTCTAAGCAGGGGGGACCCCCAGCTCTTTGCCATTGCCACTGTCTGGTAGCTTGCGAAAGGCCCCTCTCCACTTAATTAGAGTATAGGTGTCAGTTCCTATGAACCAAAACAGAACCGAACATAAAGGTATTTAATTGCTAATGACCTACAGGCCTCTGACAATGATTCCCAACCTTGCATTCAGACCATGCTACATTTTTAATTATTTGTCACAGGCATACTGTATCAGTATGCGGAGTCACTCAAAACATATGCAAACACCCACAGACATACACATTAAACCTGTCTTCCACACTCTGACCAAATTCTGTAGTGATATAAATATATATTTGTGCATGTCGGAATTGCACTGATACAGAGTAGAGTCCAAGCAATTTGTCATCAGACCATAGACAACTGAATCGTCAGATAATAATTGCAAGCGATCATATCCAATTATCCAACTTAGACAGCCCACCCTTTGATAGTAAACATAAACTCTCACAATCTTAACCTTTCCAGTCATGCATAATAATTTATTATTCAATGTTCTAAATGGTATGACACGAGTCAGTCATTGAACCATTAATAATGCATTTCAAGAGGGTAGAGCAAACCTTATGCACACTCAGTGGATCTATATGGGACCATGGGTAGGATGTGGGATCTCATTGAACCTATAAAAGAAGTCTGGGGAAATGAGACTACATTATCTAGGATGTTTAAAGGAACATTTACAATAATATTATTATACATGACTTTGCCTGTTCACATATTATTATCTGTAGCCACATTCAAACTTGGGGTTGTAATGCAATCCTTCACTATATTAGCGTATGTGTTACTGTAGGTTGATCATACAGGTGGTAAAAGAGAGAGAATTCAATTTGGAAAGAATATAACAATATAATTTTCATAGTACTAAAAGTCAAGAAAATGTATTATTGTTCTTATTTTGTTATCTTCACCCAATGGGGTGAGGGCACACTTCTGGATGATCCCGATTATTTCAATCTATGTCTCATCTGGTTATCTTCGTCATCTACCAGGAATATCATCTGTCCGCAGCTGGGCCTTGTCAGCATCTAGAATAGGAAATTTGAGATATCAGTCCTCTGGAATGTCTCCATCTTTCCTACCCAATCTGACATCTTCCACCCGATCCATCTGTAGTCTTCAGATATCCTGCTGTTGACTTGATTTGCCTACATGGACGAATAACAGATTCTTCGAGCGTTAGTAGTCCCCCCACTGTAACAATTTAGAATTTTGTCAGCTCCATATTGGAGTTTCCAAAAAACACAACTTATTGACATTGACGAGTGTTTACAGTCTCAACTTTACCTTGTTATCTCCACTAGGTGGCAGTCAAGATCCTACAATTCCTTTTCCTTTCTCACTTTTTATGAAAATCTCCAAACAATTATCCCTAATCTAGGAAATTCTAAATACACTTTGACCTGTACACAGTCTTGAGAACAATGGCATATACCATAAACATTGTTATAAGCATAAAAGTTAAATCCATTATCACCTGTAATCAGAAAACATAAAGATGTCTCCTTATGTACTGCAGAAATAACAAACCTAGATTTCCTTACCTCTGCTTTTCATATGATATCTCTACTTCTAAGGAATATCTCATGTCCAACATTACACATATCACACTCTTTCCCACTATCTATAATATTTAGTATATTGCAATTTACAAATCATATTTCTTGCAGCCATATATATATACTTACCACATGACCTGTTTACCTATAGAAAAACAATTATTCTGTGGTATCTTAAATTAAATTATCCATTTTTACCTTGTTTACAGACTTTCCTGACCTGCGGTTCAGTCTTTTTCAACCATACTGCTTATCAGTATATATAGAACGTTTATTACAGGACTCATTGCAAACCTGCCATATGATCCAATTATTCACACCCTGCTTAGAAATGAATCACCTGGTTCTATGCTTCACATCGATGTTACCTATATACCACGTCACCAAATGCCATGTTTCTGTTGGAAAAAAGGGTTAGAATTAAAACAATAGAATATCTTACATAACAATAATAAGTGCTTTTACTGCTACATCTCAAATATTCTTAAGCATCTTATATCTCTTAAAATTACTGTCTTTTCCCTGCAGCTTTCTTTTATCCTGTACCACTCACAGATCCCAGACACCAGGTGGTCCTCGCCGTACTATATGTACAGTATAGCAATCAAAGCTTCCTGTGAACTAAACATGTCAGCTTCCCCAGGGCCCATAACCTCACTTATTTCCTTGGGAGAAAAAAAAATACATCCAATAACCTGATAATCTTTAAACAATATACTATGCATATTCAGCAAACCCTCAAATCATACTCAGTTATAACTGCAAGGTAATGTGTAGTTCACATGTGATCTAATCACAAGATACTACAATATAACACAGCACATGTCATAACTCACTCAGAAACGATTTTCTTAACCTGAAATAAATGTATAAACTGCTGTACGTACAAGGAAATTTTCAGACGTGCATATAAACTGCACACAGATGAGCACATATAGGACCTGATTCAGAGCCGTTCGCTATTTGTGGTCGTTCGTTCAAAAACAAGGGGTGGCTATTCAAATGATCCGTTCGCAAATTGCAGTCTGTTCCCACCTCTAAGTCTGAATGAGCGAGCAAAACATACGCTCGTTTTTTTGATAAAAACGCCCCCTGGCTGCACGCACCATACGTCATGTCCGCTATTTATTAGATTAATCGAGTACATCGTACAGCGTATGAACTGCTCGCTATTCTTGTGGTTGGTGTTTTCAACCGCTATTTTGCAAGCAGTTCTGAGTTAAAAAAAACCAAGTGACGTGGTCAATGACGCTGCTGTATTAATTATGCACTCCCTTAAAACGCCCGTTTTGACCTTTAAGCACGCCTGCGTTCGGATCTCCACTCCCCGTTTTCAAGCACCTTCCCCTGTTACCACCCACATACGCCTCATTCTGTCACTCAAAATAGCAGGCCCTCGCTATATTGCGTACCAACGATTTTCGGCCGCACTGACTGGTTCGCGCATGCGTACTAAAAACCGTACGCATGCGCAGATGTGCGAACATCGCTCGGAACGAGCGTTCTGCCGCTAGCGAGTGGCTCTGAATGAGGGCCATAATCTTATACACAGAAAAAACAACTTTCATACGCTGCACGTACCAACCCTTTCACGGAATACCAAGATCCTGTGAGCACAAATAAACCTCAATACTTCTGTGTTGCATGTGTGTTTTCAGTAAACAATCCTTCAATATGTTGCATTCTAGTATGTAAAATAATTTTATCATGACTAAAAGAATGAATTTCCAGCTACATTCATTTGCTTCAAATATATAAAAATTAGTCTGCGTTGGCTGCCATTATGTATGAATTCCACATGTACTTTAAAACCAGCATTGTACATGTGTGACTTTAATGCTCGATTTTCACTGCAGATATGCTGCTTGGTGGCCTATATGATATAGGCAGCACAGACAGGGTTAATACAAGATACCTTTGATTAACATTTCTTCAAAAATAGAGAAAAATTAACATAAGTAAGTTTCTAATTAGTACTAGGAGAATTCAACACTGGAGTGATATTCTTATTGAGACGGTCACCTTATAACTTAAGTTAATATTCTATCTACGGTAATTTAGAATCCCAATTTTTGTTAATACTAGATCATAGTAAATCTCTTATAAACACAACAAAAGAATCTACTGTCTAGTCTTCTAAGAAGTTTCAAGGGAAAAAAACCTGTTCTTATTATCATATAGTAACTATTCTGAATTGAATTCCCAATCCCAATATTTACTGTAAACAAAGACTTTTTACTTTCCTGAAATGCACACGGATTAATACAGTACATTACAAAATCATGAAACCACCTGAGTATCTAAAATGTTAATAATTGCTCTTTTATAGCACTGATAAATTATTTTGCTTAAACCATTACTTTTACATTAATCTCACCAATTTCAGTCATGGCTGATTTTACAGTGGATTCATTTTTCTTCTTCAGTACCTTACCTTAAAGTGCCTTAACACAGGGAAAAAAAATATTACTTGTTACATTTTTATTATTATTTTAATCAGCTATACCTTCAACTTCCATCGCATAGGGCGATAGAAGTACGCTTGCGCTATTTCCTTTGTTATTGGAAGTGCTACTTTATGGTGTGTATGTGTTCCCATGAGGCGCGTACACAACGCTGTTTTGTGTCACGTTTGCACCACTAAGACACATGACTCCCTCATGCTTTCACAGCTTCAAGCAATCGTTATATTTTACTCTTTTCTTCAGAGATTTCACCACACAGATGCTATCTCTAACATTGTTCAATATTTCCTCATCAAAACTGCCAATTCTAGGAAAAGGTTTCACACACATTCTCGTCATCTTAATCTATACGTTACAGTGCGCAGTTGCATATGCTCCGTACTTAGTATGCATTATATGCCGTGCCAATCCTGTCAGCTCTTCCACAAGCAGCGCATCATCCACCCTACCTAGCGACAGCCTGGTACCCATCTGGGAAAACGCTAAGCACTTTTTCGCTAGTATGTGAACCGGTGGACGAAATTTCATAAGCCGCGTCCACTCAACTTCACCTGCTGTGTACAATTAACCTACACAACAAGCAGCAGGATGCCACCTATACAATATCTTCTTTCATGATAGGGAACACAAAGTACCTCCTAACCCGCGGGAACACACAATAACCCGTAAAAAAGAAAATCCCTCTTTGAGTACTTTCCACTGCTTGGCAGTGATTTCCTCCACCACAACAATAATTTATGATGACGTCATTTCACATGTTTGAATTATCCCCCTCTTCAATTTCAAAGGCTTTTCACCAGTGCGAAAAACAAAAAAAACAGGGTTAAGTTTCTACCATGGTGAAAAAATTTGCAGAATAGGGGTTTAGGGGTGCAGGCTTAAAAAAAATAGCCTGCACCCCTGGGAATGTCATTTAAAAATAAACTGTCAAAAAAAGTAAAAAAAATAAAAAATCGGGACACCCCCAAAAATTTACTTTAATTTGTGGGTAAAAAATAAATAAATAGGAAACACACTTCTAAAATAGCCAAATTAAATTCAGAGGGGTTCCCAAGTATGCGGCAGGTGTTTTCTTCATTGCGGGAGTAGCGGCAGGTGCATTTTTGCAGAATTTTTAAAAATCATTTTAGGGACTTAAAAAAATGCTTACCCCCCATTTTCATTTACACCAAATTTGAAAGTAATAGTTATTTTTACAAAAAAAAATCTAAGTGCTATTTTTCACATCTTCTTCATAGCCAGAAATATGCACCTGCCGCGGCTATTAGAAATCCCGACTTCCTTTAGCAGGTAAAATTGGGGGTACCCATAGTGATATCCATGTCTAGTTATCTTTAGGGGGGTCCCTGGAATATTTCCCGAAAATTCCCTTTTTTTGGCGATACTTACATTTCCGTCGGCTCCCGTTTTCGTTGATTTCTAATTGAAAACGGGGATAAAGCAGACACACACCCGATATTTTATCCCTGGAAAACCTGCGATGTGGAGTGAAAAGTCCAGTCCCAAATTGAATATGGCCCTTAGTCTTTTTGAAACTTTACACTTTATTCATTAATACCTAGAAAATTATAATGATAGAAAATCACAAAGGGATGCTTTGAGTTTGTATGGTCCAGAAGATATTAAATAGAAAGTTATGTGCACATACTGTAAAGAGAATTCACCATGACCATTGAATCATATCAAATGTTAATGAAACTGACTAGGAAGATGGGACACAAAACCTCTGTAGATCTGAGCAAAAGTTGAATGGCCAAAGGATTTCCTTTAGTGAACAATAAGGCACATAATGCAGGTGAAATGTCACATAGGATTTGATTCAGAGGGTCTCATTCAGAGATGGATGATAATGCGATTGCAGCTGCAATTTTGCATGGAACACAGCTGCGAAAATATGCTAATGATTCCAAAGCTTATCCAAGTATAAGGACGCCCACTGCTGCCTACTCATATCAGTGGCAAACGCAGGATTTCTAGAGGGGGGTTTCCAAATGCTTGATTTTAGAGTGAGTGTGGCCAGTCCATGAAGAGGGTAGAATTATCCAGCTTTAATATGTGTCATACAAAGTGTATTGTGTGTAATAATTCCAGCATATACAGGACCAGTGATCACAGTAAGCCATTATATGCAGCAGTAGGGCCATCCTGCCTGAGCTGAATGTTTTTATTTAGATGTAGGCACCATTCCAGAGTATTAGAGCAAGTCCAGGAGTCTGGGGGAGCAGCAGAGGAACCTATCACTGCCCTGGACACATAAGTACATATTGGGCTCTATAGCAGCACATACCTAACAGTGAAAGTTTTCTAGATCTCCTATTTAGTGCACAGGTTATTTATTACTGGCTGATACATGTTAGAAGATCTACAGGTGGTGTTATTTATGTAATTTGTGATACTGACAAGAACATGCAGTACTAGTAACATTCTATTATATTACTATTTCTATTGTGGTCATGGTGTGGGCTGGGGAGGGGGGTTTCCAGGCAGACGGAAACCCCCCCTGCGTTTGCCTATGCTTATGTGTATGTCATTGCTTACCTGCATAAATAACAGTAACATTGATGCACATCGAGCGGCCATCTTGCCCTTGCGCAAGGTCTGACCAGCCGCAGACTCGGCATCTCTCCTGACATGCAGAGAGCTCTTATGCTATGTAGGAGATCGCAAGGGCTAATTTATGCACGCCCATGAAACAAAATGCGTCAATGGCAAACAATCGCTCAGGCCCATACTTAATAGTAAGAGCATAAAATAAGGATCAAGTTGCACTTTGGCAAAACCTGATTTAAAATATGCAGAGAGATTTATGATCAGGAAGGGTCAGGGGTTAAAGTGGGCCAGATCGGTGCAGAACTGAGTTTCATCAGTTCCATTTGGAGGCCGAAACAGTTCCGCCTCCTCTGGCCCCCTGTGCCACAGGACGGCTCCATTTGCTGGGCCTGCTGAGATTTTGTTACCAGCGGGTGCCCGTCTCCTTCACCGCAGTGGGAGGGAGTGGCTGTAGCTCACTCCTGAGCTCCGGGGTCCAGCTGTCCCCATATGCAATATGAGAAAGATGCCATGACGTCTCTCGCATATTTCCGAGGAGCGGTCAGATGAGATGGCAGTGGATGCAGGAGCGGTGCTTAAGGTAAGTATTGTGTTTGTAATTTTGTGTGGGGGCACTACCACTGGGGGCACTACTGATGGGAACACTACCACTGGGGGCACTACTAATGGGTGCATTACCACTGGGAGCACTACTAAAGGGTGCATTACCACTGGGGGCACTACTACTGGGGGTATTACTACTGGGAACACTACTACAGGAGGCACTATCACTGGGGGCACTAATACAGGGGGCATTACTACTGGGGGCACTACTAATGGGGGCATTGAAGAATGAGCACTGCATAAGGGACACCACTACTTGGGGCACTGCATTAGGGGCACTAATACAAGGGTTATTGCTTAAGGGGTACTACTGCTGTGGCCATTATGTGTAAGGGGCACTACTGCTGTGGGCATTATGTGTATTAGGAGTACTACTACTGTGGGCATTGTGTATAAGGGGCACTAATGTGGGCACAGTGTAAAAGGAGCACTACTGTGTGTCATAACATGAATAAAGGACACTATTATGTGGTGTAATGTGAATCAGGAGCACTATGTGTGGTGTAATGTGAATAATATTGTGCTATTGTGTGGCATAATTTGAATTGGCGATACCACGCCTATGGCGTGTGCTGTCACTTTATTGAAAAAGCGCAGAGGACGGGGTGGAGGGGAATTCTACCACATCTCTAGGACCACTTTAAGCACTGGGAAGGGGTATGTTATAGTTTATGTTTACATTTCAGTGTTAAAACAAAGCTGCCCAGTACATGCAAAAGCAGCCAGTATTTGTCATGCAAAAAAATGAATTAATTTGCACCCATTGCATTGCAAAATGGTTTATTTCCATAGCAAAGTGCTACTTTCTTTGCACCTACTCCTAACTCTGAATCAGACTAATAGCCTCCAATAGAAGTTGTACTTTCACGCAGCAGTAAACACAAAACATACCGTTGAAATTTATAATTAATAATCATTATGTTTACATATGTAGTCACACTTGGACCTTGCTTGATCAGGGCTACCCGCTGTATGGAGGAGTGGGGTCTGCTGCACCTTCTGCAGCCAGAACCATTTTAACAGTAATATTCAGGAAGATGATACATGATACTGGTATTTTCTTTCAGTGCACAGCACCATCTTTCCGAAGTTATCAAAGAAAAGATATACCCAGCAGCACGCATGTACAGTATACCTTGCACCTTCTGTATTATAGACACACCTATGGGCTTGACTATATTTGAAACTGTTCAAAGATGTTCAAGCATAAATCACTACATTATTTTGTTTATTAACAGTTTCTTATATAGAGCAACATATTTTGTGCTTCTCAACTGGAAACATTAATAGAACAAAGTGGGTAATAATAGACAGACATAGAGGTAAAGGCCCTGCTGCCATGCTTACAATCTATAGGGAAATAGGCATTGATACACAAGGATAGGTGCTATATATTACAGCCATACTGTATATAGTAGCAGAGGTTCTTGGTGGGCTGTATGATTCAGTTACACAGGAATATTGGCCAAAGGTCAGGAGTATGTGAAAGAAAGACTACTGTTTGTGTGAGGTTATGTGTGGACTGTGAGAGGGGATGTAATTAGATATGGAAGCTATGAAGGTTATGTGTGTGGTTCTGGAATCTGATAAGCTTGTCTGAAGAGGTGGGCTTTCAAGGAATGCTTGAAGGTATGGAGACTAGAGGAAAGTCTTATTGTGCATGGGAGGGCATTCCATACAGTGGGTGAAGCCCACAAAAAGTCCTACAACCATGAATGGAAGCAAGTAATGCGTGGGGATGAGAGACACAGATCTTGTGCTGAGTGGAGAGCTCAGGTTGGGAGATATTTGGAGATGAGTGAAAAAATGTATGTTGGTGTGGTTTGGTTAATAGCTTTATGTTTAAGTAAAAGTATTTTGAATTGAATACAGTAGAAAACAGGTAACCAATGGAGGGACTGACAGAGCGGAGCTGTAGACGATGAACATTTGGCAAGGAAGATCAGCCTCACAGCTGCATTCATAATAGATTATAGTGGTGAGAGCTTATTTTTGGGAAGACCAGTAAGGGGACTATTGTAATAGTCAATGCGGGAAATAATGAGTGCATGGATTAGAGTTTTTGTGTCTTGTGTAAGATATGGTCGAATTTTGGATATGTTTTTTAGATGTATGTAACATGATTTTGAGAAAGATTGAATGTGGAGAACAAAGGACAGTTCAGAGTCAAGGATGACACCTAGGCAGTGAGCTTGTGGGGTAGGGTGGATTATCGAGCTATCAACAGTGATAGAGATATCAGGTTAGTAAATATTAAGTTTGAGGTGACAAGATGACATCCAAGATGAAATGGCAGAAAGACAGACCAATACAGACCAACACAGATGGTGACAAAACTGGACAGCTTAGATTTGAGTATCTTCCGCTTACAGATGGTACTGAAATCCAAAATAGCTGATTAGTTTGCCAAGAAAGGTTGTATAGATTGAGAAAAGAAGAGGACCTAAGACTGAGTTTTGTGGTACTGCAACTGATAGAGGTAGCAAAGGAAAGGCAGAATTAGAAAAGCAAACAATGAAAGTGCGATTAGATAGGTAGGATGAGAACCAAGAAAGGGCTGTGTCCATAAAACCTAGGGATTGTAGTGTTTGTATGAGAAGAGAGTGGTCAACAGTGTAAAAAGGTCAAAAGTAGGAGAGAGATCTAGAAGAATTAGAAGTGTGTAATGGTGAGTAATGACATGAACATGCCCATAGATGACCTGAAGGAAGCAGTCAGAGAAAGAGAAGCACGGTGTTCACTGATCATAAAGTGTCCAAAAGTCGATGTTGACTAAACGGATAATCATCATCAATGGTCTTTAGCATTGGCAGAGACCAGATCATTCACTACCTTAGTCCGTGCTATCTCTGTGGAGTGTTGGGAATGAAAGCCAGACTGAAGTGGGTCCAATAAGGTGTGAGTTATGAAAGTGTGTGAGACGAGTATAGACAAGTCTCTAAAGAAGCTTGGACGGGCATGGGAGCTGGGATGGTATTTTAAGAGAGTGTTAGGGACAGAATTTTGTTTCTTCAGAATGGGAGTAATCACTGCATGCTTGAACAGAGATGGAAAGATACCAGCAGAGAGAGAGAGATTACACAGTTTAGTTAGGGTTGAGATGAGCACAGGAGACAGAGCTTTACTGATTTGCAAGGGTATTGGATCAAGAGGAGAGGTAGTAGAGAAGGAGGATGAGAAGAGTGTAGATACTTCATTTTCAGGGGTTCAGGTAGGGAATTGAGCAGGTCCCTGGCTGAGGAATACCATACCATTTCATTTAAAATCTTATCAATCTTGTTCTTGAAATATGAAGCTAGATCTTGTGCACAGACAGCAGCAGGTGGGTTGGGTGAGGGAGGGGTAAGAAGCAATTTAAATCTATTAAAAAGTCACTTGCGGTTAGGGGCTTGGGCAGAGATGAGAGTTTGGAAATATATTTGTTTAGCAGTGTCCAGAGCATTACGGTAAGAGTGGTAGATAGTCTTATATGTAAGGAAGTCACTTGGAGTACGAGATTTACGCCACTGACATTTTACTTTTACTTTTTGTAGGTGTCTTGTGAATTTGGAATGCCATGGTTGATGTCGAAGTCTACATGTAGTGTGATGGGTAGCTGGAGCTACTTCATCAAGGGCTAGTTTTAGATTATGGTACAGGTGTGATGTAGCAGTCTCAGGAGAAGTGAATGTAGAAATTGGTGAAAGTAGTTGTCGTAGAAAGGTGGATAGTTGTTGAAAATTAATTGCATTAATATTTCTGTGGGTTTGAGGAGGCTTGGCTAATTTCAATGACATTGAGGTAGACAAAATGGAGGAGAGTGTGCAGGTGATATGGTTGTGATCTGAGAGAGAGAAAGGAGTATTAGGTTATTCAGAAACTGAGCATAGTATGGTGAATACAAGATCAAGGCAGTGGCCATCCTGATGAGTAGAGGAGTCAGTCCATTGGGAGAGGCCAAAAGAGGAGGTTAGAGAGTGAAGTTTGGAGGCATGAGGAGATTGTGGACTGTCAATGGTGATATTGCAATTACCCATGATGATGGTGGAGATGTCTGAGGTTAGTTTTAAAAATAGTTAAAATCATGTCATTTATGCAATCCAAAAGCCAAAATTCTGATTTAAAAATCAAAATTCCGAACTGCAAAAAGATCAGAACCGAAACCCGGATTTACCCGGATCTCCTCAGGAGCATCGACTCGGATTTACCCAGATTCACAAAATTCGGATGGATTCGGATTTCTGGAGAACCAAACCGCACATCTCTAGTTGCACCCCCATAGGCTGCAAGCAGAATCTGCCTATCAAGGCATAGGGCCAGATTCAGCAAGGATCGCAGTTGCTAATACGAATGCAATCGGCTGATGTTGCATTCTGCACATGCTTATGCATTGCAAGTCCAGGGGGACTTAGAGTTCGGCTGCAGGAGGGGGGTGGTTAGGGTTAGGCTCTAAACAGGGGAGGTTAGGTTCAGGCACCACAGGGGGGAGGTTAAGGTTAGGCATTGAAGGGGGAGGGATAGGGTTAGGCACTTACCAGGAGGGTTAGTGTGCGGGGTAGGGAGGGTATAGGTAATACACGTGTGCCAGTAAGTTTCAATGGCAGAATAGAGACCACATTACACAACTTTAATAGTGACAGTTTGATAGTTTGAGGGTTATATAAGCAGATAAATATATAGTAATGATCCTGTAAGTTAAATGTGGACTATCATTTGAATACCAACTTCTGTAGATACTTATAAAGTATACTGTATAGTGTTCTAAAGCCATCTGGCTATGGTTCCCGAATCAAGGTTGGTCCATTATAGATATATGTTTGCACTCTGCAAATGCTTCTTACCATATTTTTACCTCTGTCACCACTCAGGCTCTTATGGATAAACAAAATGCAATATCCCTGGGTTTAATAATAGCAAGGATATTGCATGGAATATAAAAACATTTGAAGTTTCTAGTATGAGGAAACTGTAATTGTAAAGTGTTGCAGAATATGCTGGCGCCATATAAATAAATGTTAATAAATGACGACAATACAAATGATTCATTGAGCTGGGTTGCTAATATGCATTAACCTATTTATCTCAATCTCTAATCTAAGACCCTTGGGGAATATGCTAATTTTATTTTGTTTTCTCCTATCTGAATTGTTACTGTGCTTGCATAAATTCACACCTAATGCTTGTTTACATTAACTGCTTTAATTGCAGAATCATTATCATTTTTACATTCACCATTATTCAACACAGATAGAAAATAATCAAATATATTGAAAATAAACAACACAAATTGTTTAATTTTATTGTTTTCTTTAAAATATAACTTGGATAACATTATGATCTTGATACCTTATCATTTTAAAAAATAAAGTGTTGTGCAACTCCTCCCTCATCCATTACAGACCACAGAAGTCACATCCCTTCTTTTTAGTACACTGTTCTAAACCTATTTATTATAATACAAATAAACTAAAATTATACAAAAGTGCAAACAATTTTCAGGGTATTAATGTCACTTTAAGATCTATTGAATCAATAGTCACATTCAAAGCTAAAGGAGAACCTCCACCCTAAACCTTAGTTAGTTTTGCTAAATGATAGGTCACGCAGTATATTCAATGTATATATTAATGTTTAAACTAGTGTTTCCCAAACTCGTTCTTCAGGGAGCACTAACAGTGCATGGTTTCCATTTTTCCTAGATGGTGCACAGGTGTATTCATTACTGGCTGACACATTTTAAAAGATCCTCAATTGGAGCTAATTATTTCACTTGCGCTTCTATGAGGAGACCTGGAAAACATGCACTGTTAGTGCCCCCTGAGGAATGAGTTTGGGAAACACTGGTTTAAACACATCAACTGTGTGAGTGATGCATAAAATAAATAATTAAAATAATATTTAAAAAAAATGCTTCAAAATTGCATGCCAATACTGACATTCTATTTTACTTATTAACTTATCTAGTTGAAATGTTGCATTGTGCTTCATTTAGCTATTGTTGTATGTATCTTATGAAGACTGCCCCCTCCCCCTACAACTCTCACAGCATTAGTAGACCAGCATAAATTAAAATATTGTATTAGCTCTTACAATCTACCATTTGTCTCTTATTCTGACTGGCAATTACCTTTCATTCAACACTCTTACTTTTCTCTGAAGCTGGAGACTAGATAAATGCAAATTCTTCAAATACATGGCTTGAATGGTATGAATGGTCCAGGATGGTATAAATGTTAAATCACTGATTCTGTGAACTATTTATTCAAATTAAGATACAGAATGACTGCTATCAGACACATAACTTAAGTCATTGATAGGTGTAAGTAATACCCCTTTCAGATCAAAATTCCGGGTTGCTGTGCATTCACATGCAATAACCCAGTATTTTGCTGCTAGTCTGAAAGGGGTATTATTGAGAGGATGTGTCAATAACACTTGCTATATTAACCTAGTGAAGAATTTAACAATAAACAGATTTACCATTTCCCCAATTCTTTAAAATAATAGTTTTCGAATTTAGCAAAGTATCTGTTTCAAGTTTGGAAACATTTGCTCTAAATCCAATTCATACTAAAATGGCTGCTGTCTAATATGGTCTGTCTTCCTCCCTATACCTCCAGTTCATGTAAGATGAAAACTCATTGATCATTATTAAGTTAGAAATAACTACAACATAAACATATTATTTTATACAATTTATCTACATGACTAACCAAAGGCATTCCAAGCCTACAAAAGTATTCGGAGTATGTGCTTTATATTCACCTTCTTTATGTAATTTCTACATTGGAAAAAGTTTAGCAGTTGAAAAGTGTGATTGAAATTATAGGATACAATTGAGCACATACAGTAATTATACTGCAGGAAAAGACTGTGACAGGAATACCTTTGTTTAATACATTCCAAGGCCCTGATTCAGAGCCGCTCGCTCTGACCAGAGCGCTCGCTCTGAATCAGGGCCCTCCTCCACTAAAATGGAGCGTCCTCCTGGACGCTCATATAGCTGTGGGTGACCACCCACAGCATATACGAGCGTCCAAAAAGATGGTCGCGATGGTCTTGACCATCGCGACCATCGGACTTGCGAGGGAAACCCTGCGGTCGGGTTTCCCAGCCACAAGCCCTGGAGTGATTTTGGCTCTATCAGAGCCAAAATCACTCCCACTGACATCACTAGTGATGTCAGTGGGGCCGGCTTCAGATGGTAGGCGAACGCCTCCGTCTGGCCGCCATGCCCCCGGCACGCCCACCAAAGGGGACGTGCTGTCAGTCACCATCGACAGCACGCCCCCTTTGGTGCGATACCAGAGTGACAGCTTGGCTGAATGACCCCCCAAGTCAATAATAGAAATCCTCATGGAAACCTTGGCTGTGCCGATGATGATTATCTATTATTACAGGCTGACATATTTATTATCATTGGTAGTGCATGTAATATTATGTGTAACTGTTTGCTGTTACACTTTTATATATACGGTACAATATATATTGTAACGAATAATAATGTATTGCAATATTTTCTCATATGTCACCATCAGGCGTGGTCACCCACACTGCTGTTGTGAATATTCGTTTGTTCTGTAGGAGATGCAGTTATATATATCCCATTGGTGTTCCACTGTGTCTCCTCCAGGCTGGATCCATGACTCACGTGACAAACTCAATGAGGTAAATATTTAAAGAAGTCCCAGGGCCAATCCTGGTAAAGTGAGACCTTGAGACCAAGAGGGCATAGGAATGTGCTGTCACAGTGCAGAAAGGGGAATTCTGTATTGAATTTAACATGATCAGTGCTGATATAGAGTCATTACTCTGGAAGGACTTTGGGCCCGATTCAGACCCGCTCGCTAAGCAGCATTCGCACATAGCCTGCCGATGTTTGCAATGCGCGGATGCATACGCATCGCAGTGTGCGTGCCCAAACTAGTCCATGCAATCATGAAGTGATTGCCTCTTAAGCACAGATGCCTCGCTAGTTGAGTGACAGGGCGAGCCATTTGTGGGTGGTGACAGGGGTTGGTTGATGGAAACGGGGGAGTGGTGGTGTGAATGCAGGCATGACTGAGCGTCTTAAAGCAGCAAAGGCATGCATAATTAAGACGCAGCATCATAATACATGTCATATGGTTGATTTAGACACTGAAGCACTCGCAGTGCTTTCCTGGTAGGGTATGGTCAAGCACAAGTGCTGCGTACGCTTCCAATGGTACTCAATGTTACCGATTGTTGCATACACTTCCTGGAGATGACGTGTATAAGTGGGCATCTTAAGACAGGCTGGTGGGCATATAAATACACACCGCAATAACATGCCAAGACATAGTGGGCCTGGTATTGCCTTGATGTGCGATATCCAGATTTGCATACTTTGGCAGCTGACGGCTGCGTGTGAACGTATCTAGCGAGCGGGTCTGAATAGGGTCCTTTGTGCAAAGTGATCAGGTTTGGCCACAAGGAAGTTGCAGATGGCCAAGGATTCCAAGAAGCCTATGTGACCTTTGCTTTCTTTATGTATCTGTCAAAAGTGGGAAGGCATTGAGTTTAGACCCTACTTCATAGTTGGAGATGTTAAGGGCATGGCTCAGTAACTAGGATCATGAATCACAGTACAATATTCTGGTGAGTTACTGTATATTTGTATGTACAATGTGGTGAACCTCCCTTAGTATTGATTCATTTATGCTATTTTTTTGTGTGTTGTTTTTTATATATAATAAAAGGGGGTGTCTTTCACTTACTATTTGCAAAGAGCTAAACATTACCCCAGTATCTTCACAATTTAAAGTCAAACATATTACAAGAATTTGGCAAAATTTGGCTTGAAGACTATACCAAATAAATTGAGGGGAGTTTTAGCACAGAGTTAGAAATAACTGGATCAAGGGATAGACTGTACAATATTTACACAGAAATTAATGATAAAATATTTTGGAAGCCTAAACTTATTGGCTTTCTATGAAAGAAAGTGGATTGAATATAAGACCAGATACAGGGATATACTAAGCAGTGTTAGGAGACAGAGTGATAAGGTGCCAGCCAATCAGCTTCCAACTGTCATTTTTCAAACACAGCCTGTGAGATGACAGTTGGGAGCTGATTGGCTGGCACCTTATCACTTTTCACTCTATCTCCTAACATTGCTTAGTAAATAGACCCCCCAGTGTTGAAGTTTATGGTGTACAATCGGATGAAGTACTGATACCAGTGAAGTACCTCAAATATCAGTCAATGTTTATTAACAATTCTTTAAAATATTGTGTTCAAATATATGGGCAAAATATTGAATAAAATCAAAGTATAGTTTTAATATAAAAGAATGTGTGTCGATATATAGAAAAGGTGATTAAAATTCCCTCAATCTTCGGTCATGATTATGTCACTTATTAATTTAATTGTGAACAGCCGAGTAATATTATTTTCATTATCAAGTTACATTCCAGGTTAATGGTAATATCGATGCCAAGTTACTCTTTCAGTTATTTCCAGAATACATTTTTGGGCAAACATGTACTAAGAACCGTATTTAAACTACATCGTAATTGTTTGAGTTTATTAACAAGTGTTTTTATTATCAGTATTCTTAGTGTTTAGAGTGTGCAGCTGCATTTTATTTTCTTTTTTTCTGCTTGATAGCAACTCTTATTATGTTTAAAATAAATGTATGCAGTCCAGCCCTCCCTTATTTTCCAGGTGATATAATGTCATTAACAATGACAGAGGAAAGAAACTTTGCAGTTATATATTCAGATAATTTGAATGTAAGGAAACAGTGCAGTAAAGCAGTGGGTAAGCCAACTGGGTCCTTAGTTGTGTTGGAAGAAGAATTAGTAGCAAAAAGAGGGATATTATATTATATTGACTTTTTATAGGTCACTGTTAAGACCTCATCTTGAGTACTGTGTACAGTTCTGGAGGACCTATTTATAAAAATAAATTATTAAAATAATAATATTGTATTTAACAATTTAGAGAAAGAATGTTAAAATGGTACATGGGCTATCTAACAAAACCTACCAGAAAAGATAATTAACAGAAGAAAATTCCGCCTGGTAAGGTTTAAACCCTGAGGCATTTGTAAGCTGTGTATGAGTTGGACAGTGGGCTGTTTCTTTGAAAAGTTAGCCAGTGAGATAGCAGGGAATTCTACATTAAAGTGTGTACCCCTTATGAAGCCTCTTCTTTAAGACTGTTGTGGTGGGGATACATATAGAAAAGTAATTCAGGATTGCATGGGGCAAACATATAGCTATTGTTAAATCTTAGAAAATATTAAGGAAGCACCCTCCCCTCCCCCCCCCAAAAAAAAACATGCAATAGCAGTCTAGATTAACCTACATCTCTTTTTCACCTTGCAAATTCTATGTTTCTATGAAAATAATGCCTATCAATTATAATGTGTATGTCATCTACAGTTATGTCATCAATCACTTACAGTTCCAGTATTAATTCTAGCTACAACACCCTACAAAAAAATACTGTATACACTGTATACACTGCTCAAATTTTGTATTTTTAATGTGGGATAATTTTATTATTGAAATTCTTTAAAAAAATTAAAAAAATTACAAGAAATTGTATATAAACTTTCATATTTCTCTCTCTTTGGGTGTCTCCTCTCACTCCCAACTACAGTTAGTGCTATTTTTCAGCAGGAACAAGCAGGAAATCAGCTCCTGAACCTCTCATTAACTATGACGTAATGCCCTGGGCCAAAATGTACTTTCCATAAGATAAGTTTTACTTTAAAATCCCTTTAAGTGTCTTCTTTTCTAAATACAATATATATATATATATATATATATATTTATATATACAGTCAGCTGCATAAATATTGGGACATTGACAGAATTTTCATATTTTGGCCTCTATTCACCACCACAATGGTCTTGAAATGAAGCAAACAAGATGTGCTTTCACTGCGGACTTTCAGATTTAATTTGAGGATAATTGCATCCAAATCTGGTGAACGGTGTAGGAATTACAATGGTTTCTATATGTGCCTCCCACTTTTTAAGGGGCCAAAAGTAATGGGACTATCAACTCAAAAGCTATTTCATGGACAGCTGTGGGCTATTCCCTCTTTATTTCATTATCAATTAAGCAGGTAAAAGGTCTGGAGTTGATGCTAGGTGTGACATTTGCATTGAAATCATTTGTTGTCGACTCTCAATATGAGATCCAAAGAGCTGTCACTATCAGTGAAGCAAGCCATCATTAGGCTGAAAAATCAAAACAAACCCATCAGAGAGATAGCAAAAACATTAGGTGTGGCCAAATCAACTGTTTGGAACATTCTTAAAAAGGAAGAACGCACCAGAGAGCTCAGCAACACCAAAAGACCCAGAAGACCACGGAAAATAACTGTGGTGGATGACAGAAGAATTATTTCCCTGGTGAAGAAAAACCCCTTCACAACAGTTGGCCAAATCAAGAACACTCTCCAGGAGGTAGGTGTATATGTGTCAAAGTCGACAATCAAGAGAAGACTTCACAAGAGTGAATATAGAGGGTTCACCACAAGATGTAAACCATTGGTGAGCCACAAAGACAGGAAGACCAGATTAGAGTTTGCCAAACAACATCTAAGAAAGCCATTGCAGTTCTGGAACAACATCCTATGGACAGATGAGACAAAGATCAACTTGTACCAGAATGATGGGAAGAGAAGAGTATGGAGAAGGAAAGGAACTGCTCATGATCCAAAACATACCACCTCATCAGTGAAGCATGGTGGTGGTAGTGTCATGGCGTGGGCATGTATAGCTGCCAATGGAACTGGTTCCCTTATATTTATTGATGATGTGACTGCTGACAAAAGCAGCAAAATGAATTCTGAAATGTTTCGGGCAATATTATATGCTCATATTCAGTCAAATGCTTCAGAACTCATTGGATGGTGCTTCACAGTGCAGATGGACAATGACCCGAAGCATACTGCAAAAGCAACCAAAGAGTTTTTTAAGGCTAAAAAGTGGAATATTATGCAATGGCCAAGTCAATCCACTGACTTGAATCCAATTGAGCATGCATTTCACTTGATGAAGACAAAACTGAAGGGAAAATGCCCCAAGAACAAGCAGGAACTGAAGGCATTTGCAGTACACTTACCCTCTGACGAAACCGCAAGGACTTACAGCGGAGAAACGCGTAAGGGATTCCCTATTCACCATCAGCTGGTTCTTAAAAAACTGAAAGAACGGACGGCCTTAAGACTGATGAGCGGTTCAGTTACAGCATCGGGAGTGCATGCATGAGATCAATATCAGCCAGCAGAGCCAAGACACCTGTGGGAGTAAAGTCCGGGACATTTCTCTATACCTGACAGATCAGTATATTTACCATCATAAGCCGTCCAGTGGTAATGTATCATTATTGAGATCTACTTATGTCAAGTAGTCTCTATCATTCTCCCACCTTTGTGTACATGGACAGTGCTGTTGCTATTATTAGGACTGTGAGTCCTTATTGATGAACCAGTGTTCAAAAGACTTTTAAATGTATTCAACCTACCATTGCTTCTCCATCCGGTGCTAATTGTGACTCTGAGTTAAAATAAGAGTGGAGACCATTTCTGGTCAAATGGAGCGGAGATTGATATAAACCTGCATATACATGTGTTAAGGAGTCTTGAAACAACGGGCGATTTGTATTAACTATTTGTTTGGAGGCCGATAATTACATTGGAACAGTGCTACATTCAATATAAGACACCAGAGATACCTTCTGCAGGGGTTATCTGTTGTGCCTTTTTATAATTACATTGAACCAGTCTGTATGTTATTGTTTTGTATTGTGTGTGATTTTTAGATATTTTATATTTTTGTCTTTTATGCATTATGTAATAAATTGTATATTTAGCGCTCTTTGTCTGGATTCAGTCACAGTTATACTACACCATTAGGTTTATTATCCAACATTTATCTAGTGACGTTATCCAGATTTACATTTTCTGGCTGGTTATAGGTGTGTTTACAGGTACTACCTTTTAGGAGCAGCTTATGTATAGACACTATATTTAGGTTTATTCTTTTTCATTTCATGCGCCTGAATTTCTTTGTTCTTTCATTTGCAGTAGAGGCCTGGCAGAGCATCACCAGGGATGAAACCCAGCGTCTGGTGATGTCTATGCGTTCCAGACTTCAGGCTGTAATTGCCTGCAAAGGATTTGCAACCAAGTATTAAAAAGTGAAAGTTAGATTTAGGATTGTTTAGTTTGTCCCATTACTTTTGGCCCCTTAAAAAGTGGGAGGCATATATAGAAACCGTTGTAATTTCTACACCGTTCACCTGATTTGGATGTAATTACCCTCAAATTAAATCTGAAAGTCTGCAGTTAAAGCACATCTTGTTTGTTTCATTTCAAAGCCATTGTAGTGGTGAATAGAGGCCAAAATATGAAAATTCTGTCAATGTCCCAATATTTATGCACCTGACTGTTTATATATATATATATATATATATATATATATACACCGGTACAGGTGGCACTCTCATGTAATATGGCAAACGTATGGGTGCCTTCCGGAGAAGCTCCACTCCAGTGGGCTTCAATATACAAACAGACCGGCGGCACTCGTCCAAAAAAAACACACAAACGGCAGGTCAAATGCGTTTCAACGTTTCGATGTTAATACATCGTCATCAGGATATATATATATACAGTGTGACAGGGTCAGGATAATTCCACATGAAGTGAATGTGGAATATCCAGATCTCCCAGGATTGGCAGAGCAAAGGCATTAGGATTGTGTAAATGTCCAGTTCAGGTGTTGCCTCAATCAGTGCCTGGAAAGGCAGCTGATTGCAGACACCTGTGAGAAGCTGGTTTAAGAACGGCAGAGACACTGGGGAAACTGAGCCTGATGGTGAAATAGTCGCCCAACTTATAGGCCTGGGGGTGACTAGTATTAGGTTTCCTGGACCTGTGAGTCCACTGAAGAAATATTGCTGTATTGGAAGGCTTTGTATGACATCTTGCCTGTGAAACTGCCTTGTGTACCTGCCTGTGGTGAGTAGTAAAAGCTACTGATGGATTTTACTCGGTCTATGTGATTCTAGTCACATTTGCTGCCCGAACAGGGACTCTTGCTGGATACTGCTACGCAGCAAGAGCCCAGATACAGTGACCGGATCCACCCACAGCAGCAGTGAGATGCTTTGCGGGATGCTACCCACTGCGCAGCGACTTGGTGAGTGAGTCATTTTACTAGCAGCTGGGTGAGTGAGTGTGGCAGTTGTTTACAGTGATAATATGTCTGTGTATATACAAATTGGGCACAATATAAAAACTGCTGAATTCCTGTGAATGGCCGGGGAATGTGGTGCAGTTTTAAGAGATGCCAGCTGTTGTTGTAGTTTGTTGGGAATCTGGCTTCCAAAAGAGAATTTATAAAGCCTCCTAAATTTGTCCATAAAGGGATATAGCAGTGTAATATGGAGGAGCTTTTGAAAAGTTTTGCTGAAATAGCTGCAGGGCAACAAACTCTGGCAGCAATGCATCAAGCACAGATGCAAGAGCAACAAGCTCAGATTCAATTATTACATGCAGAGTTAACTGAAATAAGGAAAGGTGGGCATGAGCAACAGTTGTTACAGAAGCTTACTCCATCTGATGACATTGGAGCTTTTCTGTGCACCTTTGAGCATGCTGCTGCATGTTTAAAATGGCCTGAGGAGGAGTGAGCTGCCAGACTTCCTCCCTGTCTCACAGGGAACCTCAGGGAGCATATGTTGATTTAAACATGACTGAGGCAAACTCCTATCCACACTAGAAAAAGGACATGTTAAGCAGAGTTGGAGTGACTTGATCTAGCAAAGCTCAGAAGTTTCAGGAATGGCGGCTAAATTCGTCTGAAGCTACAAGGATCCAGATGGCCATATTAGCCCGGCTGAGTAAGGCGTGGTTGCAGCCGGATATGAACTCTGCTCATCGTATAGTAGAGAAGGTGGCTTTGGACCTAGCTGTGTGGGTAATAGTCTGTGTGGTGCAACAGTAGGCCCTACAGGCTGATCCTCAAATGTTTGAGGAGTTAGCGGTGGTGATTGAATGGTACCTAACTCTTGGGAAGTTAAAGAAAGCCAAACAGGGATTCCAATCAGTACCCAAGCCTAGAACCCAGGTTCCACTTGTTAAAGAAGAACAATCCACCTCCAGTTGTGTGTTTTGACTGCAGCGAGCCTGGTCTTTTGCACCACCACTGCCCAAAGCAGGGCAAGCCAATGGACTGTAGTGCTGGAAAAACAATTCGACCAGTGGTCAGCCTGGCTGCTGGAAGCACTTTCCTGGTGCAAACCACCTTGTTTCGCTTGATGGTGCAAGTGAAAGGCTGGCAGGTCTGGGCCTTAGTGGATACTGGCAGCAAATTAACCATCATCTCTGCCAACCTGGTTTCACCTGGGGCTGATCAGGTGCTACCCCCAGTAAAGGTTATATGTGTACATGGGAATGTAGAAGAATGCCCCTGAGTGATCAAAGGGCGATCCCTGAAGGTGATAGACACTGTAGCCACCAGGCCACCTTACCCATTGATCCTGGGTCTGGACTTTCCGTTGTTACTAGAGGTGGTTATGTGACATGATGACAGCAGAAGGTCCACATCAGAAGTGTCCCAGGAGCCAAGCTCTGCTGTTTCCCAAAGTTTGGTGGCTGTATCACCCTCCTTGGCCAGTGAGCAACCGGAGGGGAGTGGGACCAAGACACAGTGGGTTCCCATTGGCAAGGAAGTGTCCTTACAGGACTTTGGCCAGGATCAACAGAATGATGGGAACTTGATAAATGCATTTGAAAATGTTGCAGGGATAAATGGTAGAGTAATCATGGCTTTACCAGCAAACAGTGTACCATACTTTGCATTGAAAAATTATTTGTTATAATGTGTAACTTATTTGCAGGGTAAGAGAGTAGAACAATTGTTGGTTCCCCAGAAACACAAGCAGTTGGTCTTAAGGGTGGTTCATACACACCTGTGGGGTGACCATTTGGGGGAGGAGAAAACTCTCCAGCGTATTCAGTTAAGATTATTCTGGCCCGGCATTCATGCAGCAGTAAAAGGTACTGTCAGGAATGTCCAGTGTGTCATAAGACAGCACCTCGGCCAGGGTTTAGGGCACCCTTGTTTCCCCTCCCTGTAATTTCTGTACCTTTTGAGAGAATTGGTATGAATCTGATAGGGCCGGTGGAAAAATCTGCTTGTGGGCATCAAAACATATAAGTGGTGTTAGATTATGCCAAAAGGTACCCGGAGGCCATCCCACTACATAACATGAAATGTAGCACTATTGCCCGGTAATTGTTGATGCTATATACCTGCTTGGGAATACCAAAGGAGGTCTTAGTGGACCAAGGTACCCCTTTTGTCTCTAAACTAATGAAAGATATGTCCCGACTGTTAAAGGTGGATAGGATTAACACTTCAATTTACCACCTGCAGATGGGCTTATTGAACGCTTTAAACAGACCCTTAAACAAATGATAAAAGGGTGGTGTCTGAGGAAAAGCGAGATTGGGACTTGCTCCTACCCTATTTTATGTTTGCAATGTGAGAGGTGCCCCAATCCTCTATGGGATTTAGTCCCTTTGAAATCCTCTATGGGATGCCACCTACAGAGATTTTAGATCTGTTGAAAGAAGGGTGGGAACAACAGTCATGCCAAGAGCCTAACATTGTTCAGTTTGTGACCCAATTGTATGGCCATTCAAGGGAAACTGCACCACTCGTGAACGAGCACATGGATGCCCTATCCTAATCAATGTATAGCGCAGTCTATGCAATGTGCAAGCGTCCGTAAGTGAAGCAAACGGACCGATTCAGTCCGTTTGCTTCGCTTACAGACGCTTGCACATTGCTGTTAATCCATGGCTAACAAGTCCATAGACTGCGCTATACATTGATTTGTCAGTGGCCTTATAGCTCCCATTATGCACCTCTCCCATTCATGTATTTAGTATCTATGTTTATTGTGTTTAGTTTGATGACATTATTATAGTTAAAATGTATACTTGCATATAAATTCTGTCCTTTTCTCATTATGATTATTTTCTCATGGGGCATTTAATTATTGGTTCTAATTCTTTTTACTATCCTTTTCCTCTCTGCCAGGTATATGCTCTTTTAATTCTTGGTGCAAGCACTGTTTTTGATTTGTTTTATGGTGTTACGGGACATGTAACGGATCCCGCAGCCGTCACTGATCTCTTCTTTTGTTTACCTACCATTCAGGCTGGTCCGCGTCTTTGGTTACCCGGGTTACCGGGCGTCATCGACGTGATGACGTCATCATCCCGAGACACGGCAGCCGCGCACCTGCACATCTTCCTGGCATGCTTCTTCCGCTTTGACCGGGTTTTCTTGGATATATAAGGTATGTCTTTTAGTTCACTCGTTATTACTCACCTTGACAAAGGGGCGGTGTGGCCCCGAAACGTTGGTCGCTTTTCCAGCTTATGGAATAAACATCATTCGTTACCTGCTTTTAAGACTCAGAGTGCCACTTCATTATACAGTATATTTTCCTTCATTAGGAGGCACCTGAGCATCGTTTTGGATGGTGGATTTATTTGAGTGCCGGACTATTTGTTTATATATATATATATATATATATATATATACTGTTCATATGTGTGTATATAATATATATATATATATATATATATATACTTATTTTATATATATACTGTATTGGGGGATAGGGTTAGGCACTTAGAGAGGGGGGTTAGGGTTAGGCACCCCTAAGGAGGGTTAGGGGGTTAGGTTATGTTAGTTTATACTTGCCTTAGTGACGATTGGGATTTCCAGCGCTGTCGGGCTTCTGCTGCTGGGAACTCTGCTTTTGTCGGCCAGTCGCTGCCGGGAATTGAACAGCCGGCGGTATTTCATATAGATTCCTATATAATAATAAACATGATCCTTGCTAGCATACCCTGAGTTTAACACTAATGTGATGGCTATGTCCATGTTATAATTCTGAGCAATAGAGTAGGGACTTGCAGTAAAGAGGGGTCCCGTGACGGGGGCTGCAAGCTTAAATGCATTGATCAATTCATGAACCAAAACCCCACTGTTTATGATGTTTATTATTATTATTGTTAGTTATTATGGTGAGTGCAGAGCCCCTGTGATTTCTGTTTAAACAATGTGGTCACATACCATGTTGCACCCCAAATCTAGGAAAGGTGAGTGCTGTGGATTAGTGCTTTATATATATATATATATATATATATATAAAAAAAAATTTCTGTATCTCCACCAGTAGTTCCGTCCACAGTTCCTGAACATATTTTTCCAGAAAACAGCCCTGACTACAGTGCAAAACTCCTCCCTTGCTGCTACCAATTATAGAATTCCCTACAGCACCCAATCAGATTTCAAATCTTTAAAAGCTCTCTGAGATTCCATCTCTTTACTAAGGATTATTTTCCTGCCACATATACTACACACAGTAATGCAAACTCACAAATTTCCTAGTGTATTTGTAGTGTTCTTTTTTAATTAAAAGTCCTCACTACTCTTTGCTTTCATACAACTACGAGCACAGTAGCACCTTACAAATCGATGATGATAATTTAATAATAATAGCTATAAAAATAACAACAAACTAAATAGTAATATTGTTGTTTTCTGCTTGAGCCAACAGTTAACACATAAAAACTATTCTTATGTAAATTAAAATAGTTCTGCAAAAAGAAACTGCAGCATGTTTACACATTTCTGCTTATAATTCAAGAACCTCAAATTAGTAATCTTAACAAATGTTAAAAACATTCTGTCATTGCTGTGCTCCAACTTTGAGTTATGTTGATATCAATAGAAAAAAATGATCCTCTCTATGTGACTTTTGATTTATTCTTAACTAAAGATGAATAAATATTAGTTGAAATCTGAAATTTGGATGAATTGATCTACATTTGCTATACAAATAATTTGCACATTTGGCCTGATAACTACAAAGCTCAGAGAATACATAATCAAACCTTAAAATAAGTAGCTTGTAGCCAGTTCCAAGCTTATTTTTCCTGGTTGTACAGTATGGTAACCTTTCTCTATGGAGGTCATCTACAAAGCGCAAAATGCAAACTGATCATTGGAAATTTTGGGCCAGCCCTGAACCTTTATTTGTTGAAATGTGCCTGGATTTCCTGTGAAACAAAAGAATGTATTGTGAAGATTGTATGTTTGGGGAGCAGAAGACATCTGCAGAGCAGTAGGGATTAGGGAAGGTGTTTTTCTTTGCAGAATACGGCCTTCATTTTTGTAGGTATCATTTATATGTAATATAATTGGCAAATACTATATTTTCTATTAAAATACATTTGTATTTTGGTTCATACAGCCTTTCAAATTGATTTTCAGTGATTTGCATATCTCAGCACATGTGATTAAAATAATTTTAATGTACTTTATACCAAATGTAGTTGGATTTTGTTTAGTATAATTTAGAAATGTTATGAAATAAACAAGATATGTGAAATAAAAGTATTTTCTATGATCTGATGGTAAAATACCAGATTTTGTGTTCTTTTCTTTTGTAGAAAACCCCTGAGGGGGTCACATAGATTTATTGAGTGACTTCTGTCTGTGAATCAGATACACATACAATCATTCAATCATTTTTGTAGTTTAATATATTTACTCAAAATAACAACTGTAGCTGTCACATAAAAAATCCTGAGAAATACTTTTCTTTAATTGAAACAATATTATCCATTTAAATAAAAAAGTTATATTTTCTACATTTCAAAACAATGTAACTTGATTTTTAAATGATTTCAATAAATCTCTGCTAATACTGTACATGATTGCTGCAGGGGAAGCTTCATTGTATACTGCATTCAGTGGCATAGGTTGTGATGGGGAGGACATAAAGTACTCTAATAGTACAATAATATTAGGACACACAGGCTTAGTAGCATGCTGTAAATCTCCAAAAGAAGATGTGGCAAAAAATATGAAATAAAAAAAATGTAAAATAATCTTAAGTGTGTCAGCACCAGTGATTAGTCCCTGGGAACAGTGGTTCACTTTGGTGCATGCAACCAAGTTTATTCACCCCGCAAGTGAGCTGCAAAACTGGCAGTAGCGCCACGGATTTATGTGAGTTAGTGCCACCAGCCCTACAGCAAATTATATATCAAAATACTGTAGCTGTCAAGGGGCGAATAAATTAAAAATACAGAAAATATATATGAGATTTATCCATAAAATCCTTAATAGAAGAATTTACAAGCTGTCAATGCTCAAGAGACTAGAAGAGACTGTTTCAAGGTGTTAAAAATACATTTTGGAATTATCTACAAAACTATGAGTTCAAAATTCCTTTCATATGTGAAACTAATTAGGATTAATTAATTTTTATAGAGATAAACAGCCTCTCTCAGACCTTACTGTTCCTAGCCTTCCTGTTCCCCAGTGCAAAAGCGCCTCATTATGAATCAAGTTTAATTAAATGCAGTTCTGTCCCCAGAGCACCAGGTAACATAAAGGACACGGCCAGCAGTAATCCTACAATAAGTGTCACTGAATACATTACTGGAAAACAACACTGAAAGAGGTATAAAAAAGCAGGGTTATGTAGTTGTTTAGTCAGCTGCAATAAACAGAATATTTGAAACATATTTTCATGAAATTAAAACTGGATACTTTTTTTTTTATCTCAAATGAAACAAAATAATAGGCTGCCCATAGCAGGTAAAACACATATACAGTAACTTTTGGAGTGTAATAGATTGACTCAAAATAACGACTGAAGCTATCACATAAAAGATACTGAGAATTTTTTTTTCATTTAATTAAATACTATATTTTAAAAAATGATACAGCTTCTTTTTTCATTATTTGTTCTACTACAAAGTGCAGATCTGAGACCCTTTGTCTGGCTCATTAGACATAGTGATAATATTATACACATATGACGACAAATCAGCCTGGACTTTGGACCTCATTCAGAGCCGCTTGCAAAAAGCGAGCACTCGCTCTGAATGAGAGCGGCCTCCTGGCCACTCGCTAAGCTGTAGGTTTCTACCCACAGCTTTAGCGAGTGACTAGGTGATGGTCACGATGGTCGAGACCATCGCGACCATCGTGGCTTGCATCAAGACCCTTGCGGTAGGGTCTCGTCTACCGCAAGCCCCAGGTAGCTTCCTCCTCTAACAGAGCAGGAAGCTCCCTACTGACATCACTGGTGATGTCAGTAGGGCCATCTACAAGTGGCAGTTGTTCCTTCAGGAACGCCTCCGTTTGTCCGGCCACCACCCCTCCTCACCTACAAAACGGGACGTGCTGTCGATCAACATCAACAGCTGCCCCTTTTGTAGCGAGCCCCGGAGCGAGTGCATTTGTCACTCGCTCCGGGGCTTGCACACGCGCAGTGTGAGCGCTGCACGTGCTCAGGCCCTCACTATCGACCCACTTGCGAGCGCATAGCGCTTGCGAGCGGGTCTGAATGAGGTCCTTTATTCGCTGTCTTTGTATGAAAGAAGCACCACTATGCTCAGACCCCAATGCCCGTATTAGATGGAGAGAACTAAATATGATGCTGAGTCCACAAACATTATGAACTGTTTCCAAAATTCTTTAAACTGCAAAAATTCTTTTAATAAGAAAAAACCCCAATGTTTTCGAGATGTGATAACAAATGTTGTTATAAATGCATTGCTAATAGATCCATGCAACATACAGTAGTTCTAACTATTGTACTGATTACTACTGCCACTGCCCAAATGGAAGTTCCACCATGACTGGAGCTCCCACTCTGATTCTTGCTGTGATGTGTACTCTTCCTCTTGGGACTTGGTGAATAACTGTATATTTGATGAACATTTTGTTACTATTTACATTAATGGGTTTTTAATACCTTTTTACTATTAAATATTTTATTTAAAAAAATACAACACTATGTTATATTAAAAACTAGAAAATATTTTTTCTGTTTAAAAGTATTATTTAAATTTATTTTTGTACATTGGTATTGGTACAGTGCTACATCCAAAAACTATCTGTGTACAATATATGGATGTCTTTTCAAGGAATCCTTCTTAATTACACCTCCTGTATTTTTCAGTGACAGCTGTATGTTCTCCTAGGAGACTGCTGTTGTATAGTCCCAGCAGATATGTATACCAGAAAGAGTGAAAAACAAGCATCTTCTGGTGTAGTAATTTAGGAATGGACAGTGATAAAGATACTTAATATGCATACCGTAATTCTTAAAATCCATGCACATACAGTACTGTATACGTGTTTTGTAGACTGCATTGGACATCAGTCCAAACACCAATCGACAATTTTGTTCAGTTACCATTAGGATGTATTTGTACTAGTGGTGAGTGGGTTCGGATTTCAGAGCCCCCCCGATCCGAGGCTGATCCGAGTCAGGCTCGACTTTTCCCGCCTGACTCGGATCTGAAATCGAGGCAAAACGTCATCATCCCACCTTCCGAGTCTCGCGGGTTTTGGATCCTATATAAGGTACCCGCGTTGGCGCCATTTTCTCACTCGGCTGTGGACAGTGAAGAGGGAGGGTGGGAGTTAGGGCTGGCTGGGCTGTGTAGTGTAGTGTAGTGTAGTGCAGAGTAGTGTTGTGTTGTGCTGTGCTGCGCTGTGCTGCTGTTGTCCACTACTTCAAAGTCCATAGGGGCTGGCTGTGTTGTGCTGTGCTGCTGTTGTTAATAGGGGCTGTGTCCACTACTTCAAAGTCCATAGGGGCTGGCTGGACTGTGATGTGCAGTCAGTTCTCCATAGGGGCTGTGTCCACTCCAAAGTCCTGTGCAGTGTCCCAGTCCTAAAGGGGTGCTGTAGTGTTGTCCAGGGGGTGCTCTGTCCATCAGGGGTGCTCCCCCCAAGAGCTAAAAAAATAATAATTTTTGTGTGTTTGTGAATTGTGTGCGCAGTAGCCGCACGTGCATCAACAAAGTAGTGCCAAGCGTGCGCCTGTGTCATAAGTAAAGGGCCGGCTGGCTTGACCGTTAAAGGGTGCTGTAACTCCTAAAGTACACTCCAGTCCAAACCAAAAAAAAAATTATTTTCTGTGTTTGTGAATTGTGTGCACAGTAGCCGCACGTGCATCAACAAAGTAGTGCCAAGCGTGCGCCTGTGTCATAAGTAAAGGGCCAGCTGGCTTGACCGTTAAAGGGTGCTGTAACCCCCAAAGTACACTCCAAACCAAAAAAATATAAATTTTCTGTGTTTGTGAATTGTGTGCGCAGTAGCCGCACGTGCATCAAAAAAGTAGTGCCATGCGTGCGCCTGTGTCATAAGTAAAGGGCCGGCTGGCTTGACCGTTAAAGGGTGCTGTAACCCCCAAAGTACACTCCAGTCCAAACCAAAAAAAAATTATTTTCTGTTTGTGAATTCTGTGCGCAGTAGCCGCACGTGCATCAACAAAGTAGTGCCAAGCGTGCGCCTGTGTCATAAGTAAAGGGCCGGCTGGCTTGACTGTTAAAGGGTGCTGTAACCCCCAAAGTACACTCCAAACCAAAAAAACAATATTTTCTGTGTGTGAATTGTGTGCGCAGTAGCCGCACGTGCATCAACAAAGTAGTGCCAAGCGTGCGCCTGTGTCATAAGTAAAGGGCCGGCTGGCTTGACCGTTAAAGGGTGCTGTAACCCCCAAAGTACACTCCAGTCCAAACCAAAAAAAAATTATTTTCTGTGTTTGTGAATTGTGTGCACTGTGGCTGCACGTGCATCAACAAAGGAGCAGCGCCAAGCGTGCGCCTGTGTCCCATAAGTAAAGAGCTGGCTGGCTCATTTCTTAAAGGGTGGTGTAACCCACAAAGTGCACTACTCTCCAGCAAAAATAAAAAAATATTTTCTGTGTTTGTGTGCGCTTTAGCCGCACGTATATATCAATATAACATAAATGGAGGACAAAACTTTCTCCGATAAAAATAAAATAGGGAAAGATCAAGAACCACTTCCTCCTAGTGCTGTTGCTGCTGCTGGGAGTTGTTCATCATCCCAGAGAGGAAGTAGGAACATCACTACTTTTACTAAACAATTGACCCTCCAACAGTCCCTAGCGATGAGGATGAAGTACGACAGCAGTCATCCTGAAGCAAAACGCATAATTGAGGCCTTGACTGCTATGTTGGTGTTAGAAGTGCGTCCGGTATCCGCCATTAGTGCAGTGGGATTTAGACAATTGATGGAGGTAGTGTGTCCCTGGTTCCAAATCCCGTCTAGATTCCACCTGCATCCTCAAAGCATCAGCGACAAGCATGCGTCTGTCTGTTAAAGGATGGTGTAACCCTCAAAGTGCGCTCCACAAACAATAAAAATATTCTTCTTTTTTTTTCTGACTTTGTGAAATGTGTGGGCTGTAGCCGCACCTGCATCCTTAAAGCAGCAGCGACAAGCGTGCGTCTGTCTGTTAAAGGGTGGTGACACCCTCAAAGTGTGCTACACAAACAATAAAAATATTGTTCTTTTTTTTTCTGTCTTTGTGAAATGTGTGGGCTGTAGCCGCACCTGCATCCTTAAAGCAGCAGCGACAAGCATGCGTCTGTCTGTTAAAGGATGGTGTAACCCTCAAAGTGCGCTCCACAAACAATAAAAATATTCTTCTTTTTTTTTCTGTCTTTGTGAAATGTGTGGGCTGTAGCCGCACCTGCATCCTTAAAGCAGCAGCGACAAGCATGCGTCTGTCTGTTAAAGGGTGGTGACACCCTCAAAGTGTGCTACACAAACAATAAAAATATTGTTCTTTTTTTTCTGTCTTTGTGAAATGTGTGGGCTGTAGCCGCACCTGCATCCTTAAAGCAGCAGCGACAAGCGTGCGTCTGTCTGTTAAAGGGTGGTGACACCCTCAAAGTGTGCTACACAAACAATAAAAATATTGTTCTTTTTTTTTCTGTCTTTGTGAAATGTGTGGGCTGTAGCCGCACCTGCATCCTTAAAGCAGCAGCGACAAGCGTGCGTCTGTCTGTTAAAGGGTGGTGACACCCTCAAAGTGTGCTACACAAACAATAAAAATATTGTTCTTTTTTTTTCTGTCTTTGTGAATTGTGTGGGCTGTAGCCGCACTTGCATCCTCAAAGCAGCAGCGACAAGCGTGCGTCTGTCTGTTAATGGGTGGTGACACCCTCAAAGTGTGCTACACAAACAATAAAAATATTGTTCTTTTTTTTACTGTCTTTGTGAAATGTGTGGGCTGTAGCCGCACCTGCATCCTTAAAGCAGCAGCGACAAGCGTGCGTCTGTCTGTTAAAGGGTGGTGACACCCTCAAAGTGTGCTCCACAAACAATAAAAATATTCTTCTTTTTTTTTCTGTCTTTGTGAATTGTGTGGGCTGTAGCCGCACTTGCATCCTCAAAGCAGCAGCGACAAGCATGCGTCTGTCTGTTAACGGGTGGTGACACCCTCAAAGTGTGCTACACAAACAATAAAAATATTGTTCTTTTTTTTTCTGTCTTTGTGAATTGTGTGGGCTGTAGCTGCACTTGCATCCTTAAAGCAGCAGCGACAAACGTGCGTCTGTCTGTTAAAGAGTGGTGACACCCTCAAAGTGTGCTTCACAAACAATAAAAATATTCTTCTTCTTTTTTCTGTCTTTGTGAATTGTCTGGGCTGTAGCCGCACTTGCATCCTCAAAGCAGCAGCGACAAGCGTGCGTCTGTCTGTTAAAGGATTACATCGGTGACAGCATCCAAGTAGGCATGTCAGACAGTCCGTACCTGTACTGGCAGGAAAAAGAAGCAATTTGGAGGTCCCTGTACAAACTGGCTCTATTTTAACTGAGTTGCCCCCCCTCCAGTGTGTACTCCGAAAGAGTGTTTAGTGCAGCCGGGAACCTTGTCAGCGAAAGGCGTAGGAGGTTGCTTCCACAAAATGTGGAGAAGATGATGTTCATAAAATGAATTATCAACTCTTCCAGGGAGACCAGCCTCCAGAACGTACAGAGGGACCTGTGGTTGTGGATTCCAGCGGGGACAAATTAATACTCTGTGAGGATGAGGATGTACACAACACTGAAGAGGGTGAGGAATCGGTGAATGAATGAGGAGGATGAGGACGACATCTTGCCTCCGTAGAGCCAGTTTGTGCAGGGACAGATTAATTGCCAGCTTGTTTTGTGGGGGCCCAAACGAACCAATCATTTCGCCCACAGTCGTGTGGCAGACCCTGGCGCTGAAATGTTTGGTTTGTTAAAGTGTGCATGTCCTGTTTATACAACATAAGGGTGGGTGGGAGGGCCCAAGGACAATTCCATCTTGCACCTCTTTTTTTTCTTTGCATTATGTATAGTTTGGGGCCTAGTTTTTCAAACTGCCATCCAGTCTGCCACTGCAGTGCCACTCCTAGATGGACCACGTGTTTGTGCCGCCCACTTGTATCTCTTAGCATAGCCATCCAGCTAACTCGGTGCAACCTTTTGGACATAAAAACACTATTGTGAGGTGTGAGGTGTTCAGAGTAGACTGGAAATGAGTGGAAATTAAGGCTATTGAGTTTAATAATAGCATAGGAGCAGAAAAACCCACAAATTCTGTGATTTTAGCTGTTTTTATGCTTTTTTAAAAAAAAATACAGATCCAAAACACAAAACCCAGAACCCAAAACATGGAAGGGTGCTTTTGGCAAAACCAATCCAGATCCAAAACACGAAGAAAGATCCAGATCCAAAACCAAAACACAAAACACGAAAAGTGGCCGGTGCACACCCCTAATTTGTACCCATTATTGCAAGTTCCATATGTTGAGAGAATCATTCACCCATGTCTCACCTACAATAAGGTAACATCAGAATGTCAGAGAGAATCTCAGAGTCACACTCGCCTCAATGCTTTAATAGCTTGACTTCATCAGGAGGAAACCCTAGGGTGCTCATATGTATTTATTTATCTATTATTTGTTACCAGATATTTATAACTCGCACACATATTCTGCAGTGCTTTACAGAGAATATTTGGCCATTCACATCAGTTCCTGCCACCAGCGGAGATTACAATCTATATTCTCTACTAAATGCTCACACACATATACACTAGGGTTAATTTTTTGTTAGGAGCCGATTAACCTACCAGTATATTTTTGCAGTGTGGGAGGAAACCGGAGTACCCACACAAGCACAGGTAGAATATACAATCTCCACACAGTTAGGGCCATAGTAGGATTTGAACCCAAGATCTCAATGCAGTGAGGCAGTAATGCTAACCATTACACTGTCTGTGCTGCTCATATCTGCTAATAGGGCTGGTTAGGGTTAGGTACAAGGAGGGAGGGTTAGGGTTTGGCACCAAGGGGAGGGCTAGGGAGGATATAGGTTTAGAAAACAAAAAAATGTGTAGACAATTTGTGTATTGTGTTGACCTTTTGACCCCATCGATCATTTGTACCTGTCGACCTTTACTGTGTCCACCTTTTGTACCTGTTGAAAAATTGCCTATTAAGCATCTGATGTCTATCTAGACATGGTGTATCTTTAACTGTCTATCTTATATACCACAACCCCCCTAGTTGTACCCTTTCATTGGCCTTAAACTTCAGGTATATACAGTAGTGCTTGAAAGTTTGTGATCCCTTCAGAATTTTCTATATTTCTGCTGAAATTTGGACAAAAATGACCTCAGATTTTCAAGTCCTAAAAGTAAATAAAGAGAACCAAATCAAACAATTGAGTCAAAAAATGCACCTAAATGCCCAAAGCCATCATCGACTGTTCCACCAGTCTCCTTTTTCAAAGCATCACCTTCCTCACAAAATGATAGAGCAGGCCTAATGCATATTAAAAGCAGTAAATGTCTATCAGCTTTAATTATTCCGCCTGACGGCCCCCCCACCATCTACTGTACCTCTCGACAGCTGGAAGTTGCAGATGACGCCCCCCTTACAATGGGCTCTATGAAAATGCTACTGGCCCCCTTTAAAGATGATATTACAACTGAATTTAAAGCAACATTGCAGTTGTGTCAGCAATTGGTTGATGAGTTGGGGACACGCACTGACCATTTAGAGAATAAGTTGGAGGAAGTAATAAAATCGCATAATGAACTGATCACACTCTATGAGGACCTACAATCAGAGGTGACATCTCTTAGGAATAAGGCCACGGACCTAGAAGATAGGTCTAGGTACAACAATCTCAAGCTCCGTGGGATTCCGGAGGCAATTTCTAATTCGGAGTTGACTGATCACGTAACAGAAATTTTTGCGGAACTCCTACTGACGACACAGATTTTGCATGTTCATAGATTGCCCAAAGCTCGTAATGCTCCTACTGATGCTCACAGAGATGTTCTGATGCGATTGCACTATTTTTATAATAAAGAAGCGATCCTTCATGCAGCAAGGACAGCAGATGCTGCCATAATGGGAAAAATTCAAAGATTCGGTGATCTTTCAGCAGCAACGTTGGCTCTGAGAAGATCATTTCTCCCGGTTACTACAGCACTACAAAAAGCATCCATCAATTATCGGTGGGGCTTCCCCACTAAATTGATAATATCTAGAAATGGTTCTACCACGGTCATCTCGGATCCAACTGAAGGCATTCAACTCCTGGTGACATGAAACCTAGAAGACATCTCGCAGAAAATCCCAAACAACCTTCATATTAATCAGAACTGGCCATAAACGGCTCATAACTTCATATCCTTTTCAAAATGTATTACACACCTATTGCAGTTAGGGATAAGTGTATTTGCAATTTAAAGATGTTCTTTTTGTGTGAAACCCCGAGTTCTAGTTGACCAGTATAGGGGCAACAAAATGTTAGACTATTTGCTGGATCTGCCCTCTGGAATTGCAGATCTGAACTTATTTTTCCTATGTTCGTTTTGCAATTATATCTAATGGGTGTGTATTCATATTTTTGGGAATGTTCTCCTGTTTTGTCTCTTTAAATGATGTTCATTGTTTGATATATTTTTTTCTGTATAATAACCACTGATTCCTTAAGTCTATGTATTAAAATTTGGGTGACAGAGGTTATATGCCCAATTGGCCACCCTCCCCAATGTACCACCTACGAAGGTGGTCCCTTTTAGGTACTACTTTCTCTTTATGTTTGTTATTTTTTTATTTTCCTTTTTCTATATTATGGGTACAACAATGTTCCAGACCTTGTATTATGCATGATACGCAGACCTTGTATTATGTACAATGCAGTTCAGATTAATAAATTTCCAGCAACATTTTTCTTTATCCAAATGGTTAAGGTATTTTCCATAAATGCTAAAGGTCTCAACTCTCCCTATTAAGAAGACTTACTTTGAGACAATTCGCTAAATGTAGAGCACATATAGACACTGTGCAAGAAACCCATTTCCAGCAATGCCCCCCCCCCCCAGTTCTCCAATCTCAAATATCCCCATTGCTATACTTCCAATGGTGCGTGTAAAAAAGCTGGTGTGGTGATATTATTTTCAAATACATGCAACTTTGTCTTAGATAAACAAATAAATGATAAGGAAGGGTGATACCTAATCCTTATAGTTAAGGTAGACAATACCTGAGTGACACTTGCATCAATATATGCGCTGAACTTGATACAAGTGTCTTTTATTAGGAAATTTTGTACCGTTCTTCAGTCATGTAAGAAAGGTATCTTACTAGTATTGGGGGATTTCAAAATGGTTCTTGACCTCTTTTTAGATAAATCCTTCTCCAAAACCAAAGTGAGTTCCTACTCCACTCCAGATCGCTCCCACAGCTTTAGACAAATTCTTAGTGAATATGAACTTTATGATATATGGAGGGTAGGAGACCCCTGAGAAAAGGACTACACCTTCTACTCTCAGGTACACAAATCATACTCTCGTATAGATTTGGCCTCATCAGTCAAATGGTCTTTACCCTAAGCTAAACAATCATTGATTTTACCGGTTGCTTAGTCTGATCATGTTGTAGTTTCTCTAGATTGGGATATTTCCAGATTGAGAACCCCCCCCCCAGGCCCATGGCATTTGGGAGAGCACCTACTAGTGTACCCGGAAGCTCTCTAAAAGCTGTGATTAAGGGTTCGGCAATCCAGGCTGCAGATCATTTACACAGAGCAGCTGTTTTACACCAAGTGGATATTGAATGCCAACTAGCTGACTTGGACGCTAAACATAAACTTAACCCAAATTATGATAAAATATTTGAAGAACATTTCAGTGTACGAACAGAATGGAATACACTAGAACTTAGAAATGTTCACTGGACACTGGACCTCATTCAGAGGCACTCGCAAAATGTGAACGCTCGCTCTGAATGAGGGCGGCCACTGCTCTGTAAAGAGCCGGCCTCCTGGCCGCTCGCTAAGTTGTGGGTGACCACCCACAGCTTTAGCGAGCTGCCAGGTTGATATTCTCAATGGTCAAGACAATTGCGACCATTGGGGCTTGCGACGAGACCCTTGTGGTAGGGTCTCGTCTGCCGCAAGCCCCATCTTGTGATGTCAGTGGGGCTACCCCCAAATGGCAGGCGTTCCTTCAATCACCATCGACAGCTCGCCCCCTTTGGTGTGAGACCCGTAGCGACAGAGCGCCTGTCACTGGCCGGCTCTCACGCATGCACAGGGCCTCAACATCGACCCACTTGCGAACGCTAAGCGCTTGCGAGCGGATCTGAATGAGGCCCACTGTTTAAACTACACCAAAAGTACTATGTACAAGGGGATAGGGCTGGTCTTTTACTGGCATGGAAATTGAGGGGGAAAAGAGCAAAAGAAAGTATTAGAACAATCTTTAATTTTAAGGGAACCAAAATTACAGACCCCTACGCTACAGCGGAATCTTTCGCGCAATATTACTTTTCTCTATGTAATTTGAAAGATGACCCCAAAATTCCCCAACCTACACCAGCACAGATTGATGACTTTCTGAGTGCTGTTGATCTGTCCTCTCTGGATGCATATTCCTTAAGCTCCCTGGAATGTCCCTGGTCCGAGGAGGAAATCTTGTCAGTAATAACTCCCTCCCTTTAGATAAGGCTCCTTGACCAGATGGGTACATAAACAAATTCTATAAATGTTTCCAAGACACATTGTCTCCTATTTTAGCTCAAATGTTTAATAATGTCACGTTGGTGGGCTCATTTCTGGGAGAGATGCTAGAGGCCAGAATAGTAGCCTTCCCAAAACAGAAAAGAATCCGACATCTATGGCCAATTACAGGACAATTTCACTCCTGAATACAGATACAAAAATATTCGCCAAACTCTTAGCGAATAGACTTAATTTATTGCTACTTAACTTAATACATTGAGACCAGGTAGTATGTGTAATAGGACACCAAGGCCCAGATAATACGAGGAAGGTGATTAATATCATAGAATCATTTGTTAATTTTGACCAACCCCTTCTTCTGCTATTAGATGCCAAAAAAGCATTTGATAGATTGAATTGGAAATACCTAAGAGCAGTTTTGGAGAAATTCGGGATTAAGGGCAGCCCGCTATCATCGATTTTTGCACTATATTCTTCCCCTTGGACCAGAGTCTTTTTATTAATGGTATATTAGTCTCCCCATGTTTGATTATGAATGGCACTCGCCAAGGTTTCCCTGTTTCCCCCCCAGTGTTCGCTCTGGCGATCAAGCCCTTAGCCGGGTCCATTAGATAGGACCATAACATTTTGGACCCCATACTATTTGATAAAATGTTCAAAACAAGTCTATTCACTGATGATATTTTTTTAACCCTCACAGATTCGATGAATTCTCTACCAGCTTTACATGGTCTTTTAGAAAAATACTCTGAAAGCTCATACTATAAATTGTTCCAAAATGGAGGCACTCCCTATCAACTTCCCCCAACATTTATTAATGGCCCTTAAAGCGAACTATACTGTACATATGCTTGGCAGGATAACTCTATCAAATATTTAGGAATACATCTAACAGCTACTACTAATAGCCTAATTTCAGCTAACTATCTGCCCATGCTAAGACAACTATCACTATTACTAAATGACTGGATGATGTACAATGTTTCATGGATGGGCAGACTTTCTGCTCTAAAGATGGATGTATTGCAAAAGTTATTATATATATTTAGAACAATACCCATTTTAGTTCCAAACTATATTCTTGTTAAGATTCAAAAACGTTTTAACAACTATATATGGAAAGGTAAGAAACCAAGGTTGGCAAAGAAAGAATTATCTCTTCCAAAAATGGAAGGAGGTCAGGGACTCCTGGATCTTCACTGGTATCAAATAGCATAATTATTATTACAATTGCCTCCCTGGTTTTCTAAAGAGAAAATAATGCCTTGGGTCCCACTGTTACGAATCCCATTGCCTACTCCATGTGAGACCACTAACAGCCGCCCGTTGTCCCCTTAGAACTGGGCAACAATCACCGGTATTTAGGCAGCCGCCTGGATTTATGGTTGGGGTAGTAGCGGCTCACATGGAGGTACAAGGGAATTCAGTAGATAAAATGTTAGATGGTGAGGCAATAGTGCCGATGGTGCTGCAATAGCCATTAGTAAACTGAATTTATTTAAACTATGGCTTGGGAGCTGATGGTACAGCAATTGTGTCAATGGTGCGGCAGTTGCGCCGATGGTGTGGCAATAGCCGTTAGTATACAGTTTGGTTTTGATAATGGCTTGGGAGCTGATGGTGTGGCAATTGTGCCAATGGTGCGGCAATAGTGCCGATGGTGCGGCAATGACCGTTAGTATACAGTTTAGTTTTGACAATGGCTTGGGAACCGATGGGGCGGCAATTGTGCCAATGGTGCAGCAGTCGATGGTGCGGCAATAGCCGTTAGAATACTGTTTGGTTTTGACAATGGTTTGGGAGCCGATGGTGTGGAAATTATGCCGATGGTGCAGCAGTTGTGCCAATGGTGCAGCAATTGTGCTGATGGCAATAGCCATTAGATTACTGTTCGTTTTTGACAGCGGTTTGGGAGCCAATGGTGCAGCAATTGTGCTGATGGTGCGGCAATAGTGCCGATGTTGTGCCAATTGCCATTAGGAAGCTGATAAACTGATGGCAGCATGGGAGCTGCTTGGTGTGGCTTAGAAGCCATATGGAGGTTTGATGAACAGATGGCAGCACGGGGCTGCTTGGTGCAGCTGGGAAACCGTATGGAGGTTTGATGAACAGATGGCTGCATGGGGGCTGCTTGGTGCGGCTGGGAAGCCGTATGGAAGAAGTATCACGAAGCAAAAACAGGAACAACTTGACTATGCAGCCAAGCCAAGGGAACTCACAGATAATCTATAGTCGGCACAGCTACACTAGTCCAGTGAGTACAAATAGGCTGACGCCTCAATCAGGTTTGCACTGTGGATAACACATCACTTCCTGAGGTATGCCGATTGCCTAGCAACAGGAAGAATTGAAGTAACCCCGTCCTGTCTGCGCAACCTGTCAGAAGGATTCAAGTCATGACCACGACTTGTAACATAGCTGGAACGTGATATGGTTTCTCCATTTCCGCTTACTGATTGTCTTTGGTTGCTACCAAATATTAAAATACCATGGGTTGAAAGATCCAAGGCAGTTTCCACATCACTTAAGGCCTGGTTAGAATTGATAAACATGACCTTGGATACTAGTCTCCCTACCTCCAACTTTACACTGGAGGGGATAACTGCTCTGGTGCATACACACGGTCAGATTTTTCCTTCAGATCTGAACGATAACGATTTAAAAATCATTCAGTCGTTCATATCTGAAGGAAAATCTGACATATCTGACATGCCTGAACGATGGACGATGAACGATGCGCGTTCCCGTTTGTCAGATAATGATATCTGACATCTGATGTGTTTGCAGTCAGACTTGGACGATTCCATTCATTTTAATGCAATCAAAAATCGTTTAATCGTTCAAATCGTTCAAATCGTTCAATCGTTCATCTGACAAATCTGACAAATCTGTCCATGTGTATACTCCATAATACCTAACTTAAACCTCGTGACATGGCAAAGGCAGGGTATAGTCTCTCTTAAAGAAATTACAACATCAGGCATTATTCTGCTATATACTCAAATCAATGTACAATTTAGCACCTCTTTTAGAGAGTTTTATAAGTATTTACAAATCAGACACTGGTTACATAGCATAACCCCAGCTCCACATACCATTCATAAGATCCCTCAATTTTTATTTAATCAACTGTGTAAGACTAATAACAAAGGAGATATCACGTGGTGGTACTCCTATCTAATAACCCCTACAGAATTTAGTAAATCTACAACAATAATGAAATGGGAAGCTGATCTCTCTTGTGTTTTTTCTGAGGAAGACTGCCGCTTAATATTTTAAACCAACTATAAACTATCAAAATGTATCTCTCATATGGAACAATATCACAGGTTGCTCTATAATTTATATTTTGCTCCTATATTAATGCATACTATATCACCATCCCACTCCAATCTATGCTGGCGAAACTGTGGACATGTGGGCTCCCTATTTCATATATTTTGGTCATGTCCCCATATTGCTACATTGTGGAAAAGGGTATTTATTTTAATATCTAAAATTCTAAAGCCTTCTATTGCTCCAAATCCAATATTAGCTATTTTTTTATTTATATGAAGGAACTCTGACTGCTAATGACCGATATATATTGGGCCATGTCCTTATAGCTACCAAAATAATGATAGCCCAATCCTGTAGATCCCCTATAATTCCAACCTTGGAGACTATAGAGAAAAATGTCCAACACCACTGTGAGTTTGAATCAGCAAGAATACACTATTCCTCATCAGCATCAAATCCACTGATTCAGTGGTTAGGCTGGTCAGATAACTGGGCTTCAAATCCAAACCATGAGATATAAGCTTCAATATAGTGACAAACAACTGATTGTAAGTTGACCGATTGATATTATGGAAAAAGTTGATCATCTTATGCACTAACATTTTGACTATTTGGACCATATTAACCTTTTCCGTCTGCCGTCTACAGTTTCTAAGCTTAGTCTTATTGTGTTAATGATAATTAGAACTATATATCACTGTTGTTTAATGGATGATAAGAACGGCTGCAACTCTTGGAATATATATTTGTATCTATTTCTATCTTGGCTATGCTAAAGTTTTTTGTATACTCTCTGTATTGCAATCACTGTACCTTTTATTCTTTGTCCCGCCCTCCCTCTATCCTTTTTTATTTCTCTACCCTATAACCTTTCCCCCATACTTTTGAAACAATAAAAATTTAATGTTTAAAAAAAAGAACAGGGATCTATTAAAGTCTGATGTTCACAACACGTTTGTGGAAGTGTATCATGCCAGAAACAAAGAAGATTTCCGAGGACCTCAGAAGAAGTTATTGATGCTCATCAGGCTGGAAAAGGTTACAAAATTTTCTCTAAAGAGTTTGGACTCCACTAATCAACAGTCAGACAGATTGTGTACATATGGAGTTAATTCCAGACCATTATTACCCTCCCTAGGAGTGGTTGACCAATAAAGATCACGCCAAGAGTGATAGTTTGCAAGGTCATAAAGGAACCCAAGGTAACCTCTAAGCAACTGAAGGCCTTTATCACATTAGCTAATGTTAATGTTCATTAGTACAACATCAGGAGGATACTGAACAACAATGGTGTGCATGGCAGGAGTGCAAGGTGAAAGCCACTGCTCCAAAAACAACATTGCTGCCCATCTACAGTTTGCTAAAGATCACCAGGACAAGCCAGAAGACTATTGGAACAATGTTTTGTGCACAGATGAGTCCAAAATAGATATTTTTTTGCTTTAAATGAGAAGCATTATGTTTATAGAAAGGAGAACACTGTATTCCTGCATAAAAACCCTTATACCATCTGTGAAACAGGGTGGTGGCATCATGGTTTTGGCCTGTTTTGCTGCATCTGGCCCAGAACATCTTGCCATTATTGAGGGGACAATGAATTTTGAATTATACCAGAATATTCTAAATGAAAATGTCAGGACATATGTCTATGAGCTGCATCTCATGAGAACATGGGTCATGCAGCAAGACAACGTCTCAAAGCACACAAGTCATTCGACCAAAGAATGGTTAAAGAAGAATAAATTTAAAGTTTTTGAATGACCAAGTCAAAGTCCTGACTTTAGTCCAATCAAAATGTTGTGGAAGGACCTGAAGCGAAAAGCTCATGGGAGGAAACCCACCTACATAACAGAGTTGAAGCTGTTTTGTACGAAAGGGTAAAATTCCTCCAAGCCCATGTACACAACTAATCAACAATTACCAGAAAAGTTTACAAGCAGTTATTGCTGCACAAGGGGGTCATACCAGATACTTACAGAAAAATTTCACATACTTGACAGATTTGTGAAATTCGATAATTTTCCTCAATAAGAATTTTTGTCTCATTTGTTTGTTTTGGTTCTCTTTATCTACTTTTAGGACTTGTGTGAAAATCTGAGGTAGTTTTAGACCAAATTTCAGCAGAAATATAGAAAATTCTGAAAGGTTCACAAACTTTCCAGCACCACTGTAGGATCTGAGTTATGATACATTAAAAAGTGTTTAGATACTGAATGGTTCTCTAACTTGTTTTTAATTCCTGTGTGTTCCTCTATTCTTAGCTTTCAATACCTTTTTGCTTTACCTACAGTACATATTTTAGGTTACATAAACTTTCTAGTCAGACAATTCAAAATTCCTGTGAAATTTCTAGTGTTATTAAAACTATTAGACACAGTGCTTGCATATCTGCATATTTTGCAACTGTTAAGAAGAGTACACACTAGATGATATGTCGCGTGATCTGGCGGATCAGACATATTGGTAAATCGGGCAGTATGTACCCACTATGTCACTGATGATGCGCGCTTCCTGCATGCAGATCCGATGGTCAATCTCGTCATTGGGGGCCATGCTGCCAAATGAAGCATGGTGCCTGCTATCCTGTCATCGCTCCTGGCATCGGCAAGTGTGTACGCACTTGCCGATGCCTGGACCCCCACCAGGACCCACTGCCTATGATATCATGCTTGGTACACATTGGCTAATGTGTACCCAACATAACATTTAAAAAAACCTTTGGTGTTATGTATCCAAGGTTTACTGATTTCACATACTGATTTAATCATATTTGGTGCTAGATGATCTTTCACATTTCTTTGCTTTCTGAAGGCTATATATTTTTTTTTCTGAAAGCATTCAATTCAAAACTAGATTGGATTTCAAGATGTTCCAATGCTTGTTAAAGGCTCTCCATTTTTTTTATTGTTGAGCTTGAGCACAAAAATAACTTTATATTTGCCTTTTTTATTTGTATAATATAGGAGTTCCTTTCGTTCCATATTTTTAGCTTTAATTTCTGCCTGCTTGATGATCTCATCTGGATAGTTTCAGTCACAAAATCTATATGTATTATGCAAACTGCAATTTCTACTAATTATACAGAATTGTGAAAATGGGATGTTGGTTTTCCATCTCCAGACATGTCCACTGTCAAAGAGTACATAACTTTTGGTGTCCATAAAGTTCTGACTGGTGATTTTCACAACTGAAATCCAGGTCTAAATACTCAATTTATATGTGTATCTTCCAGGTAAAGGATACATTATACTGATACTTCAAATGGTCTAAAAAAAGAGCAAATTCTTCTTCAGTTCCATTCCATATTATGATGCTATCATACATTTTGAAGAAAAGAACAGTTTTATTCTTAAAAGGATGGTCTCCATACATATATTTACACTCCCAGCTTTCGATATGAAGATTGGTGAAGCTGAGAACAAACAAACGGTGCCCGCCGCTGTGCTTTCTGTTTTAATAAATTTATTAAAACATTTAAAATAATTATGGCTTAGAATTTTATTAGCAAGCAAATAAATTATTTGTGTGGATCACTAAGGTAGATTCTGTGTAGATTTTCATTTGTTAACATACTTATTCAAGAATACCTTTATGTATTTGGAGCAATTTGAGGTTATTGTATCAATGCCGGCCACAATCAGCCTCTCTGTTGGATCAATTAGCCTTTTATTAATTTTAGGTAAACAATAAAATATTGGATAAACTGAATTGCTAAAAATTAAGAAACTGATACTCATCATTGGTTATATCTGTCTGTAAAGCATCCACCAACAGTAGCCAAAGTTCTTCAACAATGGAAGCAGTAGTATGTAAACTACTATATGAAGCTTGATCGCCCAGTAGTCTAAATATTTATTTTACATAATCACAATGATTCATGACCACTAAAGCGGGGTATCCACTTAGCGATTTAGCCAAGCGATTGCACGATAACGACGTCGTTATCGTGCAATTGCTTGCAAATCACGCATGCATCGGACATGTTTTGGTTGGAAGCGGCCAGCGATGAGCGTGCCTGCTGATCACTTCCGACATCCGATATCCGACATCACCCATACATGCTGGTCAACCTGACGATCGTGTCAGGTTCAGCATGTGCGGGGATGAGGGATGTGCCGGGTCTGAACGAGTGAACGTTCAGTCTAGGCACATCACTAGATATACAAACGAGAGCACAACTGCAATGTCGTAGTCATGCTCTCGTTTGCATATCTAGGTCTTTTGCACATAAATCCCTCTTTACCATTTCATGGAAGGTATCTATTTGTGTGCTTCTTGATCCTATTGGTTAAAACTTAGATTGTGTTCATAAACCTGATTTAGACCTTTCCCCATACTTCTTGAATACATCTGTGTCTTTCCTTAAGAAGTGTCTTATTTTTAATTGAGTACCTTTTTATCAAAATTTCAATAAAGAAAAATAACAAACTAAATTCCAAAACATACATGTTAAAATTAAATACAAAGCATCTTGCAGTCCAAGCAAAAAATGTAGCCATCATATTAATAAATACATATTAAGCTTACCATATATGTAAGTTGTAGAACACATACAATGGTACTAGACACATTATACTATACAAACAAACATATGAAACAATAGTAACTGCATTGCAGACTGAGAAAAATATCAACTTGTACAGAGTATATTATACTGTACGTTGCACCCAAAAAAAACAAAGACATAAACAGTAGATCACGAGAATATAGTATCCTCCATTTATAAAATGCGGTAAAACTGCATATATAATAACAGTAGATAAACATTAGTTATACTATAACTCCAAATCCAAGCTAAGAAGTGTCTTTTTTCTCGTAAATTTACTTAGGGGTAAATTTACTAAGTGAGAGTTTTTAGAAGTGGAGATGTTGCCCATATCAACCAATCAGATTTTAGCTATTATATTCTAGAAGGTGAATATAAGTTAACTGTTAAGTAGAATCTGATTGGTTGCTATGGGCAACATCTCCACTTCTAAAAACTCTCACCTTAGTAAATTTAGATCCACAAATGACTGAAAATGATTAGCTTTTTCTGTGGGAGCAAAAGAAAATCATTTGTCTCTGTTTTATGGCCATATTGAAGTTGGCTATCTTGGATTCAACTCTTAAGTTTTTAATTGGGAAGGTAGTCATGTGACATATCAAACAGATGCAGAATTTCATATTACAAACAATAGTGTTCTTCATTTTAATGTATCTTTATTCATTCTCAAGTTTTAACAGAGTTTTCTTTTGCACGTAGTGACATTAATGGCAATGTCACTAACACAAACAGAACATGTTGAGATTGTTTTGATACCTGGGGAATGAAGCACACATGCTATTGCAAATGATTTCAACCAATGTCATCCAAATAGACCACTCATTACTCACAGTGCAGTTGCCAAACTCCTTGCCAAATTTAAAGAAATTAGCAGCAACTGATCCATTATTACTTACTTTTTAACATTATTTTATAGTTTATTTACATTAGTTTTTAATTATATATTATCTGTTGTCAGAAATCCTAGGCATCGGATATCTAGGTGCTCCTGCCACCAGTTTGTATAGCTTTCCTGGTCATGTGGGCCACTCACATGACAGGGTCTCTATGCAAAGCAATATAACTAGAACACCTCAATAATAAAAATGTCAGCAGCCATTTCATTGTGGGTGAAGCTGCAGGCAACAGTTAATATACAATTAGAGATGTGCGCCGACCCTCGTGTTTTGGTTTTGGATCTGGATCTCCCCTGGTTTTGGATCTGTATTGGTGTTGCCAAAACCTCGCCTCCATGTTTTGTTTGCTTGTTTTGGTTTTGGTTTTGGATTTGGATTTTTTCTTAAAAATAAAAAAAAACAGTTAAATCCCATAAAATCTGCATTTTTTTGTTCCTACAGTATTAGTAACCTCAATAACATTTATTTACACTAGTTTCCAGTCAATTCTGACCACCTCACAGCTCACAATGGGACCAGGAATTGTGCTTTCCAAAAATAAATAAACAATTGACTTAAATAATGCTTTGCAAAACTTCTATAAAGGCATTTTCCCAACCTGTACAGGGACATAAAAAAAAACATAGTTAGTTAGTGGCCTTCAACTGCCGTTGTTCCCTCTGTCCACTTAACCATATGAGATATATTGTGAACAAGCGAAACAGAGCAGCAAATGCAACATTTCAGACCTAAGGTTTAAGTATTACATTGTGTCTTTCTTGGGAATTCTTTCTTGAGTGCCATGCCTGCTTGCTGGGAGTTGATTTTTTTCATCCCAGAAGGGGACCAGGAAGCGTGCTTTCCAAAAATAAATAGACAATTGATTTAAGTAATCCTTTGCAAACCTCCTATTCTGTAATGGCATTTCCCAATCTGTACAGGGACATTAAAAAAACAGAGTTAGTTAGTGGCCTTCAAATTGCCATTGTTCCCACTGTCCACTTCTCTTAGATATGTGAATGTTAGAAACTTAGAATGTAGATGGCCAAAAATTGGGTGGACCACACATGGCTGATTGATCAACCATGGTGACTGGATTAGTGTTATAAGGAAGAGGAGGCTGCAAACTGGATGTCATGTTATGATGAGTTGGCCATATGGGGTATGTTGCTGTTAAGGGATCAGGCTGGTTATCAGTGGACACATTATTATAGTTGTTATTATTCTGGATTACCATCTCCTGAAGGCTGTTTACCAACAGACAGCGACTACATACCTATCAGCTCAGGCATAGGCACTTCCTGAGGAACAGAGCTCCGTTCTCTGGAGGGAAGCCAAATAGGTGGGAGTCCCTGTACTTCCAACATCTGAAGCTCTTATCTCTCCAAATCATCTATGATAGAAGAAAAAAATGTCATTGGGGACATCTAGCTCCTCTCTCTGTACGCTGCTTAACCTTTTTGGACAGGAAGTCCAGGATGGATGGTTTGGAAGAAGAAGGCCTAGCAACAGATGGGGATGGTCATTATCAAGACCAGGTCCTCCCAGTGGGTGTAGTCTGGGAGGTAATGGTTGGCAAGCAGGCAGCGGAATAACAAAGGCCTCCGTGTTCTCTGTGCTTACTACTCCATATTTTTGTTTACGATTCAGGTAGGAATAAAGTGGCCTACAGAACAGTGACAGAATCACTTGATGTCTTAGTGCATTCAGGCCAAATACCATCCATGAATTCCCAGACAGATTCTGGACAGATGAATCCTTTGCTTGTAATAATCTTTGGTAATTCCTGGCAAAGGTGGGTGTTACAGCCAGACACTTTGAAGGCTGTAACTTTGAACTGCTTTATAGAAAACATGTGAATGAAACCTTTCCACACTGCAGAATATGATGGAGAAAACCCGTGAAGTTCAGCACCTAGAGCATCTTTTTTCATTTTCTCTGTGGCCTCTCCTGACTGTGAAGAAAGATTCTCCACACTGTGACTTTTTAATGGTGACTTCAATGTGTCCACTGGCTGAGATCCATCTCATCTGAGGGTTGGGTTTTCCCCATGCAAATGAGACAATTCACATCCAGATAGTGACACTTATGTTTAACCATGGTGTCAGTCTCACTTTTGGCAGAAATAGGCTTTAGTTTTTTTACAAATATAGGCTTTAGTTTTTTAGAGCATATAACTTTATAAGCTGTTAGGATAACAATTCTGCTATGTTTAAGATTAAAAAAAAACTTTTTGTAACCCAATAACTTAAAAAAAAGTTTTCATTGCAATATTCATGCATCCCCTTGACAGACAGCAGCACAGCACCCCTGCGCAGCTATGCCAATGACAGGTGTGGCTGACATGCACACAAAAAAAATTGGTTTATTTATTATTTTGGGTAGCAGCCCCTCGACAGACAGGAGCACAGCACACCTGCGCAGCTAGGCCAATGACAGTGACAGCCAGGTGTAAAATTGATAATAAATGAATTAAAAAACATTTTATTGGGTACAGGCCCTGGCTCTTAAATTGATCATAAATTAATTTAAAAACAATTCATTCGGTGCAGCCGCTGGCTGTTAATTTGATCATAAATTAATTTAAAAACAATTAATTTGTTCCTAAACCAACCATAACATTAATTTAAAATGTCAGGCAGCAATGCCCCAACCAGCACATAATGGAAAGGAAAAAGGTGCAAGATGGAATAGTCCTTGGGCCCTCCTACCCACCCTTATGTTGTATACGACACAGGACATTTTAACTAGGGATGTGCAAGCTCGGTTCTACTCGGTTCCGTTCATTTTTTTTTACCGAATCTTATTGGCTATCCAAAACTCGTGACAGCTGATACCCAATAAGATTCGGTAAAAAAACCCGAACGGAACCGAGTAGAACCGAGCCTGCACATCCCTAATTTTAACAAACCAATAATTTCAGTGACAAGGACTGACAATTGTGGCTGAAATGATTGGTTTGTTTGGACTCCCACAAAACAAGGTAATCCCATACACAAACTGGCTTTACATTACAAGTTGTCCTCGTCCTCGTCATCCCCATCAGTGTGTACATCCTCTCCTTCACACAATATTAATTCATCTCCACTGGAATCCACCATAGGCGCCTCTGTAATTTTTTGATGTAATTGTTGGTAGAGGTCTTCCTCGTCGAATTTGTAATTCATTTTAATGAACATACTCTTTTCCACATTTTGAGGAAGTAACCTCCTACGCCGATCACTGACAAGGTTGCCAGCTACACCGAAAACTTTTTCGGAGTACACACTGGAGGGTGGGCAACTTAAGTAACTAATGCAAAGCCAGTTTGTGTATGGGACTCCAAATTGCCTCTTTTTCCTGCCAGTACTGAAAGGGACTGTCTGACATGTCTATTAGGATGTTATCTCTGAAATAGTCTTCCACCAATCTATGAATAGAAACCGTTATCACACATAGTCACGGTAGAAGACATGTCACTAGTAGGCAGTTCTCTCAGGCCCGACCAGATATCATTTTTGGTGAACAATCTGCATGGCCAGCAGGCATTCTGTAAGGAAAATTGAGTTTTTTCCTGGCAGCTGTTGAAACTGAAGGAGGAAATGATGGCGTTTCACATGCGGCTGCAGCTGACATTTTTTTGACCAACAGCTCTTTGCATAGTTTTATATTTTGGTCTGTTGGAAAAAAACTCACAAGTTAGGACTTAAACCTAGGATCCAGAAAGGTGGCCAAAATATATTTTTCAGATTTCAATATATTGATGACTCTTGGATCCTGGTGAAGTGAATCAAGGGCTTGATCCACCAGTCCGACATACTTTGTGCAATTGGTCCATTTCAGCTCCTCCTTCAGTTTCTCCAGCTGTTTTTGCAAAAGTCTGATGAGGGGAATGACCTGACTCAAGCTGATAGTGTCTGAACTAACTTCACCTGTGGCAAGTTCAAAGGGTTTGAGAACCTTGCACAACACGGAAATTATTCTCCACTGCACTTGAGTAAGGTGCATTCCCCCTCCATGGCCTATGTCATAGTCTGTTGTATAGGCCTGGATGGCCTTTTGCTGTTCCTCCATCCGCTGAAGTATATAGAGGGTAGAATTCCACCGAGTTACTACCTCTTGCTTCAGCTGATGGAAGGGCAAATTTAACAGTACCTGCTAGTCATGCAATCTTCGACAAGCGGTTGCTGAATGTCTAAAATGTCCAGATATTTTGAGGGCCACCAATAGCATCTCCTGCACGATTGTGTCACTTTTTAAAAAACATTGCACCACCAAATTAATTGTGTAAGCAAAACATGGGATGTATTGGAGTCGCCACATGTAATGCTCTAACAATATTGGTGGCATTGTTTGAAATCACAAATCCCGTGGTGAGTCCAAGTGGGGTAAGCCATTTAGCAATGATTTCCTGAGTTTTTCTAAGAGGTTCTCAGTGGTATGTCTCTTAGTGAAACCAGTTATACAAAGAGTAGCCTGCCTCTGTATCAGCTGTCTTTTGAGAGATGTTGCTGCTGCTGTTCCTGTTGTAGGCAATACACTTAACCAGTGGGCTGTCACAGTCATATAATCCTTAGTTTGCCCTGTCCCACTTGTCCACATATCAGTGGTCAAGTGGACAGTGGGTACAATGGCATTTCTGAGGACATTAATAAGGTTTTTTTTAATGTCCTTGTACAGACTTGGAATTGCTGTTCTAGCGAAGTGGAATCTAGAAGGGATCTGGTAGCGAGGACACAGGACCTTAATTAACTATTGAAAATCCACTGCAGTAATGGCAGATACTGGATGCACATCTAATACCAGCATAGTTGTTATGGCGTCAGTAATCTGCTGTGCATATGGGTGATTGCTGACATACTTGTTTGCCCTTGCAAATGATTGTTTGACAGTTAATAGTTTTTTTGAGGATATGCTACAAGTAGTCTACTTCCTGGTCCCCTTCTGGGATGAAGATCCACTGACAGCAATAGCAGCAGCAACAGGCATAGTCATCAAGGATCCTTCTGAGAAATCACGGATAGGAGAGGAGTCAATCATGCTTCGAATACCAACATTGGATGCAGCAGGACTACTTCCGATGACAAATGAGGATGTTGATGATGCAGGTGTTGGTGTTGGAGATCGAAGGCGCTTGGATCTCACAGAGAGGGAGCAGGTAGGTGACACTGGACTTGTTACGTTTTGAGTTTTGGAACTTGGCGATGTACGCTTTGATATTTAATGAATGCGCTCCAAGTGACATAACAAGGATGTGGTTTAGGTCCCTCCCTCTACTCACTCTTGCATGGAAATGGGCACATATGGCTTGACAACTGTTGTCTGGATTGGGATGGAAATAATTCCACACGTTAGAAGTAAATTTTTTTGTCTTTTGTCCCGGCATGACAACAATGGGCTTTGGCTTTTTCAAACCGCTGTTGCCTTACTTACACAAAGGACATCCTCGACATCAACATCCTCATCACCAACATCTTCATCATCAACATCCTCATCATCATTAGCGCCTTCAACTACCAAAATATCCTCCTCCTCCATGTGAAATTCCATAGAAGCATCCTCAATGACTATGTGTGCAAGATGTTGACTGCCCTTCCCCAAATTTACAGAGGGCACACAAATGTTGGAACTTGGAGTATCCTCCAGTACACTAGTACTTAGGTCAGGCTCACACAATGCAAACGTGGACAGACTTGCACTCTCCTCTGGGATTTGTGATTTGGATTTCTCAGGGCACACAGTTGGTTTTTCCGGAGCTGTCTTAACAACTTTCACATTTTTAATTGAACCACCACCACTACTACTACTACTACTACAAGCAGAAGGGCTATCAGCAGTCTTCATAAAGAAAGGCCAAGGCCTTATCCTTTATTAGCCACTTCGTGTAGTGAATGGCATATTGCCAATTTTTTGTTTATCTAAAGGCAAATATCCTTTCAATTTTCTTAACTTAAGTAAAACTTGCTTTACCATGTCAATTGCATGACTTAAGCCCTGGGGCATGGGCCTTCCTAGAGGACGAGGAAGTTGATGGCCTTGCACTGCTGACGGCAGCTACAACATGTGGTTCTTGGCCTTGCTCTCCTGTCATGTGACAGCCCTCCATATTTTCTGCAGTCTTGAAGCAGTGACACAATCACCAATAGTGTAGCCAAGGTGCGGTTACAAAATTCACACACTTGCTTGCGTTGCTGGCTGGATCTTGTGCACTACTGCAGTTAAGCCTAACACCCACGAGCACACAAAGAAGAAAAAAATATTAGACACTTTTATTGTTTTTTTTTTGAAGAATGACTGGAGTCGGGCAGCAGAAGGTTGCAACTTGCGTTACTGGCTGGCTCTTGTGCGCTACTGCGGTTAAGTCTAACACGCACACACACAGAAAAATATAGAAGACACTTTGATTGTTTTTTTTGTTTTTAGCACGACTGGAGTTGGGCTGGATCTTGTGCAGTACTGTGGTTAAGCCTAACACGCACACACACATACACAGAAAAATATAAAAGACACTTTGATTTATTTATTTTTTTTACTTTTTTTTTTTTGGAGTCCAAAACTTGGGCCCAGAGATGGACACAGACAGCACAAGCCCAGGACACAGCAGACAGCCCAGATGGATCAGCAGACAGCACAGTGACATTGACAGCACCGTGACCAGAGACCAGAATGGATCAGCAGTCACCAGCCCAGGTCACAGCAGATAGCACCAGTACCTCTCCCAAAACTACACTACCCACCCTCCCTGTTCAGTCTCCACAGCCGGAGTGAAATGGCATCCATCGCGTGGTCCCTTATATACTACATTGATCATAGAGACGAAAGCTCGCGAACCTGATTTTGAGATCCGACCAGGCGGGAAACTCAGAGCCTGTTTCGATCCGACTCGGTTATTCTAAATTCGGGTGGGTTCGGATCTCTGGATTCCGAACCCGCTCATCTCTATATACAATATTGTGTAATGTAATTATTAGAGCAGATAGCTTACACACAATAGTAACAATTTAATCTAATTTTGCTGTCAAGTCTTTCTCTTGTTTATACTGAATTATCCCAACACATCTTGTGCTGAAATCATTACATAAATTATATCTAATTATTGAAAAAATAGCGGCTTCTTTGTTGTGTGATGTATGAATGTCTTTGGTTCTATGCAGATGGATGACAGTCTGATTTGTATATTCTGTACATTAATTACTGTTTTGTTTAAAATAAACAAAGGAATACATTGCTAACTTCTACATAACTGACATTGTAAGGTCCCTTGCATACATATTTGTTATTTGTGTAACATGAGGTGTGATTTGTTTTCTCATTAAAAGGAGGGCATCTTAACCCTATCTGCTGCTAGAAGGGTTTATAGAGAGCTTTCCATTTCAGTTTCCTTTAGAAGCAAACAAATTAAAGGTGTTAGACACTGACCGAGGTCAGTACTTGTTAAAATGCACTGAATCGTGACAGATGAAATTCTTACAATATTCTGCAAATTAAGTCTATAATTAATGTTCTTATAATTACTAAAGTTCTGTTTTGATTTTGGTTTTGGATCTGTATCTCCTTCGTGTTTTGGATCTGGATTTGGTTTTGCCAAAACCACCCTTACATGTTTTGGTTTTGGATCTGTATTTTTTTCTAAAAAATCATAAAAACAGCTGAAGTCACATAATTTGGGTCTGTTTTTGTTCCTACAGTATTATTAACCTCAATAACATTTATTCCAGTCATTTCCAGTCAATTTTGCCCACCTCACAACTCACAATACTGATTTCATCAAGTTTAGGCTAAAAGGTTGGTTTCAGGTAGCTGGCTGACTAAGCTAAGCGACAGCAGTGGGCATCACAAAAATTTGGCAGTTCAGTTTCCAACATGGCACATCCAGGAAACAGAGTGGCACTGCAGTGGCAGACAGGATAGTAGTTAAATAAACTATAGGACCCCATAGGAAGTTAACTTAAAACCAAGAATGTTTTCATTAATCAAGAATTATGTCAGAGTCCTGAGGGAGTTGGAGAATGTTTATATGCAGTGTCTGCACCATCGCCAAGGCCAGACTGGGACTAAAAATAGGCACAGTGTTGTTATTGGCTGACAAAACAGTTATATAAAGTTTCCCTTATTCAAGTTACGTCACACAGTAGTGCCAATAATTCAAATTACGCCACACAGTAGAGCCCATTCACATTATGCCACACAGAGCCCATTCATGTTATGCCACATAGCGCCCATTCACGTTATGCAACACAAAGCCCATTTACAATATGCTTTAAATACATTATGCCACACAGTAGTAGTGATCCTTATAACATATTATGCCACACGGTATCATTGCCCTTATAGAGTATGCCATGCATTACTAGTGCCTCTTATACATTATGCCATGCAGTAATGCCCATTATTTATTATACCACATAGTAATGCCCCTAATAACACATTTTGACACACAGTAAAACCCCTTACACATTATGCAACACACCGTAATGTCCCTTATAACATTAGGCCACACAATTTATTTTTGCAATTTATATTTATTTTCTGAACTAAAAATGGATAGTATTGAAATTGCCATTTGTTTGTTATTATTACAGTATGTAGCTTTTATCAAAGTCGAATAATTGCATGCAACTGCAATTCAACTGTTATCGGACAATTTGGTCGTCCGCTGTCTGATTTATGTTGGTACAATCCATGACGCACCATTGTGTGTGCACACACCCAGTGTGTGCACGTATCCACACATTCGCACAACACTAAATAGCGAATAATATACAACATTCTCACACTGACAAACACAATATTCATGCAGGGTTTAGTTAGTAATGAGAAACAGCTTCTGTATACATGTCTGAGAAAAGTAATTAAAAAATATATACACCAGGATACTATGAGTGTTTTACATATAAATTGAGAAGCCCCGCATACAGACAAGTATGGCTATGGCAATTGAAATATAACACAGACACTGATATGCACAATTAAATTTGTCTGAATGAGAAGTTAGAAACAATGGGCGGAGGTTTGCTTAAGAAGTACTGACAAGTATATTCAAAATAGGCAGAGGAAAACCTTTGAATTAGCTATCAGATTAAGTGGTAATGGCAGTCAGCTGGGGTCTCCACCCTACTTGAAAGTGAACCTCACTGCTTGTAACACCTTGCACTGTAGTTTTAAAATATGTTAGAAAGGGATAATATATATATTAAATCCATCATAAATACACTGAATTGTATAACACACACACATAGACTTACATGCATAACACACACACAGTCTTACATGCATAAACACTGCAGATTACGTACAGTTGCGCTGTTTATCATAAGCACTCTACACATAAATGCACCACGCATATTAGCAACTTTATGCAAGATTCTCTTACACATACACATACTTCCTAAAAGGTTCCTAAGCATAAATGCTAATATTAGAAGGTTTATTCGTTATTGTATAATGTTATAAAACGCATGTATTTGATATCTAAGGTTTAGTATGTAGTAGCCACATCGTGTTTGGTGCTATTCTAAACCACATTTTGTTTGCAGCTCTCTAGTTCCATCGGCAAGGAGATCGCAACATGCGTCTGCAAATTATGGATTATAGAGAATTATGTGTCAGAATGTACTTTGTATGTAGTGTCTATTGATTAGTTAAAACACACACAAAGAGCCACTGGAGGGCTGAACTACCATTGTACCAATTGACCTATGACAGAAGAACCAAGAAGAAGAACCAATAGGATTATGCCAACTTGTTTCTATTGTATTGCCTAATCTCTGCAAGGGTTTATATGCAAGCACCCTGGACATGTTAGTCATCATATTCTTTCTGTTGATGGAGGCTTCACCTTTGATGCCGGAAATCTGGAGTGCCTGCGTAATGTATTGACTGCACCTTGTTTATGTATAATCTTTTGCACTAATTGCATTTAGATCACAGCGTGTAACTATCTGCTTTTTGGTGAATAATATCTTTTTGTGCTTTGGAAACACAATCAAAGTCTGGAAAGCAATTATTTCTTGTGCAACTTATAACGCTAAATAGCGACATTTAGAGTGTATAGATAAGTAGGAAGCAATACTTTTCCAAAGCAAAATTCATGAATCATTTCCAATATTACAGTTAGACTAGGTAGTGTAGTATTTATATATAATAATTATTATTACTAACTTTAGTCCACAGAAACCACAGAGCAGGTGCAGGGGCAGGCAAAGGCTGGCTGAGGGGCAAAGCCTTAGTCAGCTCACCAAACTAACCAGATCCAAACCAATCCCAAGGTGCACAGCAGAGCTCTGCTCACCCTATCAGCAGCAGTGCTCCTCCCAGGATGCCGGGCCACATCTGGCAGGCATGATGATGTTGAGCCTTGTATACTGACAGCAGGAGAGCGTGCCCTGTATTCTAATGGTGGGGTTATATGGGTGACTGGTGGCAGGGACCTTGGCAGCACTGGCCAGACTGGCAGTCCGGCCCTGACCATCGCACAGAGATTCTTGTGGTGTACAGTATATGGGAGCAGGCTCACTAAAGCCTCACATTGTGAAACAACCACCTAAAACCTGATCACGTGAGTCTCATCTGCTATCCTCATCTGCAGTGGCAGACAGGATAGCAGTTTAATAAACTATATGACCCCATAGGAAGGCAAAACCAAAAATGTTTCATTAATCAAGAACTAGGTCAGAGGCCCAAGGGAAATGGTGTATGTTTATATGCAGTGTCTGCACCATCGTACAGAGATTCTTGGGGCATATATGGGAGCAGGCTTACTGAAGCCCACTTGTGTCTAAACCTATGTGACCCAACCACCTAAAACCTGACCACCTGAGTGGCATCTGCAGAGCACCTGTCACTAACACACAGTGAGGTCAGCCATTTTGTGGAACAACCTGATTCACTATTGATTCAGCCCATATACACTGTATATTTTTTACATCTAATCGAAATGTGGTGGCCTTGTTTGTGGATGTGCTGCTAAATAGTACACACTGTAAACAGACATTTTCTTTGTACCCAGGGTGGTTGTTGGGGATAATTGGACCAAGACTTGCTGTTTACATCAGAGGAAAGCAGCCCTGTAGCTCTCTGGCTGAACTACAACTCCCAGCATTCGTGATGTGTACTGGGCCTACTGGAAGTTGTTTGTCAACAAAGGGTGGCATGCCTCAGGTTACCTCAGCCTGCTTAACGCACTGTATGTACCATGTACATATGTATGTATCTGACCAATATACACAACTAATTTTTGTATTAGACATATTAGTACTTTATTGCACACATCCTGGCAGAAAGATGCTCTGTGCCGCTGCTCATATTACTGGTCTCTCACATGACACCCATAATCTATATTTTTCCAGTTATTCCACTTAGAGTCACCTACATTCAAAGGACACAGGTGTTTATTGAGCTTTACCATTATTTATATCAGCCTATCAATTCAACAGAATCCTGGGGCAACTAGTTGGGGTTGGAGGGGGGAAATTTACATATGAAAATCTACCATATTTTATCCACACAATCAAAATGGTGGTTCAGATTTTTTTCTTAAATAAAATGGACATTCAGGAGATGCTATCTGTGGCCATAACAATTTCAGGACATTTTTGGGATGCATCAACCTCACGTAGAAGATTTCATCGGCTGTGCAGAGCCGGCCTTAGGCATAGGCATTCTAAGCAAATGCCTAGGGGCATTTGGCTCCATAGAGGAAACTATGGGGTGGTCTGGGTATGCACAGGACCACCCATTACAAAAGGAAAAGGAGAGAGCAGTGCATAACAAGGCTTGGTGCCGTTAATCAAAGTGACAGCACAGGGTAGGTTAGCATGCTGGGGAGCGGGGTTCATGTCCTGTCCTGCATTACTGTTGGAGGCACTCAAGTCCTTATGGGGAACCTCACACTGTGACATGGCTTACATCCTCTGTCAGGCAATCAATGAATGCAGAAAGGGACACGGTAAGCAGAATTGACCAATCAGAAGCCGATGTCTTTATTGACATTTGTGATTGGTTATCTCACTCGCTGTGATTGTGAAAAGAATTTTAGGATTCCCAGAAAAAAGGTTGACTGCAAGGACCTGCCCCCAGACCAAGCTAGAGCAGGGCATGGCTTGCTGCCTATTTGTTTGCCTTAGTGCATGCAGTCCCACTTCTGCCCTGGCACAGTGTGAGGTGGGATACTTCCCTTCCTCTGCACAGCAGAGCAGACACTTCCCTCCCCTTCCTCCGCACTACATTACTGTGCACTGCACTGCACACTACACCTCCCTAGTTGCATGCATTGTTCTGGTGTGATTTTGGCCTATTCTTCCACAAAGTCTTCAAATCTTGAAGGTTCCGTTGGCCTCTTCTATGAACTCTGATCTTTAGTTATTTTCATAGATTTTCTCTGAAACCAACTGAGAGTGTCCTTGGCTGTGTGTTTGTGTGTTTGGGATCATTGTCTTGCTGAAATGTCCACCCTCGTTTCATCTTCAGCATACTGGTAGATGGCAGCAGATTTTTATCAAGAACGTCTCAGTACATTTTCCCATTCATCCTTCCTCCAATTATATGAAGTATGCTGAAAAACAGCCCCAGGATGTTCCCACCTCAAAATTTCACTGTTGGTATACTGTTTTTGGGTTGATGTGCAGTGCCATTTCTCCTCCAAACATGATGTGTATTATGGCATCCAAAGAGTTCAATTTTGGTCTCATCTGACCAGACTATATTCTCCCAGTATTTCACAGGCTTGACCAAATGTTGTGCAGCAAACTTTAAATAAGCTTCAACATGCTTTTTCTTCCGCAATGGAGTCTTGTGTGCTGAGCATGCATACAGGCCATGGCGGTTGAGTGCATTACTTATTGTTTTCTTTGAAACAATTGTACCTGCTAATTCCAGGTCTTTCTGAAGCTCTCCACAAGTAGTATTTAGCTCTTGGACCACTCTTCTGATAATTCATTTCACTCCAGAAATCTTGCTAGAAGCATCTGGTCATGGCTGGTTTATGGTGAAATGATGTTCTTTCCATTTCTGGATTATGGCCACAACAGTGCTCACTGGAACATTCAGAAGTTTAGAAATTCTTCTGTAACTAATGCCATCAGTATGTTTTGCAACACTAAGGTTGCGAAGGTCTTGAGAGAGCTCTTTGATTTTACCCATCATGAGATGTTTCTTGTGTGACACCTTGGTAATGAGACACCTTTTTATAGGCCATAAATTGGGACTGAACCAGCTTATATTAATTTGCACTGACAAGGGGCAGGGTTGCTTTCTAATTACTGATATATTTCAGCTGGTGTCTTGGCTTTCCATGCCTTTTTGCATCTCCCTTTCTTCATGTGTTCAATACTTTTTCCCTGTGTCATTTCACATTATTATACATAACTTAATTTATGGACATCTATGGTTTGATTTTTTTTTTTGTATGTGTGGATTGCAGGGGTTGTTGCTGACATTTGGTGAACATTTCATTGCAATAGCCCCATTACAAATATATTTACTGAGAAAAATGTTGATGTGTTCAATACTTATATTACCCACTGTATATACTATATATGATATATATACTAGAATAAACAGGTTGGATGGCACTCCCAGTAAAATTATGATAGTCCTGGGTGCCCTCCATAGAAAACTAGAAACGAGCTGCCAAATATATACCCCACGGCAGCACTCCAGTAATAATAGATACAACAGCAGGTGGATAGTCAATGTTTCGATGATTTAATACATCGTCTTCAGGATACAAAATACATAATACATACACTTACTTATACCCCACATCACACCACACCAGATGTTCAACCACGGCTTCCAGGTCCAGCCTTGTGTCACCCAGTAGTGACATCATAGATATGGCCCGCAATATGGTGAAACCAAAAACAACAAGGTCCTGGATAAATGGACAAAAATAAATAGGAAATATAACCCCTTATACATATAACAATATTGATCAATACAGTCTCATTCTCATCAAAGGACCACACTATAGATGCCCAGCACAAATATCACTTATATATCACAAACATCATTGCACAACCTATATGGGACAAATATCTATATATTGTAATGATGACAATAAGATGCACTATATATATCATAACTATTATCATAAAACACAGCACCAGAGTGCATAAATATTCCAAAAACTCCTGTAGTTAAATAAAACAGTGGAGTCCCAAAACAGTGACACAGAAGTCTTCAGTTGGCATCCCCTGAATGGTTTGATGGAAACTCAATATGTTGCCATGGTTTCATCAACCAATGTGAGCTTCAGTTTGAATGCCTGCCACAGAATTTCCAGACATCTAGGTCAAAAGTGGCTTATATTATTTTGTTGCTGACTGGAACCGCTTTGGATTGGGTCTCTCAATTATGGGAATGAGCAGATCCTCTAGTGTCCAACTATGAGAACTTTATTTCCTATTTCAGGAGAATTTCAAACCATTTATTCTGAATTAAAATGGAACGAAGAGGCCCTCAGGGCTGCCTTTTTATATGGTCTTTCAGAAAAGATGTAAGAGGAGTTAGCATCTTGGGATCTTCCAGAGTCTTCTCCAAAGTAATCTCTCAATGTATTAAGATTGACTTATGACATAGAGAACGATTGGCTAGCAGAGAACGAGAGGATCATTTTTGGGATCAGCTGTTACTAGATGCACGTTCTTCTCTGACAATGAGTAAAGAAGAACCTATGCAGGCTACCCACGGCTGAGTAAACCTGTCGGTTCCAGAATAAGCTCTGCCTCTATTGTGTGGCTCCGGACCACATTCTCAAGAATTGTCCTCTTCTTGCGGGAAACACGAGACCCTAACTGTTTCTGGGAGCATCCAGTTGGGGGAAGTGATCAAGCCATCCCATTTAATGTATAGTCTGCTATCAGGACAAAAGAGTTGAAAGCCTTGGTGAATTACGGAGCTGCCGGAAATTTTATTTCAGAATCCTTGGCACATACCCTGGCTATATCAGTCACTCCTCTACCCAGCAAGCTGTCCCTATTGGGGGTAGATGGTAATGTCATTCTTGGAGATTCCATTTCTTCTTTTACCCACCTGGTGTCCCTCCTAGTAGGATGCCTTCATCAAGAAATGTTAGAATTCTTAGTCCTACCTAAAAACCTCCTACAAACTAGTTTTAGATCTGCCTTGGCTTAAAATACATAACCCTATGCTGAATTGGTCAAATATGCAAATCCTTGCTTGGGGTCCGGGTTGTTTTCATCAATGTCTGTCTTGTATGCTTCCTGTATGTATCCATTAAGTTTCTACCGGACCTGCTGTTAAGCCTCCTACTCCTGATCATTTGAAAGTCCTTCTATATCCCCATCTGCCGTTACTATATTAGGATTTTTCTGACATATTTAATGAACAGGCTGCCGACAAATTGCCTCCTCATCACTCTTGGGACTGTGGAATTGATCTTATTCCTGGGAAAATGCCACCTCATGGTCGAGTTTACCCTCTTTTTGGTTCAGGAAACAGCAGCCATGTCCGGCTACATTAACAAAAACCTAGCCAAAGGGTTTATCAGACCATCCTCTTCTCCTGCTGGGGCTGGATTCTTCTTTGTTGAGAAGAAGGATGGGGGACTCAGACCCTGCATAGATTACCGTGGACTCAATCTAATTACTATTAAGAACTAATACCCGCTGCCACTCATCTCAGAACTTTTCGACAAGGTTCGTGGAGCTCACTTTTTTGCAAAATTGGATCTTCGCGGGGCCTACAACTTGATCCGCATCAAGGCGTGGATGATTGGAAAACCGCCCGAGATGGCCACTTTGAATACTTGGTAATGTCTTTTGGGTAATGTAATGCACCAGCGGTGTTCTAAGGTTATGTGAATTAAATTTTCAGGGATATACTTTACAAGTTTGTTGTGGCCTATCTAGACGACATTTTAATTTTTTCCAAGGATCTGCAGTCACACCGATCTCATGTACGAGAAGTTTTATCTCATTTTCATGACCACTGTCTGTGTGGAAAGGTTTCCAAATGTCTCTTCAAGCAATCCTCCATGCCATTTCTGGGGCACATCATCTATGGAGATTCTCTACAGATGGATCCAGACAAACTGAGTGCCATCAGGGACTGGCCTCAACCTAACTCCCTGAATGCTACCCAGTGATTCTTAGGGTTTTCTAATTATTATAGACAATTTTTTTTAAACTTCTCCACTCTGGTTGCTCCCATCACAGCTCTCACCAAGAAGGAAGCCAATCCTTCCCGTTGGCCCCCTTCAGCAGTTATGGCATTTCAAAATCTAAAAACAGCATTCTCCATGACACCAATCCTTCACCAACCACAACTTGAAAAGCCCTATGTTCTGGAAATTGATGCCTCTTTGGTGGGGGTGGGAGCTGTGCTGTCTCAAACTGCTGAGGATAGGAAGACTCACCATGTGGGTTCTTCTTGTAAAAATTTTCTCTGGCTGAGAAAAATTATGCCATTGGTGACCAGGAGTTACTAGCCATGCGCTTGGCATTGGAAGAGTGGCAACACCTTCTGGAGGGTGCAAGATTCCCTGACACCATCATTACAGATCATAAAAATTTGGTTTACCTCCAATCAGCTCATCTATTAAACACCAGACAAGCTCATTGGTCCCTCTTCTTCTCTAGGTTTGACTTCAAGCTTCAGTTCCACCCCGGAGTCCTGAACAAGAAAGTTAATGGCCTGTTTCGGTCATTTCTATCTGCACAAGAGGAAGGGAATGAACCTCAAGTTCGCCCAATCCTGGACCCTCTCGTCTTTGCTTCCACTCAACTCCTGTCTCCCCCACCAGGCAAAATATTTGTTGCTCCACAACTGTGTAAAAGCTTACTGGACATTCAGGCAATCTTAAGACTTACAAACTTTTGTAGCGATGTTACTGGTGGCCGGCCATGAAAAAAGACATTTGAGAGTTCATCATGTCCTGTGTCAAGTGTGCAAAAGTTGTGGGCCCATGACATCTTTTGCATGTTCCAATTGTTCGATGGACGCACTTCTCTATGGATTTTATTTCAGAATTACCACCATCCAAATGACATAACACCATTTGGGTGGTTGTGGATTGATTTTCAAAGATGGCCCATTTTATTCCCCTAGTCAGTTTTCCTTCTGCTCCACAATTGGCAAATGTATTCATCTGAGACATCTTCAGGCTATATGGTTTGCCAAAAGAGATAGCATCCGATTGAGGGTACAATTCGTAGCCAAGTTTTGGAGAGCACTGTGTGCATCCTGCAGAATTAAGTTCAAGTTCCTTTCCATCTATCACCCATAAACATATGTTCAAACAGAGAGGGTGAATCAAAAGCTGGAAACATTTATCAGACTTTTTGTATCCTCTTCACGGGATGATGACTCGATCTTTTACCGTTGGCGGAGTTTTTGCATAACTTCAGATATAATTTTTCTTCTGATTTCACTAAATTTTTTGCAGTCTATGGTAGACATCCACAAGTAAGAAAAAAAATATATATATATAAAGTACCTCTGCGCTAATAGATAAAAAACAAAATATGTGAGATGGCAGAAAGATACAGATGATATAGCTACTTCTAAAAAATTGTAAGAACTTGATCAGAATATATATATATATATAAATTTTAATAAAATAAAAAACATGAAATTATTGGTTAATAAATATATGAAGATGGGCAGTAGAACTTTCCTCTTGTTGACCAGGGGGTGGTGTGTTGTGGTTTCAGGGTGCTGCACCTTTGTGTGGGAGTAGGGGGGGTAAGGTGTGCTCTCCCTGCTAGTAGTGGTGATGGTGATGACTTGTGTGTGTTTGTTAGTGGTGTTAATTGGAATGTTTCTTCTGGTGTTGGTGTTGTTTTGGGAGTGAGAAGGAGGGTGTGATTGGGTATGGAGTGTAGTTTGGAGTAATGCCAAAAGGGGAATGAGATAGGATCAAAATGAGGCAAACGAGACACAGTAGTTTGGGGCAAAATCTTTTATTGAGTAGTCATAATACTGCTCTGTTGAAGTCCCGGGCAGGTGGGTAGGCTTCAATGATGAGTGGTGATGAAACTGGGGAGGTAGGTGGACCCTTTCAGGGGGCTCCTTAAAAAGTAGAGAACATAATTTAAATATTATTAAAAAATACAAACAACATAGTGTCTCTAGACACTTTAGTATATATCTTGATGGGAAACCAGAAGACATGACTATTTTGGGGGTTCAGCATATTAAAAAAACATATAAAGGAGGTGACAGAATCAAAAGGCTGTGTTCTCAAAAGGCCTTCTGGATGTTTAGGTTAAGGACATTATTTCCTAATGGATTAAACAAAAGTATCGATTTCTAATCATTTGCTTAAGGATATTGGGTGGATCTCCATTGGGGGATTTAGATGTGGTTCTCCTCTTTAGATTAATGTTATATTCTATTGGGATATCATTGTGAAGAAAGGATTTTATAAAAATCACTGTCAACAATCTTCACAATGTTATCCATTAGATATTACTGAGTATCTTGTTTATTTGGGAGTTACCACACAGAATTTCCCCCCCATATGCATAGGCAAACACAGGGGGGATTCTGGCTGCCTGGAAACCCCCCTTCCCAGCCCACACCATGACCACAATAGAAACAGTAATATCATAGAATTTTACTAGTGCTGCATCTTCTTCTCAGTATCACAAACTACATAATTAGCACCACCTTATAACATGTATCAGACAGTAATAAATAACTTGTGCACCAACTAGGAGATCTGGAAACCATGCACTGTAAGGGATGTACTGCTATAGAGCCCAGTATGTACATGTATGTCCAGGGCAGTGCTAGGTTATTCTGCTGCTCCCCCATTCTCCCAGACTTTCTCCAATACTCTGGAATGGTGCTCACATCTAAAATAAAAACATTCAGCTCAGGCATGATGGCCCTACTGACGCATATAATGGCTTACTGAGATCGCTGGTCCTGTATATGCCAGAATTATGACACATAATATACTTTGTATGATGCATATTAAAGCTGGAGAAGTGATAATTCTGCCATCTTCATGGACTGGCCACACTCACTCTAAAATCAAGCATTTGGAAACTCCCCTCTAGAAATATATGACCACAAACTGCTATAGAGTAGAGGTAAGAGTGGCAACCTAGGGAATATAGGATCTGGGGTTCGATTCTAGAGCCATCCAATTAATTATATGTTTTTTATTTATGTATGACCAGTTTTCACAACTAGAATTAGGTGAACGTTCTATTATTGGATTGTCTTAACTAAATTACATCATTATATAAATTATCTCTTTTTCTCTTCTTTTTTTACATGGACAAATGCACATAAATAGATATATGTACTGTATGGACTATCTAATTGGCAGGGTTCCTTAGTCAAATTGGTTTAGAGTAGAGGTTAGATTAAACATCTAGGGAGCAAAGGGCCAGGAGTTTGATCCTAGTAATGTCCATCATTTTTTATTAAAGTTATGACTAAGTTATACTGCTAAGAACTCGATCAAATGTTTTTAAGATTTGTAATTTAATTTAATTTTATTATTTGTTGATATATTCTACTTATGTAAATGTATATTTAGATGTCATTAATCCTTTAACATTAACTTTATCTCGATATCATGCCTGTGTAGATTTCAACATTAACTGGAAAAGCAATCAATCATTAAGTATCATGTGGTACAAAAGAAACAAAGCACAAAAGCACACCTGAGTTAAATTAATTATTCAATTAAATGACCAATCAATTAAATTTTATGGCTTTAAAAGATAGCTGGAGGAGGGGATCAGTAGTCTTTGAAAAAGCCCCCCTTGCATATAGGGTGGAAATGCATCAGAGGGATCCCCAGCTTTCTTCACTCGGCATAGATGCTCAGCCACCAAATCTTCTGATTTTCCAAAGCACTGCCAGGCCATTTATGCAACCACCACCTTTGATTCACTGCGGCAATTTGTAACCATGCCGCACTGTCAGACACTGGTCCAGCAGAACACAGGCTGGCATCGCTTCACACTCTGTAGGCTGTTGCAGCCCAAGTACAGCAGGACATCTTTAAGACTCGGAGTACACTGGCGGTGAAGCCTAGGCAGTCACCACTCCATACTTCCAAGGCTTTTGCAGCCTGATTACGGCAAGATGCCATCAGGAGATAGAACAAATCAGCGTGTGAGCACTTATATAAGACTTTGCTTATTTCAAGTTGTCAGCAACTATTGCCCTCATGGGACTTCAACTATTGTATACATTATTCTGAGGAGGGCAAAAGTTAAACTGATCTACAGGAATATTACTAATTATTAGTAGTATATACTACATATTTGATTCATTTTTTCATCAAGATACCTAAACTGGATGTGATGATCATTACTAAGGAACTAAGAGACATTGAATTCAATTGATCTATTGACTATTGTGACCTATATGACTCTATATATTTTCAATTGGTTGATGTAAGAATTTTTAGGGATTGATTGATGATTACATTTTAACTATCTATTAACCAATAATTTCATGTTTTTTATTTTATTAAAAATTATATATATATTCTGATAGAGTTCTTACAATTTTTAGAAGTAACTATATCATCTGTATCTTTCTGCCATCTCACATATTTTGCTTTTTATCTATTAGCGCAGAGGTATTTTATATATATATTTTTTCTTTTTAGTCCTTTAATTTGGAATGAGCTTTTCACAGGCTCATTTTTATCTCTGAAGCTGAATTACTTGCCAATCTGTATAGATAGTTATTTATTTAATTTCATCTGATAAGCGCCGGAGTCCTTTTGATTATTTTCTTTTTGTGGTGTGTTGTGTGATTTAACTCCTGGCAGCTATAATTGTATTGATAACCGATAAATTGAATTTACATTGACATGGCAGAATTTACATGTTTCACAAATCGTTTAAGTAGAAGAGAGAAGTATATGAATAGTAACAATCATGTAGACGACAATGTTATTAGAGAAGAACCTGACTCTGAAATGATAAAAGTTTTTTTAAACTCGAACAGCTATTGAAGGATGAGATGTGCCATTGGTGGGACAGTATATCTTTGGGGAAATATTTAAATAAAAAACAGATCCTCAGAGGTTTGAGGATTTTTAAATCTCTCTCTATGCAGGATGATACTGACCTTTCTCAGAATTGGTTTAAAACATTGGATGAATGCTCCTTCAAACTCATGGAGCTATTGATTTCCTATAGGGAAAAAGTTATGAAACTATTAATAACATTGAAGACACCAAAAATACACTATCTAAATTTAAGGATTCTCCCGTGTTTTCAGAAAGGGATCAATTAACCAACAAAAGAGTAGAGGAATTTGAGAAGGAGATTATGGTAAATAAACAAAAAATCTTCGAGGGACAATCAAGATTACAAAGATTGAGTTGTCAGAAACTATAGGAAAATAATTAGACTTCCATTTACCAGAAGGAGAGATGTGATGAATGATAATGAGGGAGAATCTCCAAACAATTTTAGATTCACACATCCTAATGAGAGAAAACAACTTCCTAAAACTCATTCTTTAACACATATGGGAAATCATAGATCCCCCAGACACATCAGCCCCTCTGAGTCTAATCACAGAGCCCCTCATAATAATTCAATTAGAGAAATAAGACCCTACATATCCAGAAATCACTCCAAAAGGAGTTTTTTAGAGGAGAGCCCTCAACCAAGAAAGTTTATCCATCCAAATCACTATGTACCCCTTTCACACAACACCCCAAAAAGAGTCAGAGAACAAGAGGAGTTAGAGGTTGGAGAAAATTTCACAAGAAAGTGAGACTTCGCTAGACTCAAAGGGAAAATTCAACCTTTCAGGTAAACAATTTACTGATGCTCAGATCAAGCTGTTACAGAAGGACCTAAATTATGCCCCAAGTAAAAATCCCAATTTATTTGAATTATTTGTGGACCTGAACCAATTTGTGAGAACACTTTGTCGCAAAAGATACTTTGTGTCCAAGCAATTGAAAAAAGATGATGGTGGGTATTCATCCCCTATATTATTTGATCAAAAAGATGAAGAAATACTTAGGATCTTAGAAGAATTAAGCAGAGAGTGTTCAACTTAATGATACAGATCCATAATTTACTCCTATATATGATATTAACTCACTCAGCTCAAGTGAAGTTAGTAGAAATAATATTAAAAAAAGGTCAACTTTCTTTCACATTAGCCACAAGTCTAGTACTGTGCTGTTTTTTTATAAAAAAAAACTCTCAATGATTTTGAACAAATATGCAATAAGAAATCAAATAGGTCTAATTTAACCAAATGGGAAAAAAAGGCTCTAAAGGAGCTAGAACAAGATCTATTGATTGTCATTTGTAATGCAGGCAAGGGAGGAGGAGTAGTATTGATAACCAGAGATTATTACTTGGAAGAAGCACTGAGGCAACTTAATGAATTAATCCTACCCCTGCATTTCAGATCCAATATAGAGAGTTATTAACTAAAGCACATCAAAATGATATAATCTCTAGAGATTAATTTACATTTTTGTAGGTTGATTTTCAGGTTACCACCATTTTTTTATCACATCCCAATCCATAAAACACTTTTAGTACCTCCCGGGAGACCTATTATTTCTGGTATTGGGTCCCTCATTTACAACTTATCACAGTTTATAGACTTTTTTTACAGAAGTATGTATGTGCCCTGAAATCTCATATAAGAGATACAATGCATATTCTCAATGTCATTAAAGACATTGAGTAGAAACCAAGCTACAAATTCTGACATTAGATGTACAGGCATTGTATACTCATATCCCCCATAATTTGGGGGTGCAGGCCACAGCAATTTTTTGGCAGAGGACCAAGCGATATCCCTGGGCATGAGACAATTTATATTGGATGCAATTATGTTTATTTTGACAGGTAATTATTTCATATTTGAGGGGATTTTTTACTTACAGGTGGTAGGAACGGCCATGGGCACTAGGTTTGCTCTGAGCTTTGCCAATCTATACATGGGATTATTTGAATAACTATTCATATGGCAGGGTCCTTTACAGACTAAAACCTGGTGTACTAAGGCCGTTATATAGATGACCTTTTTTTGATTTGGGGTGGGGACGAACAATCAGCACTGAGTTTTGTTTCACATTTAAATTCCAATGATTGGAATCTTAACTTTTCTCACTGTTTGGATCACCAGTCTGTTAATTTTTTGGATCGCACTATTTCGGTGGAAGCACATATCACTACTGTTAATTATAAGATAAAAGTTGACACTAATAACTTTTTACATTACTCTAGCAGACATTTTAGGCCATGGCTTGACAACATTCCTCAGAGCCAATTCAACAGAATTAGCTGCAACTGTACGACATTAGAGAACTATAAGAGACAAGCACAAATCATGTCACAGGATTTTTTAAATAGAGGATACCCAGCGTCACTTTTAGATAAAGCTTACACTAAGACCTTGAATATGAATAAATCTCAAATGCTTATACTGAAAAAACAACAGGAGAGAGATAAAGGGAAAGATATACATTCTATGAAAACTGGGATATGTTGTGTGTCTAAATTCAACAATAAATCCAATCAGATCAGGAAGATTTTGAATACAAATTTCAACATTCTTAAACAAGATCTGATCCTCAATGAGGTATTGGTTACCAAACCCAACATAGTTTTCAGAAAAAATAAAAATCTTAAAACACTCTTGGCCCCAAGTGGTTTGAAACAAATTCCAATGAAGATTAAAATGGGTTACCCTGGGAGCTGATTACAAAATCCAGTACAAAGTTGTTTTAAATGTGGCTGTCATAGATGTCTGACATGTAGTTTCATACCTAATAAAACTAAATCAGTTGTGAGTAATATAAGTCAGGAAAAGTTTCCCATCACTGAATTTATTAATTGTGAGTCCACATACTGTATATATGTCATACAATGTCCATGTGGACTCCAGTATATGGGCCGTACAACTCGGTCTTTAAAAATTAGGTGTAGAGAACATTGTTTAAATATTATTAAAAAATACCAACAACATAGTGTCTCTAGACACTTTAGTATTTATCTTGATGGGAAACCAGAAGACATGTCTTTTTTGGGGGTTCAGCATATTAAAAAAAATGTGTAGAGGAGGTGACAGAATCAAAAGGCTGTGTTCTCAAGAGGCCTTCTGGATCTTTAGGTTAAGGACATTGTTTCCTAATGGATTAAATGAAAGTATCGATTTCAAATCATTTGCTTAAGGATATTGGGTGGATCTCCATTGGGGGATTTAGATGTGGTTCTCCTCTTTAGATTAATGTTATATTCTATTGGGATATCATTGTGAAGAAAGGATTTTATAAAAATCACTGTCAACAATCTTCACAATGTCATCCATTAGATATTATTGAGTATCCTGTTTATTTGGGAGTTACCACACACAATTTTCCCCCCCATATGCATAGGCAAACACAGGGTGGATTCTGGCTGCCTGGAAACCCCCCTTCCCAGCCCACACCATGACCACAATAGAAACAGTAATATCATAGAATTTTACTAGTGCTGCATCTTCTTCTCAGTATCACAAATGACATAATTAGTACCACCTTTAAACATGTATCAGACAGTAATAAATAACATGTGCACCAACTAGGAGATCTAGAAGCCATGCACTGTTAGGGATGTACTGCTATAGAGCCCAATATGTACATATATGTCCAGGGCAGTGCTTGGTTATTCTGCTGCTCCCCCATTCTCCCAGACTTTCTCCAATACTCTGGAATGGTGCTCACATCTAAAATAAAAACATTCAGCTCAGGCATGATGGCCCTACTGACGCATATAATGGCTTACTGTGATCGCTGGTCCTGTATATGCCAGAATTATGACACATAATATACTGTACTTTGTATGACGCATATTAAAGCTGGATAAGTGCTAATTCTGCCATCTTCATGGACTGGCCACACTCACTCTAAAATTAAGCATTTGGAAACTCCCCTCTAGAAATCCTGCATTTGCCACAGATATGTGTGGATTGATTTTCCCCCTCTCATGTTCTGTTCCTCACCGTGGGTCTGACTGGTGTGCACTCCACCCAAGATGTGGAACATACCAGACACTCTCATATTGAATATATGACCACCAACCGTGTATTCTGAGGAAAGCATGTATTTTTGCTATTGATGTGAATCGATCTGTGGCAATTAAATAGCTTTAGGCAATCAGTATAAGATAGGATTGTCAGTTCTAAACATTTACTGTCCATCAAAGCAACACATAATACCGACAATGCTGGGATATGTCATTATAAAGTGAATATACCAGTATTGTCAATTGTTTAGTTTAGAAGGTTGCCATCATCTGATGTTCAATGATATATTGGTTAAGCTTCTATAGAATAATGATAGCAGTTAAGCTAGAGTGGAGCCAGTGTCTGTAATTTAGGGGGATATTATCAATATATACAAATGGATAAGATCATGTAGTATGATATATGCCCAAAGTTTTAAGCGACCAATTTAATGTTAGAGACCTTATTAAATATTTATTATCCTACCTAAATATTTCTTGTTTCCTCCTTAGTGGATTAGTTCGTGGTTAATTGTATTTAGTTATTAGACTTGTATAACACTATTGTCCAGGCTTCCCTAAGGTGAACTGCTATAGAGTAGAGATAAGAGTGGCAACCTAGAGAATATAGGGTCAGGGGTTCGATTCTAGAGCCATTCAATTAATTATATGTTTTTTATTTATGTATGACCAGTTTTCACAACTAGAATTAGGCGAACATTCTATTATTGGATTGTCTTGACGAAATGACATCATTGTATAAATCTCTTTTTCTCTTCTTTTTTACATGGACAAATGCACATAAGTAGATATATGTACTGTATGGACTATCTAATTGCTAGGATTCCTTAGTTGAATTGGTTTAGAGTAGAGGTTAGATTAAACATCTAGGGAGCAAAGGGTCAGGAGTTCAATCCTAGTATTTTCCATCATTTTTGATTAAAGTTATGACTAAGTTATACTGCTAAGAACTCGATCAAATGTTTTTAAGATTTGTAATTTAATTACATTTTATTATTTGATGATTTATTCTATTTAAGTATATGCATATTTAGATGTTATTAATCTTTTAACATTAAATTTATCTCGATATCATGTCTGTGTAGATTTCAACGTTAAATGGAGAAGCAATCAATCATTAAGTATCATGTGGTATGAAAGAAACAAAGCACAAAACATGAAAAAAGAAAACTCTCAAGAGGCGCTAAGAGGGTCAAATAGGCTATTAAGATAGCAGCTGTGGGGAGAAGTGTCAGATCTCCCAATATTCTCAAAAGAGAAAAGGATACAAATAGAATAACACAGCGCTTAAAGTAACAATATAAACAATAAACACTGATCCAGAATTCAATTATTTAATATAAAAATTACACATTAAAAAAACTGGAAATAATCCTTAAAAAGTAGCAGCTTGATTCAACATATAATCACACATGTAACGACAGTACAACAGTGGAAATCTGAGCAATGATCATATAGTTAAGTCCAATGTGCAGCTGTCTCAATAGGGGTCTCCCAATGGGCCCGATGTAATATCCCTAACTCCAATAGCAGCTGTATAATAGTAAATCGCGTGCTGGCAAAATCAAAAGGTCTGAGAATGACCTATATAAAGCTCACCCTTGAAGAGGAGTCCCGCAATAAGGAGATTGTGATGTTCCTTGTAAATCCAATGGGAAATGTTCCACAGGCGGCCACAAGCTCCGATGGTAACTGATGCTCACACACCTGTGTGGTGTGTAGCGATGAGGCATGAAGTGGCACGCCGCAATAGATTGGGCTCCAGCCGGGTGTCCGAATGCCACCTCGAGTGTGGAAGTGGTCAGGCAACTCAGCGTATTGGTCTCCGGGCTCCCGCCGAACGTCCGACTCCGGCCGGGCGTCTGGCTGACGTGAAGTAGGTGGAGGGCAAGTGAGCAATAGGTAGGGATAGCCTGGGAAGGTGCCGCTGTAGATGGTGGGGTCAGATGGTTGAACCCAAGCTGATGAGATGAGAGAGCAGCAATACCTGACGCGTTTCCCCGTGGCTCCGCCCATGGCTTCGTCAGAGGTTAATGCCTCTTTCTCAAAGCAAATATGTATATATAGTGCTTCCCTTTAAATTAATACTTGCAGCTGTTATGATTTAACCATTGAGTACAATATACATAGCAAATAACCTGACATCATATATGAGTTCACAACAATGGGAATGTTAGGCAACTAAAGTAGAAGGCAATCTATTGTCTGAGCAGACCAATATATGAAAATATATAGATAAAAAAATAACTAGAGATCTATTGGATATTAAGTGAATAAACAAGGTAAATTAGTATATGATAAATTAATAAAATAAAGTATTATGACCTTTAAAAAGCAACATTTATTTATAGGCCAAAAAAATAAATAAAACATATAAATACAAATTGGTGAAACATAAATAAAATAAATGAAGTTTACAGAAATAAGGAAATATATATAATAAATATGGATAATATAAAAATAATATAAAAATAATATATTGAAAATGAAGTGAAAAATAATAATTAATAAATAAAATAAAAAAAAATGAAATATAAGAATAATAATAAAAAGTGATAAAACATACCTGAGTTAAATCAGTCATTCAATTAAATGACCAATCAATTAAATGCTATGGCTTTAAAAGATAGCTGGAGGAGGGGATCAGTACTCTTTGAAAAAGCCCCTGTTGCATATAGGGGCGAAATGTGTCAGGGGGATCCCCAGCTTTCTTCATTTGGCATAGATGCTCAGCCACCAAATCTTCTGATTATCCAGAGCACTGCCAGGCTGTTTATGCAACCACTGCCTTTGATTCACTGCAGCTGATCCGAAGTACCCATGCCACACTGTCAGACACTGACACAAGAACACAGGCTGGTGCCGCTTCACACTCTGTAGGCTGCTGCAGCCCAAGTACATCAGGACATCTTTAAGACTCGGAGTACACTGGTGGTGAAGCCTAGGCAGTCACCACTCCATACTTCAAAGGCTTTTGCAGCCTGATTACAGCAAGATGCCAACAGGAGATAGAACAAATCAGCGGGTTAGCACTTATATAAGACTTTGCCTTATTTCAAGTTGTCAGCAACTATTGCCCTCATGGGACTTCAACTATTGTATACATTATTCTGAGGGCAAAAGTTAGACTGATCTACAGGAATATTACTAATTATTAGTAGTATATACTACATATTTGATTGATTTTTTCAAAAGATCTGTGGATTACATCAAGATACCTAAACTGGATGTGATGATCATTACTAAGGAACTAAGACATTCAATTCAATTGAACTATTTACTATTGTGACCTATATGACTCTATACATTTTCAGTTGGTTGATGTAATACAATACACCCACCTAGTGAGCTGTTACAGTCATGTAATCTTGAGTTTGCCCTGTTCCGCTTGTCTGCATATATGTGTTTAAGTGGACAGTGGATACATCGGCATTTTGGAGGACACTAATTAAGTTTTTTTAATGTCCCTGTAAAGCAGGGATGGGGAACCTCCTGCCCATCCCATCATTTGGTCTGGCCCTCAGAACTTTATTCTGATAGACTCATTTCACTAGCAGGGTGCCTAGTATGGCACACTGCAGCCAGAATCTATGCAGAAGTGCTGCCTGGAGCATCCTTATGATGCTTCAGACAGTCACACCACTGAAATTACAGCTCCCTGGAACATCCTCAGGATGATTCAGGCAATGCTGTAATCACTGGTGATTGTTGCCCAGCCCCCATGTAACACCATGCGGAGGGGGCATGGCCTAGACCAGGCCTGCAAAAACTGTTATATATATCAAAATGGCCCTCAGCAGAAAAAAGGTTCCCCTCCCCTGCTGTAATAGCTGGGAATTGCTTTTCTAGTGAAGTGGAATCTAGATGGGATTTGGTAGCAGGGACACAGGACCTCAATTTACTATCTAAAACCCACTGCATTAATGGTGGATATTGGATGCACATCTAATACATAGATGTTATGGTGTCAGTGAATTGCTGTGCAACTGAGTGACTGCTGACATACTTGCTCCACCTTGCAAAGGATTGTTTAAGAGTCAATTGTTTTTTTAAACTACTACTAGTAGGCTTCCTGATACCCTTCTGGGATGAAGATCCACTTCCAGGAGCAGGCATAGCACTCAAGGATTCTTCTGAGGAATCCTGGATAGGGGAGGACTGAGTTAGCCTTATCAAATTGGATGCATGACTACTTCCGATCATAATTGATCATAATTGAGGATATTGTTGATGATGGTGTTGGTGGTGAAGATGGCAGGTGCTTGGATTTAGCAGAGAGAAGGGAGCTAGGTGACACTGGACTGCATCCACACCAATTAGTTTTTTCCATTCCCTACTGTTGTGTGTTCTCCCATTTGTGCTAGTCTGTATTCTTTGTATTCTTTCATCTATGCTAATCTATCTTTACCCATCTGCGATGCTCTGTCTTCCCAGGTCCATGCCACTCTTTACCACTCCATACATGTCGCTCTGTCCCCCCCAAACTGTGTTACTGTCTCCCCCATCCATGTTGTTGTCTTCCCCTATTCACACCACTGTTTTCCACCCATCTGCATCACTTTGCTACCCCCCTCTGCACCACTATTTTCCACCCATCTGAATCACTTTGGTCACCCCATGTATACTGTTGAATCTTCTCCCTCTCCACACCTTTCTGTCTCCCCCATCCACACTGTTCTGTCTCCTCCCCCCATCCACCCCACTCTTATCCCATCTGTGCAGCTCTATCTTCTGCTCAGACCTCAGTTGCATAGACTGCATGTGTGTATTCCAATGAGCACACAATTCTGTTAATTAGCAGCTCCACCATTTTTTGAGTGACAGCAATCTCACTCTGTGAAAGTACTGAATCTACAGTTAACCACAGGGTGTGATGGCATACCATATCTGTATTGTGCACAGAACACGTCAATTAAGACATCAGCCTTAATTATCGGGACTTCACTGCTTTTTTTAGTATGAGGTTTTGTGAAATTTTAGATCATGTCTAAGAAGCCTTAATGGGACATGTGAAACCGTAAGGTTTTTTGGCTATGGAATATATATATATATATATTTGTATATATATATATATATATATATATATATATATACACACACATATATATATATATATATATATATATATATATACATATATATTTACATGTTTGACAGGGTTCCGTGGTAGTCCGGCAATGTCCGCAAAGGGTCCAGCTTGCATTGCAGGTGTGGGAGTGTCCAGTGGCATCTGTAGGGTTTTATGCTACTTTGGAAGTGAAGTAGCCAGTGAGAGAATGGCTGCAAAACCACTCCCCACCATCAGTCACAGTGATGTCATGACACCAGGTCTTTTAATGATGTCACAGCATATCCAAAATATTCTAGTTTTATTTAATCTTAACATTGATGTTATAGGTCATTTTATTTTTAATATGGCAGTCCTGGATGTTCAAGACTATGATATACAGTATGCTAGGGATGGCAACTGACCATTGATGGATTGCAAACTGATGTTAATGAAACATTGGTGGCTGTGGTCTCAAACAATCAATGGCTTTTATTGATGGTCTATTGGCCATCAATGGTACAACTTTCAAACACCATCATTACAGTACACCATAAGAATTGCTATTTTTATTGTATATAGTGTTTAAAATATATATTTTTTAGAAAATCGTGTTGGATAAGTTTTAAAAAGATGTTCTTGCCCTAATTCAGTCATTAAAAAAATTACAATTTCTGAGCGTTTTTTGAAAAAAATGTGTCAGTTAAGTGTTTAATAAACTATGTAATCATATAGAATGTTTGCATTAATCAATAATTAGATCAGAGGTCTAAGGCTTGCACAGATAAATGGAGGTGGAGTATTTAGTGAAAGCCAGGTAAAGGATTGATTGATTGATTGATTGATTGATTGATTGATGGCTAAAAGTAATAACTTTAAAAAAAGTAAATCAGAGACAAGTAAAAACTATTAAAAAATAAGCTTCCAAAATCACAATGAGATTTTTAAACTGTAAACTAAATCCAAACAGCAAATCACAGGCCTCAGAACAAGAGATTTAAGGCAGAGTAAAAGTCTAGTCAAAGTTGATAATTATTTATTATATAATTATATGATGTGATGATACTACTCTATATGTATGGAGAATTGCACCTATATGACTGTATGAGAAGCTAGCCTTGCAAGAGACAGAAAAACATGAAAAAAAAAACATGAATACCCCAGTAAAGTACAATAATATGCTGCCTGTCAAACACACACAATAATGGATGATAGGGAAGATGATAGTATACCTGTGGATGAGCTGCCAGAAATGAGACCTATATGCCTGAATGAGAAGCTGGTGATGCAAGATACAAAAGAACATGAATGCCACAGTAAAGTACAGTAATATATGCTGTCTGTAAAACACACATAGGTGACACATGAAGGAATTGTCCCTGGGCCCTCCCACCCACCCTTATTTCGTAAATTAAAAAGGACTAGCACAGTTTAACAAACCAAGCACATTAGTGACAGGGACTGACACTTTTATGGCTAAAGTATTTGGTTTGTTTGGGCCCCCATAAACCAAGCTACCAATGGGCTTAAGGCAGCTGACAGTGTTGTTAGTCATCATCACAGTTGAAATATATCATTATCATCCTCATCACTTTTGTTAATGTCATCCAATTTTAGCTCATTCCCACTAGAATCTGTCATTACAGAAGTCTCTGTTATTTGTAATTTTGGCAAAGGTCTTTCTCATAGAATTTGTAGTTCATTTTGCTGAACACCAGTTTTTCCACATTTTTTGGAAGTAGCCTCCTACACCAATTGCTTTGGAAGTAGCCTCCTACACCAATTGCTTTGGAAGTAGCCTTCTATACCAATCGCTTCATGGCTGTGTTAAATGCTATTTTCGAGCACACACTGGAGGTTGGGCAGCTTAAGTTAAGCAAAACTACTGTAGTTTGTACAAGGGGCTTCAAATTTCCTCTTTTTAAAAGTAATCCTCCACCATTCTATTGATGCTTACTGTATCAGATTAAGTCATGACTAGAGTCAATATATGTGCACAATTCTTTTAAGTTTCAACCAGAGTTGACTCATCATCATCACCAGTGGATCTCATAGAAAAGATGAGTTTTTTTCTGGCAGCAGCATTTGCAGGAGAAACTGAAGCAGGAGATGTCAAGTCATGTGCCACTTGAGCTGACAATTTGCTCACAAAGAACTGTTTGTATGTCTTAAGATCTGTGTCAGTTGAAGAGAAAGACATTACTTTTAAACTAAGGACAGGGACTACCTAGGATCGATCTTGTAAACCCTTTAGTCCTTGTGAAGCGAGCTTGATCTACAAGTCCAAAATACTTAGTTGAATCACTTCATTTCATCTCCTCCTTCAACTTCTCTACCTGCTTGTCCAGCAGTTTAATTAAGGGTATGATTTAACTCAGGCTGGCAGGGACTGAAATGACTTCATTGGTTAAAATTTCAAATAGATTCAGTAGTTTTCATAAAACTGAGAGCTGGACTAAGGTAACATGTCCTTCTACCCTATCTCATGGCTTGATAAGGTGACTTGTTGCTGATCCAGTTGCTGAAGCATATAAAGTGTGGATTTCCACCTGATTAATACAGTACCTCTTGCTTTCATTGGTGCATGGGGGTGACCTAGCACTTCTCCAACCTTTAGTCTGGAGATCTGTAAGTTATTTTACAAAAAAAAGACAATAAAATTTACACTGCGGGAGTCCAAACACATACAGTCGATATATTATATGCTCACAGAATCTTGAATTCTTTGAATCAAGCCTTGGTTAATATTGCACCATTACCCACTGGTGATTGCAGATTGCACTGTTGGCTTTTAAACCTTCTGTTAGGTGTTCTTCAGGATACTCAGAAAGAGTTACTGAAAAACATCATAGTGTTCTATCGCAAATGGTGAATCAGCCAAATAAATCCTTCAAGTTCCTCTCACCCTTTATAAATGTGTTATTTAACATTGACATTCATTTATAATCATGATGTCCATTGGTTTAATAGTAATTGGATAAAGTCCTGTTATATCATTGCAGAGAAGTACAGTATAAGGACATAAATAATCTAGAGTGCTAGGGTGTTCCTAGATAAATAATGTCTACATAGGGATGGTCCTCCCAATTTAAGAAGGCACAATCAATATACAATTTTTTTCTATTTATTCAAATGTGATACTTCAACATTAAAGCAAACACATAAAATAATTGCAATTAAAATTAAAATATGAGTATTAAAATAAGGACCAAAAAATACTGAGAGCAAAAAATAAAATATTATGAGATAGAAAATAAATGCAGGGGTGACTGGGAAAATAGTTACTTAGGCAAGTGAATGCTTAATGAGGTATAAGAGGTTTATGTAGGAGAAGCAGAGTGAGTTAATGATTATAGACAGATAATCCAAGTCACAAGGTTGGCATAATGATTAAGAGACCTGTTGTTAAAAGTATCTCAAAAAGTACAGGCAATAAATGAAACAATTTGCATGTTAAAAGATATACAGTAGATGTAGATATAACTATTAGGCATGGGTATGAAATACCACTGGCCGCACGGCCGGTGGTTTGATTCCCGTCAGCGGCAGGCCGACATCAGCAGAGTTCCAAGCAGCGGAAGCTCGACAGCGCTGGAAATCCGATCGTGGATAGGTGAGTATCTACTAACCCAACCTAACCCCCTAACCCTAACCCTCCTTAGGGGTGCCTAACCCTAACTTCCCCCCCAAGTGCCTAACCCTAATCCCCCCTCTAAGTGCCTAACCCTAACCACCCCCTTCCCTGCTGCTTAAACCTAAGTCCCCTGGGGGGTGCCTAACCCTAAGTCCCCCCCCGGGGGTGCCTAACCCTAACCCTCCCTCCCCCTAGTCTATCCCTAACCCTCCCGGGGGGGTGCCTAACCCTAAGTCCCCCCCGGGAGCCCTAAACCTAACCCTCCCCCCCGCGGCTGTCCGCTGGCGGCGCCCGGCATCACTACGATCGGGATGCCGGGTGCCGGTCTCCCGGCATCAGGGAAATGTGGGCGTCTACATCTAGATGCCCGGCATTTCACCCTTGCCGAGATATGACAGTCGGGAAGCCGGCTGCCGGTATTTAGGCAGTAGGCTTCCCGATTGCTTCCCAACTATTATATATTAAAATGGACAATATGGGAAGAAAATTTTAAATCAACAATTTACTTGCAGATGGGTTCAGAGAAAAAAATACAATTTGCAGATGGTGTCAGAGAAAAAAAACTGTATTGGTGAAAGGAAAGTGATCTAGAATGAGTGTATTATGGTGTGAGAACAAAGATGTGTTTTCTAGTGTATTTAGTTAGTGTATCCCCTAAAATAATTATATTATATTAAATAAATAGATAAATTATAGATAAAATAAAATAGTCGTGTGAATTTTTATAATTATGGTGTATATGTGTGTAAATTTGCTAGGTACTATGTGGAAATATATAAACAGCGTGTAGAAAACAGGAGTTAAAGTGGTACTTATGAATACAGTTATACAGTCTTAATTTATTAGCCAATAAAAAAATAATAATAATAAAAATTTTATATGATGAAATATAAATTAATTTAGATTATTGAGCTGATTCATTAAATTGTTTGCAAAATGTGAGCATGTATAAAATATAATGTGAACTATATAATGATATAGTTATAAAAGAGCACAAGTTATAAAATAAACAGAAGTAAAAATTAGTTTAAAATGAGGAAAAGGAAATATCATAGTACATATTGACCTGAATCTTGTTTTAGTAGGTATCATAAATGAAAAACAATTTAAGATAGTTTCTTGGATCTGTCTCCTCCTCTAGGCCCTATAATAATCTGTTCCATGCCCATGTCTTCTGGTTCACTCTTATGTTAAATCCAAAAAGAGTTTTGATACACTATGGGTCGGGAGACATTTCTGTATGTTCAAGATATGTTCTTTTATTCTTAATCTTGATTTAAATGGCTGGGGGTTTTCTGATATATTGGAGCCTGCACGGACAATCTAATAAATAAATAAAGTCACAATGGCAGGTGATGTTTCCTTTGATGTTGAACTTTTTATGATTGGTGTTTGACACAAATTTTGCTGATTTAGATCCATGTTTAATGGCTTTGCAAGAGATATATCGGAATTAACCCTTGCTATTAATACAGATATGCCCAGCAATATTGGCGCGGCGAATTGCGCCACATACTGCATATGGCTTCCAGACTGCTTAATCCCGGCAAGGGTTAAATGACAGACATCTAAATCTAGACGCCTGTCATTTTACCGATGCCGGGAGATCGGTGCCCGGCATCCCGATTGAAGGGATGCCGGGCAATGGGCGGGAACAGACAAGTGGGGGGGAGAGTTAGGTGTAGGGATCCTGGGGGAGACTTAGGGTTAAGCACCCAATCGGGAGGTTAGGGTCAGGCTAGGGGAAGGGTGGTTAGGGTTAGGCACCCTCGGGGGGAGGATAGGGTTAGGCACCCCCCGGGGGACTTAGGTGTAGGTGGCGGGGAAGGGGGGGTTACATTTAGGCACTTAGAGGGGGGATTAGGGTTAGGCACAGGGGGGAGAGGTTAGGATTAGGCACCCTAAAGGAGGGTTAGGGTTAGGGGGTAGAAATAGGTTAGTTTATACTTAGCTTTAGGACGATCAGGATTTTCTCCTCTGTCTGGCTGCCGCTGCCGGGATCATACCAAACCCATTTAGGATCTTCTTTATGCTAAATGTTTGTTGATATCACATGCTGAGAGGAGACTCAATTCCCATGGTGATGTAACTTGTATACTGTACATAATAGTTACCATTGGTTGCTTCGTTTTGTGCGGGTTATTAACTCTATCATCTCTCTAGGCACTGTGTTGCATATGTACAGTAAATGTTATAGATAGTGCAGTATTTAAGATATATGATTGTTAATAGTGTTAATATCTGTACATTTCTTAGTCTAATAAATCTTATATAACATCCAGTGAGGCTGCAAATCTATACAGTACATCTTACAAATATGCTGATGACTGTATGAATTGTCTTCAGCATTTCTTGAGTTTATCTGACCTATTTCATTTTGTGCAACTCTGAATAGTTGTCATGCTCTGGAATTATGGGTTAGTTTTATTCATATAAATTCTGCACTGAGATATCAAGGATGTTTTAAAGTGGGTATTGCAAATGTAGCAAGTGAGACCCAGTGGGGGGACCCTAATCATGAATAAATTGATCCCTGAAAGGTCTTGTCACATTCTAGCCTGCGATAATAAAGCAGACTTCATTATCCAAATTCAGGCCTCTAGGTGCTTGTGTTAAATATCCATTTAAATTTTTCTTTATTGATAACCTTATCGTAGTCACCCCCCTCCCCCTCTTCTATTTTCCTGTTTAATCCCTTTGATTCCTAATCCCTTTGGATTGTTGTGGTGTACCATTTTAAAGTGATTCGACAAGCTCTAAGTTTTCAGTCATTTTTTGATGTTTCTTATGTGTTCAGCAGTTTTCATTTTGTACTTCCTTACTGTTCTGCCTACATACTGCTTCCTATAGGAGCATTCAGCTAGGTATGTTCCTATGTGCTATTGCCAGTTATATGATTTTTAATGCTGTATCCTTTTCTGGTCTGGTTTGACATTAATTTGTGTATCCCTTTTGTGATGGTTATGGATGTTTTATAGGTGATGCATGTACAGTATCACAGTTGTAAAAGACTTTTGTGTTTGTCAGTGTGGTCTGAACAGACTCTGGTGTTGGTAGGTGATTGGTAATAATTTTCCTCTTCCTAAGCGCTGAAAACCACCAGCCAATCAGCTTCCAACTGTCATTTTTCAAACACAGCCTGTAACATTACAGTTGGGAGCTGAGTGGCTCGTCGTTTATCACTCTCCAGTTTATCACTTTTCAGAGCTTAGTACTTCTTCCCCCAAGTATGGTGCTTTTCTGAAAATGAATAAAGATTTCACATCAGTTAGTACCTCATCTTTTAGTACAAGGGTGGGGAACCTTTTATCTGCCGAGGGCCATTTTACAGGCCAGACCACGCCCCCTTCGTGTGACCTCACATGGGGCGAGGCCAAAATAGCTGGTGATTGCAGCAATGCCCGGGGCATCCAGAAGATGCTACGGGAGCTGTAAGGGCAGCAGTTTGACCGTCTGAGGCATCCTAAGACACTCCAGGCGGCACTGCTGCTTTGATTCTGGCTGCAGTGTGCCATTCTAGGCACCCTGCTAGCCAGATGAGGCTAGTAGAAAAAAGCTCAGAGGGCCAGACCAAATGATTCTGAGGCCTGAGGTTCCCTATCCCTGTTTTAGTAGGATGTGTCAATTTCGGTTCAGGATTCGTCAAATTTGGCCAGTATCTTGGCTGTATTGGGTAATAAAGCAATGCATTGTGATCTCAACAGATTTATCTTAGAATTAGAACAATCTGACAAACATTTTTTATACTTGCCATTAGTGACATTTCTTATCTAGATATAGATATATGACAGCCCTGTTCTATTTTATTCTAAAATGTGTTTTGATGGCAGTTTTGCAGCAGTTTTGGCCTTAGTAAATCTGCAGATAGCAAAACCGCCGCCAAGCCACAGTCAAAACACATTTTAGAATAGAATAGAACAGGGCTGTTATTTAGAAACTGCTGCAAAACCAAACCCCCGGGGTTTAGAATAGAATAGAAACCACCACCAAACTGCCAGGGTTTAGAATAGAATAGAAACCGCCGCTTAGTAAATTTTGCCCTTTGTCATTTACATTTTACTGCTTCCCCAGCTACAGATCTCTCTGCTCTCTCAGATCTCTGTGTAGTAATATGAATATTTATAGAGAGATGTCTGACTACAAGGTCACCAAACAAACAAAAATGGCAGCTGCTCAATCAATCTAGCAGTACTAATCAGGTGCATGAAAGGGAGGGGTCACACTAAGTAGAGAAAGGAGGGGGATTTAACCCCCTATTGTACCTCAGCACACTGAATAATACCTGCAACAATATATGAAGACTATATGGTCATAGAAATTCAGAGATATTAGTTGCATGCATTTGCAAATACATGGGAGGCTGCTGGGCCACGTCACGGCTTCTCTGTTACCAGCAGTCCCTAACACTAAGGGGTTCACGTCCGGGGGGCAGTGCACCCCAAAAAACGTCCAGCCCAGGACACCCCCAGGGCATCACACGAGAATGGAAAAAGAGTGACAGTGCAGTGTAAAGTATAGCTGTGTATGAGTAATCATTAAGTGTGAAATGAGAGGTTAAAATATATGTGAAAAATACATGAATAATAAACAAACATAAAAGGTGATGTGAAAAGCAACTATGTGTATTAAGTGGTGATGCCCTGAGGAGGCCCAGCCAGACCAGTCCCGGGGGCCTACGCCCAAACGCTTACCCCAAATGTAAAATATACCAATTGGGGGTTAAATCCCCCTCCTTTCTCTACAAGGTCACCAACTCAGAATTAGAGGTTGGTCCATGTTTTGCCTCAGAGCACTGAACTCCTTAATTAAATTTACATTTCAAATGGCAGGAAGTCAAAATACCACTATGACTTCCTTTGCAAAGACATTTCCACCAAATTGCAAACTGAACTGGCCTCCTGAAAACTCCTTTTCCTTTCCTGGCAGATCTCAATAAATTCTCCTAACTATTAACATATATTCCGGCAGCATCCAACTGTGTCAGGATGTGGCCTGGGATCGGCCTTTACTCACAGCTGAACTGGTATCTTTAGGCTCTGAGACGTTCAGACGCCAGTTGTAGTGATGAGTTATGGCTGAGTATTCTCAAAGGGGCCTGCTAAGGCTTCCATGCGGGCATGGGCACAGCCATGTTAGTTCATCTCACCTGATCAGTCTCCTCCTGTGGTCTCTCAGCTGATCTCATGATCCAATGACCAGCTGCCTATGGGGTATTTAGGTCCGACACCTGCAACAGGAAGTTGCTGATCAACATCACTATATGACTGCACATAGTCGTTTCCTTGTGACAACCATCCTATGTTTTAGAAACTGTACTGCTTTCCTTAGTGTTCCTCGCTTCCATTGTTTCAGTGTTTGTTCCAGGACCTCCAGTGCATCTCAATTAGCAATTTTGTGTACTTTGTTCCTGTGTCTCAGTACAAGTTCATCCCTGCAACACCCAGTACGTTCTCGGAGCATCTTTGTGTACTCAGAGCCTGATTCAGACCCGCTCGCGAGCGCATAGCGCTTGCAAGCGGGTCGATGGATGGGCAGTGTGCATGCATGGCGTGCTCACTGCGCATGCGCAAGCCCCGAAGCGAGTGAGAACTTCACTCACTCGGGGCTCGCAGCAAAACGGTGCGGGTGTCCATGTTGATCAACAGCTCGCCCCATTTTGTAGGCTGGTCCGGGGGGTGGCTGCACAAGTGGAGGCATTCCCGAAGGAACGCCTGCCATTTGTGGATGGCCCTACTGACATCACGAGTGATGTCAGTAGGGAACTTTCTGCTCTATTAGAGCAGGAAGTTCTCTGGGGCTTGCAGTGGACGAGATCCTACCACAAGGGTCTCATCGCAAGCCCGATGGTCGCGATAATCATGACCATCGCCAGGCCACCTGCTAAAGCTGTGGGTGGTCACCCACAGCTTAGCGAACGGCCTGGAGGTCGGGGTAAATAAAACCGGCCCACCCTGATTCAGAGTGAACACTCGCAAATAGCGAGCGCCTCTGTATCAGGGCCTCAGTTCCTGTGTCTCAGTACAAGTTCATCCCTGCACATCCAGTACGTTTCCAGAGCATCTTAGTGTATTCAGGGCCTGATTCAGAGCCGCTCGCCCTGACAGAGCGCTCGCTCTGAATCAGGGCCGGGTTTTTTTCTTTTGGTGACCACCCACAGCTATAGCGAGCGGCCATGATGATGGTCATAATGGTCAAGACCATCGCGACCATCGGGCTTGCGACGAGACCCTTGTCGTAGGGTCTCGTTCATCGCAAGCCCCAGAGAGATTTCGGCTCTAACAGAGCCGGAATCTCTCCACTGAAATCACTCGTGATGTCAGTGGGGCCGCCCCCAAATGGCAAGCGTTCCCTCGGGAACGCCTCCGTTTGGGCACCCACCAAAGGGGCGAGCTGTCACTCAACATCGACAGCTCGCCCCCTTTGGTGCGAGACCCGGAGCGATGGATTGCCCATCACTAGCCAGGTCTTGTGCATGCGCACGACGGAGCCGCCTCCATCATGCGCATACGCTGTGGGCCACCATCGACCTGGTTGCGAGATCTCAGCGCTTGCGACCGGATCTGAATCAGGCTCTCAGTTCCTGTGTCTCAGTACAAGTTCATTCCTCTGCGCTATTTCTAGTGTTAGCTGTGTTAGTTATTTTCCTGTAATATTATTTTGTTGTTCTGTCACTCCCAGTTACATGTCCAGAGGGCCGCGACCTGCTCACTTGGTACAGCAAAAACCAAATCCCATTTGGAGGGGACACTGGAGAAAATTATATAATGTATAATTGTATAATGGTGGCTCCACCCTACCTTGTTATTGCCTCCATTCTTATACATTTAACACTTAAAAGATATCTAGCGGCTTTCATCCCTGTAGATGATAACTATGCTCCTTTCAGGTTGCACCAGAGGTAGTGTTGGATTAACGTCAACTTGCTGGTCTTTGATTGCGTTACCAGTATCTGAGAGAAAAACAACATGTGTCAAATATATCTCTATTGCATGGGTATTCAATATATGGAACTAGACATTCCAGCATGCCCTGCCACAGTTTTGCTATTAGGGCATGCTAAAATGGTGTCAGGGTATGCTAGGATGTGTAGCGCCACAACAGCTGGAGGGATGCATGTTGCATACCCCTGCTCTAAAGCATTCATCCTCATTCCTACCTCTATACTTGCCTTATGTCATTATACTGTAGTTTTTCTATACACATAATTTATTATTTTTATGTGAGAAAGAGAGCGAGAGAGAGAGTGAGAGTGAGAAGTGGATACATGATAAATGCTGTGGTAAAACTATAGTTGAATACTGTCCTGCAAACAAGAACAGTTTATTTTGTTATGCACAATAGTAGGTTGTGAAAATATTACTATATTGGCATAGGACGTAGTTATCCTGCAAACCATATCATTTTGAATTCACAGTTCTGCACATTATGCACTGCTGCCATTTTTCCATTGTTTGGGTGTGGTAACTACCTGAGACTGGCCAACAACAAAATTTAGGGGGACCTCCACCACTTTTGATGCACCCATCACCCTCAATCTCCTGGTCATTTAAAGAGGTGCAGGGCCCACCTCTGGCATGACAGTGATGCTCCAAAGTTTGTCCTTCAGGTGCCTCTTAAAATCCTGATAACTTAAAAAGAACAAGATCCATTAACTGCTTATCTGGCCATTATGTTTAAAAAAAAAACCTCAGAAATTGTCATTGTTCTTTTTAATTTAATTAACCTAACATATTTTTAAAGATATATTTAAATATTTTATTCAAACAATATATACCAATACCCAGTTCCATAGACACCCATTGTAACAGTACTTCCCCCCCCTTAGTGACAATAGATCCCCAGAGAGCTTACCCCCATAGTTGTAATGATCCCCAGTGGCATAGCCCCCACATACACAGAAATTTCCATAGGTGCTTAGGTCTTACATTTTTTCAACATATACAAAAGTTTAAAATTACGATGAACATAGTATTTTCTTTAATGTGCATGATCCGAGTCTCATTTACTTACTCATAAATCCTTCTCAATTTGATAACTAAGTGATTTAGGGGTCTATTTACTAAGCAGTGTTAGGGGACAGAGTGAAAAGTAATAAGAAAGTGATAAGGTGCCAGCCAATCAGCTCCCAACTGTCAACTCACAGGCTGTGTTTGAAAAATGACAGTTGGGAGCTGATTGGCTGGCACCTTATCACAGACTTATCACTTTTCACTCTGTCTCCTAACACTGCTTAGTAAATAGACCCCTTAATCCACCTAGTTTTAACCCCCAAAATGACATGTTCTTCAACTAAGGTTAATCTTCTTACTTTTCTTTTTGATTTTATATAATGATAGTATCAAGGAGTGCACCTTTAGTCAACTGGTTAATAATAAAACTTGAAATGCAATTCAACCTTGCAATTGTTGACCAATGGTGGAATCTATATCACAAAACTGTATATGGAATCGGCAGGGGCTGGCTGGCAACTTTTAGTCTGGGGGGCATATGCAATCAAGTGGCCCGGGCAGGGGGCGCAGACTGAGATCTGGCACTGTAGATGCAGATGGAGGGCCGTGCCTCTGGTCGGTCCACCCCCATAGCGTCCGGGTAAGTCCGGGCCACATAGCATCTGCAGTTACTGCACCTACAGTAGTTACGCCACTGCACACATTTACAGTAACACACATACATAGTCACATACATACAGTTACACACATACATACAGACACACTTATTCACAGTCACACACTAATACACACATTCATACAGTCACACACTAATACACACCTAGTCACAGATTAATACACACACAGTCACATACATACATACAGTTACACACATACATATGTATATATATATATATAAATATATATATATATATATTATATATACATTTATTCACTGTCACACACTAATACACACTAATACACACATACATACAGTAAAACACACCTACAGTCATAAATTAATACACACACACAGTCCACATATAATCACATACACACACATATATACAGTTACACACACATTCATAAATGTAGTCAGACACACATAGACAGGAATTGGTATGAATTCATAGGGGTGCCTAACCCTAACTTCCCCCCCAAGTGCCTAACCCTAATTCCCCCTCTAAGTGCCTAACCCTAACCACCCCCTTCCCCGCTGCCTAAACATAAGTCCCCCGGGGGGGTGCCTAACCCTAAGTCCCCCCCGGGGGTGCCTAACCCTAACCCTCCCTCCCCCTAGCCTAACCCTAACCCTCCTGGGGGGGTGCCTAACCCTAAGTCCCCCCCGGGAGCCCTAAACTTAACCCTCCCCCCCGCAGCTGTCCGCTCGCGGCGCCCGGCATCACTACGATCGTGATCCCGGGCGCCGGTCTCCCGGCGTCGGGGAAATGCGGGCGTCTATAAGACAGTCGGGACGCCGGCTGCCGGTATTTAGGCAGTCGGCTTCCCGATTGCCTCCGCATAGACACAGTCACAGACATACATACACACACTTATACAGACATACACATAGTCACACACAAACATGCATAAACACACTTAATATAAACACATACACAGACATACATACACAGTCAAACACACATACATACAGTTACAGAGACACATATATACACACAGATAGATATATACATACATACAGTTCCAGAGATATATATACACACAGATACACACATATATATATATTAGGGATGAGCGGGTTCGGATTTCTGAAATCCGAACCCCCACGATCCAAGTTGTATCCGAGTCAGACTCGACTTTTTCCGCCTGACTCAGATCTGAAATCGAGGCCAAACGTCATCATCCCACCTTCCGTATCTCACGGGTTTTGGATTCTATAAAAGGTCCCCACGTCGGTGCCATTTCTCACTCCGGCTGTGGACAATGAAGAGGGAGAGTGGGAGCTAGGGCTGGCTGGGCTGTGTTGTGCTGCTGTTGTCCATAGGGGCTGTGACCACTCAGTCCATAAGGGCTAACTGGGCTGTGTTGAGCAGTCAGTTGTCCATAGGGGCTGTGTCCACTCCAAAGTCTATAGGGGCTGGCTGGACTGTGTTGTGCAGTGTCCCATAAAGGCTGTAGTCCTAGAGGGGTGCTGTAGTGTTGTCCAGGGGTGATCTGTGCATCAGGGGTGCTCCCCCAAAGTGCAATCCAAAACATTTTTTTAATTTGTTTTCTGTGTTTGTGAATTGTGTGCGCAGTAGCCGCACATGCAACAACAAAGTAGCACCAGGCGTACGCCTCTGTCATAAATCAAGGGCCGGCTGGCTTGTCCTTTAAAGGGTGCTGTAGCCCCCAAAATGCACTCCAAAAAAATGTAAAAAAAAATTTTTTTGTGTTTGTGAATTGTGTGAGCAGTAGCCGCATGTGCATCAACAAAGTTGCGCCAAGCATGCGCCTGTGTCATAAATAAAGGGCCTGCTGGCTTGACCATTAAAGTGTGCTGTAACCCCCAAAGTGCACTCCAAACAAAATAAAAAATTATTTTGTGTGCACTGTGGCTGCACATGCTCAACAAAGGAGCAGCGCCAAGCGTGCACCAGTGTCATAAGTAAAGGGCCGGCTGGCTTGTCCATTAAAGGGTGCTGTAATCCCCAAAGTGCACTCCAAAAAAAAATACATTTTTTTTGTGTTTGTGAATTGTGTGCGCAGTAGCTGCACGTGCATCAACAAAGTAGCGCCAAGCATGTGCCTGTGTCATAAGTAAAGGGCCAGCTGGCTCGTCTGTTAAAGGGTGGTGTAACCCCCAAAGTGCACTCCAAACAAAACCAAAAAATATTTTCTGTGTTTGGGAATTGTGTGCACTGTACGTGCATCCTCAAAGCAGCAGTGCCAAGCATGCGTCTGTCTGTTAAAGGGTGGTGTAACCACCGAAGTGTGCTCCAGCAAAATAAAATAATCTTCATATTTCTGTGTTTGTGTGTGAAATGTATGCACAGTGGCCGCACCTGCATCCTCAAAGCAGCAGCGACAAGCATGCGTCTGTCTGTTAAAGGGTGGTGTAACCCCCAAAGTGCACTCCAACAAAATAAAATAATCTTTTTTTCTGTGTTTGTGTGTGAAATGTATGCACAGTAGCTGCACCTGCATCCTCAAAGCAGCAGCGCCAAGCGTGAGTCTGTCTGTTACAGGGTGGTGTAACTCCCAAAGTGCGCTCCAACAAAATAAAATAATATTTTTTTCTGTGTTTGTGTGTGAAATGTATGCACAGTAGCCGCACCTGCATCCTCAAAGCAGCAGCGCCAAGCGTGCATCTGTCTGTTAAAGGGTGGTGTAACCCCCAAAGTGCGCTCCAACAAAATAAAATAATCTTTTTTTCTGTTTGTGTGTGAAATGTATGCACAGTAGCCGTACCTGCATCCTCAAAGCAGCAGCACCAAGCGTTCATCTGTCTGTTAAAGGGTAGTGTAACCCCTAAAGTGCACTCCACAAAAAATAAAAAATTCTTCTTTTTTTCTGTCTTTGTGAATTGTGTGGGCTGTAGCCGCACCTGCATCCTCAAAGCCTGCAGTGCCAAGCGTGCGTCTGTCTGTAAAAGGGTGGTGTAACCCCCAAAGTGCGCTCCAACAAAATAAAATAATCTTTTTTTCTGTGTTTGTGTGTGAAATGTATGCGCAGTAGCCGCATGTGCATCCTCAAAGCAGCAGTGCCAAGTGTTCATCTGTCTGTTACAGGGTAGTGTAACCCCCAAAGTGCGCTCCACAAAAAATAAAAAATTCTTTTTTTTCTGCCTTTGTGAATTGTGTGGGTTGTAGCCACACCTGCATCCTCAAAGCAGCAGCGCCAAGTGTGCATCTGTCTGTTAAAGGGAGGTGTAACCCCCAAAGTGCACTCCAACAAAAATAAAACATTTTCTTCTGTGTTTGTGAATTGTGTGCACTGTACGTGCATCAACATAGGAGCAGCGGCAAGCGAGCGCCTGTGTCTCATAAGTCTGTTAAAAGGTGGTGTAACCCCCAAAGTGCACTCCACAAAAAATAAACAATTCTTTTTTATCTGTGTTTGTGTGCGAAATGTATGCGCAGTAGCCGCACGTGCATCAACACAGCAGCAGCGCCAAGCACGCGCCTGTGTCATAAGTCAAGGGCCGGTTTGGACATCTGGTCTGGACTGAAGGACGTGCCAACAATTTCTGACATGTCTCCTGTCACTGCATATGATACTGTCACCACTGACAGAATGGTGGAGGATTACATTGGTGACAGCATCCAAGTAGGGATGTCAGACAGTCCGTTCCTGTACTGGCAGGAAAAAGAGGCAATTTGGAGGCCCCTGTACAAACTGGCTCTATTTTACCTGAGTTGCCCCCCCTCCAGTGTGTACTCCGAAAGAGTGTTTAGTGCAGCCCGGAACCTTGTCAGCGAAAGGTGTAGAAGGTTGCTTCCAGGGATGTATCTAGGGGTCGGAGCGCCCCTGGCAAAATAAGGCACTGGCACCCCCCCAGGAACAATCACACATGATTGCAACTCTGACTGTCTCTGGCTTACCCCACCTCCCCTACTCATGGCTGGGCCCCCTACCAGTGCCGGATTAAGACTTTGGGGGGCACAGGGCACTTAAGACAGGCATGGATCTAAAATAAAAAGCACAGTGTCATCATTCAGTAGAGAGTTAACATTTTGTAGTAGATTTTAAAGAGACAGTCAATACTTTCACATTCTGTAGTGCTGTTGTGCTACATACAGTCTAATTTCTCTACCACAATTGCAAGCCAAATTTGGTCATAAGCCAGGAAACCTACCATTACATGAAATATTGATATATTCCAACTTCTTCCACCCATATTCTATGCTATAATTACTCAAGTTCCCCCCTCCTATTCTACAATATTTATACCCACCTTCTCCCACCCATATTCTACACTGTGTACACCCAGCTTCTTCCCCCTATTTTACAATATGTATGTCCACCTTCTCCCACCCTTATTCTACACTATATATGCCCATCTTGTGCCCCCGTGTTGTACTGTACACTACTGTATGCAGGGCCGTAGCTAGGGTAATGCGGCCGGTGCCATCGCACAGGGCACCACAGGTCAGGGGGCACTGTTTGGACCTTTCAAATTTCTGTTTATTATCATTCTCACTTATAACTTCCACTTATTTCATCCCCAGCATCTCCTGGCCTCCCCTATCTCTTCCCTGGCCCTTCCCCATGAGGCAAATCCCCTTTTTTGGGTGAATCATGTCTTTTTGAAAAATGAAGGGGGTGCCAATGCTCTTTCTGGCACAGGGAACCAAAAAGTCTAGCTATGGCTCTGACTGTATGTATGTCCACCTTCTGCTACCCACATCCTACACTATGTATACCTACCTTGTATCCCTCTACACTATGGTTACTTACTTTTTTTGTGTAGACTTCCTGTATCTGTAACACTCCTCCTGCCCCCTTTCATCCCTGCAGTTTGTGCAGCCAGTGTTTGTACACTGAGCCTGCACAGGCTGCCACTGCATGCTCATTGCTCACTCATTGGCTGGCCACAGAGCAGGCACAGCAGAGGAGCTCAGTAATCACTGATCTGCGCTGTTGCCATGACCAGTGATCCAAGCGGCAGTCCCCTCTCCTACACTCAAGGCCTGAAACCATTCACAGGTATCCCCACTTCCCCCATTTCCGGATGAAACCCACTCATGGGTGCCCCCACTCTTGGGTGAAGTACACTCGCGGGTGAGGCCCCCCTTCCCTGTCTCTAAACTGGAACACACTTGCAGGTGGGTGGCCTCCTGCACCCGCTGAAACCTCAGTTGCTCGGCCACAGGAGAGTCCCCTGTACAGCCTTATCCATAATGCGGTCCTGGCGTCCCCCTTGGCAGGCGCCCCTGGTGAGTGCCATCCTGTCCAAGGGGTAGATACACCCCTGGTTGCTTCCACAAAATGTGGAGAAGATGATGTTCATAAAAATGAATTATCAACTCTTCCAGGGAGACCAGCCTCCAGAACGAACAGAGGGACCTGTGGTGGTGGATTCCAGTGGGGACGAAGTAATACTCTGTGAAGATGAGGATGTACACAACAATGAAGAGGGTGAGGTATCGGTGGATGAGGAGGATGAGGACGACATCTTGCCTCTGTAGAGCCAGTTTGTGCAGGGAAAAATTCATTTCCAGCTTGTTTTGTGGGGGCCCAAACGAACCAATCATTTCAGCCACAGTCATGTGGAAGACCCTGGCGCTGAAATGATTGGTTTGTTAAAGTGTGCATGTCCTGTTTATACAACATAAGGGTGGGTGGGAGGGCCCAAGAACAATTCCATCTTGCAACTCTTTTTTTTCTTTGCATTATGTACTGTTTGGGGCCTAGTTTTTCAAACTGCCATCCTGTCTGCCACTGCAGTGTCACTCCTAGATGGGCCACGTGTTTGTGCCACCCTCTCGTATCGCTTAGCATATCCTTTTGGACATAAAAACACTATTGTGAGGTGTGAGGTGTTCAGAATAGACTGGAAATGAGTGGAAATTAAGGTTATTGAGGTTAATAATAGCGTAGGATCAGAAAAACCCACAAATTCTGTGATTTTAGCTGTTTTTATGCTTTTTAAAAAAAAAATACAGATCCAAGACACAAAACCCAGAACCCAAAACACGGAAGTGGTTTTGGGAAAACCAATCCAGATCCAAAACATGAAGAAAGATCCAGATCCAAAACCAAAACACAAAATACGAAACGTGGCCGCTGCACACTCCTAATATATATACCAGGGGTGTGCACCGGCCACTTTTCATGTTTTGTGTTTTGGTTTTGGATATGGATCTTTCTTCGTGTTTTGGATCTGGATTGGTTTTGCCAAAACCACCCTTCCGTGTTTTGGGTGTTGGATTTTGAGTTTTTTATCTGTATTTTTTTTTAAAAAAGAATAAAAACAGCTAAAATCACAGATTGCCTGACTCGGATCGGCCTCGGATCGGGGGGGCTCGGGGGGGTTCGGATTTCAGAAATCCGAACCCGCTCACCCCTAATATATACACACAGATACATAAACACATGCATAGTTAGAGACACATACATACACACAGATTGATACATACATATATATACAGTACATACATACAGTCAGACACATACTTACTAGGGGTGAGCGGGTTCGGATTTCTGAAATCCGAACCCCCCCGAGCCCCCCCGATCCGAGGCAGATCCGAGTCAGGCTCGACTTTTCCCGCCTGACTCGGATCTGAAATCGAGGCAAAACATCATCATCCCGCCTTCCGGGTCTCGCGGGTTTTGGATCCTATATAAGGTACCCGCGTCGGCGCCATTTTCTCACTCGGCTGTGGTCAGTGAAGAGGGAGGGTGGGAGTTAGTGCTGGCTGGGCTGTGTAGTGTAGTGTAGTGTAGTGCAGAGTAGTGTTGTGCTGTGCTGTGCTGTGCTGCTGTTGTCCAATACTTCAAAGTCCATAGGGGCTGGCTGTGTTGTGCTGTGCTGCTGTTGTTAATAGGGGCTGTGTCCACTACTTCAAAGTCCATAGGGGCTGGCTGAACTGTGTTGTGCAGTCAGTTCTCCACAGGGGCTGTGTTCACTCCAAAGTCCTGTGCAGTGTCCCAGTCCTAAAGGGGTGCTGTAGTGTTGTTCAGGGGGTGCTCTGTCCATCAGGGGTGCTCCCCCCAAGTGCTAAAAAAATAATATTTTTTCTGTGTTTGTGAATTGTGTGCGCAGTAGCCGCACGTGCATCAACAAAGTAGTGCCAAGCGTGCGCCTGTGTCATAAGTAAAGGGCCAGCTGGCTTGACCGTTAAAGGGTGCTGTAACCCCCAAAGTACACTCCAAACCAAATAACAAAATATTTTCTGTGTTTGTGAATTGTGTGCACTGTGGCTGCACTGCATCAACAAAGGAGCAGCGCCAAGCGTGCGCCTGTGTCCCATAAGTAAAGAGCCGCTGGCTCATTTCTTAAAGGGTGGTGTAACCCACAAAGTGCACTACTCTCGAGCAAACATAAAAAAATATTTTCTGTGTTTGTGTGCGCCTTAGCCGCACGTATATATCAATATAACATAAATGGAGGACCAAACTTTCTCCAATAAAAATAAAATAGGGAAAGATCAAGAACCACTTCCTCCTAGTGCTGTTGCTGCTGCTGGGAGTTGTTCATCATCCAAGAGAGGAAGTAGGAACACCACTACTTTTACTAAACAATTGACCCTCCAACAGTCCCTAGCGATGAGGATGAAGTACGGCAGCAGTCATCCTGAAGCAAAACGTATAACTGAGGCCTTGACTGCTATGTTGGTGTTAGACGTGCATCCGGTATCCGCCATTAGTGCAGTGGGATTTAGACAATTGATGGAGGTAGTGTGTCCCCGGGTTCCAAATCCCATCTAGATTCCACCTGCATCCTCAAAGCAGCAGCGACAAGTGTGCGTCTGTCTGTTAAAGGGTGGTGTAACCTTCAAAGTGCGCTCCACAAACAATAAAAATATATATATATTTTTTTCTCTTTGTGAAATGTGTGGGCTGTAGCCGCACCTGCATCCTTAAAGCAGCAGCGACAAGCTTGCGTCTGTCTGTTAAAGGGTGGTGTAACCCTCAAAGTGCGCTCCACAAACAATAAAAATATTCTTTTTTTTTCTGTCTTTGTGAAATGTGTGGGCTGTAGCTGCACCTGCATCCTTAAAGCAGCAGCGACAAGCGTGCATCTGTCTGCTAAAGGGTGGTGTAACCCTCAAAGTGCACTCCACAAACAATAAAAATACTCTTCTTTTTTTCTGTCTTTGTGAGATGTGTGGGCTGTAGCCGCACCTGAATCCTTAAAGCAGCAGCGACAAGCATGCGTCTGTCTGTTAAAGGGTGGTGACACCCTCAAAGTGTGCTCCACAAACAATAAAAATTTTCTTCTTTTTTTTTCTGTCTTTGTGAATTGTGTGGGCTGTAGCCACACCTGCATCCTTAAAGCAGCAGCAACAAGCATGCGTCTGTCTGTTAAAGGGTGGTGTATCCCTCAAAGTGCGCTCCACAAACAATTAAAAAAATTCTTTTTTTTTCTGTCTTTATGAATTGTGTGGGCTGTAGCCGCAGTTGCATCCTCAAAGCAGCAGCGACAAGCGTGCGTCTGCCTGTTAAAGGGTGGTGTAACCCTCAAAGTGCACTCCACAAACAATAAAAATATTCTTCTTTTTTTTTCTGTCTTTGTGAAATGTGTGGGCTGTAGCTGCACCTGCATCCTTAAAGCAGCAGCGACAAGCGTGCATCTGTCTGTTAAAGGATTACATCGGTGACAGCATCCAAGTAGGCATGTGAGACAGTCCGTACCTGTACTGGCAGGAAAAAGAAGCAATTTGGAGGTCCCTGTACAAACTGGATCTATTTTACCTGAGTTGCCCCCCTCCAGTGTGTACTCCTAAAGAGAGTTTAGTGCAGCCGGGAACCTTGTCAGAGAAAGGCGTAGGAGATTGCTTCCACAAAATGTGGAGAAGATGGTGTTCATAAAATGAATTATCAACTCTTCCAGGGAGACCAGCCTCCAGGATGTACAGAGGGACCTGTGGTTGTGGATTCCAGCGGGGATGAATTAATCCTCTGTGAGGATGAGGATGTACACAACACTGAAGAGGGTGAGGAATCGGTGGATGAGGAGGATGAGGACGACATCTTGCCTCCGTAGAGCCAGTTTGTGCAGGGACAGATTAATTGCCAGCTTGTTTTGTGGGGGCCCAAACGAACCAATCATTTCAGCCACAGTCATGTGGCAGACCCTGGCGCTGAAATGTTTGGTTTGTTACAGTGTGCATGTCCTGTTTATACAACATAAGGGTGGGTGGGAGGGCCCAAGGACAATTCCATCTTGCACCTCTTTTTTTTCTTTGAATTATGTACTGTTTGGGGCCTAGTTTTTCAAACTGCCATCCTGTCTGCCACTGCAGTGTCACTCCTAGATGGACCACGTGTTTGTGCCGCCCACTCGTATCTCTTAGCATAGTCATCCAGCTACCTCGGTGCAACCTTTTTGATATAAAAACACTATTGTGAGGTGTGAGGTGTTCAGAATAGACTGGAAATGAGTGGAAATTAAGGTTATTGAGGTTAATAATAGCATAGGAGCAGAAAAACCCACACATTCTGTGATTTTAGCTGTTTTTATGCTTTTTTTTAAAAAAATATAGATCCAAAACACAAAACCCAGAACCCAAAACACGGAAGGGTGGTTTTGGCAAAACCAATCCAGATCCAAAACACGATGAAAGATCCAGATCCAAAACCAAAACACAAAACACGAAAAGTGGCCGGTGCACACCCCTAATACTTACACACTTATACACACAGATAGATACACAGTCACAGAACCCACCCCCCTTCCTCTCTATCACCTTACAGCCAGGCAGGGTACAGTATACTCACTGCTTATATACTCTGTCTCCTCCATCCCCTCTCTCCCATGCTGCTGCTGCTGGCCTGGAACTGACTGCCGTGTAGCCCCGTCCCCTGTCCCGACTCCACCTCCCTGTTAGCCTCCTTCAAACTGCACTGCACTGTGACACTGTCACTGACTACAGCTGCAATTAATGGCCTGGGGACCGCTGCTAGAGAATGGAGAATAGGAGGCAAGTCATGAGGTAGGACGTCCAATGGAGTAGAGAGGACCAGCCCCAGCCAACGACCTTCCACAGCCTGCGCTGCTATGTATATGCAGAGCATGGCTGCGGGTGGCCCGGGGGGCACATGGCACCCTGCCCCCCGGCCCAGCCCGCCCCTGGGAATTGGTATGTAATACCGACAGATGGGATCCTTGCAGTCTGAATCCCGATGCCTGGATCCCAACAAGGTTAACATACCGACATTAGGTGGTTGGTATGCTAACTCTCTCTCCCTGGTGCCTGAACCTAACCCCCCCTAGTGCCTAACCTCCCCCTTCCCTGCACCCTAAACTTAACCCCCTCCCTTAGTACCTAACCCACCCCTAGTGCCTGACCCTAACCCCTAAACCTAATCCTAACCCTCCCCCACCTCGCTACTTACCTTTGGCGCCCCAGCGGTCGGGATGCCAGCGCCGGGATTCTGACCAGCTTTGGTATTCTGGCACCAGTAAGGTAAGTGTCGGCACCCAGACTGCGGGGATGTCGAACGCATACCCTGTAATTGTACCAAACGAAAAAGTACTTTGTGAGACACTAAAACATAAATCATGTCAGTGTGTTCATAATGACCTTAGATTAGTGTTAATAAACATAACATTTATTCAAAACAATGAGTCACCAAAACTTCAACCTATGGAAATAAAAGAGAGAGAGAGAGAGAGAGAGAGAGAGAGAGAGAGAGAGAGAGAGAGAGAGAGAGAGAGAGAGAGAAAGCATGACGCATAAGCATGATGCTGAAATTCTTTGAAAAGAGGGGAAATAGTCACCTACATTTGCAAATTATGGGCAGAAAATGGTGGAACTTTACAGAGGCAGATTGGGTTGGAAAACTGTCTTGGGAAATTTCTGGAAGCTGGCCCAATGAGTCTATGGAGGGGGGTGGGATAATCCCTCCTCATAGCGCCTGATTCTGTGATTCTGAGTTGGAGGCAGCCGTGTCTTTTGCTGCAGTTGCATCTGTAACATTACACTAATGCAGCTACAAAACTCGCATATCAGGAGCAAACAATCCTGTTATTAGAAAACGCCGAGGCTCCATGTTCAAACCAGGAACCAGCTTCCGATATCCCCTGGATGCACTTTGTACTATCAAACTTTAGTGATGTACGTAATTTATCCTAAGTAGACCATTGTATTTAAACATTGTACACTATATACGTATATGTTAAATATTATATATCTATACTATATTGCATAATTTTTACTGACATAGTCAGACAGCAGTGCCAGCCACCCCTTACCTCCAGTGTTGTTGCTGGAGCTGTGGAGACTGACTCACGCAGCAGCTCACCCTCGCCTGTTTCACTCATACTATACTATGAGCTTCCCCTGCCCCCATGTCCAGCTCAAGGTTGCCAAATCATCCTTTTAATAAGGGACACCTATAAATTGCACAAGTTCTGGGACTGATTTAAACCAGGTAAAATGGAGACTTGAACTTAGCCAGCTTCTGAGTTTGTATAATTCATAAGTGGCATATTAATTAAATTAGGGGTTAATATCAAGAAGCCTTCGCTTTCCCTATAGTTGCTATCATAAAGAGAGTTTAGAGAAATAAATAGTATTAGAGAATAATGAATAATAAGTATTAATCAGCTCAAAAAAATGCTTTTCTCTCAGAAATTAAGCAATTAAACTAGGGATATAGCCAGAACTTTGTGGGCCCCATAGCAACATTTTGAAGGGGCCGCCGTCTGAATGCTTCTAGAGAGACACTTTTCCGCAGGAATTGTTAATTCTGTGCACCTTTATTGTGCCCTAGTTAATTTTCTGAACCATAGTAGATCCCTAATTAATGGTTTGCCCCATAGTAGAGCCATATTTTATTTTATGAACCATAATAGTTTCCTAGTTCACATTATGTCATATTGTAATGCTGCCAGTACATATGCCACCCTAATTCACATTATGACATACATGTCTCCAGTTCATATTATGCCACATTACAGCATCACAACCCTTGTTCATATTATGTCACACTATAGTGCCTCCAGTTCATATTGTGCCACATTACAGTGCCCCAGTTCATATATGTAAAATTATAATGTCATCCAGTTTATATTATACCACATTACAATGTGCAGGTTAGATTATGCCACATTACAACCCCCTCCTGTTCAGATCATACCACAGTGTCCTATTCAGATTATGACACATTACAGTGCCCTCTTACCATTATAACATCAACTACACATACCTCTCACTGAAAATGGAATGTCACCCCATTCAGGCTGGGCAATGGGTCAGACCCAATTGCTTAGCATGCAAATCTGAGAAATTGGTATACAACTATATAACATGGGTCTGGGGGCTCCAAAGCCTCTAGGCCCCATGGCAATGGCACCTCCTGCACTCACTATAGCTACTCCCATGAGTTAAACTCTAACACTTTGATTCACTCAGTGTATTTTCAGATAACGATGGTACCTTAGTAGGCACTAAATCAAATACATTGATACAATTACAAAACCTTAGCACAGTCTCAGATTATATCAATAGATAGGCAACAAATTATCCAGACAAATTATGCAGGCACAATAGATCAGAACTGGTATTAGGTATAACATTTACTTATTTATATATAGATTGTCTATGAGTATTTATCACATGTTGATTTATTCATTGACATCTATGATTGTTTCCTTGTAAATATTGGGTATCATTAGTAGTCACACAATACAGCAGATTTGAAATTCACTGTACATTTCATATAAAGAAATGTGTGTATTGCAAAGGAAAGGAGAGAGAGTCCCAGTGCTGTTTCAGAGCTACCTGAACTCTCTACTTGAAAGACCCTGAAATGTCCATTGATAACAAGGCCCTTTAGTTAACTTATGTTCAATAACAGATTTTTTTTTCCTCCATTCGCCAACTGACTATTCTCTCACCACTCGTTCACTGCATTGCACATGAAAGCAGATGTAGGCTCTGTGAAAGACGTTGCTACAACCACTTACTGGTATCACCTACCTATTTATCTCTATTTGATATTTTCCTTTGTTTTTATCCACTATTTTACTTACTTGTTTTTAAGATATTTTATTGTATATTGCCATATATAAAGAAATTAGTTTTATTCAATTTAACATATTGGCAATGGATCTTTGGTCTAAAAGATTCCTTTATTCATAATACTGAGAGTCATCAGGTTTTTATATGAATGTCAAAAAGCATTCTTCCATCCTATTGAGGGTGAGTACAGGGGTGCCAAGAGGGGGGGGAGCGGGTACTAATTACCTGGGACTGGGCTTCTTGGAAGGGCCTGTTAGGGGCCTTGTTCTGGTACCGCCCCCCCTCCCTCTTTCATTACAGCAGCCCAGCACACTCTACTGTGTGCTGGGCTGCACTGAGAGACTGCTCGCGGCTGCTAAGTAGCAGACGCGGCAGTCTCCTATGCCTGTGGTGGGAGTGATCACACTGATCGCGCCCCCCAATGGCTATGCACTGGGCTCAGGGTGCTCACAGCGCCCCCATTCCCAGCGCACAGCAAAAATATAGGTTTTTGTATTTTTCCCCTAAGGGAGCATGGCCATGCCTCCAACAATTAGGCCACACCCATTCACCCGGGCTTAGTGTTGCTCTTGGCGCAACTGGGTGAGTATACTATAAAACACAGTATAATTGGATACACTGATCTACATTGGTAATTTATTTTCCTTCCCCTGGAACTCCTGCGGCACAAGAAGAACCAATGGCAGCCCAGATAACATCTACGTTGCTTATGCAACCACCGTAGGACAATGGTGAGAGTTTGTCCAACTCCTACCAATCTTTTTTAATGGAGTGTGGTCCAGCTGAAGTGATCTTCACCGGAGGCAGCTGGATCTGCTGCGAGACCTGCGCACTATTATCCACAATCACAGTAAGTATGTAGGACATTTATGAACTGATTTTACTGACTTCCATGTTAGGTAGGCATTACATGTAAAGTATGCATTTTTAAAATAGCCCCCAGTGTTTTTGTCTGCACCATTTGTCTGCATCTTATGAAAAGAGTACAAGCCTTATACTTAAGCTAACTTCACAGGTAACAGTTTGTGTGTTCAATTTATTGCAATTTAGTACCCTACTGGTTCATTATGGACAACAGTAGGCAGGACCCATTTATATTGTCAGTAGTAAAATCATCCACAGGGGTTTGCCAATAAAAACATATTTTTTTGTGTTTAGCCACATACTGCAGCACTCAGCACAGGCTGTGCATTATTGTAACTCTCCTGCTGCTGTTACCCAGCAAACATTTATAAATATCTTTTATGAATCTTTGGCTTGTTATAGCAAGAAAATAATAAGTTCTGCGCTACTGAATAGAATATAATGGTGAGCAGCTCATTCAATTAACATCTCAGGAACAAAAAAACTATAAAATGAGCGCTAGAAAACAAAAGGGTGTAAATAGGGTATTAGCGCAATACCTGTAAAAAAAGATTAAATCAATTTTAAATGTTTAAGCCTCTTTTGCAAATGTGGACAGTTCTTATAAAAGCAATTATTGGGTTCCCAGATATGCCAGTTGCATATATAGTTAGGTTTGGCTGCAGGTTGGTCTAACTGACTCTCCCTATCTCTGGCTACCTTTCTCTTGCGTTGTGTTCGCTGCCACTGGCTGGTCCCCTTGCACTGCTTGAGAGAGTTCCGTCTGTGTGTACACTCACCATTCGGACATGGCGGATAGATTCTGCCGCAATGTTGTATTGCCGCTTGCTGCACTGGAGACATGCTCTGTTTTCCTGCACTAGGACGGTGCGGGCGTGACGAGATAGAAGCTCCATCTTTCCGTGTCGCTTGTCTTCAGACACACTATGCAAGTGTTGTAACGGAGCTTCTTAGCATATAGGGCCTGATTCAGAACCGCATGCAAGCGGGTCGATGGTTGTGCATTGCGCAGGTGTCGCGTGCGCAATACGCATGTGCAAGCCCCGTAGCGAGTGAGAAATTCACTCTCTCCAGGGCTCGCTACAAACGGGGCGGCTCGATGTTGATCGAGAGCTCGGCCCGTTTTGTAGGCGGGGTGGGGCGGTGGCTGGACATACGGAGGCATTCCTGAAGGAATGCCTGCCATTTGTGGGTGGCCCTACTGACTTCACCAGTGATGTCTGTAGTGAGCTTCCGGCTCTATTAGAGCCGGAAGCTCACTGGGGCTTGCGGCAGACGAGACCCTACCACAAGGGTCTCGTCGTAAGCCCGATGGTCGTGACCATCGCAACCATCACCTGGCCACTGGCAAAGCTGTGGGTGGTCACCCACAGCTTAGCGAGTGGCCAGGAGGCCGGCTTTAAAAAAAAATGGCCACCCTCATTCAGAGCGAGCGCTCGCTTTTTGCGAGCGGCTCTGAATGAGGTCCATAGTGTCTCTGATCGTTTTTATATAAGAAAAACTTTATTAATTAAAGGGGAAGTACTGCTTAGCACTGCCTATTTAAAAAGGGCGATACCATGCGACTCAAGTGATGAGGAATTTCCTCCTCGGCCTAGTCCTACATACCTGGCAGCAATACTACATGAGTCTACTGTAACTGACAATTTGCCTTCTGCTGAGGACATGGACCCATCATTTGGTATGTGACAGTATGTGTATGTTTGTGAAGCCTATTAGAATTTATGGTGTACTTAATATGCATTCTTTTTATCCACAGCAACTTCAGAGAGAGAGGATCTGCAAATATTATCAAGGGAGCTGAACCGAGTGGCCGAAGGCCTTAGTACAGCCCACCAGGGCATTGTAAATATAAATAATTTGCTTAAAAAAATTATTCAAACACAATAGTTAATGAAATCTTATTAGGCTTGTGGTTTTGAAGATATACTTCAGTATATATTTTGAATAAATACATTAAAAAAAATGTATACACTTATTCATTGTTTTATTTTTTTATTTTACCATTTAAAAAAACATACTTTATTAATATAAACTTTACTGTTTATATTTTTTTGGGCAGAAGGTGTATATGATTGCAGAAAATGTAGCTGGTAATATTTACCAAAAATACACAAACAACAATTGGTATGGTGTCAGTCATATTGCTGTACAATATGAATTTCAAGCATTTATATGTATATATATTGCCAAACACAAGGTTCGTTAAATATGTATTATTCTCTCTATGCTGATGATACTCAAATCTACCTTTCCCTCCCTGACCTCTGCCCCTCTCTGCCCCTCATATCTCCAACTGTCTCTTTGCTACCTCTTCCAGAATGTCCCAGTGATTTCTTAAACTTAATATGTCTAAGACTGAGCTGATCATCTTCCCATCCTCCCACATAACCTCACTTCCCACTATTTATTTATCAATTGATGGCACAACTATCTCCTCTATCCCCAAAGTGCGCTGTCTTGGAGCTATCATGGACTCCTCCGTCTCCTTCAAACCACATATCCAGAACCTTTCAAAGTCCTGTCATTTTCATCTCAAAAATATTTCCAAGATCAGACTGTTTCTCACCCAGGATGCTGCTAAAGCCCTCATAATGAGAACTCCCAGGCATCACAGCCACGGTTGTTTGAAAGGACCCTGAGGCACAAAAGTGTAACACTGAAATTATAGTTGGCACAACTACCTCCTCTAGCCCCATAGTGCGCTGAATTGGAGCTATCGTGGACTCCTCCCTCTCCTTCAAACCACATGTCCAGAACCACTCAAAGTCCTGTCGTTTTTATCTCAAAAATTGTCAGGAACCATATGGGAAAAAGCCAGGGGGTTAGGGTGGCTAGAGAACAAGCAGGTGAGTGACAGTGCTAGGTCTCCCTATTGTGGCCAAACCGTGGTTTGGCTAGGTCTGCTCAGAGGTGCAGAGTCTAACTCACTTCGTGGTCTTCACCAGTGTCCCCTCCACTTGAGATATGGGTTTCACTGCACCAATTGAGCAGGTCGCAGCCCTCTGGAAAGGTACCTGGGAGTGGCAGGAAGACCGGAACTATATTAGAATGGATTAGCACTGGGAACCTTGAGAATGTACTGTAATAACACTAGAAGCCAGCGTGAAAACTAAACACTTAAGCACACGAGATCAGGGTATGAACTGAATACTAGCGCACAGAAGATCAGGGTATGAAGTGAATACTTGAATACAGGAAATCAGCAAATGAACTGAATACTTGAACACAGGAGATCGGCATATGAACTGAATATTTGAGCACATGACATCGGCATATGAACTGAATACTTGAGCTCAGGAGATCAGGGTATGAACTGAATACTGGAATACAGGAACTCAGCAAATGAACTGAATACTTGAATAAAGTAGATCTGCAATGAACTGAATACTTGAGCATAGGAGATCTAGCTGCTGATTTGCACAGAGAAACACAGAGAAATGTGGGTACAGGCATGTACTAGGAATTACTAGAGATCCAGCTGAGAGCTAACTGGTAAATTGTGTCAGTGGTGGAATTGCTGTAGGAATATGTATTTGTAACTCTAGAATTTTGAGAGAATCTAGGATGACATGAGGTGGCAAATGGTAACAATGCAAAACCTCATCATCAGGCATTCCAAATAAGGAAACAAGTGTACAGAAGATAGGCTCCCTTCGCCTGGGATGTAAAGGTAGGTTACGTGCAGGTTTTGGAGGATCAGATGGATTGGAAATTTCAGCTATCAGCAGAACTGCCCCAAAAAAATAGAGTTGGAACACACAAGTTAATATACACATTTTTTATCACACAGATATATTGTACACATGAAAGTAATAATAAAAAAATTAACTGGACAGCTCTTAGCCATGCCTTTGGAAATGATTGTAATTTGTAGATTTGTATGCAAAACAGAAAAACACAAATTATCATAATCACAAAGAAGAAAAATACATAATATTTATAACACCGTGAAAGTAAAAAAAAACATATGCAATAAACAGTATGTATTAAAATCAAAACCAAAACCATTTGATGCACAATGTGAAACACATAAAAAAACACCTGCCCCTACACAAACACTTACCTTATTATAACTTGCAAAAATTCAACAAGGAACAGAAAAGGCAAGAAATCCCAGAAATTAAAAATGAAGCTATCCACTGGGTGGGAAAGAATCAAAGTAAGGGTGAAACCATGGCATGCAATACTTCCTGACCACAGGCCCAAATACACAAACACTTATGTTATTATAACTTGAAAAGAAGAGCCAAGGAACAAAAAATACAAATGCTTTTTTTAGTATGGGATATAAACTAAAAAAAACCTCTAACATTCGGATAAGCAATGACAATTACGACCACACGGAAAAATGAGGGACAGAGTATTGCGCAGACCTTCCTTTTATAGGATGTGCGTACGCACACAAGAAGCATACTGTATGCATGTTCATGACCTGTTATAAAAACATCACTTCTGCTGGTCAAAAATCACATTATCCAGGAGGAAGATACAAAGGAAAGCATGGATTCTATTGGAGAACCAACAGTACCACAGGACCATGAACCAGGTCCCAGCACTCTGCAGGCCAGCACTATTGTTGCAGAAGGCACAGCCAGCAGCCAAGATAGCCAATGGTGGGGAAAAAAAAGACAACCAAGTTTTTCCATGAAAAAACTGGAAATACAGTACTTGTTTCTGGGTCAATGGAAAAAATACACCATGGTCCTAGAAATAAGACTGCAACAGTGAAAGACAGACTATGGAAATCACAGATGAAGTCATCACTCAGACACCAAAAACAAGGTTTGTTAAATATGTATTCATCTCTCTATGCTGATGATACTCATATCTACCTTTCCTCCCCTGTCGTCTGCCACTCTTTCCTCCTCGTATCCCCAACTGTCTCTTTACTACCTCCGGATGTCCCAGCGATTTCTTAAACTTAATATGTCTAAGATTGAGCTGAGCATCTTCCCACTCTCCCACATAACCTTACTTCCCACTATTTATTTATCAATTGATGGCACAACTATCTCCTCTATCCCCAAAGTGCGCTGTCTTGGAGCTATCATGGACTCCTCCCTCTCCTTCAAACCACATATCCAGAACCTTTCAAAGTCCTGTCATTTTCATCTCAAAAATATTTCCAAGATCAGACTGTTTCTCACCCAGGATGCTGCTAAAGCCCTCATAATGAGAACTCCCAGGCATCACAGCCACTGTTGTTTGAAAGGACCCTGAGGCACAAAAGTGTAACACTGAAAGAAATCGTGTCAGTGATGGAATTACTGTAGGAATGTGTATTTGTGATTCTAGAATTTTGAGAGTATCTAGGATGACATGACGTGGCAAATGGTAACGATGCAAAACCTCATCATCAGGCATTCCAAATAAGGAAACATGTGTACAGAAGATAGGCTCCCTTCACCTGGGATGTAAAGGTAGGTTACTTGCAGGATTTGGTGGATCAGATGGATTGGATATAAGATTTATGGAACATAAGAGGAATGTGCTTATGAACTCCAAAATGAATTTCCTGTATAGACACATGACAGATTGTCAAAAGGGTAATGTGACCAATATTAAGATAAAAGCTATAGAACAGGTGAAAATTACAAAAGGGGGGAGGTAGATATAATAGGTTATGCAGAAGAGAGGCCTTCTGGATCTACAGTTCAAAAACACTATGTCCAGGAGGTCTAAATGATTCAATCGAACTTAATAATGTCTAGGGGGATTTTAATAACAATAAAGTATTATTTTCTGCACTGGATATGTTTTTAGATTTTTACAATTAGTTAAATTGGGATAGACAAAACCAATGTTTAGAGAATATAAAATGTACCTAGAGAATAGAAGTTTTTTAGGTGGTTTATGCATTATGTAAATTTATATCAACTAATCAATAATTTTTAGTTAGATTATGTATGTATTACATTGCTTTTTAATATTGTGATGGATATATGTGTGGTATGTTACACTATAGTTGATAAATGGGCATATTAACCAATTGATATAACTTGTAAAAGGTTGTTTAAAAAATATAAATGAAATGGCTCTTAAAATGGGTTAAAGTATATAAATAAGAGAGATACAAATGGCCATCAAAATGTATAAAAAATAAGTTAAATACATGGGAGGAATAGAATATGTTAAACTCCATTAGATATGGAGTGCAAATGGCCGCTGGAAAGCAAAGGAAACTCTCTGGAATGCATGATTAAAGTAAATAGTCATCTAAAATCACCGCTGGAACGCATATGACGTCAGCTGGAATGCACAAAACCGGAAATAACGGTAATATGACCCGCGACTGACAGGAAGAAACACAGCAGTATTGAATCCTGCAATTTGCAAATGATTAAGGATGTATAAAAGCCCCATCTGTAATATGGGGAGTATTCTGTCTGAGGAAGCCGCTGAGACTCTAAGAGAGGTGGGGAAATGCGTTACATCTTACCCACCAACAGGGCCAGATTAAGCTCTGTGGGGGCCCCTGGGCAACAAACATGTGGGGGCCCCTATCAATAAAGGTTATATATATAGAGATATATATCTATATCTATATAAATATACATATATATATATATATATATACATATATACACACGTATAGTACCCCTTCTGCAATGCCCCCTGAAGTTGTGCCCCTTCTCCAATGCCCCCAATAGTTGTGCCCCATCTCTAATGCCCCCAGAAGTTGTTCCAGCTGCAATGCCCCCAGTAGTTGTGCCTCCTATTCAATGCACCCTGTAGTTGTGCCCCTTGTCCGATAGCCACAGTAATTGTGTCCCCTGCAATGCCCCCAGTAGTTGTGCCTCTTGTTCAATACTATCTGTAGTTGTGCCCCTTCTCAAATGCCCCCAGTAGTTATGCCCCCTGCAATGCCCCCAATAGTTGTGTCTCTTACTTATTGCTCCCTGTAGTTGTGCCACTTGTCCGATGCCCCCAGTAGTTGTGCCCCCTGCAATGCCCCCTATAGTCGTGCACCCTAAAGTAGTGCCCCCAGTATTAACTCCCCCTCCGCACCCACACACCTGTGAAAAACTTACCTGTCAGGGCTCCCGGGTCCCGCCGTCGCGGCTGAAGCTGCCTGCTGAATCTAATTAGATCCAGTAAAGGCACGCAGGCTCCTCTCATCGCACGGGTGCCGACATGACGTCACCCGCACAATGAATCACTGGGAACGCTGGCCTCTGAAGCGATCAGAGGCCAACATTCCCAGTTAGTTGGTCATGATCTACATGCAGGAGCTCCGCGAGCTTCTAGTAGATCGCGACCAATCTTAGCCGGACCTGACCTGAGGCATGTGGCCAGGGGTCGGGGACAGTGTGTGGGGGCCCCCTATGTGTGGGGGCCCCTGGACAACCACCACTGTCGCCCTGCCTTTAATCCGGCCCTGCCCACCAATGTGTATGCTCCACGTTACCTGTTGCATGCATCAAGGACTATTTAGCTTTAAAGCACACTGAGGCTGGGAAGAATCACTACAAAATCTCTTTGCTAAATTCCCAGTGAGTATTATCACATGGATTAGTGCTAAAAAAGACACTAAGAGGATTGAACTCTGATATTTGCATCACAGTGTGTTAACCATCTAAGCGCTGGATTATATGCCACTACTTAATATGTTGACCATTTAAGTAACTGGACTATTGAGATTTGTACCTCAGTGTGATAACCATCTCAGTGCTGGATATGTGTTATAAAAACTACTAAGAGGATTGAATTCTGAGATTTGCACCACAGTGTGTTAACCATATAAGCCCTGGAGTGTATGTCTTTATTTAATATGCTGATTATTTGAATAACTGAATTATTGAGACCTGCACATCAGTGTGCTAACCATACAAGTGCTGGACTGTATTTTTTTCTCTAAAATTACAAAAAGGACTGAGATATTATCCATTATGCTGACCATCTGAGGAATTGGATATTTATATCTGCGTTCTATATTTTCCAAAAAAACGGATCATAGGGAAAACAAAGGATCACTATTGGTAGCATTATCCTTGGAATTTCCTATAGCCTTACACAAAAAGGCATGATCAGCAAATGCTGATTATTTAAAATATATGTGGTTATTTTTAATGTGTAGTCTCTGCATGTGTGGAGCATATAGCTACTAATTGATGGTACCATATTAATGGTGTTTCTTTTAAAGAGAGTAGTTTATATCAATTGTTAATTAGAACAAGTGGAATAGTGTATATTATGTCTGCTCAATTTCTATAACTTGTTTTTTCTTCTTTTTTTTATCATTATTGGCCAATTTTATTATTTTTATTATTGTCATTGTATTAATAAATATGTATACTATATATTGAAATCATTGTGTGGATTATCCTATTGATTGCAGAGCTGTCTGTTATTTTTACTATTTTTACTATTTTACACTTGTATCTTATAAGAAGGGTTGGCAATTCCCTTATATACAACAGATAGCTGCAGCAAACATATTGATTGTATCCATAAGTGCTTGGATGGCTAGGTGCCAGGATTCCTTCCATTTGTTTTCTTTAGCAGCAGAACTGCCCAGGAAAAATAGAGTTGGGAACACGCAAGCTAATATACACATTTTTTATCACACAGATATATTCTACACATGAAAGTAATTTAAAAAAAAAATACTGGACAGCTCTCAGCCATGCTTTTGGAAATGATTGTAGTTTGTAGATGTGTATGCAAAACAGAAAAACACAAATTATCATAATCACAAAGAAGAAAAATACACAATATTTATAACACCGTGAAAGTAAAAAAACATATGCAATACACAGTATGTATTAAAATCAAAACCATTTTATGCACACAGTGTAAAACACATAAGAAAACAACTGCACCCACACAAGCACTTAACTTAATATAACTTGCAAAAATTCAACAAGGAACAGAAAAGGCAAGAAATCCCAGAACTTAAAAATGAAGCTATCCACTGAGTGGGAAAGAAACAAAGTAAGGGTGAAGATATGGCATGCAATACTCCCTGACCACAGCTCAAAATACACAAACACTTACCTTATTATAACTTGAAAAGAAGAACCGAGGAACAAAAAATACAAATGCTTTTTTTAGTATGGGGTATAAACTAAGAAAACCTCCAACATTCGGATAAGTAAAGACAATTGTGACCGCATGGAAAACCGAGGGACAGAGTATTGCGCAGACCTTTCTTTTATAGCAGGGATGGGGATCCTACGGCCCGCAAGATCATTTTATCAGACCCGGCCAGCTGTGGCTGACCGGGTATTGCAGGACGCGCTGTGGGCGCTGCAGCTCCCGGCCCAGTAGCATCCCTCATCTCCCAACCAATGACTGCGCGCATTAGTGTCTCCTCAATCTATCAGCGTGACCTCCGCCTCCCGGTCACGTGACGGCTCTCTTCACCGATCCCTAAGGCGGTGCTGAGCTGCCATTTTCCTCCAGCAGCTGCCGTACCATGCGCTGCACGGGCATGCAATGTGCCTCGGGCATCCATGCTCATGTCTGCAGCAGGGTGATGCCGGATCCCTCCCATCTCCAGCCGGGTCCGATCCTCTGTATGTCAGACGCCAGCCTGGAGTACGGCCAGAGCATAGCGGACTGCAAGACCACCACCCACGAGATCATGGGCCCCTAAGAAGAAGCACCTGGACTGTGAGTAGGCCACATCTTGTGTTTTACCTTGGGCTGTGTGTTATTACTGATGTGGGTAATCATTTAGGTTCACATGACATTATTAATAATGTTCTGCTTTAGTAATGCTATACAGTGTGTGGGTATATTTTAGATACATATGATTTTTGAAATATCGAAATGGCCCTTGGCAGAGAAAAGGTTCCCCACCCATGTTTTATAGGATGTGCGTACGCACACAAGAAGCATACTGTATGCACATTCATGACCTGTTATAAAAACATTACGTTCTGCTGGTCAAAAATCACATTATCCAGGAGGAAGATACAAAAGAAAGCATGGATCCTATTGGAGAACCGACAGTACCATAGGACCCTGAACCAAGTCCCAGCACTCTGCAGGCCAGCACTAAAATTGCAGGAGGCACAGCCTGCAATTGGACTTACTTGCGGTGCTGCCTAAACAAAAAATGGCATCAAGGGCACAATACCCCAGAGGTACAGGTGGGGTGTGGGGGTTCCCATCAGGTTTAGAGTACACCCCACTGGAGGAGCTGGCTGTAGGATCCATTGAGGATGTGGAGGTGATTGGTGTGGCAAATGTAGATTCTGATAGACCTGTCTAATGTATAAATACTCTCATAAATAGTCTACAGTACATGGAAAAATGGGTTAATGTTTTAGAAATTATGTTTTGAACCAAAGATTAACAATTAAAAATATTATCACAGATGCAGACCAACCCCCTCCAGAGCCACATGTTGATGAGCCCCAACATCCACATGAAGAAAGGCCAGCCATATCCACTGAGCTACCCCTCCCAAGCAGGCATGCCATACTGTAAGAGATGCATGCTGAGAGCATGCAAAATGGCCAAACATTTCAACAAATTCGTGCTTGTATGACAGAATTCAAAACTTCCTTGAACACATACACAATAAAATAGATGAGACCAATACCATATCAAGACGTCGCAACATTATTTTAGAAACTGCAATGAACAGCATTGTCAAGACTGGTGCTGATGGCTTGAGGGCTAATGTAAGGGCACCAGAGTCTGCCCCAATACAACCATCTGCATCCACAGCAGCATCCACCATTGCAGCAAATGTACAACGTACTACAAGGCAACATCCAATTGCAGAGGATGTGATGCCACCAAATAAGCGTGGGAGAGAAAAAAAATATACAGATACTCATGTTCACAATTATAAATTTGGCAATCCATGCATGTTTCTGTATATTTAAACCCTAGATTTTGAAAAAAATATTTATGGTTTTCTAACATTTATTCCTATATTAGTTGTTTAGTATTTATTCAGCTGTACAGTATGTCAATTTAAGTTTCTTCCTATTTCTTAAAAAATGTTTTGCAGATGTATGGTACAGTATATACATTTTGTTTCTGTTTCTGTTTTGTATGTATGCTGATATGCATATGTTCTAATCGGGATGTAGTTAGGAGACCAATGGACGGACGGGATGTCGCTGGTCGAAATCCCAACATCACAAGCCCGACATGGGACTAAAAATAACTTAATCCAAACACCGGAATCTAGACAGACGCCATCCGGATCGAGGTAAACCGGGGTGTTTTAGCTGTTAGCCACGCGGAGGGGGGGGGGGTGGGGGGAGTGTTGTTTAGGCTGCACAGTGGGGTTATGGTTAGGTTTTGGGGGGGAGGTGCTAACGGGGAGAGTTTGGGTGCGGTGTGTGGAGGGTTAAGGTTAGGCTAGAAAAAGGGAGGGTTAGTATACGTACCCGGTTCCTGACGGGATACTTAACTTCGGGATGCTGCTGTCGGTATGTTGAGAGAAGGCATCCCGACTGCCTGTATTTCATACCAATTACTTTCTAATCTGCTACTATATTCTTGTTGTGCAAATGTATGCAAATGTATGCAACTTTCACGATAATCATGGTTCTATTTTGTGTTTGTGCACATGCATGATTAATTATTTTTTATTTATACTAATACTATGTCTGGAGAAATATTTTTTTTTCTGTTTGTACAACTCTGATGTTTCCTATTAATATCTCTTTTAGACTGCAATTAATTTTAATATTGGTTTAATTTTTATTCTGCAAGGTTGTTTCTTGTAGCCATGGTTTAGATTCAGGGGCAGAACTATGGGAGACAATGGAGGTGCCTGCCGCCGGGCGCCAGCACTGAAGGGGCACCTCCTCCATTGCCCACAATATATTCACCCCACTTAGGGCTGTAACTATGTACCTGGAGTATACCGTCACAGCCACCCAATACATGCCATCTCTTCCCGGCACCTGGGAAGCTGCCATAACCATATACTAGTGGCGGGCTCCATATCAGACCATCAGATGACAATTCGATCTATCTATAGCCTGTCCCCACTCATTAATGTCACTGCTCCATAACAGCTTCTTATGCCAGCGTGACTCGGGCACCCCCCTCACCCACAACTCCCCGTCTCACTCCTCCCTGGTGACAGCTCTAGCCACGGACCTGTGCGGTGGGCCCCAGCATAAGGGTGGCTGCAGATCTTCCAGTAGCTGGATGTCACAAGGATGCACCAGACTGAGCTGCAGGTAAGAGGGCATGGGAGTCGGGGGCCTGGGCACCAGTGACTGAATCTGGGGGCAGATCTTTTGGTGAAGCAACTTCCCGGCATGTGAAGCAGTCAGCAGTAGACTGGGTATTTTATGATTTGTAGTTCTACTACAGTCTTACAGTATCTTGACTCAAACTCAGTCCTCAAAGCCCTCACATCAGTTGGTTTTCACCTCCAGCAGCAGGACTCTGAGCCTCATGCTAATTGTACCATACAGGTCACTATCTTATCTGTGACTAATACATAGCTATATATACCCGAAAAAGGGGGGATATCCTGCAAATTTACTTTAGTAAATAAGCCTAAAAGAAACAAATTCACATATTCTATATTAGTGTTTTTGTGCATATGTATAGATGGATAGATAGATAGATAGATAGATAGATAGATAGATAGATAGATAGATAGATAGATAGATAGATATGCACCATATTTATTTTGCCTCTTTTGTAGGGAGCACCAAATTATAACTTGCCTCCGTGCATCTGGGATGAATTTACATCACTGTTTAGATTGTTTGTTAAAGTAATCAGGCCTAACAGTGATCAGGATAGTTGCAAACACCTGCTTCAGTCCTTGTTAGCTGCAGAATATCGATGTTTTGTTCATGAATATCTGTTTAGTTAGCTGTGCTGTCATGCTCTGCGTGCATTCAGCCTTACTCTTGAAAGTAGTCTGAAATGCTATCTTATGTGTGCGAGTTTGCATTGTTCAGTTTCAAGTTTCATGCGGGGAATGTCCCTTCCACTCCGCCTTCACTCCCTTTCATCGCTAGCTGTGCATGCACTTTGCTAAGACAGACCCCTATCTGCCCCTTATTTGTATCTCTGTGTGTGGTATTGTGCATGCTGTTGTGTATTCTCACACATTTCGGACTGATGAGCGCAATGAGATTTGGAGCATGCACATGGTGTACTTTGTGTCCTCTGTGCATGCGTACTTTAGCTTTCATTCTTAATCGGGCCCTAAGGTACTAGTACATAACATACTATTATATCACTTTTGCCATCCACATATATCTTGGAATTTGAGAACACTATTGGAAAATTTAGTCTGAGTAATCCACTACCCATAGACTAAAGACAACACCGGAACCATTTTCCTAACTCGATAAACTAAACCTAAGGGGTCCAATAGAAAGGCTCCTGCTGCTCCTGGCTGCATATCTGTCTTCATCATTGGCTCCCCAAAAGGGACCTGGCACCAGACATCGACATCTCTAGTGCACACAATTGACACAGATGGTATTTGCCTGAGGGGAGGAAAATTTGTGGTGTCCTCCCTAAGTAAGGACTGGGTGCACAAAATTGCCTAATATTGTTTTCCTAAATAAAGTTATTACAATAAGATAAATGGGTTGTTGTTGCTTTTTAGAAAGGTAAACCCATTTCTAGTGAGCAAAAATGCATAAATGTATTCATACATTTATTCATTCATAAATTTGGGCTACCCTTTGCAACAACAATTTCTGGAATTTATGCTTGTTATAATGTGTTGATTATTGCTCCTGATAGCACTTCCATCATGTAGCCCATGTTCCAAGCAACACACCCAACGCTGTTGGTGTAATGGTTAGCATTATTGCCTCATAGCACTAAGGTTGTGGTTTGATTCCCACCACAGCTCTAACTGTGCGGAGTTTGTATATTTCCCCACACTTAAAAAATATACTGGTAGATTAATTGGCTTCTGACAAAAATGAACCCTAGTGTTTGTGTGTGCAGAGTGGGACTAGCCCACAGGGGTACAGGAGAAATCCCCAGTGGGCCCTACTACACCAAGATTTGCCTGACTATTAGCAAAGCAGGCCACACCCTCGATGGTGGATGAACACAGCCCTTAAGCATGGGCCCCTATCACTGCATTCCCCCAGTGGGTCCTTCAAGTCCCAGTCTGACATTATGGGCCTCGGGGCCTGATTCAGAGCCGGACGCTCTGACAAGAGTGCTCGCTCTGAATCAGGGCCCTCCTACCTAAAATTGGAGCGGCCTCCTGGCTGCTCGCATAGCTGTGGGTGACCTCCCACAGCTTATGCGAGCGGCCAAAAAGATGGTCGCGATGGTCAAGACCATCACGACCATCGGGCTTGCGATGAGACCCTGCTGTAGGGTCTCGCTGCCGCAAGCCCAGGAGTGCTTTTGGCTCTATCAGAGCCAAAAGCACTCCCACTGACATCAATAGTAATGTCAGTGGGGCCGGACCCAGGTGGCAGGCGTTCCCATAGGAACGCCTCCATCTGGGCAGCAACGCCCCCGGCACGCCCACCAAAGGGGGCGTGCTGTCACTCACCATCGACAGCACGCCCCCTTTGGTGCGAGACCCATAGCGACGGCTGGCCGTCGCTATGCGGGTCTTGCGCATGCGCATGACGGAGCTCCCTCCGTCGTGCGCATGCGCACTAGGGCACCATCGACCCGCTTGCGAGCGCTCAGTGCTCGCCAGCGGGTCTGAATCAGGCCCTCAGTTAGTAACGAGTTTTATCACCAAAACGAGTGATACATTTCACTGTGTATGATAAATGCTGCTCCAGCCAATCGGCTCCCAGCTGTCAACTGTTAGAAAAATTACAGTTGGGAGCTGATTGGCTGGCACAGCATTTATCATACACAGTGAAATGTATCACTCGTTTTGGTGATAAAACTCGTTACTAAATGGGGGCCTATGTGTGTGTGTACATGTTGTAGGGAATATAGATTGTAAGCTCCACTGGGAAAGGGACTGATGTGAATGTTCAAATATTCTCTAAAAGTGATGCAGAATATGTATGCGCTATATAAATAATTGATGATAAAATAATATCCAATAAAATAGCACTTAGGAGTGCCACACTGTCTGCTCCCCTGTCCACACCTCATGGATATGTGTTGTAATGTAGCCTCTGGTGTTAGTACAGTATAGCAAAGTCTTACATTTAATTTTACTATCTAAACTATTTTATCTAAATTTTATAAACTATTTAGCATGTAGCAAATATGTAAAATTTCTATTAGAAACCTAACAAACAAAATAATTCTCAACTTTATTCATTTTTGTACAAATGTAACTGGTGTAGCATCGATTGCGTTTTCCATTATTTCTAAAAGGGCATTGAGGTTCAGCTTTTAAAACAAGAATGACCGGGTCACAGGGACATTCAATGTCTAAACGTTTTTCTTTTGTTCACAGTAAATATTTCTTGTCTGGTAAAAGGTTGAGCAATTGTGAAAACACAATTGGTTTCCTGATACCATGACCTATGTAAAAAAACACAACAAAAGACTACAGTAAATGTCATACAGTATATAAAATGAAACCATTTATTTCTAAAGGTTTTAAAGAATGTAATTTCTTTCTTTAAATTTCAAATTTCTGATAGGATTTGTGAAAGTGCTTTATAATGGAGAATTTGCAAAAACCTTTAGCTCTTGATGGGTAAGGATGCATCAGATATAGCCACGCCAAGCTGGGCTTTGTCCAGTTACTGTACATCTGAAGCCTGATTCTGAGTCGTACGCAATGCCAATATTTGCGCAAATTGTCAATTTTTTTCTGCAACACATTTATCTAAGTTGCACAGTACCTGCATCACCCGGTGTGTGTACGCACAGAGGCACAATTGTGATGCACAGCACATGCGTCACCCGGTGTGTGTACGCACAGAGGCACAATTGTGATGCACAGCACATGCGTCACCCGGTGTGTGTACACACAGAGGCATAGTTGTGATGCACAGCACATGTGTTACCCGGTGTGTGTACGCACTGAGACACAGTTGTGATATAAGTTCATGGTCTCAGAAATGTTTTGAGCATTCCTGGGTGGTGACTGGGAGGTGGCTATTCAAACACATGTAGGTGCACAGTTTTATGGGTATTATGGGAGCATCAGGGGTGTGTCGCTTAACTAGTTGCAAACTCAGATGCATAATTTCTTACATTGGAGGCCATACTCTGACAGAGAATCTGCACCTAGCATGGGGCAGGTGCAAAATTTGATGTGCATCCAATGGTATCATCTAAATGCACCAAGCTCAATTGTTGTGTCTAATGATGCACAAAGTGGGCATCCCAGTCCTTGCACATACATACACTCACGTATACACCAGGGGAAGGACTGATACTAGCATTAGCATAAAGTCTCAGATGCAGCTATGGAAAAATACATTAATAATGGCTGCAGCAGAATGTGACTCAGAATCAGCCCCCTGATGCAACTGTGTCAGAAATGCCCACCAGGAGAAGATAATCTATATATAGCCACCATTCTCAGCACGCACTGCCAGCCCCTCTGTACCTGCAGCTTTCCTCACCCAGTTTCGTCCCCTGCCCCATCCACAGAAGATAGATCCTAACATGCAATCTTTCTGCAGCCCGAGCTCAGGGAAGTCATGGCTCCCCACACTCTCCCATGGCAACTCAACATCAACAGCACGCCCCCTTTGTTGTGAGACGCGGAGCGACGGAGTGCCCATCGCTATCCGGGTCTCACACATGCGCACGACGGAGCCGGCTCCATCATGCGCATGCGCACTGGCCCAATATCAACCCGGCTGCAAGCGCACAGCACTTGCAACTGGGTCTGAATCAGGCCCAGAGTTCAAAATACAGCAACTCAATATACATAATTATAACAAAATATATCATGTGGAATTATTGTATACATTTGGATAAGAGTTAAAATAATTATATTGCCAATTCATGAAGATAACAGAATAAATTACTTAATTGATGTCATTTGTGAGATCATAATAGATAATGGACATACGCATTGAAAAAAGAGACATCTGTTAAATCATTATATGAAAACATAGCACGATATGAAATAACCTATCACGAATGAAGCAGCTAACAAATATTTAAATGGACCAATGAGAGCTGTGAGAATAGTATTTAAATCAGACACTGATGTTACTCGGGTTGCACAGCCTTAAGAAAGCAGCCCATTGGCGAAACACGCGTCGGCATTTCCAAATAGCCGTTGTTCACTACATTTTCTCAAGCGGTTAAAGTTATTAAATTAATATGTGAATTTGAAATAATTGTATACCAATTAATACCTGGTAGAGTGGTGCAGAGGAAAGGCAGCACTAACAGAGGCGATATCATTGAAAGCCATGGGGCTATGAAAAACTGACAGCCCATTTGTATTAGTGTGCCAGATGGCGACACTAGCAGTGGCAATGTGAGTGAAAGCCATGGGGCTTGAGAGACTAATACCCCTTTTACACCAGACCTAAAGCCCGGGTTAATGCAGGGTTAACCTGGGTAGCTCCTTGGTGTAAATGGGGACAGGGTTGGATTTCTGGGTCAAGTGACCCGGCAATCCAACTCAGGTAACTTGCAGGGTTTAACATGGCAATAACCCATGAAACCCTGCTGTGTAAACGGAGTGATCCGGGTCAGGATGACCTGGAGCGTGTGCATCCCGGCCAATTGGCTGGCTTCAGTGGCGCTTGGAGATGACGTCATCTCCAAGCTTCCACTTCCACACCGGAAGAGCCAGGTCACTGCAGACCTGGCTCCGGGGTGAATGGTGCCAACTCTGGAATTTCCTGGGTTGGCAATAATTAAATTCCGGGTCTGATCTGGTTTGGAACCCTGCTCCAACAACCGGGTCAGACCCGGAATTTTGGTATAAATGTAATTTAAAAAGTGGTAATACACAAAGGTGCTGATGCAATCAAGAATAAATCGAATTTGACAGAATAGAGAGAAAGCAAGGAATGTCCAAAAAGTCTCTCATAAATTTTTTTCTTTAATCTGTTGATCTTAGATTCTTTCAAATGTAGCGCTTATTCATATATTTGCAAATGTATGTAAACCAATACCTCTGAATTTCTATTATCATGAAGGATTCAAGTATTTTTGATTTATCTGCAGTGTGCTGGGGGGCAATTTCCATTTTTCTGTGTTCAGTGTAAACCCCGCCCCTTACAAGCACCTGTAGTATATTAAGCTGATTGAGCAACTACCATATTTTTTGCTTGCAGTTTGGAGGCATGAAAGGAGTCAGCATTAGGAGGAGGTGCTGATCCTTATAGTGCCATGTGGAGGTTTTTTGGGGTACCTCCAAGGTTAGTTAGCTCTCAGCTCATACATGTACTGATATCAGGCAGTACATCAATTTGTTATTATATGACCCAGAGTGGGTGCTACTATTATGTAGCAATAATTATTTTGGGGTGAGCGTTTGGGAGTGGGGCCCCCGGGATTGTTCTGGCTGGACCTTGCTCATGGCATCACCACTTAATTCACATAGAATATTTTTCCACCTTTCTATGCGTTTGTGTATTATTTTTGTCATTTTAATTCTTTTACATCTCATTAACACTTATAGATTTATCTTTACACACCAATCCTTTAACACTTCACTATCACCTTTTTTCCCCTTTTCGTGTGATGCCCTGAGGATGGTCCTTGGCTGGAATTTTTTGGGGTGCCTTGCTTCTTGGACGTGAACCCCTTAATTTTAGGGATGCTGGTATAGAGGAGCCTTGACGATGGCCCAGTGCTTATTCATATATTTGCAAATGTATGTAAACCAATACCTCTGAATTTCTATTATCATGAAGGATTCAAGTATTTTTGATTTATCTGCAGTGTACTGAGGGGCAATTTTCTTTTTACTGTGTTCAGTGTAAACCCCGCCCTTTATAAGCACCTGTAGTATATTAAGCTGATTGAGCAACTACCATATTTTTTGCTTGCAGTTTGGAGGCATGAAAGGAATCAGCATTAGGAGGAGGTGCTGATCCTTATAGTGCCATGTGGAGGTTTTTTGGCCTACCTCCAAAGTTAGTTAACTCTCAGCTCATACATGTACTGTTATCATGCAGTACATCAATTTGTTATTATATGACCCAGAGTGGGTGCTACTATTATGTAGCAATAATTATTTTGGGGTGAGCGTTTGGGAGTGGGGCCCCTGGGATTGTTCTGGCTGGACCTTGCTCATGGCATCACCACTTAATTCATATAGAATATTTTTTCACCTTTCTATGCGTTTGTGTATTATTTTTGTCATTTTAATTCTTTTACATCTCATTAACACTTATTGATTTATCTTTACACACCTATCCTTTAACACTTCACTATCACATTTTTTCCCCTTTTCGTGTGATGCCCTGGGGATGGTCCTTGGCTGGAATTTTTTGGGGTGCCTTGCTTCTTGGACGTGAACCCCTTAATTTTAGCGACGCTGGTATAGAGGAGCCTTGACGATGGCCCAGCGCTTCTTCATATATTTGCAAATGTATGTAAACCAATACCTCTGAATTTCTATTATCATGTAGGATTCAAGTATTTTTGATTTATCTGCAGTGTGCTGGGGGGCAATTTTCTTTTTTCTGTGTTCAGTGTAAACCCCGCCGTTTACAAGCACCTGTAGTATATTAAGCTGATTGAGCAACTACCATATTTTTTGCTTGCTATTCTTTCAAATGTAATCAGTCTAATTCCTTTTCCCTCCAAAGTACATAAAAAGGAGACAAAAAGGGAAAAGAGGAGACCGCAATATAGTGTAGTATTTCACAATTTAATTAAGAAAAGCAAAAAGGGTTCAGATAAATATTTCTCATACCGATTTCCACATAAATGGAAAAATGCACAAGCACAATACTTTTTATAAATTCCACAGAAACAAAAATAAAATTAAATAAAAATAATGCACAAATATGAAAACTTCCTGGGATCACCCAAGGTGTAAATAATATCCAGACATGTAAAAGTTGGAACCGTACCGTGAATGGCACCAGATTCGGTGCTTCAAGAAGACAAAAGAAAAGGAAACTTCCGGATCATCACCCTTGTCCCTTCAGGCTTCTGGTATGGCCAGCCAGACACAGTTCCAGGTTTCCAATGCATTTCGAGTATTAAATACTCTTCCTCAAGGCTGCATGGGATCATCTGCTCACTATCTGCTATTTATAGGTCCCCTAACCCGGAAGTCCAGACATCACTTCCTGTTAATAATGTCCAGATCCACTCATTCATGATCTCCTTTCTCAATCAAATTAATAATATAAATGACCTTTATTCCACTTAATCCTGTCTTCAAGATAAATGTCTCCCCATACTGGGCATAATCGATGTTATGAATAAAATATATACTCATGATTGCGGTGAAAAATAAATAAACATTGCAGCTTCCGGTGATTAGCCGGAAGCTGTCACACTGTCAAAGGAATAGTAATAAAACCCTGTGACAAAGGGGGAGGAGTTACCATAATGGACAAAGATTCATATACAAATGAAATCTACAGACTACTCCAAGATGGAAAAACATATCAGAAACTTAACAATGACCCCACACAAAAAATTAAGACCAACTTTTTAAAATTTTTAAATAAGTACTTGGAGAAAGGGACTGTTTCTAAACAGAAATTTTAATTTTTGCTTATTAACCATCCAAAGACTCCCACTACGTTTTACCTAAAATTCATAAAAGTACAACAACACCGCCTGGAAGACCCATTATGGCAGGTGTGGGAGGATTAACAACAAATCTATCTGAAATGATTGACTATTATCTCCAGCCCTTGGTAGTTAATAATAAATCTTATATAAAAGATACTACCGACATTATTAATAAACAATGAAGTAAAATGGGAGGAGCCCCTGCTCTTGATGACAGGGGACGTTGCATCACTGTATACTATTATATCCCATACCAAGGGAGTAGAATCGGTGCAATGGTTTTTAGATCAGACAGATCTCCCTGAGGATAAAAAGGAATTTATTATTGAGGGAATGGAGTTTATATTGAAAAATAATTATTTCTTCTTTGAGGGGGTCTATTACTTACAGTTAGTCGGTACCGCCATGGGGACCAAGTTCGTGCCCAGCTATGCCAATCTGTTCATGGCATATTGGGAACGGACGGCGGTTTGGGCCAATGGCTGGGCGCAGAACTTGGTCAGGTGGTACCGATATATAGATGACGTGATATGTGTTTGGAAAGGCACCAAGGAGGATTTAAAGAAATTTTGTGACTCTCTTAATGCCAATGAGGATAATATTCTTCTAACTTTTGATATTAATGAAAAAAGTGTAAATTTTTTAGATTTAACGATATATGTCTCTGATGGAAAGGTGTAAACCAAAGGGTACATAAAGCCCACTGACTCTCAAAATTACATTAATAAAACTAGTCTACATCACAAGAATTGGCTGAAAGGCATACCCAAAAGCCAATTTATACATTTAAGAAAGAATTGCAGCAATGATAATGAATTTATGCTGCAGAGTCAAAAAATGAGTATGAAATTTCTTAACCAGGGATACGATGAATCTGAATTAGAGAAAACGAGGAATATGGTATCCCAGATAGATAGAAAGTCATTGTTGGCACCTAAGACAAATCCTACTAAAAATGACAAAAATAATTATGATTTTTCATTTATAACTACTTTTGGTTCAAATTATAAAAAATTTGAGTGCATAATATGAAAACATTGGCATCTATTAAAAATTGACCCTATTTTAGAGAAGTTAATCCCTGATAGACCAAATTTTGTGTATCGAAAGGCACCTAACCTTAAAACACATTTGGTCAGAAGTGCTTTGGAATATGAATCCACTAATCCTGTGAGAACACAGGGGTTTCATAGATGTGGGACATGTAATTTTTGTAAACTAGTACCCAGTAAAGTTTCTAAATATACAAATTTTTTAGTTAATGGGAAAGAATACAAAATAAATAATTTTATTACATGTCATAAGAGTAATGTGGTATATTTAATTGAATGCACCTGTGGCTTATTTTATGTAGGGGGTACATCTAGGGCTCTTAAAACTAGGATGTCCGAACATGCAAGAAATATTAAAAAGGAATTGGAGACACACAGTTTATCAAATCACTTCAAAACCACACATCAATGTAATATAAGTGGAGTGAGGCAATTCCTTGGTATACAAAATATAAAAGCTAATTGGAAAAATAGGGATACTGAAGGGATGCTAGCCAAGACAGAAATGTCTTGGATTTTTAGATTAAATACCATTTTACCCATGGGTCTTAATAAAGAATTTGAATTAAAATGGTTTTTAATTTAATTTATGATTTTTATATTTTCCTTTAGTTTTTATTTTAACTATCAGTAATATAGGTTAATCTTATCCATATGCAGATGTTTTATTCATATGTAATTTTAATATGTAAGCCAGTTGCACTTATTATAATCTCCTATTTTATTTATTTATTTATATATGGTTTATTGTAATATGGATGTTTACTTCCGGGGTTTTACCGGAAGTCTCCATAAAATATATGGACCTTTCAAATATAGCGTTGGTTAGAGATAGATCCACGTGTATAGGAGGTGGAACTAATGACAGAATTGGCCGCTTGATTCTTTTAGAAGAGAGCGGCAGCGGGGCATCTTCCGGTTAATCACCGGAAGTTGTAATGTTTACATCCATAGCTGCGATTCTCGCGGTAGTATGACAGCTTGCGGCTAATCACCGGAAGCTGTAATGTTTATACGTGAGGTCCTCCGCGAGCATAGAGGGCGAAACCAACAATAAAATTAGCTGCTTGATCCTTTTGGCAGCTTCCGGTCAACCACCAGAGGTTGTAATGTTTATATTTATTGCCGTGATGCTCGCAGCAGTGTGACAGCTTCCGGCTAATCACCGGAAGCTGCAATGTTTATTTATTTTTCACCGCAATCATGAGTATATATTTTATTCATAACATCCATTATGCCCAGTATGGGGAGACATTTATCTTGAAGACAGGATTAAGTGGAATAAAGGTAATTTATATTATTAATTTGATTGAGAAAGGAGATCATGAATGAGTGGATCTGGACATTATTAACATGTCTGGACTTCCGGGTTAGGGGACCTATAAATAGCAGATAGTGAGCAGATGATCCCATACAGCTTTGAGGAAGAGTATTTAATACTCAAAATGCATTGGCAGCTGGGATCTATCTGCTCTTAAAATACATTGGAAACCTGGAACTGTGTCTGGCTGGCCATACCAGAAGCCTGAAGGGACAAGGGTGACGATCCGGAAGTCTCCCGTTTTTTTGTCTTCTTAAAGCACTGAATCTGGTGCCATTCACGGTACGGTTCCAACTTTTACATGTCTGGATATTATTTACACCTTGGGTGATCCCAGGAAGTTTTCATATTTGTGCATTATTTTTATTTAATTTTATTTTTGTTTCTGTGGAATTTATAAAAAGTATTGTGCATTTTTCCATTTATGTGGAAATCGGTATGAGAAATATTTATCTGAACCCTTTTTGCTTTTCTTAATTAAATTGTGAAATACTACACTATATTGCGGTCTCCTCTTTTCCCTTTTTGTCTCCTTTTTATGTACTTTGGAGGGAAAAGGAATTGGACTGATTACATTTGAAAGAATCTAAGATCAACAGATTAAAGAAAAAATATATGAGAGACTTTTTGGACAATCCTTGCTTTCTCTCTATTCTGTCAAATTCGACTTATGCTTGATTGCATCAGTGCCTTTGTGTATTACCACTTTTTATATTGGATTTTATCATTAGTGTTCTCGTGGGAACATTGGTTTTTTACATTTTGGCAGCGAGCTTGCGCCAGTGTGTGTTCTGAAATTTTGTTTTAGGTATAAATGTAGTATAACAGTCCATCTAGTTTGCCAGATATTATTAAGTTATAAGAAGTATTCCAACCATTCGATGTAAGTCACAGCAAGCAAAAGGGATACTGATTACTACAAACCTGTTACAGCAGACATAAGTAAAAGGGATTTTGTTACTACAAAACTGTTACAGTTGTATTTGAGACCTAAAAGTCTGTTACATTTGTATCGGAAACCTGCCTGTTACAAACAGTTGAAAGTGGACCTACACTATTGCGACTTATAAATGGTAATGAAATATGACAATACTAAACTCTGAACTAACTAAATGACACATGAGCATGGAGAATATATAAATAAATAATCCAATGCATTAATAGTGCCTTATGATTGTTGTTATAAGAAAAAAGAAAATTATATTTTTACTTGTGTAAGGAAGTACACCACTTATAATTTTGAACTACAGGTATTAGTACATTTATCCACCCATTTGCCATAAGAGTAAATATTGTCAGTACCCAAATAATAAGGGATTGATATTTACCCACCTATCCTTCATAGAAGAAAACATTGCCACTGACAAGTATTGACACTGACAAGTATATATAATAAAGGTGAGGTACACTGATATTGACTTCAATAAATAAAATCAGGCATATAACCACAAAGGGTATATAAATAGTGGACACTCACTCCTTGCATCACCCAGTTACCCTCCTTGATGGAATAAGGTTTTGGAAGGCTCAGAGTTGCAGGATACTCTCTCCTTCTAACAGGCAACAGTCCCAGATGATGGCAGTGGTTCCACAAAGATAAAGAGTCACCACGCTTAAAGTTTTTCGGACTTATTGTCCTTCCTCAGAAGATGCTTCTGAGGAAGCTGGGTGATGCAAGGAGCGAGTGTCCACTATTTATATACCCTTTGTAGTTATATGCCTGATTTTATTTATTGAATGTTAGTGTAATAAAATTTGTTAAATTTTTTGGCTATATTGCACTATCTATTTCTCTTTTTTTTTGAGCCATTGAGGAGTTATTTGGAGAAGAGGAATTCCCCTTCCTTTTATATGGAGAACATATGTCCTTAAAAATTTTTGATGTTTATATCCAGTTGAAAAAGACATTTAATGTAAGGACTGTTATATGTAATAATATGTGTTTATGCGCCATCTAAGAGGAATATATTATTGTATTATTGTAATCTTTAGAGGATTTTGTGAAGAGTCTTCCATTCCCCTTGGGGGCTGCATTTCACTGGTTTGCGCTGTCATTATTATATTTTGTTATTACTGCACAGAACTTACTCGGCTATGCAGGTCCTGCTGCCTCCCCCTTCTCTGCCTGCTGCTCTCACGTCTGGTGCTGATATACTGTAAAAAAACAAAACAGTGCAATGTATACTAACATTGGCCTGAAAACAATTATAAACCCCTATTGTACTATAATTCTTTACGCCAGTAGTAGTGCCTTTCTTTTATATTCAATCTGTGACAGGGCAGGGCAAGGGCACACCACGGCCCCAGCACATGGTGAGGAAATAAAAAAAACATTGTTTGGCTCTGTGCCATCGATGGTGGTGAACCCATGGTTCTAACAGCTGCAGCTATTGATATCTGCAACTGTCTTTGCCCTATCATCACAGCAGGGACAGCACTGTCCCTACTGTGATGGCTGTCGGCTGCACTCGGAATCTTGCGATGCTTGCCACATCCCTCGCATGCCCAGTGGAGCTGGTCGGGAGGTGAGACACAGCACATCAGCACTAGGCAGAGATCTCTTCGGTAGTGCTTTCTGCTTCACCTTAGCAAACAGGAGAAGCATTAAGAAAAGGAAAAAGAAAAAAGTACTCCTCTTTAGTGGGGCACACCTCATGTATTTTAATATTTAACTTTTATTATGTTTCGTTAAAACATGTGATATAGTCACGATATTATAAGAACATGCAAATTCAAATGAAAAAATTCCATTGTGAGATGTAGAGAGGTATCTGGGCTGTCACAAATATCCCTATGTACCTCCTTATATATTGAATCTCACAATTAATACAATAATAAAACACCTAAAAAAAAACCAAAATGGACAAAAGCAAACACAGAACTACCTGTTAATCCCAGTGAGATATATACATGAGATAATTGATGATATGACAATAAGATATAATTCCTGTCCAGAGAATGTGCGCTTATATGAAATACTGACAATATTCACATAGATCTGGACTGATAGATGGAGTTAGTAAAAATAGTTGTACACGTCCTCTACTATGTCAGGAACATTAGCTTAACCTCTCACTGGAATACTAACGTTGACATAGGAAAAGCAACAATCATAAAAAACTATGTGTTAATAGGTGTTTGTATAGGCATATATCGATACAAATCAATAGCTCTAAATGGAAAAATCTATTGTAATAAGTGGTTTACATATGCAAATACACATGTATCGGCGAACATATAGGTACAAAAATAGAAAAAATATTAATGACGTACAATACACACAATTTAAAAGATTAGCACCTTTAACCAAACCTGTTGTCACCAATTAATTTGTTGGGTGAGGCGTCCCTCATTTAACTGGGAAATTAGTTTGTCAGGAAGATTTTGCTGCCTTGATATGTAGTATAGAATGAAAAGCAGAATCTCTGCATTTAGATACACTGGGATCTGCTTTCCCCAGTCATATACAAATATCAGACTGGAGATGAGAGTCCCTGTGTAATGGCACAGTTAAGGAACATAGAACCGCTTCAGCTGCTTGCTCTGGTTCACAGCTTTGCCCTGTTGCTATGCATTGCAGGGATCAGCATGGATCCTAAGCTAGTGAGAGAGCAGTGAAAATAAGAGCAAAGTACCTGATAGTAGTATATTGTGAGATCCCAGTGGACATAGGTCTGGTGGTGCGAGGGTCCTCTGTGCGCACAGAGGACCCTCGCACCACCAGACCTATGTCCACTGGGATCTCACAATATACTACTATCAGGTACTTTGCTCTTATTTTCACTGCTCTCTCACTAGCTTAGGATCCATGCTGATCCCTGCAATGCATAGCAACAGGGCAAAGCTGTGAACCAGAGCAAGCAGCAGAAGCGGTTCTATGTTCCTTAACTGTGCCATTACACAGGGACTCTCATCTCCAGTCTGATATTTGTATATGACTGGGGAAAGCAGATCCCAGTGTATCTAAATGCACGGATACTGCTTTTCATTCTATACTACATATCAAGGCAGCAAAATCTTCCTGACAAACTAATTTCCCAGTTAAATGAGGGACGCCTCACCCAACAAATTAATTGGTGACAACAGGTCTGGTTAAAGGTGCTAATCTTTTAAATTGTGTGTATTGTACGTCATTAATATTTTTTCTATTTTTGTACCTATATGTTCGCCGATACATGTGTATTTGCATATGTAAACCACTTATTACAATAGATTTTTCCATTTAGAGCTATTGATTTGTATCGATATATGCCTATACAAACACCTATTAACACATAGTTTTTTATGATTGTTGCTTTTCCTATGTCAACGTTAGTATTCCAGTGAGAGGTTAAGCTAATGTTCCTGACATAGTAGAGGACGTGTACAACTATTGTTACTCTCCATCTATCAGTCCAGATCTATGTGAATATTGTCAGTATTTCATATAAGCGCACATTCTCTGGACAGGAATTATATCTTATTGTCATATCATCAATTATCTCATGTATATATCTCACTGGGATTTATAGGTAGTTCTGTGTTTGCTTTTGTCCATTTTGGTTTTTTTTGAGGTGTTTTATTATTGTATTAATTGTGAGATTCAATATATAAGGAGGTACATAGGGATATTTGTGACAGCCCAGATACCTCTCTACATCTCACAATGGAATTTTTTCATTTGAATTTGCATGTTCTTATAATATCGTGACTATATCACATGTTTTAACGAAACATAATAAATGTTAAATATTAAAATACATGAGGTGTGCCCCACTAAAGAGGAGTACTTTTTTCTTTTTCCTTTTCTTAATATGTCTATAGCTCCTAGGGAGCACCCTCACTTAAGATTGTGATTATATATTGTTCTTTTTGAAAATGTATATACCGTCTCTCTGTGCGGTGTCTTACCCTTGATTTATCCTTCCTTTTTTCCCCATTTCCCCATTTTTTCCTTATCCCCCTATCCAACACAATATAATACATAAACAGGAGAAGCAGTAAGAGTTATAGTGGCATGATCCTTGCCGCTATAATACATCTACCCCTTTGTCACATACTGTAGTATGAATTTATTGTTATACACTATGTGTAATGCACTGAACTGATAAAAGGATGTACACCACTAACCAGGAGGTTACGGTGGGTAAATATTAGACATTAAGGGAGTTAATAACCAGGTCTCCCTTTAGAGGTTAATTGGGGCTTACATTTAGGCAATGACTACTGGATATTGATATATTCACCCCTTTTTTGCTAGCAGACACCCATTGGCACTTGCCCAGAACAAGAAACTACTCCTCGGATCAAGTTACTAGCTCAAAAATGCCACATGCTGTAGACATTGGCCTGGTTCTCCCAACTCCACACGACTCTCCAACTCGCTTGTATGCCACATACTTCTCACTGAGGTCTGCTCTCCAGCTACAGCATGGATTGGCAGTCGTGTCTGTCAGCTTCACAGCAGCCACCCTCTGACTATCACACTCCCAGGAAGGTCTGACTGAATTCTCACAGCCTACTGGCTCTGATTCCTCTCACAAAGGATCTCCATTTGGCACCACACCAGCCCCTTTTAAAGACTTACATTTTCTTGCCAGACTGGGCTCCCAAAAGGCTCCACCCATTTTATAATCAATCACTCTCTGAGAACCCCCCAGTAAAAGCTAGGGGTTCTGTTATTGACCAGTGGAGGCCATCTTTGTGTAGTGCATGCTTTGAGCATCCATCTTGGGTGGGCCCACTGTGACATTAAAGGCCAGGAGTGCAAGGGGGCATGGGGCTACATATACATTATAGTGATTATTTTTGTATTTATGTTTATAAGAAAAACCAACAATACTTTGACATAGGAAATAGCAAAGATGAAATGAATAAATAAAACACTTGCTGAATGCTGAGCATTAAAAGCTAAGGAATATGGAGAAGCTTGTGGTTATAAATCAATATAGCATGAATGAAGTGAAAAGGTTTGAGTGCTGTAAAAAACATTAGAGAACAAAGGTTGAAAAACACTAAAATGTTGTATTCTTTTCCCTGGAATTATTTTTGCAGTAGATACTGTAAGTATTGAGCTTAATAGCTTGGCGATGACATCCTTAGAGTTATAAAGTGGAGCTCTTTCCCTCCAGATAATGATACAGTATATTATAGATTATCCAATCATTTTATACTCTGATGTCTTTTTAATGTGCTAAAATCTCAAATGTGATATTTAAATTATTTTAATTTATCCCAAAAATCACTCTACTGGTAGAACAGTTTAATCTACAAACCAGACTAAAATGTACCAAAGAAACTCTAAAGACACTACAATACATACAGTAACTGTACACGAAAGGTGCAAATAATAGAGGGATTAGAATAATACTCACACTAGGGTTTTTCTCTGGAAGAAGAGCAAATTATTTGTTAGGTGCAAACCTCCCGACGAGCACAGAGAAGGTAATGTGAAAAAAATCTTCTCCACAGGGAGCGGGGCACAGGAAACCCACTGGTTGTGGGTGATGGTCACCGATGAGCATGCACACGCCATTCACGTGCACGCTTAGTATACAAGGTTGAGCCACACCCCCCTCTGTTAGATTTTACCTCAGAGAGATGGAGGACACAATGCCTGTATTTGCCACTGACACACTGCTGGTGTCCCCATCCATCAGTAAAAGAGGAAGGCAGTCCTCCAGGCATAACCTAGTAGTTCTTTCTTAGATCAGGAGATATTATTTAAAAGAAGAAAATTCATTAACCCTGTCAGGTCGGAGGACAGCAGGGACACCTCTGAAGAGGGGGAGATTAGTCAGGCTGCATCGACTCCTTCCCCTCCTGCATATTCTCAGAGTGATGAGAAAATGCACCTATAAAAAGAAACATATTGACCATATTTCTTTAAGAGATGCCTGTTCAGGACAAAACATCTCTTTCCCAGGTATTGCCAGTTGCTGGTCCATAACAGACCTCTCTCCCGCCCATGGCCGGCACATATTTTCTGCCTCGGACCATCAGTTTGCACCACAGCGTACTCATAAAGGGGCTAGTCACCACCACACACCTCCTCTGACTCACTCACATAGGCACGCTAGTTACCCTCCAGTAGATTGGGAATTGGAGGAGGTAACTAGGTCTAGCATGTCCTCTCGCAGAGGCGAGTATAGTGATTTAAGCCAGAATGCTCCTGTCAAAAATGAATTCCTCTCACTAGGCCCTGAGCAAGCAACTTTACCAAATTAGATTTAGAACTGCTCTAAGTAAGGAGGACGAGATGGTTCTCCACAACCATACTGGCATTCTTGACATTTCCAGAGATTGATCCGGCCCTTACATCACTCATTGGGAATAGGGCCCAGAGTGATTCTATAAATTAATTAAAATTCAGCTTAAAGTTTCCAACGTGGCTGGTCCTCTGTGATTTGTTTTAGACAAGGCGGAAAAAGAAGTGGTTTGAGGGGTCTCCCTAGATTCCCTGGTAGCTTCCAAGATGACCCTCTTAAAAGCTATGAGAAGGGCTACTCTAATAATTGTCCATACTTTTGATTTCATATCCAATTCCCATAGAACTCGCTGGCTGGCTAGTGCAGGTCTGACTAGTCTAGCCCCCAGACCAGTAGATGTTCCTAACTTAACAGATTTTGACCTTTTTGGCCCTGACTTCATAGATGAAGTGAAAGTCTACTATAAAGCCTGTAAGTCATTCGCAGACCTTAAGGGTCCCCAGCCTTCCAGGTGGCCCTTTTGTTAGGCGGGTTATTCTGCAGGAGCCAGCAGTTTGAACCGAGACCAGCCCCCAGAGCTGTCAGAGGAGGCTTCTTCTGGACACGGACGTTGAGAGGCACAGGGTCTGGCATAGCATACTCCTCCAAAAAAGGCAGAGGGTATGGTAAGTCAGTTACCTTCCTAAACAATAGTTTCCTGGAGACAAATCACCACAGACAGGTGGTTGCTAAGGATTTTGGAAAAAAATTTATCCCTCCCACTTTTCCATTTTCCACATCAGGTTTATCCCTGCTCAAAGAACTCCAGTCCTTTGTTAGATAAGGTCCTATAGCTTGCCCTTCAGCAGGGCAAAATACAGTTAACAGATCCTTCCAGGAGAGCCTGGATCTGTCTCCTGTTCCCCACCAAAAAACAGGATGGTTCATACAGACCAATTTTAAATGTCAAATCCCAAACCAGCACATAAAACCTCCTTCTTTTCACATGGAAGGCTTAGCGGATGTAGCTTTCCTGCTCACCAAAAACAATTTTTGTACCAAAATAGACCTCAAAGATGCCTTTCACACTATTCAAGTGCATCCAAATCAAAGGAGGCTCTTAAGACTCCTCTTGAAAGGTGTCCTCTATTAGTGGACAGTAATGGTTTTCAGGCTATCCAATGCCCCTTACACATTCACATGCCTCATGAAGGCAGTAGTTACACACCTCCATCAGATGGGAGTCCACCGTATAATCTACCTGGACAATCTCATGGTGGTTCACTCGGATCAGGACTCCCTTTTACTCCACTGGGAGCTTATACTGTCGCTCCTACAGAATATAGTGTTTACCATAAGTATCAACAAATCCATGTTAACCCCTTTCCAGTCAATCAGTTTTCTGGGATTCTTGATACACCTTCTTTATCAATAGCAGTTCCCCCAGAGATGTGAAGAGATATTCAAGACTTCGTATCTCAAACCCTCAAACACCAATTCTCGATGAGGGATTTGGCCAAAGTTATTGACAAAATGAGAGCCTTAGATCCAGGTTTTCTCCATGCTCCCCTGGTATGCAGGCACTCTCAGATCCTTCTCTCAGCTCTCCTTTGACAGGGTCAGGATTGGAAGACCAAATCCTCTTAGATCCCATAGTTCGCAGAGAGATCTGAAGCTGGACAGCCCTTCCCTTACCCTCTTCCAGACTTCTGCTTCCTCCTCCACCAGACACAGTCATCATGTCAGACACATCTCTTTCAGGCTGGGGAGCATATACAAAACACACAGCAGTAAGGGGAAGGTGGTCTGCTCTTGAGTTAACATCTCAAATCAATCTGTTGGAGTAAAGTGCTGCCAGGTTAGCTCTTTCTGCACTAATCCCACTGAATTCCCAGGAGATATCAGTCAAGCTCTGCTTAGACAACAGGACCATGGTTTCTTAGCTCAACAGAATAGTGTCAGAATGTGGCCTGGGATTGGCCGCTACTCACCTCTGCACCGGCATCCTTGGGCTTAGGTGTTCAGTCACTGGGAGTGGAGGTGCGTGGTGACTGAATATTCTCCCAGGGTCTGCTAGGGCTTTGGTTCATGTGTCCTGGTTTCTGGGGTGCCAGGCATGGGAACAGCCATGTTGGTCCATATCACCTGACTAGTCTCTCCCAATGGTAGTCCTGTGGTTACTCAGCTGATCCTCTGAACCAATGACCAGCTACCTAATGGCATTTAAGTGTGACTCCAGGAATAGAAAGCTGCTATTCTAGTGACTGTGATACTCACCAGTGTTTTTCCATGTTAATTCCCCAGTGTGTTGCTTCAGCCTTTTCGCTGTTCTCAAGTGCTAGTTGCATCAGCTCTGCTCTTGTGTTGTTATTATTGTGCTGTTCAGTTCCCCAGCTGCCTCCCTGTGTTACTGGTGTCTTCTTTCATACTAATTACTAGTTAGCTCTTAGCTGGATCTTTAACAATTCTCATTGCATTCCTGAGTTACATTTCCCTATATTCTAAGTGCAAGTCAGCAACTGGTTCCTTTACAATGCTCAGTGCATTCCTGTGTTGCATTTTCCTGTGTTCTCAGTGCAAGTCAGCAACTGGTTCCTTTACAATTCTCAGTGCATTCCTGTGTTACATTTCCCTGTGTTCAAGTATTCAGTTCACATGCTGATCTCCTGTGTTCAAGTAGTAAGTTTACATGCTGATATCCTGTGTTCAAGTATTCAGTTTACATGCTGATCTCCTGTGTTCAAGTATTCAGTTCACATGCTGATCTCCTGTGTTCAAGTATTAACTTCATACACTGATCTCCTGTATTCAAGTATTCAGTTCACACGTTGATCTCCTGTGTTCAAGTATTCAGTTCATACATTGATTAGGGTGGCTAGGGAACAAGCAGGTGAGTAACAGTACTAGGTCTCCCTATTGCAGCCAAACCCAGGGTTGACTAGACATTCCCAGAGGCATGGAGTTTAACTCACTTGGTGGTCTTAACCAGTGACCCCTCTAGATGGGATATGGGTTTCACTGTACCAAGTGAGCAGGTTGCAGCCCTCTGGACAGGTACCTGGGAGTGGTAGGAAGACCAGTAACTATATTTATGAGAGTTAATTCACAGGAAACCAGCACAGAGACAATGAAGTTATAACACTAGAGGCCAGTGTTACAACTAAATAACTAGGACACAAGGAATCAGCAAGGGAGCTGAATACTTGACCACAGGGGATCAATGTATGGACTAAGTACTTGAACACAGTAGATTAGCATGTGAATTTAATACTGGAACACAGGAGATCAGCATATAAACTGAATACTTGAACACAGGAGATCAGCATGTGAACTGAATACTTGAACATGAGATTCAGTTCACACGCTGATCTCCTGTGTTCAGTTCACATGCTGATCTCATGTGTTCAAGCATTCAGTTCATATGATGATCTCGTGTTCAAGTATTCAGTTCACATGCTGATCTCCTGTGTTCAAGTATACCACCAAGTGAGTTAGACTCCATGCCTCTGGGAAGGTCTAGTCAACCCTGGGTTTGGCTGCAATATGGAGACCTAGGCCCTCATTCAGAGCCACTCGCTAGCGGCAGTACGCTCGTTCCGAGCGATGTTCGCACATCTGCGCATGCGTACGGTTTTTAGTACGCATGCGCGAACCAGTCAGTGCGGCCGAAAATCGTTGGTACGCAATATAGCGAGGGCCTGCTATTTTGAGTGACAGAATGAGGCGTATGTGGGTGGTAACAGGGGAAGGTGCTTAAAAACGGGGAGTGGAGATCGAACGCAGGCGTGCTTAAAGGCCAAAACGGGCGTTTTAAGGGAGTGCATAATTAATACAGCAGCGTCATTGACCACGTCACTTGGTTTTTTTTAACTCAGAACTGCTCGCAAAATAGCGGTTGAAAACACCAACCACAAGAATAGCGAGCAGTTCATACGCTGTACGATGTACTCGATTAATCTAATAAATAGCGGACATGACGTATGGTGCGTGCGGCCAGGGGGCGTTTTTATCAAATAAACGAGCGTATGTTTTGCTCGCTCGTTCAGACTTAGAGGTGGGAACAGACTGCAATTTGCGAACGGATCATTTGAATAGCCACCCCTTGTTTTTGAACGACCGACCACAAATAGCGAACGGCTCTGAATCAGGCCCCTAGTACTGTCACTCACCTGCTTGTTCTCTAGCCACCCAAAACCCTCTGGCTTCTATCCTCACTTGAAGAACTTCCTATACAGTTTCTGACAAATAGGAGGCACTCAATCCCTCATTCTCTGCCAAGAGGCAATAGACATATGAAACTTGGTAGTGGATTGATCCTGTGGGCAATATACATTCTAGGAGAGCTAAACAAGTTTGCCGATTTTGTTATCCAGGCAAAAAACTCACACTGGATTGTGCAACTCTGAAACCAGATGTTTTTCACAGCATTGGAAGACCTTTGATCAACCATAGGTGGACCTGTTTGCAACTCTGTCAAACACTCAGGTTCCAACCTTTGTCTACAGAATCTGGACTCAATGGACCATGCAGATGGACATGATCTCCTTCCCATGGACAGACCTTCCTTTAGTTTATGCCTTTTTTCCTCCAGCCATGCTATTTAAGATCCTTTACAAGATCAGAGTGGACAGGGTATCTCAACTCATTCTAGTATACCCCATCTGACCCTCCAGAATGTGGTACCCCTTGATCACCCCTCTCCACAAGGGTCCCAAACTGCTCAGGCTCTGCCCTCGAGCTCTGTTTCCAAGTCCAACTTAGCCCTAGACTTCCTGGTTACTAAGTTTGAGTCAGGCCTTGCTTCCGCTACAATATGTTCATATGGCTCAGCTCTCACTCTCCTTATTCTAGGCCTCACAGAAAACAAACTATAACTTAGACTGCTTGAAGGTATTTTTTTTTATCCAGACCTCAGTGTTCACGATACTCTACCATGTGGAACATTAATTCCTTTCTAAACTTCCTAGCCACTATTCCTTGTATGGATGACATCTCTAATCTTTCGAGAAAGCTGGCTTTACTTCTAGCTCTGGCAGTTTTACAGCCAGAGGAGCCAGACTTTCTTTATTACACACATATGAACCCTGGATGACACCCACTCCACTGGGTTCCATATTGTTTTGAGAGGACACACAAAGATCAGTTCCATTCAGACCCCTCTGGTAGAGTTCAATCTACTCAGAGACCAGTCTGACCTGGATCTTTGCATAGTAGACTGCTTATATATTTACCTAACACTCACAGCCCCACTGAGAGACAACATTTCTAACCTCTTTATCACTTGCTGTAAACCCTTTCATCCAGCCAGGCCTTCCACAAACTAGATAGCTTCTGCTATGCGGAGTTCAGGGATAAACACCTCCCAATTCAAGGGTCACTCCCTTCAGCAGCAGCTAGGGGCTTGCCATTACAGTCCATAATGCAATCTGCTCATTGTTCTTCCACTCATACCTTCGTTAAACACTATTGGAGGCTGTCTGATACGCAAAGGATAGATTCCTTTGAGCAACAACCAGTTGTGTGGTAGTCTACCCACCAGCTGTTGCTAAGTGGCAAACCTCCCGATGAACAAACACTAGTTTGCAGGAATCTATGATCTGCAAACTCTCTTTGTTCTAGGGAATAGGATTGCCACCTAGCAACAGCCCACCCAACCCACACTATACCTTGCTAGGTCTGCTGGTTTAAGGTCTAATGTCAGTCATTATTTAAAGCTGACCTCTCCTTTACTTTCAAGGTTCAGAAGAAGCAGCAGCAGTTCCAGATAATTAAGGATCAGAAAGAGCTTTACCCTTATCTTCTACAGTCACAGCAAGTTCACAGAAGTTTAAGACTATGTTCCAGTTTCAAAGCAACATATTAGATTGTTCTTCCATTATTCGTAGTTGCTTCAGTTTGCTTGTTTCTAGTAAACATATTTGTTTCTGCATCAACATAGTCTCCTTTTAATTTGTTCTTAGGTTACAGGAATTAGGGGGATTTCACCCTTCCCAACCTCTCTGTTATTCTAGTTGGGATTGCCATCTGTAAGCTTCTGTAAAATCTAGCAGGGGGAGTGTGTCTCAGCCTTTTCTGCTGAGCGATCGCACATGCCCATCAGTGCCCATCACCTGTGGGTCTCGTGTGCCCCACTCCCCCTATGTGTGAGTGTTAGCTGCTCTTATCAACAACGTAGCTGCGCAGGGGTGCTGCCTGTGTTGTTTATCAAGGGGCTGCTGCCTCGTTCAGGGTTCTCTTCCCCAGTTTTAATTTTTTTTTTTGTGTGTGGTTGTGTGCGTTAGCCGTAACTTAGCTGCACTATAATTGCTTGGTGACACTGCTGCAAGACCATGGAGGACAGTCACATGACAGGAGAGCAGGAACCACATACCAATCTTTTAGCTGCCAGCAGCAGTCATGATGACGATGCAAGGCCACCAACTTCATCTATGAAGGCCAATGCCCCAGGGCTTAAGTCAGGCCATGTAAAATCAACTTTTACCCTTAAAAAAAAATATCTAAAGTCAACTTTAGAGAAACAAAAATTGCCAATATGCCATTCACTACATGAAGTGGCAAGGAAAGGATAAGGACTTGGCCTTTATTTATGACTGTGGTTCTAGTTGTAATGATTTAAGCCCTTCTGCTTGTAGGGGAGGTACGAAAAAAATTAGAATTGTCAAGACGAGTAAGACACCGGAATCAACTGTGTGCTCCAAAAAGTCACAGATCCCTGAGGAGAGTTCAAGTGTGTCTGCCATTGCCCTGTGTGAGCCTGACCTTTCTAATACTGTACTTGAAGAGGATCATCCTTCCACCATTTGTGTGTCCTCTGCATATGTGGGGATGAGCAGCACAATTCAACATGCTGACGTAGAAATTGAGGATGCTTCTGTGGAATTGCACCAGGAGGGTGAGGAGGATATTTATGTAGTTGGCAATAACAACAAAGATGATGAGGATGTGGATGCTGAGGATGTTTGTGTAAAAACTGTAAATAAGGCAACAGTTGTTGCACATGGTGGGAAAAATCCCATTGTTGCCATGCCTGTGTGTAATTATTTCCACCCAAATCCGGACAACCTTTGCCAAGCCATTTGTAACCATTGCCGAGTAACTGTGAGTAGAGGTAAGGACCTTAACCATCTAGGAACCTCCTCCCTGTTATGTCACTTGTAGCGCATTCATCAAATTGAAAATGGTATTTACAATTCAGAAACTTTAGCTACAAAAAACCTAACAACAATCAGTCCAGTATCACCTAGCTACTCCCTTTTATCTGGATCCAAGTGCCTGCAATCTCCACCACCAACACCTGCATCATCATTGGTGATCGGAAGTAGTCCTGCATCTAATTTCATAAGAATGACTGACTCCTCTCTTATCCGTGGTTCCTCTGAAGGATCCTTGAATGCTACACCTGCTGTTGCTGCTGTTGCTGTGAGTAGATTTTCATCCCAAAAGAGGACCAGGAAGAAGGCTACTTTTAGTTTATGCAAACAATTAACTGTCATACAATCCTTTGCATTGGGGAGCAAGTATGACAGCAGACACCCAGTTGCACAGCGGATTACTGACACCATAACTGCTATGCTGGTATTAGATATGCATCTAGTATCTGCCATTAATGCAGTGGGTTTTAGTCATTTGAGGTCCTGTGCCCCTGCTACCATGTCCCTTCTAGATTCCACTTCTCTAGAATAGCAATTCCCAATTTGTACAAGGACATTAAAAAAACCTTATTAATGTCCTCCAAAATCCCATTGTGCCCACTGTCCACAATTGGGACAGGGCAAACTAAAGATTACATGACTGTGACAGCCCACTGGGTAGGTGTATTTCCTCCAACAGTCCAAACAGCAGCAGCAGCATCTAACAAATGCCAGTTCATTCAGAAGCAGGCTACTCTGTGTATCATCGGTTTCACTAAGAGGCATACCACTGAGAACCTCTTAGAAAAACTCAGGAAAATCATTGCAAAATGGCTTACCCCACTTGGACTCTCCTCGGGATGTGTGATTTCTGACAATGTGCAAGCATTACATGTGCACGAAATCGAACACATCCCATGTTTTGCTCACACAATGAATTTGGTGGTACAACATTTTTTTAAAAATGACAGGGGCATGCAGGAGATGCTCTTGGTGGCCCAAAAGATTTCAGGACATTTTTGACATTCAGAAACCATGCGACATTCAGCGACATGACACCTGGTTGGGTCTGAAAGAATTGCCTACAATGGTGGAGAATGGTGGATGATTAGTTATGAGATAGCATCCAAATAGGCATGTCAGACAGTCCCCCCTACCCAGTGATCACCACATACTACCATCTCCCCAAAGTGCATAAATCCACTACCAACCCCCCAGGATGAACTATCATATCGGGCATAGCATTATTAACTGCCAATTTATCCTTTTTTGTTGATTCACACCTTCAAACTTTAGCCAGTTCCCTCAGATCACATATTAGGAACATTACACATTTTATAGATATGATACGGTCCATACCTTGGTTACCCACATACAAATTTCTCACCTGTGATGTACAGGCACTATATACTAATATTCCACATCACCTAGGCATCAAAGCTACTAAACATTTTCTTGAAACAGATCCAAACATCAGTTTGAATCTTAAAACATTTATAATAGACAGAATTCATTTCATACTCACAATTTTTTCATTTATAATAACCAACATTACTTACAGACATGCGGTACAGCCATGGGGACCAGGTTTGCCCCGAACTTTGCCAATCTCTATATGAGTTATATTGTGTGAGGAGAGTCTCATTTGGTGGGGCAGCTTCGGAGCAAACCTGGTCCTATACGGGCGATATATAATTGACCTTTTTTTCATGTGGGATGGAGATGAGGAGTCTGTAGAATTATTCATCCAATTTTTAAACTCCAATCCCTTCAATTTGACCTTCTCCAGTATCCTTAGTACACACTCTAGTTTTCTAGATATTACCCTCTCTTTAGAAAATAATGAAATATCAACCTGCACCTTTCAAAATGAAACAGATACTCACAATTTCATCCATTTCAAAGGCAATCACCACAGGAAGTGGTTACAAAATATACCCGTGGGACAATTACGTTGTCTACATAGAAATTACTGATGGATTCACTATTAAAACAAGATATCACCTCAGGTACAAGAGTGATATTTAAAAAGGCAAAAAATCGGGGTAATTTTTGGCACCATCATTTTTCAAGCCAACTAAGTTGGACACAACAAATCAGAAAACTTGGCTACCCACATAAATTTCAGGTTGTTTCAAATGTGGTTCAAATAGATACATCACATGTCAATTCATTGTACATAGGGTCACACAATATACATCATCGGTCACTCAAGAATCTTTTCCAATCAAATCCTTTATTGACTGCAACTCTATCTATCTAATCTATTTCCTACAATGCGATTGTGGTGTGCAATATATCGGACGCACCACTCACAGGTTAAGAGAAAGATTACTTGAACATAGAAGGAACGTTGTTAACAAGAAAACAGAACACTCAGTATCAAGACATTGTATGGACGAACACAATGGAGAATTTAAATGTATACATGCAATAGGTATAGAACAGATCCCTCATACCGCCAGAGGAGGAGACAGATTTTCTCTTCTCTGCCTCCAAGAGACATATTGGTTTCACAAAATACGCACCTTACATCCCGAGGGTCTAAATGAAATGGAAGAGGTAGATTTTGACATTTAGCTGCGAGCTAATTACCACAGTTCCCTGTGGGTTATCATAGGATCCTTCTTGTCCACACCTTGATCCTGAGAAAAGATGCAAGTGCATCAACCACTCTATTAGGTATATATAGCAATATGCACAATGGATGGATAGAAATAATTTTTTTGGGGGGTAATTTTAATAATGTGCATATGTGTATATGTGTACATGTGGGTATATGTGTGCATGTTTTGTTAACAATATACTCATCAATATAGCTGATATTGAGCATCTCTTTAATATAGTCATATCATTGATTTATTTAGAAAGTGTCTTTTCTTTCCCGGATATTGGGACCTCTCAAACATTCTAATTATCAATGATATTACTATCCAGAATATTCATAGACCAATCTCTTCCTATATCTCTCAGACAGAAACCAACCTGTGGCTTTATATATTTACAAATCCTCTCATTATCAGAGTGATATGAGTTACGCTTTCATTCAAGCGTAACATATAGCAATAAAGAAAATATTTACAGATTCATATTATAATTTAGTAATAATATTACCATGATTTATATATAAAGTTGTATAATATCCTGTAGTCCTAGAACTTAAATGTGTGGTATTAATGTTGCATTTAAAGATCATTGTATTATGAGGGAAAAAATATTTTAACTATGTGTATGCAGCCTTTCATATGTACACATTTATACAGTTATAATATTGAAATTATTAGTAGAAATAGATGTATCAATGATAGAGTCAACGTTACAAAAAGCAGAATGATTGTTATATTTTTACAAATATCTAAGACAGAAACAATGTTTCCTAATCTCTTACAAAACAGAGCATTCCAAAAGGAATTATTTTTTTCTCAGTCTCAGTTTTTGTTCACAGCTGAAAATGGTCTTAATTATGCAAATCATTCATCACCTCATAAAAATACTGACCAGCGTATGAAAATTTGCTCCTGACAAAGGTGCCTAATGACACAGAAACGCTTTGAGTTTCCAGCACCACGGCAGAGTTAATCCCATTACAGCACAAGGAGACTCTGCAGACCACAAAGCGGGCATATACCCTCTGGAGGAGCCCTCCCCCCTTCCTTCTTGTTGCTACTTGATCCATATACCAGACACAGGAGACCTCCACGCTAAGACCTTATTACAGCTTCCAACCAAGTAACCCCCGCAGTCCCAGCTGACACCGCATTTACATCGGGTGTCCTAAGGATCCAGGCAGAGCTGCCCAGCACTCCCAACCACTGCCTCACAGATTTAGGTAGAGCCATACAGCGCTCCCATCAGTCAAAACATACACACTGGTGGATTGGTGAGTTCGCTTACGGGATATCCTGCTACGGGACCCTGCTACACTCCATGTGGTGATTTACCAGACTATTCCCTGTGCTGATTATACATTAGAAGAGAATCATTTGTCACATGGTACCAGCACAGAAGTGTGCATAGTAATATTTTCTTGCACCTCAATGGTATACTCATCAGGATATCTCACAGATGCTGCAATCCCATACTACAAACGTGTGAGCTCACTCCCACATATATAGACAATTTTATAATATATGCCTGCATAAAAACACAAGCCTCCAGCTGCTGTTCACTTACCACATACTGCCACAAGCACAGCTGTTCTACAATGTCTATTAAAATAGACAAGAACTACATCAGTTATGTTGCTTAATTGAATTTTTATTATAATAGAATCAATATATATATAGGTATTATAATATTGACTGTATTGCATTGAATTATACATTATTCATGTGGAAAATTTTCTACATTTGTTGAAGAGTTTAATTGTTTTAAATGTTTATATGATTTTATTACATTGTGATCAATTTTTATATGAATTAAATTTTCTATTTGTTATTGAAAAGCTCAGCCGATTATCCCTTTTTAATATATCTGTTGAAGTATCTGCACATCCTTCATTTTTTGGAAGCAGCTTTTCTGTAACATCAAGTTTTTAGGGAGCGCTTACACTCATCAGTTATTTCCTATATGTCAGATAGTCCGTTTCACTACTGGCAGTAAAAAGTGTCAATTTGGAGTCCCTTACACAAACTGGCTTTGCTGTACTTAAGTTGCCCACCCTCCAGTGTGTACTCTGAAAGAGTTTTCAGCACAGCTCGGAACCTTGTCAGTGATCAGCATAGGAGATTACTTCCCCAAATGTGGAAAAGATGATGTTCATCAACATGAATTATAAATTCCTTGAGGAAGTCCTTTACCAGCAATTAAGTAAAAATAATACAGAAGCATCTGTAATGGTGGTTTCTAGCGGGGACGAATTAATATTATGTGAAGAAGAGGAGGATGCACACAATGATGGGGATGACAATGACGACATCTGACCTTACCTACAGATGGGCCCAGATAGTTTGTTGCTCATAGCGCACCATTTAGGCCTCTGTGTCGCATCATGGAATGTTAGGTGATTGCTGTATTTTGGCGTACCATGGTATTCTTCAATGAAAGATACGCTACAGCATGTAATACACCGCTTAATCGTTGGGTGGCGAGTGCTCCACTGATGTAATTTGTACTGAATACCATACTGTTAAATTGGATGGATATCACATTCATGCAGTGTATTTGCATATTGCATGTTCGCACAACCAATCTTTTTAATATCACATAAGCTCTAAGAATGGGACGCAAATCAGTACACATACTGTACTTAACTGTACAGTAGTGTTCTTGCCGTGTTCTTATGATGGTATAGCCAATACTATACATTAATGAGATGCACACACAGCTTTCAATGAGATTGGATAGAAACATAGAAACATAGAATTTGATAGCCGCTAAGAACCACTTGGCCCATAAACATATTATTACCTCAATCCTTATTGATACTTACTTCTTTTGAAGGATATCCTTATGTCTATCCCACGCATTTTTAAATTGTTCTACTGTCTTAGCCTCTACCACCTCTGATGAGAGGCTATTCCACCTGTCCACTACCCTTTCTGTAAAGTAATTTTTCCTCAAATTTCCCCTGAACCTACCACCCTCCAGTATTAGAACATGTCCTCTTGTTCTAACACTTCTCTTTCTTTGAAGAATGTCTCCTTCCTTTACCTTGTTAAAACCCTTTCTATATTTGAATATTTCTATCATGTCCCCCCTTTCCCTTCTCTGCTCCAAACTATAAATATTAAGATCTTTTATTCTTTCCTGGTAGGTTTTGTGGTGTAGACCTTGTACCATTTTAGTTGCCCTTTGTACATTCTCTAATGTACTAATATTCTTCTGGAGATATGGCCTCCAGAATTGAACACAGTATTCGAGATGAGGACGTACCAATGACCTATACAGTGGTATTATCACTTCTTTCTTTCTGCTACTGATTCCTCTCCCTATACAATCAAGCATCTGACTTGCCTTCCTCATTGCTTTGTTACAATGTTTGCTTGCCTTTAAGTCACCTGAAATAGTGATTCCTAGATCCCTTTCCTCTTCAGTACTTTCCAATATAGTGCCATTAATACTATATTTTGCCCTTGGATTTTTGAGACCCAAGTGCATGATCTTGCATTTTTTGGCATTAAACTGTAGTTGCCATGTTCTTGACATTCCTCTAGTCTACCAAGATCATCAATCATTTGTTTTGCCCCTCCTGGTGTGTCTACCCTGTTGCATACCTTTGTGTCATCTGAAAAAAGGCATAGTTTCCCTTCAATACCATATGCAATGTCACAAATAAAGATATTAAAAAGCACTAGTCCAAGTACAGATCCCTGAGGTACTCCACTGGTAACATTTCCCTCTTGAGACTGCACTCCTTTTACTACAACTCTCTGTTTCCTATCCTGCAGCCATGATCTTATCCATTCAACTATCTTTGTATCCAATCCCATGCTTTCCAGTTTATTTAACAGTCTGCGATGTGGAACAGTGTCAAAAGCCTTACTAAAGTCTAGATAAGCTATATCTATGGCCCCCCATTTATCTATTTCCTTAGTCACCCAGTCAAAAAAGTTAATAAGATTTGTTTCACATGATCTCCCCCCCAGTAAATCCATGCTATTTGGGATCCTGCAAATTGTTGGAATTGAGATAATCTACAACTCTTTTTTTTAAGAGTGTTTCCATCAATTTCCCTATTAATGATGTAAGGCTCACTGGTCGGTAGTTGCTTGCCTCTTCCTTGCTTCCACTTTTGTGCAGTAGGACAACATTTGCTTTTTTCCAGTCCTCTGGAATTACTCCAGTAGCTAGTGACTGGTTGAATAATTCTGTTATTGGTGTTACCAGCACCCCTTTAAGCTCTTTTAGTATCCTTGGATGTATCCCATCTGGCCCCATTGATTTATCGACTTTCACTTTTGAGAGTTCTGATAGGATCTTCTCCTCTGTAAATGTGCTTGTTCCTACCTCATGTTTCTGATCACACCTGCAACTTTACTGTGGCCCCTTGCCCTCTCTCTCAGTAGTGAATACTAAACAAAAATAATTATTAAGATGATCAGCTATTACATTGTCTCCCTCAACAAAACTCTCTTTCTATCTTTAGTCTTTTTATTCCACCTTTTGTTTTTCTCCTTTCACTTATATACTTAAAAAAAAATTGCCCCCTTTACCCACTGACTGTGCCATTTTCTCTGCAAAGCTAAGGAGTTGTCCGCACTGACCTACTTAATATTATGATGTCCTTCCCCTATATCATATTTATATGAGTACAGTTAATTATAGTATGAAGGGGGGTGCACCCAGGAACAAAAGGATACATACAATATAGACAAAGAAAAAGTGTTCCAATAGGGGCACTCACGGACTATCAGTTATAGAAACATATTGTTATGACTTCTCATAACTGGTGACCCAATGCAATGAACCTAAAAATTTACTTTTATTGAATTTATTAAAATTGTAGCGAAATATAAAGTGCCAAGTGTTAAAGTGCTTATAATGTGAAACAAACCTAACATATATATAGAAATAAAATGTCGTGTCCACTCTCAGTCTAATTAGTATTCCTAATGGATAGTTTAATAACTTCACCAATCAAGACTCCGTCACAATGTGAATGCTCAAACCCCAATGTGTAGTAAAATAATTGGGGTATTATAATTATCAATAATGATCAATTATAGTGTAGATTATTGGTCTGAAGTATAGTCGTTTCTTCACTAAATGTGATTTATAAATCCTTCAATCACATTAGTATCAGATCACGTGACACATTATATTACGTGTCTCAATATATATCACTTCATGCCAAAATTATTCATACATGGATAATCACACAATTATCAAGTGGTGTGATAATATTCAAATATGCGGGCTTTATACTAAAGTGAATTGCGTATAAGTTCAGTCTCAGGTTAATATCATTATAGTTAATAACCACGATCCCCATGTGACCTAATTATGCCGACATGGATTAACATGTAATTCACCAAGATACCAACGAACTCTCTATTAGGACTTATATACCACTATAATAGTGGCAATACTGTGCACTATAGAATAATTGCACCCACTGTTTAAAGTAGAACTACCTCTATACAGACAGTATCCATGTATCCAATAGTTTGATATTGCCACACCATTGTATCATTTGGTAAACATAATTGTTGTTACATATTGTGTGAGGGTATGGTAATGATACAGGTTAATATATAACTCTGCCGCTGGCGAGATCCGCTATTGCTTAAAACTCCATATTGACGGCATCATAAATTTATAATTAACTGATAGCGCTACCCTTCAGCAGTATACTGTCCATAGGAGGCACATGGATGGACTTATATTAACATGGATTTGTAAACGCGCTGTATGTGCGTTGCTCCTGACCAATATAGAGGCTTAATGATCTTCAAAGTCTGATCTAAGCCTAGCATTCACAACATCTTGAATCATTTTATTATTGGCAATATTGCCCAGCGGTGTAATGTATACGGAGGACATGAGGTGGACAAACAACAATTAAAACCACCGGACACGCGGGTCCACGTGTGCGGTGCTCCTGACGTACGTTTCGCTAACGCTTCATCATAGGATCAAGCGTTAGCGAAACGTACGTCAGGAGCACCGCACACGTGGACCCGCGTGTCCGGTGGTTTTAATTGTTGTTTGTCCACCTCATGTCCTCCGTATACATTACACCGCTGGGCAATATTGCCAATAATAAAATGATACAAGATGTTGTGAATGCTAGGCTTAGATCAGACTTTGGAGATCATTAAGCCTCTATATTGGTCAGGAGCAACGCACATACAGCGCGTTTACAAATCCATGTTAATATAAGTCCATCCATGTGCCTCCTATGGACAGTATACTGCTGAAGGGTAGCGCTATCAGTTAATTATAAATTTATGATGCCGTCAATATGGAGTTTTAAGCAATAGCGGATCTCGCCAGCGGCAGAGTTATATATTAACCTGTATCATTACCATACCCTCACACACTATGTAACAACAATTATGTTTACCAAATGATACAATGGTGTGGCAATATCAAACTATTGGATACATGGATACTGTCTGTATAGAGGTAGTTCTACTTTAAACAGTGGGTGCAATTATTCTATAGTGCACAGTATTGCCACTATTATAGTGGTATATAAGTCCTAATAGAGAGTTCGTTGGTATCTTGGTGAATTACATGTTAATCCATGTCGGCATAATTAGGTCACATGGGGATCGTGGTTATTAACTATAATGATATTAACCTGAGACTGAACTTATACGCAATTCACTTTAGTATAAAGCCCGCATATTTGAATATTATCACACCACTTGATAATTGTGTGATTATCCATGTATGAATAATTTTGGCATGAAGTGATATATATTGAGACACGTAATATAATGTGTCACGTGATCTGATACTAATGTGATTGAAGGATTTATAAATCACATTTAGTGAAGAAACGACTATACTTCAGACCAATAATCTACACTATAATTGATCATTATTGATAATTATAATACCCCAATTATTTTACTACACATTGGGGTTTGAGCATTCACATTGTGACGGAGTCTTGATTGGTGAAGTTATTAAACTATCCATTAGGAATACTAATTAGACTGAGAGTGGACACGACATTTTATTTCTATATATATGTTAGGTTTGTTTCACATTATAAGCACTTTAACACTTGGCACTTTATATTTCGCTACAATTTTAATAAATTCAATAAAAGTTAACTTTTAGGTTCATTGCATTGGGTCACCAGTTATGAGAAGTCATAACAATATGTTTCTATAACTGATAGTCCGTGAGTGCCCTTATTGGAACACTTTTTCTTTGTCTATATTGTATGTGCCATTTTCTCCTCAGCTTTTGCCTTTGCACATCTGATTACTTTCTTAGCCTCCTTCTGTTTTACAAGATACTCCTCTTTGTCCTCATTATTTTGCGTCTGCTTGTATTTCCTAAAGGCCATCCTTTTTGCATTCACAATACTTGCTACCTCTTTCCCAAACCACACTGGCTTCCTTTTCTTTGTGGGTTTCCTAACCATTTTGATATAAAGATCTGTTGTCTTTCATATTGCACTTTTTACATTTTCCCACCTTTCCTGCACTCCTTTCAAGTTCCTCCACTCTGCCAAAGATTTGCTTAAACATCTTCCCATTCCTGCAAAATTAGCCTTCCTAAAATCTAACACCTTTGTTTTTGTATGGTGTGAGTCAGTATCTATCTTTATTCTGAACCATACTGCTTGATGATTACTGTATCCCAGGTTTTCACCCACTTTTACATCAGATATTCTGTCTCCATTTGTAAGTATTAAGTCTAATATTGCATCTTTCCGAGTGGGCTCCCTCACCAATTGCTTTAGGGAGGCTCCGTGCAATGAATTCAGGATGTCCCTACTTCACGTGGAACTTACCACAGACACCTCCCAGTTTATATCGGGTAGATTAAAATCTCCCATGATTATAATCTCTCCTTTTAATGCCTTTTTAGTGATGTCCTGCAGTAGTTTATTGTCCAGTTCCTCTTCCTGACCTGGTGGTCTGTAAATCACCCCAATACGAAGAATTACTTTCTCCCCTGTTTCTATAGTCACCCAAAGGGACTCGTTTTTTTCTTCAATACTATGTATTAACGTAGTATTTATGCTTTCCTTGACAAATATTGCTACTCCTCCGCCTATTCTTCCCATTCTGTCCTTCCTAAATAAAGTATGTCCTGGTATAGCTATGTCCAAGTCATTATTTTCATTGCACCATGACTCCGTAATAGCCACAATATCCAGTTCATCCCTTGTCATTATTGCAATTAGTTCAGGGATTTTATTTCCTAAGGTCCTAACATTTGCATACATTGCTCTTAGAATTTTCTTTGCTTATTTCTCCTGATCCTAGGTATGTTCATCTCTCTGCAATGTTTATTTGGTTTTGTTCTGAATCATCTTCTGTTGCTGTGGATATGCTTCATGTTCCATTTGCCTGCAGAAATAATACCTCTTTATTGGGGGAGCAGATTTCTTTTTTCATGTTTGGTTCACTGTCCCCCTCTCAATTATTCTCTAATGGTGGGGTACTGTGTATATACTGTATGTACTAGTATAATATTTTGTAAGGAAGACACATTTTGTTATAATTAAAAACAGCAGCGGGTGGGTGGAGTGCACAAGGATGAGCCCGCTATTGACATTGTACACAGTGCCTGCTGTAATTTGCAGATGTCCTATCACATACACGACAGGTGCAGCTCTTGATATGGCAGGTTTGTGGGCTAACGGTTAGGTGATCTCCTTGCTACAGTGCTTGTCCTGCGGGTTCAGGACTTGGAATATATATATATATTTTTAAATCTTTGCTACAGGATTAAAAAGACATCACTTGGTGGTGTGTGACTTCTGTCATTTATACAGATATCTGTGTTGAGCAAAAAGATGCATTACCAGAATTGCATAAAGGCCAAGCTATTGAAGTTCGTTGTTATCCAACCCTTACTGAACTCAAAACATTATCCACAACTTCCCACCACCTGGCATTTTTATGCTACTTTATGTCTCTGTGTGCTCAAGAAAGTGGTGTAGGGCACTCCAATACAGTACCTAAGTAGCTCCCTGCTAGTTGCGCTATGGCGTTTAGAGTCTCATAGTACTGCGCATGCCCAGTGGGTCAGGAGTCACACACTGCATCCCAGACTATAGTGATTTCATGACTTTAGAAACTAGTAGTTGGTCTGTTTAAAAATGGGGTCTCTGTATTATAAACTGACTCTGCGTTTTAATCCGCACACTTGCGGCACTGTGGTGGCAGCCAGTTCCGAAGGTTGCACGTGGGATCTCTGGTGCATGCCCAATGGAGCCGCTCCATATGCCATGTTGCGCCCTGCTAGTCACGCTATGCTGTGGCGTATGGAGACTGATAGTACAGTGCAAGCCAAGTGGAGCCGGTCAGGAGTCACGCACAGTGCATCAGGTCCCTTCCTCCAAAGCAAGTAAGAGCCTTTCATTACCATAATAAAATATGCTTTGTTAGCCATTTAAGCAGTCAGCTCAAGGTTTGCCCTTGTGTCCTGAAATGGCAAAGAATGGTGACCATTACCAATGACACCATCTGCTAGGACAACTAATGTGCTGGTCGCCGCAGCACTGCAGAATACGTGATGGCATGTTTTAGTAAATTGTAGTGTTGTCTTAACAGTGGTGCATAGAACCATCACTGAACTAGAAGTCAACCCAGAAAGATGTGTCTCTATATTACAAACTGACTGTGCATTGTCCCAGACAGAAACTGTAATAAATGCATATCTTAGAAACTAATAGTGGGGTCTGAGTCACAGAGTGGTCCTAGGATTAGAAACTGAAGAGAGGGTATCCCAGGTTTGAGAACTGGAATGGGACTATTTTTTTTTATTTTTCATTTTTATTATATATATTATTCTTTTTTTAAGTTACAAATATTGTCTTGCTTTGGAACTACAGGTCCCAGCAAGCTTCCCCCCAAATGCTAGTACTTGGCGAACCACAAGTACCAGCATGCAGGACAGTACGGGACCGCTGGTACCTGTAGTTCCACAGCAAAATAAATATTAAAATTAACATAAGACACACACAATAAAAAGTTAAAGTTTATTAAAACATACATGCACACATGGAATGGGTGTGAAGTACGCCGGCAGGAAGAAGGTAAGTACCCTATCCCTACCCCTCTCCCCGCCTAACCCTCCCTTAGCGGTGTCTAACCCTAACATCCCCCTTTATTGTCTAACCCTAGCCTCCCCCCCCCGGAAGTGTCTTAACCTACTGTAATCCTAAACCTAACCCTCACAGGGGTGCATAACCCTAACCTACCCCCCGGGGGTTTCCAACTCTAACCCTTAACCTCCCCCCCTCGCGGCTATTTCTAAGGGCACCCTGGAATTACCTCATTCGGGCTGGTGTCCTTTGGCATTCGGTATTCTTTTCGTTATTTCTACGCCTATCTTAAGTCCCATGCCGGGCTTCAGCAGTTGAGACTGGCGGTATCTCGTCCACCGGTCTATTTACTGCATCCCTACATGCACACATGTACGCACACAATAAATATATTTAGTGTATAGTATATATTTATATTATAGTATATTTATAAATATAAACTTCATGCAAGTACTGCATTAATACTAATGAAAAAAATACGCAAGACAGTTTCAAAACAATAAAACTTTAATGCAAAATCAAAAAAAATTAGGAAATTAAATATAATATAAAATCAAATCAAAAATTAGAATGACCTCCTCCCGCAGCCGAAGGACCAGCCATCTCAGTTGCTCTGTGAAACATAAAAAAGTACAGTTTTAGAACAGTAATATGGTACAGTAAAAGTACAGAATCAAGTCTTTCGCTAGTACTGTACAGTCATTGGGCAAAATTTACTAAGCGGCAGTTTGATGGCAGTTTTGCAGCTGTTTTGGCCTTAGTAAATCTGCAGCAAGCAAAACCGCCGCCAAACCACAGTCAAAACACATTTTAGAATAGAATAGAACAGGGCTGTCATTTAGAAACTGCTGCAAAACTGCCACCAAACCCCCAGGGTTTAGAATAGAATAGAAGCCGCAGTCAAACCGCCGCTTAGTAAATTTTTCCCAGTGACTCTTAATAAAACCTAATGTACCTAAATAGGATGTACAGTTCTTCGCATGGATCTATCCATACAGCTTACATTGTAAGTAATTTTTTATTGCGCTCAACATGGCTAGCTCACATGGCACTCTCGTAATGGCATAAAAAAACTACATGGAGCTGACTTATGAATTTTGGGACTCTATTCCTAGCAATAAGATGCTGCAACCACCTACAGTATTTTGTGTCATCTGTTGAATAAAAATTCTTGGACTGTCTATTTGTTGTAAAGAACATACTGTATAAGTTTTATTACAGCAATACCTCCACTTTCTACTTCAGGGTCCATAGGGTATCCACAGGATACCTTGGGGTATAGGTGTGACGTCAGTCATCGGGCACCATAGAGTTAAGCTTTCAGCCTCCCAGGATGCACTAGGGTCCCCCTCCTATACCCCGCCCCCGAGCCAAGGCATCTCAGTTTAGTTCGGTGCCCGGCCGGAGTCGGAGGCACCTGTTAGAGGGGGGCCATGAAGAGCCCCTGAAGTTTTTGTTTTGCAGCTATGGCTGCACATCTGGAAGTACAGCATGTACAGTCAGTTTTGACGTCCATGCTGTCTTCCCTACACCCCCGCCGGTACCAGAACGCCGGTACTGATCCGGGGATGCTGGTAAGCATCTGGGGTCACAGTTAGCGGTGACCCCAGATGTTTCGGACCATGGCCAGACTCAAGGGGGGCAGCAAGGTAAGCAGCGGGGTCCCGCGGTGGGTCCCCGCTGATACATGGTCCAGAAGTCTGCAAACAGGGGGCTCCCTGGGGACTGGCTGCAGCGTGGAGCCAGGTACTAACCTGCACTTCCACTACCCCTCTGGGACAGCAGGACCGCGGCAGAGCGGTAGCGCTGCGGCTTCCCAGGGGTTAAATGCATGCCAGGGGAGCACGCCTTCCCTGTCTCACAGCCGGCGCCTCCCCCGCTGCACACAGCCCTCTCTGCAACACGCCGACTGGCCCTGTGGCAGCGCTCCTCCCCCAGGCGAGCTTCCTCTCTGCTCCTCGGTGGCCATCTTCCAAGAACGCATGGTGAACGCTGCTGGAAGTCTGGACGGAGGCATCGTGGTCTGGGTCCCCCCGCATACCTCTCCTCTGCTGTGGTCAGGTCTGTGTATGTAGCGCTGTGTCCTACCAGACTCTGTGTCTGTGTAGTTGATTTATCAGCGCTGTTAGCGCAGGAATTGAGTTTCTTTGCATTGTATGTGACTGTGCTAGCGCTGCTGCCTCTACTTTCCTTTCTGACTGTCAGCCTTATTACTGTCCCTGTTCTTTCTGCTAAAGCCCTTGCGGTGCGGTGCTGCAGGGTGGACTCTCGCCATTTTTTAAAAAAATTTGTGAGAGGGGTCACATACTTTCTACCATCATGTCTGAAAGTGACTTTCCTCTCCGGCTGCAGTGTACTACGTGTAAAGTACCTTTAGCGGAGGGGGAGGGTGGCGCGGAGGGCCTATGCCGGCAGTGTTTGTCGTTGGCGCGGCCTATTACGGTTACAGCACCGGTACAGGAGCCGCCCTGGGCTTGTTTTGCTCAGGCGCTTACAACCTTAGTGGGCCAGTTAGCTCCGCAGCCCGCGTTTACGCAGATGGGTTTGTCCCAGCAGTCAGTGGTGTCGTCACCCATGCAGGGTTTCCCAAGACAATTGGTGGTACCCCGCAGTCTCCCTATTTCCCCTCTCCCGGTTTCTCAGGAGCCGGCGTGGGTTAACTCCCTGACGAGTTCTGTACAGCACTTGTCGGATGTGTTGCAAGGGGAGTCTGTGATGCGGCCACATAAACGGCCGGTGGCATCTCTGTCGGCTCCTTATGAGGATGACGAAGGGACGATGACGGGGAGATTCTGGATCTTTCCGATCACGAACCTTTCCGTACTAAGGAAGCGGACACTAGGACCAAGGTGTATATTCCTGGACTTATTCAGGCAGTCCGCACAGCCTTGGTGATTGAGGACGAAGTTCCCCCAGCGGTTAAATCCAAGTATGCCTTTTTTAAGGATGTGAAGGGTGACGCCACAGTCTTTCCTCTTTCGGGTCAGTTGGTGGATCATTTAGAGGAGGCGTGGAAACAGCCTGGCAAGCGATACCAGCCGCAGAGGCATCTGGCGGTGGCTTATCCATTCGCGGATAATTATTTTGCTAAGTGGGAATCCCCTCCACAGGTGGATTCTCATGTGACACGTCTTGTCCGTAGTGCCACATTACCAATGCCATCCATGTCCTCCCTTAAGGATGCTACGGACCGCAAGGTGGAGATCTGCCTGAAGTCAGCTTATTAACTTGCGGGGGGGGCAGCGCGGCCGGCTATGGCCATTTGCTGGGTTGACAGAGCTATGGAGCGCTGGGCGGATACGTTGGAGGCGTCCTTCGATTCCGACTGTCCAGCTGAGCAGGCGCAGTTGATTGGTAATCTCCGTGATTCGGCCACTTATTTCAACGAGGCGGCTTTAGACATTAGTACCCTGGCGTCTCGAATTTCGTCAGCAGCGGTGGCTGCTCGTCGCACCTTGTGGTTACGATCCTAGAAGGCGGACGCTGATTCCAAAAAGGGTTTGGAGGCATTACCCTTTAACGGAGAAGTTCTCTTCGGTCCAGATCTGGACAAGATTGTAGCCACACTGGCAGCAGCCAAATCGGCATGTCTCCCGTCAGCCGCTGTCCCTTCTGGTTCAGGACCATCATCCTTTCGGTCTTATAAGGCCCAGGGCAGGCCCAAACCACAGTCTTTTCCCCGACAGGCTGGTCCTAAGAAATCGGCCAAGCCCCGGAAGCAGACCTGGAGTACCAGATGTCTGGCCCCTAAGCCAGATGACAAGCCTGCGGCCTGACGGTCCGGGCCTCCCTTTGGGGGGATCCCAAAGTGGGAAGCCACCTGCTGCAGTTCGCCCGGTGTTGGTCGGTCACCACGACAAACACTTGGGTTCTCGAGGTGGTCTCCCACGGGTATGCCCTCTAATTCCGGCACAGACCCCCGGCTCGATTTTTCACCACGGGTCTACCATCAGACCGGATCAAGGCCACGGAGCTGTGGAAGGTCTTGCACACTATGCTCCAGGCTGGAGTTATAGTGCCTGTTCCATTCTCCCAGAGGGGCCAGGGTTTCTATTCCAATCTCTTTTTGGTGCAGAAACCCAATGGGTCGTATCGTCCGATTCTCAACCTCAAGGCTCTCAACAAGTCTTTGCGGGTGCCGAAGCTTTGGATGGAGACCTTACGGTCCATCATTCTGGCGCTGGAACCTGGGGACTACATGGTGTCATTGGACATACATGACGCTTACCTGCATGTCCCTATTCTTTTGCGCCATCAGCGGTTCCTCAGGTTTGCAATCCGCAGCGACCACTTTCAGTTCCGGGCGTTACCTTTTGGCCTGGCGACAGCACCACGGGTTTTCACCAAGGTGATGGCGGTCATGGCGGCTTCCCTGCGGCTGCAGGGGGTCCGCATGTTGCCGTACTTGGACGATCTTCTATTAGTGGCAGGATCTCCGGAGCTCGTTCTGCGCCACTTGGACCTGACCATTGCGCTACTGCAATGGTACGGCTGGTTAATAAGCTGGCAGAAGTCCACTCTAATCCCGTCTCAGCGGATTCTGCACCTCGGAGCCTTATTGGACTCGGGACAGCAGAGGATCTTTGTGACGGGGGAAAAGATCTCTGCCTTACAGTCGAGGGTGCGCAGTTGTCTGCACAGCCGCCGGGTGTCTCTACACTCGGCAATGAGGTTACTGGGCTCCATGGTGTCAGTGTTCGACATGGTTGGAATATGCCCAGTTTCACTCCAGACCTCTGCAGCACCTGATCCTGTCCAAATGGAACGGACTGCCTCAGTCTCTAAAATCCCAGATGATAGTGCTCACCCCGGAGGTTCGCCTGTCCCTTGCCTGGTGGTTGCAGGTGACCCATCTCAACAAGGGACGTCCGTTCTGGGTACCGAATTGGGTCCTGTTGACAACGGACGCCAGTCTTCGTGGCTGGGGAGCAGTTTCGGGTCCACAATTGTTCCAGGGCAGGTGGACTCCGACAGAAGCAGAGCTTCCAAAAAACATCTTGGAACTCTGAGCGGTTTTCAATGCTCTCCAGCAGGCACATCGGGTTCTCCAGGGTCGCCCAGTGCAGGTCCAGTCGGACAACGCTACCACCGTGGCCTACATAAACTGGCAAGGAGGAACCCGAAGTCGGGCGGCTCTCGTAGAGGTGTCTCGGATCCTGGTATGGGCGGAGTGCAATCTTCCGGCTATATCAGCTGTCTTCATCCCGGGAGTGCTAAATTGGGAGGCGGACTTTCTCAGTCGCCAGGACGTTCATCCGGGGGAATGGTCCCTGCGCCCGTACATTTTTCAACTGCTGGTGGACAAGTGGGGTCTTCCAGAGATCGACCTCATGGCATCCCGGCACAACAACAACTTGCCGGTGTACGGGTCTCGCACAAGAGACGAAAAGGCGTCTCTGGTGGATGCTCTGTCCGTCCGGTTCACTTACCTGTTTCCTCCGGTTTCCCTTCTTCCACGGGTAATCCGGAAATTCAAACAGGAAGGAGGGACGCTCCTGTTGATAGCTCCCGCATGGCCCAGACGGCACTGGTTCTCAGACCTTCAGGGTCTGTCCATGGACAGTCCTCTGCGGTTGCTGCTACGACCGGACCTTCTGTCGCAGGGTCCTTGTCTTCACCCGGACCTGACTCGGCTGTCTTTGACGGCGTGACTGTTGAGACAGCCATGTTAAGGTCCAGGGGTTTTCCAGCTCTGTAGTGCGTACCATGTTACGAGCTCGGAAACCGTCTTCCGCGAGGATATACCATCGCGTGTGGCATACGTTCTTCCAGTGGTGTCGACCGAGAGGTTATGCACCGCGGGAGTTTCATCTGTCTCGGATACTCGCCTTCCTACAAGCGGGAATAGACCATGGGCTTCGCCTTGCTTCTTTGAAGGTACAGGTTTCGGCCCTGTCTGTCTGATTCACCGTAGGATTGCTACAATCCCGGATGTGCGCACCTTTATGCAGGGCGTTCTGCGAATTCAGCCGCCTTTTGTTCCACCTGTTGCGCCTTGGGACTTGACTGTGGTCCTGAGGGCTCTCCAAGGTCCGCCGTTTGAACCACTGGGCTCAGTGGATCTTAAATGGCTAACAGCTAAGACTGTTTCCGTGTTTCTGATTTAGGGGCTCTTTCTTGTAGACCTCCTTTCTTGATTTTTCATGGGAACAGGGCAGTGTTACGCACTCGTCCTGAATTTCTTCCCAAAGTTGTTTCCCAGTTTCAGGTTAACGAGGAAATAGTTGTTCCGGCTTTTAACTCACCTGGCCTTTCAGTGGGTGAGGCCACTTTGGATGTTGTGCGGGCCTTGAAGACTTATGTTGACCGCACTTCTTCGTTTAGGAAGTCGGACGCCTTGTTTGTCCTCTATGGCTTCCGTAAAAAGGGTTGGCCTGCTTCAAAGCAAACTTTGGCAGCCTGGATCCGTATGGCTATTTCTGAAGCTTATCTTCATGAAGGCCTGCCGGTTCCTCCTTCTGTGAAGGCTCATTCCACTAGGTCTGTGGGTCCTTCGTGGGCAGCTCAACGTGGTGCCTCTGCAGTCCAGATCTGCAAGGCTGCTACGTGGTCCTCTGTCCATACCTTCGTGAGGTATTACAGGTTTGACACCTTCGCCTCTCAGGATGCTTCCTTCGGGCGGCGGATTCTCCTTTCTGCACAGGAGCGTCCCCACCCTCAAAGGATACTGCTTTGGGACATCCCCAAGGTATCCTGTGGATACCCTATGGACCCTGAAGTAGAAAATATGAGATATGGTAAGAACTTACCTTTGTTATCTCTATTTCTATGAAGTCCATAGGGTTCCACAGGACTCCCGCCCTGTCGCACCTGTGCTGCAGATGGGCTTTGCTCTGGTCACCGGTTTTTCCATCTCCCTCTGGTGAGAATGTGATTCTTGTGTGTATCCAGATCTTTTTTCTCTCTCTTCCTTCTCCTTCTCCGGCCTATGGCTTGGTACAAAACTGAGATGCCTTGGCACGGGGGCGGGGTATAGGAGGGGGACCCTAGTGCATCCTGGGAGGCTGAAAGCTTAACTCTATGGTGCCCGATGACTGACGTCACACCTATACCCCAAGGTATCCTGTGGAACCCTATGGACTTCGTAGAAATAGAGATAACAAAGGTAAGTTCTTACCATATCTCATATTATTCTGCACAGAGATTCGAGGAGTCTAGCATAATGAGAAATCAAGAAGAATTCTGGCAAGAAGAATTTTGCCAGTGATGATTCTCACTAAGGGGGATATTTAATAAACATAATTTTTACTTTACTTAATCATCACTTTGCATCACATTTTTAACATCGCCTTATTTATATTAATCTTGCTCCCAGGACACGTGAAATGAAAACAGCCCGTCCTGGCAAACTCATCTGTGCTGATGTGGTAATTTTGTTTGTATTTTCTGCGCATGCGCAGCTCTGTAGTCTTATTCCCTGCCGGCTACTGCTCCAGCGTCCCTGCATGGCCAGCAGCGGCATCTGCCTCCCTCCCTAGCTTAACAAGTGCTGGGCTGGAAGGCAGGCTACAGCCAGCTGGGAAGGGATCCTGGAGAGGTAGCCGGCTGTGTGCTGGGTCACTCAGTGTCACCTCTTCTGCTAGAGAAGGTAGGGGGGAGCCGGAGCCTGCAATGGTGAACAGGGGGTTGGACAGCCGCTGTCCGGGAGGGAGGCTACAGCCAGCTGGGAAAGGATCTTGGAGCGGTAGCCGGCCGTGTGCTGGGTCACTCAGTGTGACCACTTCTGGGGGAAAAGGTAGAGGGAGCCAGAGCCTGCGATGGGGAACAGGGGTCGGATGGCCGCTGTCTGTGCATGTTGTGAGGGGGAGAGGATGTATGATGCCTGCTGTCTGTGTGGCTTGCGGTGGTAGGTCTGATGGCCGCTGTTAGTGCGTGCTGGGGGGACAGGATGTCTGATGGCCGCTGTCAGTGTGTGCTGGGGGGGAGACGATGTCTGATGGCCGCTGTCGGTGTGTGCTGGGGGGGAGAGGATGTCTGATGGCCGCTGTCAGTGTGTACTGCGGGGAAAAGATGTCTGATGGCTGCTTTTGCTGTGTGCTGGAGTCAAAGGGGGGTGTCTAATGAACGCTATTGTGTGTGCTGGAGGGGGGTGTCTGATGACCACTGTCGGTGTGTGCTGGAGGAGAGGTATCTGTGGACCATTGTCGGTGTGTGCTGGAGGGGGGGTGTCTGATGACCACTGTCGGTGTGTGCTGGAGGGGGGGTGTCTGATGACCACTGTCGGTGTGTGCTGGAGGGGGGGGTGTCTGATGACCGCTGTCGGTGTGTGCTGGACGGGGGGTGTCTGATGACCACTGTTGGTGTGTGCTGGAGGGGGGGTGTCTGATGACCACTGTCGGTATGTCCTGGAGGGGGGGGTGTCTGATGACCGCTGTCGGTGTGTGCTGGAGGGGGGGTGTCTGATGACCGCTGATGGTGTGTGCTGGAGGGGCAGTGTCTGATGACCGCTGTAGGTGTGTGCTGGGGGAGAGGGGGGTGTCTGATGACCGCTGTCTGTGTGTGCTGGTCTGTTAGACCCTGTTGGCGTGTTCTGGGGGGAAGCTGGGGTGTCTGATGGCCACTGTCAGTGTGTGCTGGAGGGGGGGGGTGTCTGTGTGTGCTGGAGGGGAGGAGAGGCATCTGATAGCCCCTGTCGGTGTGTGCTGGCGGGAAGGGGGGGTATCTGATGGCCACTGTTGGTGTGTGCTGGAGTCTGATGACCGCTGTCGGTATGCGCTGGGAAGTGTCTGATGACTGCTGTCGGTGTGTGCTGGGGGGGGGGAGAATGTCTGATGGCCACTGTTAATGTTTGTGCTGGGGGGGAGGGGGGTGTCTGATAGCCCATCTGTGTGAAATGCGGGGGGGAGGGGGATGTCTGATGACCTTTGTGTTTGCTGTGGATAGAGGGGAGGGAATTGAGTCTGAAGGGGTTGCCGGATGCTGTGCACTACTATATAATATATATACTGTGCCCTCCTGCTACATTAAATATATATATATATATATATATATATCATAGGCAAATGCAGGGGGTTTCCATCTGCCTGGAAACCCCCTCCCCAGCCCACACCATGACCACAACAGAAATAGTAATATAATAGAATTTTACTAGTGCTGCATTTTATTCTCAGTATCACAAATGAAATAATTGGCACCACCTGTGGATCTTTTAACATGTATCAGCCAGTGATAAATAACCTGTGCACCAACTAGGAGATATGGAAAACATGTACTGTTAAAGATGCACTGCTATAGAGCCCAATATGTACATATATGTCCAGGGCAGTGCTAGGTTCTTTTGCTGCTCCTCCAGGCTCCTGAACTTGCTCCAATGATCTGGAATGGTGCCCACATCTAAAATGAAAACATCCAGCTCAGGAAGGATGGCCCTACTGCCACATATAATGGCTTACTGTGATCACTGGTCATGTATATGCTGGAATTATGACATACAATACACTATGTATGACGCATATTACAGCTGTTTAAGTATTAATTATGACCTCTTCATGGACTGGCCACACTCGCCCTAAAATCAAGCATTTGGAAACCCCCCTCTAGAAATCCTGCATTTGCCACTGTATATACGCACACACACACACCTATATTTATATACACACATATACCAATATATATATAGTAATTCAATCTCCATAAAAACGGAACAGGCGACAGTCCCACAGACTTCGTAAACAAATGTCCTTTATTAACCAACGTTTCAAGGCCCGGCAAGCCTTGTCATCAGGGTGTAGTAATACAAATAGTGCATGTTCCTACCTTAAATAAGGAGACTTAGAGCCGTATTCAATTTGAGCCGAGCCGTGATACTTTTTCGCGTCGCGGACTTTTCGCCTACTTTGCCTGTTTTGTAGGCGGAAAAGTATCGCGTGCATGCCCGCTTTACCCCGGATTCAATATGAAAGTACACAAAAACGGGACCCGGCGAAACTTGAACCGGCGGAAAGTACTGTCAGATTTGGGGAAATAAGTCTGACACCCCCCCAAAAGATGCTCTGACATGGGGGTTTCCTATGGTACCCACCGATTTGGCTTGCTGAAGGTATTTGGTGTTTTTAAACAGGCTTAATACCTGCTAAATAGCATTATTCTATACATGGTGCAGAATAGTATTCAGGAGTATTTTTTCTAGAAAATAGCTTATACCAGCAAATTTGGGGTACTTGAAAATGGGAGTCAACATATTTAAAAGTTGTTAAAGGGAAGTTGAAAAAATCATGAAAAATCCACCTTCCGCAAGCACCTGCAATCAAAAAAACACTTGGGGCATACTTGGGGACCCCCCAGAGTCAAGTTTGCTAGTTTTTAACTTTGTCCCCAATCATTTTTTTTTTCGCCCACAAAATGAAAGTGATTTTTTTGGGGTGTTTTTTTTTTTATTTATTGACACAGTTTACCTTTAGGGGACTGTCTGAAGGCTGCAGGGGGTTTCCCACAACATTGCACCCCAAAACCCCAACCTGCTGTTCATAGGCGAAACTTTTTTGCCTATTGCATTGCATTGACTTTCCGACTTAGCCACAAAGTCTTTCAAATTGAATACGGGGTAAAGCAAAACAGGCGAAAATGACGTCATCAGTGAAAAAGTATTGCGGATCCGGACTTTTCGCCTCAAATTGAATACGGGCCTTAGTCTCATAGTGAGCCATTACAGGTGTAGCTTCCTCCTCCTGCAGAGTGGCGCATGGAGTATGACGTCATGGGGCGCGGTGCTGCGGCCGATGTCAGAGAGTGGGTAACCATAGGAACCCAGGATGCTGTCTAATACAAAGCCGGGCGAGGGTCAAAAAGGCTGTCATATGTATACAACGCGCACCCTGGAGGAGAAGGAACAAAGCCATTAAGGTGCAAAAGGCATCTATATGCAGCAAAAAATACAGTGCAAAGTGAATTAAGTGAAATACAAGCACAAACATACATCAATTAAAAACAAATATCTGGTATAAAGAAACACTATACACATTCAATATATGAATCCAATTATATCCATAATACAATACTCAAAGTAGATTTACATACACAAATGTGTAACATGGCAGCCTCTACTATTTAAAGGAAGAAAAACGTGCTGGGGAGACATGTCCCCTATATGGATAAATACCTTCTACCAACAAATGTATGGATGGAACCACGGAAAAAGGACACATTAGATAAAGGCATTCCAAGCAATTTTATCATTTAGACCTTTAGGAAATATACAGTACCATGCAAAAGTATTCACTCCCTTGGCTTTTTACCTTTTTTGGTACGAGAAAAATATACATAAAAAATAATCTTTTTAAATAAAATTCTGAAAATTGGCACATGTATATGTAATCACCCCCTTTGCTATGAAGCCCCGCACAACTTCTGGTGCAACCAATCACCTTCAGAAGTCACATAATTAGTGAAATGAAGTCCACCTGTGTGAAATCTAAGTGTCACATGATCTGTCAGTATAAATACACCTATTCTGAAAGGCCCCAGAGGCTGCAACACCACTAAGCAAGAGGCATCACACCATGAAGACCAAGGAGCTCTCCAAACAAGTCTGGGACAAAGTTGTTGAGAAGTACAGTTCTGAGTTGGGTTATAAAGAAATATCCAAATCTTTGATAATCCCCCAAAGCACCATCAAATCCATCATCATCAAAAGGAAAGAACATGGTACCACAACAAACCTGCCAAGAGAGGGCCGCATGTGCATGTGACCAAAATATGCCGTACACTCCATAGATCTGGGCTTTATGGAAAAGTGGCCAGAAAAAGCCATTACTTAGTGATAAAAATAAGAAAACACGATTTGAGCCAAAAGGCATGTGGGCAACTCCCCAAATGTATGGAGGAAGGTGCTCTGGTCAGATGAGACTAAAATTTAACTTTTTGGCCACCTAGGAAAATGCTATGTCTGGCACAAACCCAACACATCCCATCACCCCAAGAACACCATCCCCACAGTGAAACAGTGGTGGCAGCACCATGCTGTGGGGAGATGTTTTTCAGCAGCAGGGACTGGGAAACTGATTTGAGTCGAGGGAAAAATGGATGGTGTTAAATAAAGGGATACACTTGAGCAAAACCTGTTTCAGTCTGCCTGTGATTTGAGACTGGGATGGAGATAGGACAATGACCCGAAGCATACTAAAGCAACACTCGAGTGGTTTAAGGAAAACATTTAAATGTGTTGGCATGGCCTAGTCAAAGCCCAGATCTCTATCCAATTGAGAATCTGTGGTCAGACTTGAAGATTGCTGTTCACAAGTAGAAACCATCCAACATGAAGGAGCTGGAGCAGTTTTGTCTTGAGGAATGGGCAAAAATCCCAGGGGCAAGATGTGACAAGCTCATAGAGACTTAACCAGAGCGACTTGCAGCTGCATTTGACGCAAAAGGTGGCTCGACAAATTACTGACTTTAGGGGGGTGAATAGTTATGCACGCTGAAGTTTTCTGTTATGTTGTCCTAAATGTTGTTTGATTCACAATATAAAAAAAGACACAACTTCACAGTTGTAGGCATGTTCTGTGAATGAAATGATGCACACCTTTAAAAAATCCATTTTAATTCCAGGTTGTGAGTCAACAAAACATGAAAAATGCAACTGGAGTGTGAATACTTTTGCATGGCACTATAGTATCCAAAAGGTGTATCCACCTTGATTCTACCTGCAACAGTCTTTTAGCCCGGGCACCACCTCTCGTGAATGGTGGAATGTGGTATATGATTTTGTACTGCAGATAAGAAAGAGGATGACGAGCATCCCTAAAGTGTCTGGCTATTGGTTGGTCAGACTCCTTACCAGACAACGCAGCCCTAATAGAGGAAAGATGCATAGCCATGCGCTCCTTGAACATACGTGTTGTCTGACCCAGGTAACTGAGGCTACATGGACATGTGATTAGGTATACAAAATATTTAGAGGAACATGTGACCACATGTTTGATTTCGTACTTTTTACCTGTATGGGGATGGTTAAAAGTAGAACCCACCTCTAGGTAACCACAGGTGACACATGAGACACATCTGTAACATCCAGGTTTTTTATACATAGTTTTCTTATTATTAAGTAAAAGAAGAGTAATGTTTGTTTTTATGAGCATAGCCTTCAAATTTCGGCCTCTTTGAAAACCAATCAGAGGCTTACAGTTACGGAAGATGGGAAGGTCACTGTCAGTAGCTACTATAGGCCATAGAGATTTAGCGGCTCTAGAGATAACTGGGCTGGCTAGAGTGTATTCCGATACAAAAGGAATTTGCGACTGCAAGCCCTGTTTTTTATGGAACTCTAGTAATTGATTCCTCAGTAGTATTAATACTTCCGCTTTTTGTTTGGACAATAAAGTATGGTCGTAACCTCTTTCTATAAATTTATGGATGATTTTGTGAATCTCAGACTCCACTTTCTCAATATCACTAGTAATGCGGGCTTCCCGGATCATCTGAGACTTGGCTAGGCCCCTTTTACGTGCAGGTGGATGAAAACTACTGGAATCAAGGAGAGAGTTCCGATCTGTATCCTTAGTGTATACTGAGGTCACTAGTGGTTATTGTTGATGGTAAGACTAAGGGCCTGATTCAGACCCACTCGCAAGCAGCTGTCCGCTCGCAAGTGGGTCGATGGTGTGTACTGCGCATGCGCACGACGGCAGGAGCTCCGTCGTGCGCATGCGCCAGACACGATGAGCGAAGGACTTTCCTTCGCTCGTAGTGTCTGATCAAAGGGGGCGTGCTGTCGATGTTGATTGACAGCACGCCCCCTTTGGTGGGCGTGCCAGGGGTGTGCCTCCCTGACGTGGGCGTTCCCAAGAAAACGCCTACCGTCAGAAGCCGGCCCACTGACATCACTAGTGATGTCAGTGGGAGTGATTTTGGCTCTGATAGAGCCAAAATCACTCCAGGCCTTGCGGTTGAGAAACTCAACCGCAGGCTCCGGCTCGCAGTGGCGATGGTCAAGACCATCGCGGCAATCAACCTGCACGCTCGTATAGGCTGTGGGTGGTGACCCACAGCTATACGAGCGTCCAGGAGGACGCTCCATTATTATGGAGGACGGCCCTCATTTAGAGCGTGCGCTCTGCTCAGAGCGTACGGCTCTGAATGAGGGCCTAACATCCAAATAGTGAGCATTGTAATCACTGCAGTGAAAGGTAAATTTGATGGTAGAAGGTTTTGTATTAATGTTGTTAATAATGTATACCAAGTTATCTACGCAGCCTTTCCAAATTATCAACAAATAGTCTATATAACGAGTATACAGTAGAATGTCTTGATATATGTCAGGGTAGGAAAAAAATATTTTTTGTTCTCGTGCGAACATCTAAATATTAGCAAATGCTGGTGATACATTCGAACCGATAGCACATCCACTTGTTTGTCGATAATAGACACCATTGTGTATGAAGTAGTTCCTCCTCAAAGTGAGTTCCAACAGTTTGATGAATAAATCTATATCCAATTTGTCAAAGGAGCAATTGCGCAAAAAGGAGTCCACAGAATCCAAACCTTCCTGATGTGGTATAACAGTGTAAAGACTTTGAACGTCTAATGTACACAGGATCACGTTGTCTGGTACCCTACCTAAGTTGTTAATTAATTTTAGCAAAGTAGTGGTATCTTTCAGATATGTAGGTTGTATTGTTATATATGGTTGGATTAAGTGGTCCAAGAGGCATATTCAATTGTGTGCGAGAATAGAAAAACCCGCACCTGCGAGGTTTTCCCTGCAGGTGCGGGTTTTTTGCTATTCTATTAGGTGCGTGGTTTTTTAAAAAACACACACCAGAAGGTTTTTCTTCACGCATCTCCTGAGAAAGCGTGATTTCTCCTAAAATCGATGATTTTAGGAAAAATCACCGGGACTTGCTCTGACACCCACGCGGCACCCCCCTGAGGACTAATTAAGCAATTGGAAGTATCCAATTAGCTTAATGAGTCCTTAATTACTCACCTTCCTCAGCGCTGTCTTCTGCATCCAGTGTCGGGAGCTGGCTCTTCTGCAGCAGGGTGAGTATGTCAGTGTGTGTGTTGTATGCAAGTGTGTATGAGTGAGTGAGTGTGTGTATGTGTGCATGAGTGTGTGGCCCCCCTGGAATGTGAGAACTACATATCCCAGCAGCCCTTGCTCCTCCCATCAGCCCCCAGGACTCCCAGCAGCCCCCTCTCCAGTAAGAAGAGAGAGGGGAAGCCACTGGGAGCCGTGGAGACCCAGGCTGGTAAGTGATTTTTTTTTTAAATTTATGTGGCTTGGGGTTTTCATTGATGAAAACTCCTCGTCCACTGTTTTTTTAATTGAATCCCGTGGGTATCGGGAGCACGCATACACGCAGGATTCCAAAATTGGCCGCGAGGGGTGCAAGGTTTTAGCCTCGCTAAACCTCGCACCCAATTCAATATACTACCAAATATTGCGCTATGGGCTGATACAGGGGGTCATTTGCCGATATTATGGGCCTGCCCGTAGGTTTTTCTGCATTCTTATGGATTTTCAGGACAGTATATATCACAGGGACCTTCGGAAAGAGTTGTTCCAATTTTTTTACAATATGAGAGCTTAACTGACCATCTAATACTGCCTTCCGGAATATGGTATCCAATTCCTTCTTGTATGTTTGCATAGGGTCCTATGACAATTTTTCGTATGTACCAACGTCCTGTAGTTGTAAGTCCAATTCAAGTTTGTAGTCACCAATATTTTGAATCACTATTGCTCCGCCCTTATCTGCAGGGCAGATGATTATTTCTGTACTGTATACTGTGACAGCGATTTAAGATCTTTTTGTTCATTGGGAGACAAATTATGATAAATTTTGGGTTGGGATAGGTGATATCTATGAACTGAATCATCCATAAGATGGGAGAACATTCTAATGGAGGAATTGTGAAAAGGAGGAGCAAAAGTGGAAACGATTCTCTTGAACGAGGTTATAGAATCATCCATTGGTGTCCATGCAAAGCGATGGTTTGCTATTTTCCACTCAAAGTCTTTATATTTGTTGGTGGGTACAAGCATAAAAGGCCTCGATTTAACACTTTGAGTTCTGTATCTGAAAAGATTCTAGAGGATAAATTGTTTATTACGTTTTTTTCTTTTGGGGTCTGATGGTTCCTTTTGTTTTGTCCGCCACGGGAGGAAGGCCTGAGGTGTGAAGGTCTGGGTTGTTGTGGACCCAGGGTGGTGACAGGAGCAGACACAGAAGCAGAGTTAAATAAAAAGGTGGAGTTTTTAATAAGTGATTTAGCAGACATGGGAATGGCAAAAGAAAAAGTCCAGGTTTAGCACTAAAGTGCACTTGATAACTGTGGTGGGGGTTAATGGGAGAATGTTCAGATAGTGACTGGAAGGATGCAGGTATGATGAGCTGTAACTGAATGCAGGTATGATGAGCTGAAACTGAATGCAGTTATGGTGAGCTGAAACAAATGCAGGCTGAGGTAATGAAGTCCAGCTGGGAGTGAAGGGAGGCAAGGTGCACGGAAACAGCAGGTTCAGGTACTCAGGCAGGTGAAAAGGTAGGTGGAGGGTGCAGGGTAAGTCAAGCAGGTGGAGCAGGCAAGGTTCAGGCTAGTAGCATTCACAAGCAGGCAGGTAAGGCACAGGTACTCTCTCTCAGCCGCAGCTGAGAAACACCTTGCACTGGCAATGAATGAAGGCTCTGGACCTTCCTAAATACCAGGTGCCATGCTGTGACTGGCTGGAAAGAGCACATGACCCACCGGGATTGGACAGCTTGAATCACATGACCTGAGGCAAGATGGCTGCGCCCATGCCAAATGGAACGGAAACACCACCAGGCCTCAGTGACAATGTACCCGCACAGAACCACGGGCAGCCAATGCCCCTCGCCAAACACCAGCACCTCTGCCAGAGACCCCTCACCACAATGACCTCATAGGTAATACCCGGCGACCAACATGCCAAGAAACCCTGGCCGTGACATGAGGGAGGGACGTCTGCGTTTCTGTTCATAGTAAGGCCTAAAGGGGCCAACCTGGGAGTGGAGGGTTCATCAGATTCCTGTACATGATAATCGCTATCACTATTTGATGAGGGGTTGTCTCTGTGATTACGGTATTTTTTATTTCGCCATGACTGGTGTTGGGTACGTCTCTGGATGGTATGTCCTGGATCTGTTCCACTCAGCCATCTATACACATGATTGTCTTCGTAATCAGTGGTTACAGTCTGTAGTTTGTTTTTTAATATTTAATTAAATTTTTTTTATATTGATCACATTGGTTAGAGAGACAATTCCACAATTGTTGGTGAATAGGGTTATGTAAGATCTTATTATACTGTTGTGAAAAGGAATCTATTTTAGATCTAGTTGTAGTAAGTTCCCTTTCGGCCTTCTCCACTACAAGTATCATAAGCTCTAGACTGCACCTGTTTAAAATTGCTATCCAGTGACGGCAGAATTCTGCGTTATTTCTGCCTATGGTCACGCAGTTGTTGACTCTAAAACCTAAAATGTATTATAATTTGTCTCCCAATGAACAAAAAGCTCTTAACTCGCTGTCACAGTATACAGACAATCAACCACCCTGCGGATAAGGGCGGAGCAATAGTGATTGAAAATATTGGTGACTACAAACTTGAATTGGATTTACAACTACAGGACGTTGGTACATATGAAAAATTGTCACAGGACCCTACTCAAACATACAAGAAGGAATTGGATACCATATTGCAGAAGGCAGTATTAGATGGTCATTTAAGCCCTTATATTGTCAAAAAATTGGAACAACCCTTTCCGAAAGTCCCTGTGATATATATTGTCCCGAAAATCTATAAGAAAGCAGAAAAACCTCCGGGCAGGCCCATAATATCAGCAAATGATCCCCTGTATCAGCCCATAGCACAATATTTGGACCACTTAATCCAACCATATATAGTAACACAACCTACATATCTGAAAGATACTACTACTTTGCTAAAATGAACTAACAACTTAGGTAGGGTACCAGACAACGTGATCCTGTGTACATTAGACGTTCAAAGTCTTTACACTGTTATACCACATCAGGAAGGTTTGGATACTGTGGACTCCTTTTTGCACAATTGCTCCTTTAACAAATTGGAGGTGTTCCTGCCATTCCAACAAATTGGAATGCCTGCCATTTGTGGGCGGCCCTACTGACAACACACGTGATGTCAGTAGTAAACTTCCTGCTCTATTAGAGCAGGCAGTTCACTGGGGCTTGCAGTGGAAGAGACCCTACCACAAGGGTCTCGTCGCAAGCCCGATGGTCGCGATAATCGCGACCATCGCCAGGCCGCCCGCACAAGCTGTGGGTGGTCACCTACAGCTATGCGAGCGGCCTGAAGGTGGATTTAAAAAAAAAAAAAAATCCGCCCTGATTCAGAGTGAGCGCTCGCAAATAGCAAGCGCCTCTGAATCAGGACCTATGTTCCTTCTCCTCCAGGGTGCCACGTTGTATACATATGACAGCCTTTTTGACCCTTGCCGGGCTTTGCATTAGACAGCGTCCTGGGTTCCTATGGTTACCCGCTCACTGCCGTCGGCCGCAGTGCGAGAACCACAAGTACCAGCATGCAGGGCATTAAGGGCCCACTATTACCTGTAGTTCACCTGTAAAAAAATGTTCAAAAAATAAACACAGGACACACACACCGTGACAGTATAAGTTTATTAAACATACATGCACTCACACATGTACACACACATACACACACGTACACATACTCACCTATGTATCCCTGTAGCTATCAGTCCACTTGTCCAGTAAAGTATCCAATGGTGGACCTGTGAAAATAAACCATACTCACCATCTCCTATGCAAGGTTTTGTCCTCTTCATTCCAAAGTAGGCATCCCACGGACTTGGCAAAAAAAAACCCTGAAAATCCCGATCCACGTACTTAAGTAACGTTCTGTAGAATGGTACTTCCCAAATGACAGCTTAACATTGAGATATCCCACCATTGTAGTCAATGGACTGATACAGTACAGGGAAAATGGTAGTAGCGGACATTTTCCCGGTGACCTGCGCATGCGCTATAGACTCTGTACACACTCTAAGAAAAAATTGGGTGCTGGGAGAAGAATTGGCGCTACACTTCCAAGATTTCTGCCCTTTTGCACTATTAGGACCAATCCCTGAAGGTCTAAATAATGGATAACCAATAGTTAAATGTGAAAATGTGTGCAAAAGTAAAGCGATATCTCTTTTAAACCAGAGGTGACAGTTTAAAACAAAGAAAATTACTTATCTCAAACTGTCTCATATGCTGCTCATTTGGTTGACGTTGTCACTTTCTCACATCAATCCAAGTCGTTTACACAGATATGCAAAAAAACATATTATCCATTGTGTGTTACCCTTCAAAATTTCTGAAATGTACACAGTTGCAGAATTTCCTGACCCAACTTACTATTAGTAACTATAGACAATCCTATGAACATAGTTATATGTTCACACAATAAATCATTTTGGTCTTGTGAGAGCAGGTAAATATTGGGTGATTATTAACAATATCCGCACCCCGCTAATTGATAATTAAGTCTTGTGAGATGAGTCTTTACATATATGTCCCCAAAATTATTTTCATCAGGTAACACACCTGACTTACGTATGGTAAATGCTGTTATAGGCTTGTAACAGTTTCTTTTCCTCAAACTAATAGCTGAAATAATACCACCCCTATAATTGGGAGATTCCACTAGGTTTAACAGGTATTATATTTTGCGTACCGTACTCACGTATGGCACGGAAATGATACATGTATCTGGGTTTCTTTCGTTCATATAGATTCCCACAGGTTACGTAGTTTGGTCCATAAATATAATTTTTTCAATTTTTCAAAAAGGTAAAAGGTGTTTTAAAACATATACTAAAAATTCTTTGATACAAAAAATATATAAAAAAAAAGGATATTGAAGAACGCAAGTCTGCGCTGGGATACAATGAGGTATGTGTTGTGAAGCACACAAAAATTGATTGAAAAAGCTCTAGTGGAAAAAACACAGAGCACATACCTCAAGGAAAATTCCCACAGTTCAGAGTCTTTTTTTTTCTTATCTCCAGCCTCCAAAACCAACGCGTTTTGAGATGATTCTCTTTATCAAGGTGTGGAGGTATAATGGCATTTCTTCTGTTTTTATACTAGACCGTAATTCATCATACCAGCGTCACTTCCGGTTCCGGTCCACGAAATATATCATCTGAAAGAATGAGAGTTTATTTTAAACTCATTCTCCTATCCTTTTACCAGTTATCGTAATTCAATGCCCTAATATCGCCTAGGGGCATAACCAGGAGCGCTTGTTTAATTCTTTCTAATAGCCTCCGTTATAAAACGGAAGCAGGAAGTATCCGGGCAGCCGCGGGGATGCTTGGGAGATGTAGTTTCAGCGATCTATTAAAACTACGCATACAGAAATGTCTGACCACCCGCAGGGGAAGTTGGGAAATGTAGTTGGTTCTCGTAATTAGAACTACAAAAGCGGAAATATGCAACCAACCATAAAAATGCTTAAAAATGTAGTGCCATTCTTAAATTAGAACTAAAATTACCTCTAACATAAATCTCATAATTGGAACTCCCCATAACAAACAGTCAGTGGTTATAATATCCCAAGAATGCGATGCTCACTATTTGGGCTGGAACTCAGATTAACAGAACAGCACCTTGTTTAAGTGTTATTAAAAATCTACATTAAAACAGCATATACTTCTATTATACCATCGTAACACATCATAGTAACTAAATGCACACCAAACTTTCTTAAAAATACATATCAATTACATACCTAAAATGTATGTTAATAACCATAATTTTCAATGGGTGGAAAATAAACCAATATTGATAGAACTAAATTATAAGACATACTAGAACACTATACAATCTGTACTAAGGAATGCACCCTTAGAAAACCACTAGAAGGTAGTTTTAACTGTAAAAGGAAGTGAAGTTAGATCTTAATTACAAAAACCATTTTAGCTCGAAATCTTGGTTTAAGCCTCTTGGATTTAGAGTTTTGAGATTAAAGATGGTTTTCATCTCTGATTTGGCAAGTTTCCTTTCTGTATTTTTATCTCTTAAAGAGGGTTTGATATGTTGCACCCCTATGAATCTTCGAATGTGTGCAACTGAACTATTATGTTCTGTTTTGAAATGATTGGATAAATGATGTGTTAAGAGGCCTTTCTTTATATTTCGTAGATGTTCGGATATCCTGACTTTAAGTGGTCTAGTGGTGCGTCCAACATAGACAAGCCCACAGGAACATTCCACTAGATACACTACATTGGCAGTATGACATGTAATTAAATTCCTAATTTTCATCTGTGCACACTCTGTCTAGCAACTCCGGTGCCCTCCAAATCAAGAACATCCAGTTAAGCAACAAGATAAACGGCGGCACTTGGAGACTTATGCAAAATGTCAAAAGACGTGTATACCATACTTGCCGACATGTAGCTCCCTTCTTCCGGGAGGGAGCTGAATGCCTGCACACAGTGGGGGGGCGTGGCTGGGCTATGACATTGTATTGGGGGCGTGGCCCCGCCCCCTCTTCACAATGCCGAAAATAAAGGCATTGTGAAGCAGGAGGCGGAGCCATGATGATGCAATTCAGCGTGAATTGCGTCATCGGTACCCCCCCTGCAGGGATTTCTAGTAGTAGTCCAGGGGGCAGGCAGCAGCCGGGAGGCTTGCCTACCTTTCTGGGGGGTCAGGAGCAGCACCAGATATTCGGGAGGCTCCCGACCAATTCGGGAGGGTAGGCAAGCCTGGTGTATATACATGAAAAACATATGACACCAACATTTCGGGACCACTGCGTCACTTTGTCAATGTGCCGCCGTTTATTTTGTTGCTTAACTATATATATATATATATATATATATATATATATATATAGTTAACTAGTATGCCTGCTTTTTTCACAACATAAACATTCCTTTGTAAAATCTGGATTGCCTCCTGATCCTTCCACTAATGGGGTTCTATAATCATAGTTTGTAGGAACACATTCCTGGCTCTTTATCAATATAGATATATTGGACCTGAAGGTGGACACAGTTTCAGCTACGATTACATCTTTTGCTGCAACTTTATGCTAATGCCAATACCTATGGGCTTCCTACTGAGCCATCCACCTTCTGCATTTCAAAATCCCGCCCCATCATAACTTCGGTCGCAATATCGGACATGAGCAGTCCTATGGAGGTGCAGAATGGCCATTGGTTGATGCCAGTATAACTGTGTCTTTGGACACAGTCGCTGGGTGTGACACAACTGCATCTGACTAGCTACCCCCCCTGTTACATCCCAAAAATTCCCCCAAAATTGCTTCTCTCTGTGTCCAAATTTGTTCTGGTCCACCGACGGTAATAATCGGAACGTATGCGCAGTGCAGATGTAAAACATTAGCTGCTTGCATCCAAAATCATTGCTGCATCCACCGCTGAATGAGGCCCATTATATGTGTATGGGAATGTAGTGCTGATAGCTCAGGTACTGGGGGGAAAGGCTACTTATCACTGTCTGGTATTATATGTGTATGGGAATGTAGTGCTGATAGCTCAGGTACTGGGGGGAAAGGCTACTTATCACTGTCTGGTATTATATGTGTATGGGAATGTAGTGTGGATAGCTCAGGTACTGAGGGGAAAGGCTACTTATCACCATCTGGTAATATATGTGTATGGGAATGTAGTGCTGATAGCTCAGGTACTGAAGGGCAGAAAGTACTTATCAACATCTGGTACATACGCCATTATATGTTTATGGGAATGTAGTGCTGATGGGTCAGGTACTGAAGGGAAAGGCTACTTATCACTATCTGGTACATAGGCCATTTTATGTGTATGGGAATGTAGTGTGGATAGCTCAGGTACTGAGGGGAAAGGCTACTTATCACCATCTGGTATTATATGTGTATGGGAATGTAGTGCTGATAGCTCAGGTACTGAGGGGAAAGGCTACTTATCACCATCTGGAGATGGTGATAAGTTTGTTTAAAAAATTAATTATTTATCTTCAAACACAGTTATATTATAAATTAGGGGTGTGCACCGGCCACTTTTCATGTTTTGTGTTTTGGATCTGGATCTTTCTTCGTGTTTTGAATCTGGATTGGTTTTGCCAAAACCACCCTTCCGTGTTTTGGGTTCTGGGTTTTGTGTTTTGGATCTGTATTTTTTTTGAAAAAAAGCATAAAAACAGCTAAAATCACAGAATTAGTGGGTTTTTCTGCTCCTATGCTATTATTAACCTCAATAACCTTAATTTCCACTCATTTCCAGTCTATTCTGAACACCTCACACCTCACAATAGTGTTTTTATGTCCAAAAGGTTGCACCGAGGTAGCTGGATGACTATGCTAAGCGATACGAGTGGGCGGCACAAACACGTGGCCCATCTAGGAGTGGCACTGCAGTGGCAGACAGGATGGCAGTTTGAAAAACTAGGCCCCAAACTGTACATAATGCAAATGCAAAGAAAAAAAAGAGGTGCAAAATGGAATTGTTCTTGGGCCCTCCCACCCACCCTTATGTTGTATAAACAGGACATGCACACTTTAACAAACCAATCATTTCAGCACCAGGGTCTGCCACACGACTGTGGCTGAAATGATTGGTTCATTTGGGCCCCCACAAAACAAGCTGGCAATTAATCTGTCCCTGCACAAACTGGCTCTACGGAGGCAAGATGTCGTCCTCATCCACCGATTCCTCACCCTCTTCAGTGTTGTGTACATCCTCATCCTCACAGAGTATTAACTCATCCCCGCTGGAATCCACCACCACAGGTCTCTCTGTACGTTCTTTAGGCTGGTCTCCCTGGAAGAGTTGATAATTCATTTTTATGAACATCATCTTCTCCACATTTTGTGGAAGCAACCTCCTACACCTTTCGCTGACAAGGTTCCCGGCTGCACTAAACACTCTTTCGGAGTACACACTGGAGGGGGGGCAACTCAGGTAAAATAGAGCCAGTTTGTACAGGGGCCTCCAAATTGCCTCTTTTTCCTGCCAGTACAGGTACGGACTGTCTGACAGCCTACTTGGATGCTGTCTCCGATGTAATCCTCCACCATTCTGTCAATGGTGACAGTATCATATGCAGTGACAGTAGACATGTCAGAAATTGTTGCCAGGTCCTTCAGTCCGGACCAGATGTCCAAACTTGGTCCTGCCTGCCCTGCATCACCACCAGCGGGTTGCTTAGGGTACGTAAGTTTTTTCCTGGCAGCCCCAGTTGCGGGAGAAAATGAAGAAGGAGCTGTTGACGTGTCACGTTCCGCTTCAACTGACAGTGTTTTCAAAAGCAGGCCTTTGCACCTCTGCAGGCTTGTGTCGGCCAGAAAGAGAGACACCACATAGGCTTTAAACCTAGGATTGAGCACGGTGGCCAAAATTTAGTGGTCTGATTTCAACAGATTGACCACCCTGGAATCCTGGCAAAGCGAATGAAGGGCTTCATCCACAAGTCCCACATGCCGAGCGGAATCACTCTGTCTTAGCTCCTCCTTCACTTTCTCCAGCTGCTTCTGCAAAAGCCTGATGAGGGGAATGACCTGACTCAAGCTGGCAGTGTCTGAACTGACTTCACGTGTGGCAAGTTCGAAGGGCTGGAGAACCTTGCACAACACGGAAATCATTCTCCACTGCGCTTGTCAGGTGCATACCCCCTTCTTTGCCTATGTCATAGGTGGATGTATAGGCTTGAATGGCCTTTTGCTGCTCCTCCATCCTCTGAAGCATATAGAGGGTTGAGTTCCACTGCGTCACAACCTCTTGCTTCAGGTGATGGCGGGGCAGGTTCAAGAGTGTTTGCTGGTGCTCCAGTCTTCGGCACGCAGTTGCTGAATGGCGAAAATGGCCAGAAATTTTTCGGGCCACCCAAAGCATCTCCTGCATGCCCCTGTCGCTTTTCAGAAAATTCTGCACCACCAAGTTTATTGTGTGAGCAAAATATGGGACTTGCTGGAATTTGCCCAGATGTAATGCCTGCACAATATTGGTGGCGTTGTCAGATATCACAAATCCCCAGGAGAGTCTAAGTGGGGTAAGCCACTGGGCGATGATTTCCCTCAGTTTCTCTAAGAGGTTGTCGGTGGTGTGCCTCTTATTGAAACCGGTGATACACAGCGTAGCCTGCCTTGGAACGAGCTGGCGTTTCTGAGATGCTGCTACTGGAGATGCTGCTGCTGTTGCTGCGTAAGGTGATACATCTACCCAGTGGGCTGTCACAGTCATATAGTCCTTAGTCTGCCCTATTTCACTTGTCCACATGTCCGTGGTTAAGTGGACATTGGGTACAATGGCATTTTTCAGGACACTGAGGGCACTTTTTCTGACGTTTCTGTACAGTTTCGGTATCGCCTGCCTAGTGAAGTGGAATCTAGACGAGATTTGGAACCGGGGACACACTACCTCCATCAATTGTCTAAATCCCACTGCACTAATGGCGGATACCGGACGCACGTCTAACACCAACATAGCAGTCAAGGCCTCAGTTATACGTTTTGCTTCAGGATGACTGCTGTCATACTTCATCCTCCTCGCTAAGGACTGTTGGAGGGTCAAATGTTTAGTAAAAGTAGTGGTGTTCCTACTTCCTCTCTGGGATGATGAACGACTCCCAGCAGCAGCAACAGCAGCAGCGGCAGCAGGAGGCGTAGCAATGCAGGATCCTCCAGAGGAATCCCGGATAGGAGAGTCAGTCATGCCAGTGACATGGCCTGCAGGACTACTTCCGATCCTGACTAAGGAGGAAATAGATGAGGAGGGAGTTGACGCTGTGGTTTGCAGGTGCTTGGATACAACAGGACAGCGGGATTTAGGTGTCCCTGGACTGCTTATGGTCTTAGCCAAAGTTTCTGAACTTGACAGTAACTTTTTATGAACGCGCTGCAGGTGCCGTATAAGGGAGGATGTTTCTAGGTGGTTAACGTCCCTACCCCTACTTATTTCACCTTTACATATGGTACTGTACATATGGCAAGACAGTTGTCCGGATTTGGATAGAAATATTGCCAGACCAAAGAGGTGGAATGTTTGGTCTTCTGCCCAGGCATGACCGTGATGGGCTTTTTCATCCCACAGACAACAACTGTCTCCCCCGGAGCCTGATTTAAACAAACCACATCACCATCAGAATCCTCCTCGCCAACTTCCTCCTCAGCGCCAGCTACACCAGGATCCTCATCCTGTTGTACTTCAACAGTGACATCTTCAATTTGCATATCAGCAAATGGACTGTGGGTGCTCCTTTCAGCACTTGTAGGGGGCATGCAAATGGTTGAAAGAGCCACCTCTTCCCGTCCAGTACTGGGAAGGTCAGGCATCGCAACCACCACCACACTTGGACTCTCCTTGGGGATTTGTGATATCTTCTTAGAATGCACAGTTCTTCGCTGTGCTTTTGCCAGCTAAACTCTTTTGATTTTTTTAGTGGGAGGAGGGCTTCCATCGTCATGTGAAGCTGAACCACTAGTCATGAACATAGGGAAAGACCTTAGCCATTCCTTGCCACTCCGTGTCATAAATGGCATATTGGCAAGTTTATGTTTCTCTTCAGATGATTTAAATGTTTTTTTCAAGGTCATTTTCCTAAACTTTGTCATTTGGGATTGTATGTGCCCTCTACTATGACATTGGGCATCGGCCTTGGTAGACGAGGTTGATGGCATGTTATCGTCTATGTCATGACTAGTGGCAGCAGCTTCAGCACTAGGAGGAAGTGGTTCTTGATCTTTCCCTATTTTATTTTTATCGGAGAAAGTTTGGTCCTCCATTTATGTTATATTGATATATACGTGCGGCTAAGGCGCACACAAACACAGAAAATAATTTTTTATTTTTGTTGGAGACTAGTGCACTTTGTGGGTTACACCACCCTTTAAGAAATGAGCCAACCGGCCCTTTACTTATGGGACACAGGCGCACGCTTGGTGCTGCTCCTTTGTTGATGCACGTGCAGCTACAGCCCACACAATTCACAAACACAGAAAATGTTTTTTTATTTTGTTTGGAGTGCCCTTTGGGGGTTACAGCACCCTTTAATGGACAAGCCAGCCGGCCTTTTACTTATGGGACACAGGCGCACTCTTGGCGCTGCTCCTTTGTTGATGCACGTGCAGCCACAGTGCATACAATTCACAAACACAGAAATCATTTTTTTATTTTGTTTGGAGTGTCCTTTGGGGGTTACAGCACCTTTTAACGGACAATCCAGCTGGCCCTTTATTTATGGGACACAGGCGCATGCTTGGCACTACTTTGTTGATGTACGTGCGGCTACTGCGCACACAATTCACAAACACACAAAAAAAAAATATATTTTTATTTTGTTTGGAGTGCCCTTTTGGGGTTACAGCACCCTTTAACGTACAAGCCAGCTGGCCTTTTACATATGGGACACAGGCGCACGCTTGGCGCTGCTCCTTTGTTGATGCACGTGCAGCCACAGTGCTCACAATTCGCAAACACAGAAAAATTTTTTTTATTTTGTTTGGAGTGCCCTTTCGGGGTTACAGCACCCTTTAATGGACAAGCCAGCCAGCCTTTTACTTATGGGACACAGGCGCACACTTGGCGCTGCTCCTTTGTTGATGCACATGCTGCCACAGTGCACACAATTCACAAACACAGAAAAAATTTTTTTATTTTGTTTGGAGTGCCCTTTGGGGGTTACAGCACCCTTTAGCGGTCAATCCAGCTGGCCCTTTATTTATGGGACACAGGCGCACGCTTGGCACTACTTTGTTGATGCACGTGCGGCTACTGCGCACACAATTCGCAAACACAAAAAAATATATTTTTTTATTGTGTTTGGAGTGCCCTTTTGGGGGTTACAGCACCCTTTAGCGGTCAAGCCAGCCGGCCCTTTACCTATGGGACACAGGCGCACGCTTGACTCTGCTCCTTTGTTGTTGCACGTGCAGCCACAGTGCACACAATTCACAAACACAGAAAAAATATTTTTTTTGCACTTGGGGGGAGCACCCCTGATGGACAGAGCACCCCCTGGACAACACTACAGCACCCCTTTAGGACTGGGACACTGCACAGGACTTTGGAGTGGACACAGCCCCTATGGACAACTGACTGCACAACACAGTCCACCCAGCCCCTATGGAATTTGAAGGAGTGGACACAGCCCCTATGGACAACAGCAGCACAGCACAGCACAACACTACACTGCACTACACTACACTACACAGCCCAGCCAGCCCTATCTCCCACCCTCCCTCTTCACTGTCCACAGCCGAGTGAGAAAATGGCGCCGACGCGGGTACCTTCTATAGGATCCAAAACCCGCGAGACCCGGAAGGCGGGATGATGATGTTTTGCCTCGATTTCAGATCCGAGTCAGGCGAGAAAAGTCGAGCCTGACTCGGATCGGCCTCGGATTGGGGGGGCTCGGGGGGGTTCGGATTTCAGAAATCCGAACCCGCTCACCCCTATTATAAATATGATCTGGAGAAAAGTCCCACCGGTGACAATGACAGATACTATCATTTCTGTAAACTGTGAAAAGTTTGAGAAAACAGATTTCTCCATATTTTTCACTGCACTTAAATATGGAGAAAACCTAAATATCACATTTTCCACCTTTTATGCTGGAAAAAATGAGATAATTATGTTTATTAAATATCCCTCTTAAAACCCAAATATTTTTGTGTAGTCCTCGGTCTGGTAGGGCGTATCAGTCGGCATTGAGTAAGGACGGTTCTCACGTCATCTCCTTCCTCCTAGGTACAGTAGTCATGTCCGTGTCCAGCTTGGAATTCCAGGACCATCTGAGCAATATATGGGCTGAAGGTGAGATGGTGCGATGCATGCAAAGGAAGTACACCTGCACATCATCTTGCAACGCACCCCACCCTTCTTAGAAATGCATGCTAATGTCATAGTGTAATACAGTTGTTGAGTAAAGACTTACTGAAAAAAAACTGCAGTAATGTATATACTGTAGTAGATTCATACTGTATACTGTTAAACTACTGTATAACAGTGAATATATTTTTAATTTACTGTACACTACTGTGTTTGACCTACAGTACTTTTTCTAGTTGGCATCATGCAATGACCATTGGCAAATCCTTTTTGTTTTCATCCTATCTCAAAGCATGTATTAAAAAGGTATGATACAGTACATTATGTTAAGTAAAAGAATTGTAATACATTTTTAAAATTGGTGTTTGTGTGTAATTCAGTCTTTAAGTGCACCTGAAACCCAACACGTGCATCTGTCATTGCAAGGTACAGTTGGGATTGTTGTGAATAATGTAGTGAGTTCGACACAGTACCCCAACAGAAGTGAACAGGAACCCCAACAGAAGTGAACAGGAATTAATCTTACTGTAAATCAGTACATGACATATAGTACAGTAAGAACTATAGTGCACGATCTAACGATTTTTATATTAGATCGTACGCAATAGCAGAAGTTGCTTGCAGCATGGATCAGGGAGATCTATGCTCCAAGTATTGGTGAAAAAAACAGATTACAGATGCATGCACAGATCAGTGCGCTCCATGTTGCAGGCAGCTACAGTATGATAACAAATAGTCAATAAGACACAGATGCAGGGGCATATCTTCCTATTGGCCAGGATTGCCCTCACCAGGGGCACTGGTCAAGGGGGGGTAGAATTGCCACCCGCAGTCAGTTCTATCCCTACTGCCCACCCCAGTGATTTCCCAGCTGCCCAGCGCTTAGTATACAGATACACACTTAGTCTGTCTCAATCACTACAGAGTGACAGACTCAGTCTGGATCTGGCAGTGCTGGGCGACCCTTAGTGATGTGTGACATCACACACCATGGACCTCATTCAGACCCACTTGCAAGCGTTATGCGCTCGCAAGCAGGTCGATAGTGAAGGCCTGCAGTCGTGCAGTGCTCACACTATGCATGCATTGTCACTCGCTCCGGGGCTCGCTACAAAAGGGGTGGCTGTTGATGTTGATCGACAGCTCACCCCGTTTTGTAGGCAGGGTGGGGGGGGGTGGCCGGACAAATGGATGCATTCCTAAAGGAACACCTGCCATTTGTAGGCAGCCCTACTGACATCACCAGTGATGTCAGTAGGGAGCTTCCTGCTCTGTTAGAGCAGGAAGCTACCTGGGGCTTGCAGTAGATGAGACCATACCTCAAGGGTCTCATTGCAAGCCCCGATGGTCACGATGGTCTCGACCATTGCAACCATCACCTAGTCACTCGCTAAAGCTGTGAGTGGGGAAAAAAAAGAAAAGCGGCCGCCCTCATTCAGAGTGAGCGCTCACTTTTTGCGAGCGGCTCTGAATGAGGTCCATGTGTGCTTTCATAGAGAGGACACATGCCTATTGGCAGCATCTAGATGCCTTTCACAGCAGGGGTCAGAGAGCGGTCAGGGCATGTGCTGCACTACTGACTCCATCAGCCGGGACCTGCGGGGTTGAGGACTGAGCAGGCAGGAGGAGTGTACAGCAGCGTGAGGACTTGGGCCGGGGAAGTTGGGATCAGTCTGTGATGAGACCGGCTGAGGAAGATGATGTGGCTGTGGACTGAGGTAGGTGATGGGGCTAGCTGAGGAAGGTGATGTGGCTGGTGGCTGGCTGAGGAAGGTGATGTGGCTGGGGGCTGGCTGAGGAAGATGATGTGGCTGGGGGCTGGCTGAGGAAAGTGATGTGGTTGTGGACTGAGGAAGGTGATGTGGCTGTGAACTGAGGAAGGCGATAGGGGCCTGAGGAAGGTGATGGTGGGCTGAGGATGGTGATGGGGTCTGAGGAAGAGAGTGGGTCCAAGTTCCAATCCACTGGCCTAGTCTGGACTCTCTGGAGGGAGACACTCACTGGTCTGGACTTTCTGAAGCGACTGGAGACTGGTCTTCTGCAATTAGCTCTGCAGCTGTTTGTGACAGCCCAGCAGGTGAAGTTGCTCAGTCTTCTGTAGGGGGCTGGAGGGAATTAATGTTTATTTTAATTTATCTTCTGGCTGTGGAGGCAATGAAACAGTGTGTGTTATTTTATTTCCAGTGGGAGCAATCATTGGAGGGGGGTGCCAGTCCTTTAGTTTACCAGAGTCGCTCAGACACCTAGATACACCCCTGCACAGATGCATAATCCAGAGACCCCTCTTTCAAACAGAGCCCACTACTAGTTTCTAAAGTCATGAAATCACTATAGTATTTAAGTTTGGGATGCACTGTGTGTGACTCCAGACTGACTCTACAGGGCATGTGCAGTACTATGAGACTCTAAATGCCATAGCGCAACTCACAGGGTGCTACGTGGGTACTGTTTGGAGCACTGTACACCATTTTCTTGAGCACACAGTGCATCAGCAGTACAGTAGCATAAAGTAGCAAGGAAATGCTAGGTGGTATGAAGTTGAACACAATGTTGAGTTCAGTTGGCTTTAATAAAAATACTGAATTTCAATTGCTCGGTCTACAGTGTATATATGCAATACTGGGTCAACTCAGATACTGTACCTGTTTAAATGACACAACTCACACACCACCAAGTCCTGTAGTGAAGATTTATTAAAAAGATTAAGTCCCTTACCAGGTCTCAAACCCGTGATGGCCACTCTTGCAAGCCGATTACCAAACCTCTAACCCACAGTTGCACCTGTTGTATACAGCTAGCAGTGCATCAATGTAGTGCTGATTGCATTGTGTCAATCCAGATCAGCTCCACTAGGCATGCACAGTACTATGAAACTCAATAAACCACAGCATAGTGCGACTAGCAGGGTGCTACATGGCACATGGAGCAGCTCCACTGGACATGTGCCAGAAATCCTGTGTGCAAGGCCCAGAGCTGTCAGCCACCACAGCGCATGTGTCCTTGGAAGTGTGTGCTTTAAAATGCACAGTCAGTTTGTAATACTGAGACCCCACTTTTAAACAGAGCCAACTATTAGTTTCTGAAGTCATGAAATCACTATAGTGTCTAGGGGCCTATTCATCAACACTAAACTAATGTTTTTAAGGACATTTTCCTTAATTAACGTTATTTTAGTATTCATGAAGATACTAACACTGGAGATATCACTGTTATCTCCTGTGTTAAGTCCCCCGCGTTAATTTCCACACTCCCCATACATTAGTATGGGGATATGGAAATTATGCTATTCATCAAATTCTGAAAATTATGTATTTTCGGAATTTGATGGTGTTACTATTTGCCACTATGAGGTGGCATATAGTAGGTAACACTTACCTGCGTCAGCATGTGCAGGTCCCCCAGCATCTTTCTCCATTGCTCTGGACTCTCCTGTGGCTCCATCTGCTATGCTGTCATGTGTTCTCCCCAGCAGAACACAATAAAGTTTAGAAAAATAAAACTTTTTTTTTTCTAAACTACTGAGTGCTGCTGGGGAGAACACATAACAGCATAGCAGACACCGGAGCCTGAGGCTGCTGCGCAAGCAGGTAAGTCGGGGATGGGGGGGAAGGGGGCAGGTGAGTGGAGGGTGGAGGGGGACACACACAAAATTACCGCAGCTGTAGGTAGTGCTGCGCATGCACTGGGTTAACATATGTAACAGCTCATGCGCAGCATGGATTCCAGTTGCGGTAAGTTAGTGTAGAGAGGGAAAACTATCTATTACCCAAAAAGCTGTCATCACAAAAATGACAGCTTTTCTGAATAGATAGATATGGGGAGGAGGAATGATGAATTCCTCCGGTAATTAGGCAGAACTTCATGTGTGTTCTAAACCTAATTACCTCCAGAGCAAGTTTAGGTATGATGAATAGGCCCCTAAGTCTGGGATGCACTGTGTGTGACTCCGGACCCACTGGGCATGTGCAGTACTATGAGACTTTAAACGCCATAGCACGACTAGTAGGGCACTACGTGGGTATTGTATTGGAGCACCATACACCACTTTCTTGAGCACACAGCAGTGGCATAAAGTAGCATAGAAATGCCAGGTGGTGGGAAGTTGTGGATAATGTATTGAGTTCAGTAAGGTTTGGATAACAATACTTTACTTCAATAGCTTGGTCTTGCAATGCTGGGAGTGTATCTTTTTGGTCAACACAGATATTTGTATAAATGACAGAAGTCACACACCACCAAGTGAATTCTTATTAATCCTATAGTGAAGCTTTAAAAAAAAAAAATAATAATTTTCTGGTCTCGAACCCACGGGACAAGCACTGTAGCAAGGAGATAACCTAACCGCTAGCCCACAAACCAGCCATATCAAGACCTGCACCTGTCGTGTATGTGATGTGATGTCTGCGAATTACAGCATACAATGTGTACTGTGAGCCTCCATATGCCACAGCATAGCGCTACTGGCATATGGAGCGGCTCCATTGGGCTTGGCCAGGGATCCCATTGCAATCCCCAGAGCTGGCAGCCACCACAGCACCAACATGCCGACAGTGCCGCAAGTGTGTGGATTAAAACCCCATTTTTAAACAGCTCACTGCCAGTTTCTAAAGTCATGAAATCACTATAGTGTTTGGGGACAGCACCGACATTGCCGCAAGTGTGTGAATTAAAATGCACAGTCAGTTTGTAATATAGAGACTCCTCTTTCAAATAGAGCCTGCTATTAGTTCCTAAAGTCATGAAATCACTATAGTCAGGGACAGCACCGACAGTGCTGACATTGACGCAAGTGTGCAGCTTCAAACGCACAGTCAGTGTGTAATACAGAGCTGTGCGTGATTGTGAAATATTTTTATAAAGAAGTCCAGGACTCACACACTTAGGGGCATATTCAATTGTGTGCCAGAATACCAAAAAACCCGCACCTGCGAGGTTTTTTCTGCAGGTGCGGGTTTTTTGCTAATCTATTAGGTGTGTGTTTTTTTAAAAACACGCACCGGGAAGTTTTTATTCTTTCACCTCCTGAGCAAGCGTGATTTTTCCTAAAATCAATGATTTTAGGAAAAATCACCGTGACTTGCTCTGACACCCTCACGGCACCGCCCTGAGGACTAATTAAGCAATTGGAAGAATCCAATTAGCTTAATTAGTCCTTAATTACTCACTTTCCAAAGCGCTGTCCTCTGCATCTTTTTCTGCATCTTTTTCTGCATCCAGCATCGGGAGCCAGCTCTTCTGCAGCAGGGTCAGTATGTCAATGTGTGTGTGTGTGGCCACCCCGGAATGGGTGTTGGGAGAACTACATTTCCCAACAGCCCTTGCTCCTCCCATCAGTCCCCGGGACTCCCAGCAGCCCCCTCTACAGTAAGAAGAGAGAGGGGAAGCCAGTGGGAGCTGCGGAGACCCGGGCAGGTAAGTGATTTTTTTTTAAATTAATTTACGTGGGAGCCACGGAGACCCCCTGTCAGGTAGGTTTTTTTTTTTCAATTTACATGATGCAGGGTTTTCAGAGCTGAAAACCCCGCAACCACTATTTTTTTAATTGAATACCGCGGGTAGCAGGGCCGCACATACCTGCGGTATTCCGGAATTGGGCGCGAGGTACGCAAGGTTTTTAACTCGCTAAACCTTGCACCCAATTGTATATGCCCCTAAATGTAATGTTTTAAAACTTTATTAGACATTCTTCTACAGCTCTGATTCCATGAGGAAAACGCTGTACTATAGAGTACCGAATCACTGATTCTGTCAGTCAATCATCGGGCGGTGATACAGAAAATGTATTGGAAATCTGACGCAGGCGCTGGGTAGTTTAGGAAAAGTGATACCTGGTGGACAAAAATTTTTCTTAAACTTTATGACTTTTTTTCAGTGCTACGCTACATTCTGTTAGGAAACATTCTGTGTGGCAAGACTCATGGCATAGTGTGTGGCGTGAGATGCATGGCGCGCTACATGGCGTATGGAGCAACAAACTAGCTGGGCACATCTGTAAAGCCAGTTTGTTTATGGGATCATTGCCACCAATGTCCATTGCGTATTGGCAGCTTGTTTTGTGGGGGGTCCAAACAAACCAATCATTTAAGCCACAAGTGGCAGTCTCTGTCACTGAAGTGATTAGTTTGTTAAACTGTGAATGTCCTGTTTTATATATACAACATAAGGGTAGACTGGAGGGCCCAAAGACAATTCCATCTTGCACCTCTTTTCTTTGCATTATGTGCTGTTTGGGGCATTGCTACCTGATAGTTTTAATTTTATGGTTAATGAATGTTCAGAAATTGTAATGGCCACAGACAGCATCTCCTGCATGCCCCTTTCATTTTTTTAAAGAAAATTCAGAACCACCATATTGATGGGGTGGCCATCTGGCTGACATCACCTCTGCTGGAACAGGATTGGTGCGTCCTCCTTTTTCTACCTTGCCGATGCATTGCTCAGGTGCCGGTGATAGCGTTCACACGTGTTTCCGGTTCTGCTGCGAGTCTACTGTTCAAGTTGAGTATCCAGTCTGCGTTGTTTTGCTCCTACCATTTGTGTCATCCAGGCAGGAAGGTCCGCATTTCAGTCACTTGCCATTTGTGTCATCCAGGCGGCACATGCCGCACAGTAGCGCCAAGTGTATGCAAGCCAGCATACTGCTGCTTGTGTCAACCCAGCGGCACAAGCCGCACATCAGTGTCAAGTGTGCACAATCAAGTGGACTGCTGCTTGTGTCAACCCGGCAGCACAAGTCGCACACCAGTGACATTCAGCCAAGGGTTCTCAGCCCTCAAGACTGCTACATGGCCCAAAAGCCGCATCCTGCTTCTCCACCAAAAGGCCAACTGTCATCACTCCTCACCAACTCTCAAGGCTGTAACAGCCGCAACTTGCCAAGAATTCCAAGCCTCAAGGCTGTTGCAGGACTGGTTCCTAATCATAGCTCTGTATTCCACTACTACACAGCCCGGAGGCTGCATCAACAATTAACTATCAACCATTAACTATAAATTTGTACTTCAGCCAGTGGCTGCACCAATTATCAAGTATCAACTATTCTTACTTCAGCCAATGGCTGCACCAATTATCAACTATCAATTCCTCCTTCAGTCAGTTTCTGTATCAATAATCAACTATCAATTCATCAATCCACAAGGGGTACCCCAAAAATCATCTTTTCACAGTCCTCAACTCTATTTATCACTCAGTTTTGATTCCACCTAGGAATTGTGACAGCCAGCTAGCTGGATGCAACCTTTTGGCCCTTAACTAGATAAAAAAAAATCAATGTTGTGAGCTGTGAGATGATCAAAATTGACTGGAAACAAAGGGAAATAAATGTTATTGATGTTATTAATACTGTAGGAACAAAACAGGCTAATTTTATGTGATTTTAGCCTTTTTTGATGATCCAGATCCAAAACCAAAAACAAGGGCGCTTTTGGCAAAACCAAAATCCAGATCCAAAGCCAGAGGAGATACAGATGCAAGACCAAAACCAAAACACGGGGCTCGGCGCACATCTCTATTTTGGATTCCTTAAAATTTATAAAGATCGATAAAAGCAGCTAAAATCATGTAATTTGGACCTGTTTACATGCACTACAAAACCCATTTTTTAAATCTGAGTTCCTATCTAACAGCCACGCCCGGAAAAAGGGGTGTGCTAAGGGTACACCTGTCCTGGGCACAAGGTTCAGAGGGGCCCTGTGGTTTGGAGAGGCAGTTAAATTTTATTTACGTATCGACCGCATGGTCCGTCAGGCACTGCTGGACTAGATAGACAATGAACAATGAATAAAGCCGGACAGGGTAACCCAAGCTGCGCCCCCCACCCATGTGATCTCCCCGTTACCTGGTGTGTGCATGTGTCATTGTAATGTATGACACTGTCGAGGCTCCATTACAACCCACCTCTGGTGACCCCTCCCTCTGTGACCCCTCCTCATCACTTGGTGTGTGCATGCATCATTGTAATGAAAGCCACTGCAGTGCCTGGGCTTCATTACATGCGATGCCGGCTCTTCTGTCACCTTCCTGGCCACCGTAGGTGCCACAAATGAAGAATAGTAGCTGTGCAACTTGGCTACAAGCCCAAGCAGCAAGCTGCAGTAGCAGCACCATTGTCTGCTCTGACGACTACACCCTCCACACTCCTGAGGGTGCTGCACTGTCAGTCAGCAAGAGATGAGTACTACATACACGCTGATTGGCAGCCTGCATCATCAGTGACAGTGGTAAGTGGATTACCAGTTTATTTCATTTCCATTCTGACATTATAATAAATATATATATATATATATATATATATATATATATATATTAATATATATATATATATATATATTAATATATGTATGTGTGTGTGTATACATATATTAATATATATATATATATATATATATTAAAGTTGGTAGTGTCAAAAGGGGTATGGCTGTTTAAAGTGGGGAGTGGGCCCCCATAGACATCGGTGTACAGGGCCCCAAGATTTCTGTTGCCGGCCCTGCTGACAGCAGAACTGAGCTAGGACTTGATTCGACTCGGAACCTCAGAGTCATTTCAAAATGTTGGTAGGGTCAAAAGGGTGACAGTGAAAACAAGAAATGCCAACAGTCATAGGGGTCTATTTACTAAGCAGTGTTAGGAGACAGAGTTAAAAGTGATAAGGTGTCAGCCAATCAGATCCCCACTGTCATTTTTCAAACACAGCCTGTGAGATGGCAGTTAGGAGCTGATTGGCTGGCACCTTATCACTTGTCACTCCATCTCCTAACACTGCTTAGTAAATAGACCCCATAATATTTACAGGTTCAAAATGTCAACAGTCAAAATATAGACACTGGTGAAATAGAGACACAGGTAAAATATAGACAAATCATAATGTCAACAACTAAAATGTGGATGCAGTTAAAATGTGGACAGTCATAATGTCAACAGTAAAATATCGACATAGCTAAAATAAAAATGAATGGTGCCCAGTAAACAGTGACCCTGTCATGTCAGACTCATTGAAATTAGCAACTCAGATAATACTACCCTCCATTGTAATGCTAATTGCAATGAAACTATTGAAACAGAGCATGCCGGTATGTGTAGTTCCACAGCATCATACACTAATTGCCATGGCTGTAATTGCCATGGCAGGTAAACCCCAGTGGTGCTGCTGTTAGGTACTGCTCAAACTGTGGCAGGGCATGCAGGCTTGTTTAGTTCACTGAAACTAGGGATGTGCAGGCTCGGATAGGTTCGAGTTTGCACGCCGAGTTCGGATTTTTCCCTCAAAAAAAACGGAACTCAGAAAGAGGCAAAAAGTCACCTTGCATGGACAAAGTCCAGGAATGATGATGTTTGTCCATGCAAGATGACGTTTTGCCTCTTTCTGAGTTCCATTTTTTTGGAGGGAAAAATCCGAACTCGGCGTACAAACTCGAACCTATCCGAGCCTATCCCTAACTGAAACATACAATAATTGCTGTGGCTGTAATTGCCACGGCCACTATCCTCTTCATTCTTAATAAATGACAAGAACAGTAGTGCTAATCCCCTGCCAGCATGCCCTGATCCAACAGTTTCATTGTAATAATTAGTATTAAAATATAGGATAATATAAGCTAAGTCACTAACTGCAATCAGTCTGACATAACAGGGTCACTTTTTACTGGTCACCATTAGTTCTTATTTTAGCTAGGGTATGTCAACATTTTAACTGTGCCTATAGTTTGGTAGTCGACCTTATGATAGTCTAAATGACCATGTCAGCAGTATAACTTGATTAAAGTTATACTGCAGACATGGTTAAAATGAGAGATGTGCGCCAACCCCCGTGTTTTGGTTTTAGTTTTGAATCTGTTTCTCCTTAGTGTTTTGAATCTGGATTTGGTTTTACTAAAACCACCCTTGCGTGTTTTGGTTTTGGATCTGTATTTTTTTCTAAAAATTCATAAAAACAGCTGAAATCACATAAATTTGGCCTGTTTTATTTCAGTATTATTAACCTCAATAACATTGATTTCCAATCAGTTTTGACCACCTCACAGCTCACAATATTAATTTAATCAAGTTTAGGCCAAAAGGTTGCACCAAGCTAGCTGGCTGACTAAGCTAAGCGACAGCAGTGTGCGTCACAAACATGTGGCAGTTCAGTCTCCAACATGGCACATCTTCTGTCTGACCCAGAGTGGCACCGCAGGGTCAGACAGTGTGGCAGTTTAATAAACTACTAAAACACACTAAGGGTACGTCCTACGGAATCACAGTACTTGTGTTATGGATACACACTGGGGTACAGCCTAAGGCGTCACAGTACTTGTGCTGTGGATACACACTGGGGTATGACCTGCAGCGCCACAGTACTTGTGTTGTGGATACACACTGGGGTACGGGCTGCAGTGTCACAGTACTTGTATAGATACACATAGGTATGGCCGGGAGTGTCACAGTAATTGTGTGTTAGGAATACACACTGGGGTATGGCCTGCAACGTCACAGTATTATATACACTGGGGTATGGCCTGGAGGGTCACAGTACTTGTGTGTTAGGAATACACACTGTGGTATGGCCTGCAGCGTCACAGTACTTGTATGGATACACTGGGGTATGGCCTGGAGGGTCACAGTACTTGTGTGTTAGGAATACACACTGTGGTATGGCCTGCAGCATCACAGTACTTGTATGGATACACTGGGGTATGGCCTGGAGGGTCACAGTACTTGTGTGTTAGGAATACACACTAGGGTATGGCCTGCAGTGGCACATTACTTATATGGATACACTGGAGTACAGCCTGCAGCGTCACAGTACTTGTGTTAGGGATACACTGGGGGCAACAAAAAAACTTTTAATTTTTTTTTAATTTCTTGACTTTTTAAAAATTTTTTTTACTTTTTTCTTACTTTCTTTTAACTTTTTTTATTTTTTCTAAACTTTTTTATTTAACTCTAGTGCATATGGACATTGGACAGGTGCGTTGGCAGCACTGGAGCGGATGGACACAGGATAGGTACGTCGGCAGCACTGGAGTGGATGGACACCAGACAGGTGTGTCGGCAACACTGAAGCAGATGGTCACTGGACAGGCGCGTTGGCAACACTGGAGCGGATGGACACCAGACAAAAGTGTCGACAGATCAGGAGCGGATGCACTATGGACAGGTGCATCGGCAGCACTGGATCGAATGGACATTGTACAGGTGCATCAGCAGCACTGGAGCAAATGGACAACGGACAGGTGCATCGGCAACACTAGTGGATGGACACTGGACAGGTGCATCAGCAGCACTGGAGCAGATGGACAACGGACAGGTGCATCAGCAACACTAGTGGATGGACACTGGACAGGTGCGTCGACAACACCTGAGCAGATGGACACCGGACAGGAGAGTCGGCAGCACTGGAGCAGATTGACACTGGACAGGTGCATTGGCAGCACTGAGTGGATGGACATAGAACAGCACTAGTGCTAATCCCCCGCCAGCATGCCCTGATCCAACAGTTTCATTGTAATTGGTATTACATAATATAGGGTAATATAATCTGAGTTGCTAACAAGACAGGGTCACTGTTTACTGGTCACCACTAGTTCTTATTTCTCTACACTGGACTGTGTCTGGATTCGGGATCATACTGGCGAATCCACAATTCATCAAATGTCACAATCGATTTCAGGAAATCGACATTGGAATGGTGTTCTTGCACAATTCAACTCATCTTCGCCTCTGGTCTTATGTTAGATGTCTGGGTACCCATCTGACACACACGTGATGCATTTTCAGTTCCTTTGTCACAACATGCTGAACCCGTTGGAATGAGATGCTAAGTGAAGCCGTAAGTTTGCATAAAGTTATCCGTCTGTCATGCGCAGCTTTGACAATGTTGATATCTGTAACCACGGTGGATGGTCTCCCAGAATGCACTTCATCAGTCACTCGTGTATTACCCTCTTTGAAGTGCATCCACCACTGAAATACTACAGCACGGCTAATTGTTTCTCCACCATAAGCTTTCCGTAACATTTAATGAAATTCATTTCCGCTTTTTACAAGTTTAATACAAAATTCAATCACACATCTCTGATGTAATCTCACATCTTCCTTATCCGCCATGACTAAATGTACGAAGATCTTCCACTCACTGTGACCAAACAATAGAACACTACGGCAGTCCAACCACAGGTTCAGACACATCGATGTATGAGCTTCACAATAACCAGCATAGCGTTGCCATGTCTACCTATGGGACAGAAAAACATGAGATAGTCTCATTACTTTTCAATCAGTCCACATATGTTGACTGGTAGAAAACTTTATCTCCAATCATAAATTTTAAAAAACTGCAATTGTGATCAGCAAAATGCTTACATTGAGAAGCAAAATGTGACAATAATATTTGAAACTTTTTTATTGAAATTAAAAACTTTCTAAACTCAGGAACATCAGATAATTGTATGCCAGAAAAAAATAATGTCTTGTGGTGAAGTCCATAAACACAACTCCTGTAAAAACAAGAGATGAGCGGGTCCGGTTCCCTGAGAACCGGACCCACCAGAATTTCGGGTAACCGGGGCGATCCGAGCGCTGCTCGGATCTCCCTGCCTGCCCCGGATCCTTGACCCGAGGCAAAACCTCACGACCCCTCTGTCAAGTCGCGAGGTTTTGCTTTCAGCGGGCTTAATGCTGATTGGCTGAGAGAGCCATCTGTCACGGCTCTCAGCCAATCAGCGTTAACCCCACTGAAAACACTAGAAAGGAGAAAAAAAAAAAGATGGCGTCCGCCATCCCCCGCCGCCTGACACTGCTGGCACCCCCTCTGGCAGCATCCCCCGCTGCCGACACCACCGCTGCCGACACTCCTGCCCTGCTGCCCAATGTACTGAGGACACCGTCAGCAACCCCCACACTGCCGACACTCCCACAAGGAGGACACTACCAGCACCCCTGCACTGCCAACACAATCAGCAAACCTGCACTGAGGACACCGCTGGCACCTCTGCTCTGCCGACACCGCCGGCACCCTGCATTGAGAACACCCCTGCACTGCCGACATAGTCAGCAAACCTGCAATGAGGACACCGCTGGCACCCGCTCTGCCGACACCGCCAGCACCTTGCATTGAGAACACCCCTGCACTGCCGACACAGTCATCAAACCTGCAATGAGGACACCGCTGGCACCCCCGCTCTGCCGACACTGCTGGTACCCTCAGAGCCGGCCCTAGGCATAGGCATTCTAAGCAAATGCCTAGGGCTTCTGGAATGCCTGGGTGCATTCCACGGCTCTGCATCTCCCCCCATGCGCTGCAACCGCGATCGGAGCTCAGCTCCAATCAGGCAGCACAGGAGTCAGAGTGACTGATCAAGTGACTGTGATGAAAGTCACTGACAGCCAGGTCAGAATATGTCCACAGTGCAGGGCTGTTGGAGATAAAAAAGAAAAATTCCTATTACAGCCTGGCTGATGGCTGTCACCGGCTGCCTAATACCTGCCCACTGAAACTTCCCACTTGCCCACCCCACTGGCAGTTCATGCAGTCCAGGATTACTGGGGCCATCCCTTATTAGCCAGTACTAAGCTTCAATGGCTGCCGCTGGCGCCTCCAATGAGACCAGCCACCAACGAGCTGAACTCCATTACAGACCGGCACCTCCTCTGTCAACCTCACTCCCCTCCTCGCAGTGGCCATCTTGTGCGACCAGTCTTCTTCAAACTTCTCTACCCCTCCTTTCTGTGGCCATGACTGCCCCATAATCTCCAGAACCAGGTAAGTGGTGTGTGGGATATGTGTGAATGTATGGGTAGGGAAAGTAGAACAGCTCTTCTGGTGGATGTAAGGTGCACATGCCGTGCCCCCTGACCTCTCTCTGCTGACTGGGTGCTCACTTTCCTGGGGCAGGCATCAGCAGTCTGCTGACCACTCCCCCTGGGATTCCTGTGAGGATCGTGGCAGGCTGGTAGCTGCCTTGTTTTGCACTGCTGCTGTCAGTGCACTTCCTGGGCATCTCTGCTCCACCTCCTCCCTGTGCTGCTATCATTAAATAAGTAGGTATGTGTTTATATACCCCCTCTCCCAGTGTATATGATTCTATCACTACCTGTCTCTGTCCATCCCTATGTTTATAGTTATCTGTCTCATTTGATGTTCCTTTGCTGTGCTCTAAACCGTCTTTCTGTTTCCCAATATGCCTTTGTTTCCACCCCCCCATCCTCCCCTTATCTTGTATTTCTACCCTTGAGGGTTAGTATATGTGTTCCAGGACTAATTATATATATATATATATTATATATATATTAGGGGTGAGCGGGTTCGGATTTCTGAAATCCGAACCCCCCCCGAGCCCCCCCGATCCAAGGCCGATCCGAGTCAGGCTCGACTTTTCCCGCCTGACTCGTATCTGAAATCGAGGCAAAACGTCATCATCCCGCCTTCCGAGTCTCGCGGGTTTTGGATCCTATATAAGGTACCCGCGTCGGCGCCATTTTCTCACTCGGCTGTGGACAGTGAAGAGGGAGGGTGGGAGTTAGGGCTGGCTGGGCTGTGTAGTGTAGTGTAGTGCAGAGTAGTGTTGTGCTATGCTGTGCTGCGCTGTGCTGCTGTTGTCCACTACTTCAAAGTCCATAGGGGCTGGCTGCACTGTGTTGTGCAGTTAGTTCTCCATAGGGGCTGTGTCCATTCCAAAGTCCTGTGCAGTGTCCCAGTCCTAAAGGGGTGCTGTAGTGTTGTCCAGGGGGTGCTCTGTTCATCAGGGGTGCTCCCCCCAAGTGCTAAAAAAGTAATATTTTTTGTGTGTTTGTGAATTGTGTGCGCAGTAGCCGCACGTGCATCAACAAAGTAGTGCCAAGCGTGCGCCTGTGTCATAAGTAAAGGGCCAGCTGGCTTGACCGTTAAAGGGTGCTGTAACCCCCAAAGTACACTCCAGTCCAAACCAAAAAAAAAATTATTTTCTGTGTTTGTGAATTGTGTGCGCAGTAGCCGCACGTGCATCAACAAAGTAGTGCCAAGCGTGCGCCTGTGTCATAAGTAAAGGGCCGGTTGGCTTGACCGTTAAAGGATGCTGTAACCCCCAAAGTACACTCCAGTCCAAACAAAAAAAAAATTATTTTCTGTGTTTGTGAATTGTGTGCGCAGTAGCCACACGTGCATCAACAAAGTAGTGCCAAGCGTGCGCCTGGGTCATAAGTAAAGGGCCGGCTGGCTTGACCGTTAAAGGGTGCTGTAACCCCCAAAGTACACTCCAGTACAAACCAAAAAAAATTATTTTCTCTGTTTGTGAATTGTGTGCGCAGTAGCCGCACGTGCATCAACAAAGTAGTGCCAAGCGTGCGCCTGTGTCATAAGTAAAGGGCCGGCTGGCTTGACCGTTAAAGGGTGCTGTAACCCCCAAAGTACACTCCAGTCCAAACCAAAAAAAAAATTATTTTCTGTGTTTGTGAATTGTGTGCGCAGTAGCCGCACGTGCATCAACAAAGTAGTGCCAAGCGTGCGCCTGTGTCATAAGTAAAGGGCCGGCTGGCTTGACCGTTAAAGGGTGCTGTAACCCCCAAAGTACACTCCAGTCCAAACCAAAAAAAAAATTATTTTCTGTTTGTGAATTGTGTGCGCAGTAGCCGCACGTGCATCAACAAAGTAGTGCCAAGCGTGCGCCTGTGTCATAAGTAAAGGGCCGGCTGGCTTGACCGTTAAAGGGCTCTGTAACCCCCAAAGTACACTCCAGTCCAAACCAAAAAAAAAATATTTTCTGTTTGTGAATTGTGTGCGCAGTAGCCGCACGTGCATCAACAAAGTAGTGCCAAGCGTGCGCCTGTGTCATAAGTAAAGGGCCGGCTGGCTTGACCGTTAAAGGGTGCTGTAACCCCCAAAGTACACTCCAAACCAAAAAAATATATATTTTCTGTGTTTGTGAATTGTGTGCGCAGTAGCCGCACGTGCATCAACAAAGGAGCAGCGCCAAGCGTGCGCCTGTGTCCCATAAGTAAAGAGCCGGCTGGCTCATTTCTTAAAGGCTGGTGTAACCCACAAAGTACACTACTCTCCAGCAAAAATAAAAAAATATTTTCTGTGTTTAGCCGCATAAATGGAGGACCAAACTTTCTCCGATAAAAATAAAATAGAGAAAGATCAAGAACCACTTCCTCCTAGTGCTGAAGCTGCTGCCACTCGTCCTGACATAGACGATAACATGCCATCAACGTCGTCTGCCAAGGCCGATGCCCAATGTCATAATAGAGGGCACATACAATCCCAAATGACAAAGTTCAGGAAAATGACCTTGAAAAAAACATTTAAATCAGCTGAAGAGAAACGTAAACTTGCCAATATGCCATTTACGACACGGAGTGGCAAGGAACGGCTAAGGTCGATCCCTAGTATGTTCATGACTAGTGGTTCAGCTTCACATGACGATGGAAGCCCTCCTCCCACTAAAAAAATCAAAAGAGTTAAGCTGGCAAAAGCACAGCGAAGAACTGTGCTTTCTAAGAAGATATCACAAATCCCCAAGGAGAGTCCAAGTGTGGTGGTGGTTGCGATGCCTGACCTTCCCAGCACTGGACGGGAAGAGGTGGCTCTTTCCACCATTTGCACGCCCCCTGCAAGTGCTGAAAGGAGCACCCACAGTCCACTTGCTGATATGCAAATTGAAGATTTCACTGTTGAAGTACAACAGGATGAGGATACTGGTGTAGCTGGCGCTGAGGAGGAAGTTGGCGAGGAGGCTTCTGATGGTGATGTGGTTTGTTTAAATCAGGCTCCGGGGGAGACAGTTGTTGTCCGTGGGATGAAAAAGCCCATTACGGTCATGCCTGGGCAGAAGACCAAACATTCCACCTCTTTGGTCTGGCAATATTTCTATCCAAATCCGGACAACAACTGTCTTGCCATATGTACCTTATGTAAAGGTGGAATAAGTAGGGGTAGGGATGTTAACCACCTAGGAACATCCTCCCTTATACGGCACCTGCAGCGCATTCATAATAAGTTACTGTCAAGTTCAGAAACTTTGGCTAAGACCATAAGCAGTCCAGGGACACCTAAATCCCTTTGTCCTGTTGTATCCAAGCGCCTGCAAACCACACCGTCAACTCCCTCCTCGTCTATTTCCTCCTTAGTCAGGATCGGAAGTAGTCCTGCAGGCCATGTCACTGGCATGACTGACTCTCCTATCCGGGATTCCTCCGGAGGATCCTGCATTGCTACGCCTCCTGCTGCCACTGCTGCTCTTGCTGCTGCTGGGAGTCGTTCATCATCCCAGAGAGGAAGTAGGAACACCACTACTTTTACTAAACAATTGACCCTCCAACAGTCCTTATCGAGGAGGATGAAGTACGACAGCAGTCATCCTGAAGCAAAACGTATAACTGAGGCCTTGACTGCTATGTTGGTGTTAGACGTGCGTCCGGTATCCGCCATTAGTGCAGTGGGATTTAGACAATTGATGGAGGTAGTGTGTCACCGGTTCCAAATCCCGTCTAGATTCCACTTCACTAGGCAGGCGATACCGAGACTGTACAGAAACGTCAGAAAAAGTGTCCTCAGTGTCCTTAAAAATGCCGTTGTACCCAATGTCCACTTAACCACGGACATGTAGACAAGTGGAACAGGGCAGACTAAGGACTATATGACTGTGACAGCCCACTGGGTAGATGTATCATCTTACGCAGCAACAGCAGCAGCGTCACCAGTCGCAGCATCTCAGAAACGCCAGCTCGTTCCAAGGCAGGCTACGCTGTGTATCACCGGTTTCAGTAAGAGGCACACTGCCGACAACCTCTTAGAGAAACTGAGGGAAATCATCGCCCAGTGGCTTACCCCACTTAGACTCTCCTGGGGATTTGTGATATCTGACAACGCCACCAATATTGTGTGGGCATTACATCTGGGGAAATTCCAGCACGTCCCATGTTTTGCTCACACAATAAACTTGGTGGTGCAGAATTTTCTGAAAAGCGACAGGGGCGTGCAGGAGACGCTTTGGGTGGCCCGAAAAATTTCTGGCCACTTTCGCCATTCAGCGACTGCTTGCCGAAGACTGGAGCGCCAGCAAACACTCTTGAACCTGCCCCGCCATCACTTGAAGCAAGAGGTTGTGACGCGGTGGAACTCAACCCTCTATATGCTTCAGAGGATGGAGGAGCAGCAAAAGGCCATTCAAGCCTATACATCCACCTATGACATAGGCAAAGGAGGGGGTATGCACCTGACTCAAGTGCAGTGGAGAATGATTTCCGTGTTGTGCAAGGTTCTCCAGACCTTCGAACTTGCCACACGTGAAGTCAGTTCAGACACTGCCAGCTTGAGTCAGGTCATTCCCCTCATCAGGCTTTTGCAGAAGCAGCTGGAGAAAGTGAAGGAGGAGCTAAGACGGAGCGATTCCGCTCGGCATGTGGGACTTGTGGATGAAGCCCTTCATTCGCTTTGCTAGGATTCCAGGGTGGTCAATCTGTTGAAATCAGACCACTTCATTTTGGCCACCGTGCTCGATCCTAGGTTTAAAGCCTATGTGGTGTCTCTCTTTCCGGCCGACACAAGCCTGCAGAGGTGCAAAGACCTGCTGGTGAACACACTGTCAGCTGAAGTGGAACGTGACACGTCAACAGCTCCTTCATTTTCTCCCGCAACTGGGGCTGCCAGGAAAAAACTTAGGTATCCTAAGCAACCCGCTGGCGGTGATGCAGGGCAGGCAGGACCAAGTTTGGACATCTGGTCCGGACTGAAGGACCTGGCAACAATTTCTGACATGTCTACTGTCACGTAGAAAAAGGAGGGGGATTTAACCCCCTATTGTACCTCAGCACACTGAATAATACCTGCAACAATATATGAAGACTATATGGTCATAGAAATTCAGAGATATTAGTTGCATGCATTTGCAAATACATGGGAGGCTGCTGAAGGAGCCAGCATTAGTAGGGCATGCTGGTTCTAGTAGTGCTAGTTGGAGTTCCCAGGTGTGACTCCCAGGTAAGCTGGCTCTCAATTTGGATGCATTTATGTATGTGCCTTTATCATGAGGCCTTACATTTGACAAAATTATATATGTGCCTTTATCATGAGGCCTTATAATTGGTATATTTTACATTTGGGGTGAGCGTTTGGGCGTAGGGCCCCTGGGATTGGTCTGGCTGGGCCTCCTCAGGGCATCACCACTTAATACACATAGTTGCTTTTCACATCACCTTTTATGTTTGTTTATTATTCATGTATCTTTTCACATATATTTTAACCTCTCATTCCACACTTAATGATTACTCACACACAGCTATACTTTACACTGCACTGTCACTCTTTTTCCATTTTCGTGTGATGCCCTGGGGGGGTCCTGGGCTGGACGTTTTTTGGGGTGCACTGCACCCCGGACGTGAACCCCTTAGTGTTAGGGACTGCTGGTAACAGAGAAGCCGTGACGTGGCCCAGCAGCCTCCCATGTATTTGCAAATGCATGCAACTAATATCTCTGAATTTCTATGACCATATAGTCTTCATATATTGTTGCAGGTATTATTCAGTGTGCTGAGGTACAATAGGGGGTTAAATCCCCCTCCTTTTTCTACTTAGTTTGACCCCTCCCTTTCATGCACCTGATTAGTACTGCTAGATTGATTGAGCAGCTGCCATTTTTGTTTGTTTGTTATGAGTTGCATGAAGGAGCCAGCATTAGTAGGGCATGCTGGTTCTAGTAGTGCTAGTTGGAGTTCCCAGGGGTGACTCCCAGGTAAGCTGGCTCTCAATTTGGATGCATTTATGTATGTGCCTTTATCATGAGGCCTTACATTTGACAAAATTATATATGTGCCTTTATCATGAGGCCTTATAATTGGTATATTTTACATTTGGGGTGAGCGTTTGGGCGTAGGGCCCCTGGGACTGGTCTGGCTGGGCCTCCTCAGGGCATCACCACTTAATACACATAGTTGCTTTTCACATCACCTTTTATGTTTGTTTATTATTCATGTATCTTTTCACATATATTTTAACCTCTCATTCCACACTTAATGATTACTCACACACAGCTATACTTTACACTGCACTGTCACTCTTTTTCCATTTTCGTGTGATGCCCTGGGGGGGTCCTGGGCTGGACGTTTTTTGGGGTGCACTGCGCCCCGGACGTGAACCCCTTAGTGTTAGGGACTGCTGTTAACAGAGAAGCCGTGACGTGGCCCAGCAGCCTCCCATGTATTTGCAAATGCATGCAGCTAATATCTCTGAATTTCTATGACCATATAGTCTTCATATATTGTTGCAGGTATTATTCAGTGTGCTGAGGTACAATAGGGGGTTAAATCCCCCTCCTTTTTCTACTTAGTCTGACCCCTCCCTTTCATGCACCTGATTAGTACTGCTAGATTGATTGAGCAGCTGCCATTTTTGTATGTCTACTGTCACTGCATATGATACTGTCACCATTGACAGAATGGTGGAGGATTACATCGGTGACAGCATCCAAGTAGGCATGTCAGACAGTCCATATCTGTACTGGCAGGAAAAAGAGGCAATTTGGAGGCCCCTGTACAAACTGGCTCTATTTTACCTGAGTTGCCCCCCTCCAGTGTGTACTCCGAAAGAGTGTTTAGTGCAGCCGGGAACCTTGTCAGCGAAAGGCGTAGGAGGTTGCTTCCACAGACTGTGGAGAAGATGATGTTCATCAAAATGAATTATCAGCTCTTCCAGGGAGACCAGCCTCCAGAACGTACAGAGGGACCTGTGGTGGTGGATTCAAGTGGGGACGAGTTAATACTTTGTGAGGATGAGGATGTACACACTGAAGAGGGTGAGGAATTGGTGGATGAGGAGGATGAGGATGACATCTTGCCTCCGTAGATCCAGTTTGTGCAGGGACAGATTAATTGCCAGCTTGTTTTGTGGGGGCCCAAACGAACCAATCATTTCTGCCACAGTCGTGTGGCAGACCCTGGCGCTGAAATGATTTCTTTGTTAAAGTGTGCATGTCCTGTTTATACAACATATGGGTGGGTGGGAGGGCCCAAGGACAATTCCCTTGCACCTCTTTTTTTTCTTTGCTTTATGTACAGTTTGGGGCCTAGTTTTTCAAACTGCCATCCTGTCTGCCACTGCAGTATCACGCCTAGATAGGTCACGTGTTTGTGCCGCCCACTCGTGTCGCTTAGCATAGTCATCCAGCTACCTCGGTGCAACCTTTTGGACATAAAAACACTATTGTGAGGTGTGAGGTGTTCAGAATAGACTGGAAATTAGTGGAAATTAAGGTTATTGAGGTTAATAATAGCATAGGAGCAGAAAAACCTACAAATTCTGTGATTTTAGCTGTTTTTATGCTTTTTTTAAAAAAAATACAGATCCAAAACACAAAACCCAGAACCCAAAACACGGAAGGGTGGTTTTGGCAAAATCAATCCAGATCCAAAACACGAAGAAAGATCCAGATCCAAAACCAAAACACAAAACACGAAAGGTGGCCGGTGCACACCCCTAATATATATATATATATATATATTAGGGGTGTGCACCGGCCACTTTTAGTGTTTTGGTTTTGGATCTGGATCTTTCTTCGTGTTTTGGATCTGGATTGGTTTTGCCAAAACCACCCTTCCGTGTTTTGGGTTCTGAGTTTTGTATTTTCGATCTGTATTTTTTTGAAAAAAAGCATAAAAACAGCTAAAATCACAGAATTTGTTGGTTTTTCTGCTCCTATGCTATTATTAACCTCAATAACCTTAATTTCCACTCATTTCCAGTCTATTCTGAACACCTCACACCTCACAATAGTGTTTTTATGTCCAAAAGGTTGCACCGAGGTAGCTGGATGACTATGCTAAGCGACACGAGTGGGCGGCACAAACACGTGACCCATCTAGGCGTGAAACTGCAGTGGCAGACAGGATGGCAGTTTGAAAATCTAGGCCCCAAACTGTACATAATGTAAAGAAAAAAAAGAGGTGCAAGATGGAATTGTCCTTGGGCCCTCCCACCCACCCTTATGTTGTATAAACAGGACATGCACACATTAAGAAACCAATCATTTCAGCACCAGGGTCTGCCACACAACTGTGGCTGAAATGATTGGTTCGTTTGGGCCCCCACTAAACAAGCTGGCAATTAATCTGTCCCTGCACGAACTGGCTCTACGGAGGCAAGATGTCATCCTCATCCTCCTCATCCACCGATTCCTCACCCTCTTCAGTGTGTACATCCTCATCCTCACAGAGTATTAATTCACCCCAGCTGGAATCCACAACCACAGGTCCCTCTGTACGTTCTGGGGGCTGGTCTCCCTGGAAGAGTTGATAATTCATTTTATGAACATCATCTTCTCCACATTTTGTGGAAGCAACCTCCTACGCCTTTCGCTGACAAGGTTCCCGGCTGCACTAAACACTCTTTCGGAGTACACACTGGAGGGGGGCAACTCAGGTAAAATAGAGCCAGTTTGTACAGGGACCTCCAAATTGCTTCTTTTTCCTGCCAGTAGAGGTACGGACTGTCTGACATGCCTACTTGGATGCTGTCACCGATGTAATCCTTTAACAGACAGACGCACGCTTGTCGCTGCTGCTTTGAGGATGCAAGTGCGGCTACAGCCCACACAATTCACAAAGACAGAAAAAAAAGAACAATATTTTTATTGTTTGTGGAACGCAGTTTGAGGGTTACACCACCATTTAACAGACAGACGCACGCTTGTCGCTGCTGCTTTGAAGATGCAAGTGCGGCTACATCGCACACAAGTCACAAACACATTAAAAAAAAAGTTTTTTAATTTTTGGAGCACTTTGAGAGTTACACCACCCTTTAACAGACAGACGCACGCTTGTCGCTGCTGCTTTGAGGATGCAAGTGCGGCTACAGCCCACACAATTCACAAAGACAGAAAAAAAAAGATCAATATTTTTATTGTTTGTGTAGCACACTTTGAGGGTGTCACCACCCTTTAACAGACAGACGCACGCTTGTCGCTGCTGCTTTAAGGATGCAGGTGCGGCTACAGCCCACACATTTCACAAAGACAGAAAAAAAAAGAACAATATTTTTATTGTTTGTGTAGCACACTTTGAGGGTGTCACCACCCTTTAACAGACAGACACACGCTTGTCGCTGCTGCTTTAAGGATGCAAGTGCGGCTACAGCCCACACAATTCACAAAGACAGAAAAAAAAAGAACAATATTTTTATTGTTTGTGTAGCACACTTTGAGGGTGTCACCACCCTTTAACAGACAGATGCACGCTTGTCGCTGCTGCTTTAAGGATGCAGGTGCGGCTACAGCCCACACATTTCACAAAGACAGAAAAAAAAGAACAATATTTTTATTGTTTGTGTACCACACTTTGAGGGTGTCACCACCCTTTAACAGACAGACGCACGCTTGTCGCTGCTGCTTTAAGGATGCAGGTGCGGCTACAGCCCACACATTTCACAAAGACAGAAAAAAAAAGAACAATATTTTTATTGTTTGTGTAGCACACTTTGAGGGTGTCACCACCCTTTAACAGACAGACACACGCTTGTCGCAGCTGCTTTAAGGATGCAGGTGCGGCTACAGCCCACACATTTCACAAAGACAGAAAAAAAAAGAACAATATTTTTATTGTTTGTGTAGCACACTTTGAGGGTGTCACCACCATTTAACAGATAGACACACGCTTGTCGCTGCTGCTTTAAGGATGCAGGTGCAGCTACAGCCCACACATTTCACAAAGACCGAAAAAAAAAGAACAATATTTTTATTGTTTGTGTAGCACACTTTGAGGGTGTCACCACTCTTTAACAGACAGACACACGCTTGTCGCTGCTGCTTTAAGGATGCAGGTGCGGCTACAGCCCACACATTTCACAAAGACAGAAAAAAAAAGAACAATATTTTTATTGTTTGTGTAGCACACTTTGAGGGTGTCACCACCCTTTAACAGACAGACGCACGCTTGTCGCTGCTGCTTTAAGGATGCAGGTGCGGCTACAGCCCACACATTTCACAAAGACAGCAAAAAAAAAGAACAAAATTTTTATTGTTTGTGTACCACACTTTGAGGGTGTCACCACCCTTTAACAGACAGACGCACGCTTGTCGCTGCTGCTTTGAGGATGCAGGTGGAATCTAGACGGGATTTGGAACCGGGGACACTCTACCTCCATCAATTGTCTAAATCCCACTGCACTAATGGCGGATACCGGACGCACGTCTAACACCAACATAGCAGTCAAGGCCTCAGTTATACGTTTTGCTTCAGGATGACTGCTGTCGCACTTCATCCTCATCGCTAGGGACTGTTGGAGGGTCAATTGTTTAGTAAAAGTAGTGATGTTCCTACTTCCTCTCTGGGATGATGAACAACTCCCAGCAGCAGCAACAGCACTAGGAGGAAGTGGTTCTTGATCTTTCCCTATTTTATTTTTATCGGAGAAAGTTTGGTCCTCCATTTATGTTATATTGATATATACGTGCGGCTAAAGCGCACACAAACACTGAAAATATTTTTTTATTTTTGCTGGAGAGTAGTGCTCTTTGTGGGTTACACCACCCTTTAAGAAATGAGCCAGCCGGCTCTTTACTTATGGGACACAGGCGCACGCTTCGCGCTGCTCCTTTGTTGATGCACGTGCAGCCACAGTGCACACAAGTCACACAAACACAGAAAATATATATTTTTTTGGTTTGGACTGGAGTGTACTTTGGGGGTTACAGCACCCTTTAACGGTCAAGCCAGCCGGCCCTTTACTTATGACACAGGCGCACACTTGGCACTACTTTGTTGATGCACGTGCGGCTACTGCGCACACAATTCACAAACACAGAACATAATTTTGTTTTTGGTTTGGACTGGAGTGTACTTTGGGGGTTACAGCACCCTTTAACGGTCAAGCCAGCTGGCCCTTTACTTATGACACAGGCGCACGCTTGGCACTACTTTGTTGATGCACGTGCGGCTACTGCGCAAAACAATTCACAAACACAGAAAATATATATTTTTTTGGTTTGGACTGGAGTGTACTTTGGGGGTTACAGCACCCTTTAATGGTCAAGCCAGCCGGCCCTTTACTTATGACACAGGGGCACGCTTGGCACTACTTTGTTGATGCACGTGCGGCTACTGCGCACACAATTCACAAACACAGAAAATAATTTTTTTTTTGGTTTTGACTGGAGTGTACTTTGGGGGTTACAGCACCCTTTAATGGTCAAGCCAGCCGGCCCTTTACTTATGACACAGGCGCACGCTTGGCACTACTTTGTTGATGCACGTGCGGCTACTGCGCACACAATTCACAAACACAGAAAATATATATTTTTTTGGTTTGGACTGGAGTGTACTTTGGGGGTTACAGCACCCTTTAATGGTCAAGCCAGCCGGCCCTTTACTTATGACACAGGCGCACGCTTGGCCCTACTTTGTTGATGCACATGCGGCTACTGCGCACACAATTCACAAACACAGAAAATATATTATTTTTTTAGCACTTGGGGGGAGCACCCCTGATGGACAGAGCACCCCCTGGACAACACTACAGCACCCCTTTAGGACTGGGACACTGCACAGGACTTTCAGTGGACACAGCCCCTATGGAGAACTGACTGCACAACACAGTCCAGCCAGCCCCTATGGACTTTGAAGTAGTGGACACAGCCCCTATTAACAACAGCAGCACAGCACAACACAGCCAGCCCCTATGGACTTTGAAGTAGTGGACAACAGCAGCACTATACTACACTACACTACACAGCCCATCCAGCCCTAACTCCCACCCTCCCTCTTCACTGTCCACAGCTGAGTGAGAAAATGGCGCCGACGCGGGTACCTTTATATAGGATCCAAAACCCGCAAGACTCGGAAGGCGGAATGATGACGTTTTGCCTCGATTTCAGATCCGAGTCAGGTGGGAAAAGTCGAGCCTGACTCGGATCGGACTCGGATCGGGGGGGCTCGGGGGGTTCGGATTTCAGAAATCCGATCCCGCTCACCCCTAATATATATATATATATATATATATATATATATAGTCCACAATAGGTACAGCGGCACTCAGGAGACTTCACAAAGAGTGTTTAATTATTTCGACGTTTTGGGATACGGAGACCCCGTCTTCAGGAACATACATACACACACACACACATACTGTTCTTTGTGTATAATTATATATTATACCACTGTGTGTATATTTGTATATGTAATGTGTGTTTGTGTCTGTGTGTATGTATACTGTGTGTATATATATTTATATATATATTTATGTAAAGTGTAAATTCACAATTGGGCGACAAGTTGGCTAAATGTATTAAATAAATTCTGCAATCTGAATACTTCTAGTGTTTTAGGTATATGCCAGGTGAACTTGAATAATTAAATAGTAATATATAAAAATTCATAACATTATTAGAATTGCTCCTGGCAGGTGAGTATTACAAAAAAGTGCTAGTGCAATAAGTTAAATAAAAATAAAGCAATTTATTAAAGTACAATAATAAAAATAGAGTAAATAGAGTACCAAAAAAGTTAATATAAAAGTTCAGACATATATAACATAAAAAACAATCAAATGATTTGATATTAAAAAGTAGCTTATCTGAATGAAAGATAGAGGTAGTATTCCACAGTTCATGAAGCAGCCAATAGTATCATGTAATATTGTGTATGTGTATATATATATATATATATATATATATATGTGGAACAACAAAAATGCGGCACTCGCCAGGCTTGTGCAAATCAAGTATAAAAGTCCTTTATTGCCAACGCTTCAGGGACTTGACACCCATCTTTTATATATAACATTTCCTTATTTCCTTATGGCTGGTCTTAAACAATATAATATCTATCTATACTGTACATCTTTAGATATATGCGCTAGGGGGCACCAGCCAAAATCTTGCCTAGGGCACCAAATTGGCTAGGGCCGGCTCTAGGTACCCTTCACTGAGAACACTGCCAGCACTGCCATTCCATATACTGAGGACACCGCCAGCAGTTAGCAAACCTGCACTGAGGACACTGCTGGCACCCCCGCACTGCCGCCACAACCAGCAAACCTGCACTAAGACCACCCTCTATTCTAGTTGTAATCAACTGGTCAGCCCAGCAAACTACAGCCTTGTTAACTCAAGCAGTAACAAGGGTGGGTCTTAGCTGAGCACCCACTGCAGTATAAATAGATCTTAGTGTTGTCTCCAACTTATGATCCGAAGGGTCTGTAAGTACTGTAGCTCCCGGTACTGGGATTGCTGTTTTCTTATAGAGACGGGAGACAGATGCATATACAGGAGGAGGTGTTTCCCACTTTTCTATCATGGATAAAGGATAGCTAGATGGAAACTGACGTGGAATTTGTAACCGCTTATCCGGTTGTTTTCAGGCCACTGAGAGCTGCCATTGAAGTTGTTGTGAGAACGGAAAAACAGCTGAGCTCTGGTTGTTCATGAAATAATTCACACTCCTGGGATGCAGGAATTATATCCTCAGGTAAATTGAGGATTTTTGTGACCACCAAATTTAGATATTCCACCCCAGGAGAGGTGGCCTCTATTTCCTGAGTAGTACGTTCCACCAATTCACCCTCAGTATCCTCTGTTATGAGGAATTCTTTTGTGTCGGTCTTTGGTAGGAAGTGGAGGGTGCAGACACCACTGTACCCATTACCTGTACTAGGGTGTCTAGAGACTTGGTTAACCGAGCCACCCAGGGAGATTGAGACTTACGAGCCTCAGCTAACTCTGATGTTAAATCAGTCATAACTCCTACCATGTCAGCGGCCCATGGAAGAGCAGGTGAGTCAGTAATAGCCATAGATGGATCCATTGCTATACAAGCATCACATAACATGGACCCAGTGGCATGCGGCTTGGTTTGTATGTTGTTACATTTAGAACAGACAAATCTATTTTGAGAAGCCATCATTCTGTTTTACATGGATACACACAGTCACCACACACAGAGGGACAGAGTATAAACAGAAGCAATATGAAATAAACAGAAGGCTGGTTTGGGACACAGAGGAGAAGATACACTCCCTTCCCACCAATAAGATTCCCTGTACTTACACTCCACAGAATTACTCACAGCCTACCAGGGATGTAGTCAGAAGAACCTCTGTATGTGCTGCACACTACAGCCTCTGTGCCAGGGATGTAGCCAGGAGCTTTCTGTGATAGAGCTGCTGCACACTACCTATATGGGAGAGATGCAGCAAACAGATTAAATGGCAGCAATGCCGTTCTTACAGCAACTGCAATGATACAGGGACCCCGCACTTTTAGGCTCCGCCCCCTTTCTTCATGCCCTAAGGGCTTGAACATGGCTGCACATGTTGCAGTAATCACCTCTCCCTGTCTGTAAGCCAGGGGCGGATCTAACAGCGGTGCCTGCTGTGGTGCAGGGGCCCATAGCCACCTGCATCCTACAGCGCCGACGCCGACCCGTTCCCCTTTAAGTAATTGGATGGAGGCGAACAGGCCGCTCCAGCTCAACCATGACACCCACAGTATAACCACCACCGCTCCTGTGTTGAGATGGCGCGCATGATGTCATGACGTTATGCGCACTGCTGGAGACTTGGAGAGCGCGGATCGAGAGGAGCAGTGCCGGAGAAGAAGTGGACTCTGATGGAAGGTAAGTGAGTGAGTTATCTATTTAACCACTAACTGTCAGTGCTTAAATAAATCCTGGGCAGGCAACGGGAGGGGTTGCGGGCAGCGGACGGACCTCCCCCAGTCTGACAAAAAAGGGGGCATCAGGGGTGGTGACAAAAAAAAGTCTGGGCACTGTGCAGAGCTCTGTAGCGGTGGCCGGTGGTGGTGGAAAGAAAAAGGCGGTCAGTATTGCGGTGGTCTGTGTTGGTGGAAAAAAAAAAGGCTGGGGAGGGGGGTCTTGCGGCAGAGAGACTGGATTTAATGACGGGTAGTGAGGTGGTGAAGAACAAAAGGCTGGGCAGCAGGTAATGGCAGAGACTGGATTTAATGATTGGGGGGGAGTGAGGTGGTGAAAAACAAAAGGCTGGGCAGCAGTAATGGCAGAGACTGTATTTAATGATTGGGGGGGGTGAGATGGTGAAAAACAAGAAGCTGTGCAGCAGGGGAGGGCAGAGACTGTATTTAATGACTAAGGGGGGTGAGTTGGTGAAAATAAAAAGCAGGGCAGAGCACTGGTACAGTCAGACAGTAACCTATAAATATTCGAGAAATAGGTATGTTGTTCCACTGGAAAATTAATTCCATCATGGGCAAAATAAATAAAGTGGAGGTGCTCCCATGAGAGTAGAATTGAGTATTTAAGTGAACAAGAGGAAATAAATATTCTCTTGGTTGGGGGCAGGGGCACTAAATTACCTAAATTGTGTACAGTGTTTATGTATAAAACTTGATGTATTGTAAAATGAGCTATGGAGGTCACAAGAGGACAAAACTCAAAGGAACCTCACATCATGTCCCTGCCCAGTGTCGGATTGAGGCAGAGCCGGCCCTAGGCATAGGCATAATAAGCTTATGCCTAGGGGCGACTTGAATGCCTATGGGCATTCAAGGCTCTGCCACTGCCACGATCAGAGCTCTTCTCCGACCTGGCAGTGCACCTGTCAGCTGGTCAGCTGACTTTGACCGGTCAGAATGAGCTTCTGCACAGAAGCTCATTCCGACCCGGTCCTCATTATTTAAATGGTTGGAGTCGGAGCGGACCCTCTTCGGCTGCTCTGGCTTCACCATCATAATAGCCACCCCCCGCCGCGGCCCGGCTCCTTGTTATGACACGGCGCACGTGACGTCATGCACACCGTGTCATAACAAGAGGCCGGGCTTCTGGAAGGAGTGGATCGAGAGGAGCCACGGAGAAGAAACAGCCAAGGTAAGTGGCTGCTCTGGGGCGGGGAGGCTGAGACATGCACTGGGGCTGGGGGGGAGGCTGAGACATGCACTGGGGGGGAAGGCTGAGACACGCACTGGGGCTGGGAGGCTGACATGCACTGGGGCTGGGGGGGAAGGCTGAGACATGCACTGGGGCTGGGGGAGAGGCTGAGACATGCACTGGGGCTGGGGGGGAGGCTGAGACACGCACTGGGGCTGGGGGGGGGAGGCTGAGACATGCACTGGGGCTGGGGGGAGAAGGCTGAGACACACTGGGGCTGGAGGGGGAAGGCAAGGCTGAGACAAACTCTGGGGCTTGGGGGGAGAAAGAGCCTGACACGCTGGGGGTGGGGGGAAAGAGGCTGACATACTGGGGCTGGAAAACATTCTGGAGGGGAGAATGATGCTGACACACACTGGGGCTGGGGGGAGAATGAGGCTGACACACCCTGGGGCTGGGGGGAGAATGAGGCTGACACCGTGGGGGAATGGTGCAGAGAGACTCACTGGGTCTAAGGGAATGGGGCTGAGAAACTCACTAGGTCTGGGGGAATGGGGCTGGTGGAACTGCAAGGTGGGGTGCCGGCCTTTTATTACACACATATATATATATATATTAATACATGCTAGGGGGCATCAGCCAAAATTTTGCCTAGGGCACCGAATTGGCTAGGGCCGGCTCTGGATTGGGGCATGAAGTGCCCAGAGGGAGAATGCAGTGGTAGGGGCCCATGCTTAGAAGCTTAGCCAACCATTACTGAATGCCTGGTCTGGGCCCCTTGATACAGTATATAAAATAAATATTGGGGAATGGAGGCAGCAGGAAGGAACTGACAGAGCGCTCACTCTGAATCAGGGCTATCCCTGATCCTTTTTGGATGTCAGTGGGGCCAGGCCCTGACGGTAGGCGTTCCCATCGACACTCACCATCGACAGCACGCCCCCTTTGGCGCGAGACCCATAATGACGGCTTGGCCGTCGTTATTCGGGTCTCGCGCATGCACACGACGGAGCCGCCTCCGTCATGCGCATGAGCACTTGGGCAAGAGCGGGTCTGAATTAGGCCCTGAGTTGTATAGTGTAAGGAGCAGGGCCCTGCAGCAGCACAGAGTAGTGACCTGAGGCTTCTGTTATGGTGCATACACACGGTCAGATTTTACTTCAGATCTGAACGATAACGATTTAAAAAATCATTCAATTGTTCATATCTGAAGGAAAATCTGACATATCTGACATGCCTGAACAATGAACGATGTGCATTCCCGATGGTCAGATAACGATATCTGACATCTGATGTGTTTGCAGTCATACTTGGACGATTCCATTCATTTTAATGCAGTCAAAAATCATTCAATCGTTCAAATCATTCAAATCTTTGGTAAAATCGTTCAAATCGTTCAATTATTCATCTGACAGATATGAAAAATCTGACATATCTGACCATGTGTGTATGCTCCATTACGCTGTTTGGAATGATTATTTAGGTTATTCAGAAAATGTTGCAAATTTGAAAAATAACTTTGGCTTACAGTGATCTCCCGTAGTCAAGTTATTGGAAGGTCCTGCCACCAGCAAAAAGGACCCACCTGCCGCCAGCACAGAATAGCTGCCAGCAAAAGATGGAGACATCTTATCAGAACAATTAAGGTAAGTAAAAATGGGGAATTGGCAGGGGTCTTGAGAGTCACTGGGAGATGTCTCTAAATCTGCATTTTTCAACCACTGTGCCATGGCACACTAGTGTGCCGCATGTGGTTGTCAAGTGTGCCTCGGCGGTCAGCTCAGCGCACCTGTACTATTCTGTGTGTTTTATTCCTGTGGAGGCCAATGTAGTGTGTTTTATTCCTGAGGAGGCCAATGCAGTGTATTTTATTCCTGAGGAGGCCAATGCAGTGTATTTTATTCCTGTGGAGGCCAATGTAGTGTGTTTTATTCCTGAGGAGGCCAATGTAGTGTATTTTATTCCTGTGGAGGCCAACGTAGTGTGTTTTATTCCTGAGGAGGATAATATGTGTGTTTTATTCCTGTGGAGACCAATATGCATGCATATTTTTATGTGGGAGACAATAATGTTTTTTCATTGGTCACACACACCGCATAGCCTGATAGTGTGCCTTGGCAATTTTAAAATCTTGTGTAATGTGCCTTGAGTTGAAAAGGTTGAAAATCACTGCTCTAAATGGTATGGAGCACCTATGGGGTTAGGAAGGAACTGGCAGCACTACTATGAGGCATTTTAGAAACTGAAGTTGTCAAATTACGCAATTATATTATGTCCCTAAAGTGTAGATCTGCTCAAAGTGTTTACATTTTACACAGAGGACCCACCTGCCAAAAGGACATGACACCCATCAGCCACTAGCACAAAATAGATGGCAGCAAAAGAGTGAGATTTCATATCAGAACAATAAAGGTAAGCGAACACAGGGAATGGGCAGAGGTTTGGGGAGACTGAGGTTTATCAGAAAAAAGAGGGAGAACAATGATTACTGCACTAGTATTGTAATATTAATCAAAATAACATAAGGACCCCATATTATCCTGTATATTCAACAATCATAATGATGCAAATAGAGTATCAGCGGTGCAGCTCACTGACAACTACTTAACATACAAGGGTCAGAGAGAGAACAGAGTTGTCTTTATCTGTGGTGCACTAAACATTATTTAAAACAACCTTTATTTTTCATTTAATCATCGCAACATGCCACAGATAAAGACAACTCTGTTCTTTCTCTCTGACCCTTGTATGGAGACGAGGTTTGTAAGGAATTGGCTACTGTTTGATTTACAGTGGGTGTCATCAACTCTACTTTGATTTTGATCACCTTTTTCAGGAATGCCGGCTAGATCTAAAAGTGGGGCGCAAAAGCGCAAAGAAATGAAGGAAGAATTAGAAAAGAGTGCCAAGCTACCAAGATTAGCAGTTTTTTTCAACTTATTAAAATCCCTGATTCTGACAGCAACCCAAACATTAGTAGTAATGTTGAATGTACAGACATACTGCAAGATAGTGCAGCAAGTACAAGTTCTGAAACAAGTAAAGAGCATGAAAATCAGGATAATATTGCAGAAGTGGATAGGAGTGATGTATTGTTAAATATAGATGATTCTGACAACTATACAGTAGAGGAAAATACTGAAGAAAGTGTACAGTGTATAGGAAGCAAATATCCTACAGATTGAGGAGATTTTCAATCAGCTATCACAGACAATAAAACAAAAAGATATATAATTTCTCAGGGATCATGTAAGCCCAAAGGGATCTTTCCGAGAGATGAAAAGCAAGGGGGACGGTGCTTTTCTGAAATCTATTTACACTATGAAAACAAAGGCTGGTGTAATCATACCTCGTGCATGGCTTTGCTATTCACCTACATTAGATAGCTCATACTGTGAGCCATGTTGGCTCTTTGCTGATCGTAATACTAATGCATATATTGCTGCATGGGTGACTGGTGTGAGAGATTGGCATCATTTAATTGACAGAATAGGTAGTCATGAAAAATCCCAATAACACTTAAATGCTTGCATTGTGTATTGCATTGTAATGCATGGCACTATTGATGAAGAAAATGAATGAGAGCTCTTAAAAGCAAAAAAATTCTAGAGACAAGTATTGGATCGCCTTATTAATGTAACGTAAACAATGTCAATGTGTAATCTCCTTTTCAGAGGGCATAGGGAAGTTTTAGGAGATGTAAATAGCAGAAATTTTCTGTCAATTGTTGAACTTCTTGCAAAGTATGACCCAGTTTTGAAGCAGCTAATTAGTATGCCTAAAGGCTCTGTTAGATATTTAAGTCACAAGATTCAAGATGAAATTATTGAATTGCTGGCCAAAAAGATTGAGAATAAAATTGTTGACGAAATCAAAGCAGCACCTTTTTTCTCAATCATCATGGATACAACACAAGATATTTCAAAAACTGACCAACTAAGTCAAGTATTAGAAAGCAATGAGCTTTCTAATGTCACTAGTGTGAAAATCAAAGAGTCCTTTTTAGGGTTTCATGCTGTATCTGATCAAACAGCTGCTGGCCTTGAGAAAGAAATACTAAATTGTATTGAAGGAAAAGGTTTAGAATGATCAAAGTGCCGTGGGCAAGGCTATGATGGGGCAGCAAATATGAGCGGCATTTATGCAGGAGTGCAGGCAAGAATAGCTCGCCGAGAACCTAGTGCAGAATATGTACATTGCACTGCCCACAATTTGAATCTTGCATTAAATGACTGTGTTCAGGGTATACCTGAAATAAAACAGTTCTATACTGTGCTTGAAAGAGTGTACACTTTCTTTGGCCATAGTGTGAAATGATGGGCCATGCTGTCAGAGTTGGCATCTCTCTGGCGCTGAGATTGGCAGCAATGTTACTTTAAAAAGATTAATGTCCAAAACATTGGTCTTCAAGGAATGATTCTCTTACTGCTTTGAGATTCCGGTATATGGACATAATGAAGGCACTTACAAGAATAATTCTCAGCAAGAATAAAGATGAATGTAATGAAGCTGCTGCTTTGAACAAAAATGTTAGGATGTTTTGAGTTTGTAGTACAGATAGTACTTCAAAAAAAGATTGTTATAATAGTCAATTCTGTTTCTAAATGCCTACAGTGCAAACAAACACACTTAGAAAATGCTGCAAAGCTCATTTGTAATGCAATAGAGTCACTGACACTGTTTAGAAACAATTTTGAAGAAGCTAAAAATATTGCTATAAACATGTCTGAAAAGTGGAATGTGGAGGCCAAGTATGCATCCAAAAGGAGAATAAGAGTAAAAAAACAATTTTATGAGTTATGTGAGGATGAAAGGCTAAATGATCCAGAAAGATCCTTTAAAGTAAATATTTTCTGTGGTTGTTTGGATTTCATTGTGGCACAACTGTCTAATCGTTTCAAGAGTCTGGATGCCACTGTCAAAAAGATTAAAGCAATACTACCAAGCACACTTGTGACAGCAACAGATGACCAGCTCTATGAGGATGCTGAACAGCTAATTAAATATTTCAGTAAAGACTTTACTGGGTCTTTCTCAGAGCAATTGCTTGCTTTCAGAGCATGCTTAAAACCAGAAATGTCTAAGTTATCTACAGTGGAAGATTTGGCAAAGTTACTCATTACTGAGAATAGTGTCTTGTCATCGTTTTCCAGAAGTATGTACAGCTAATATCTTGTTTCTGTCCATCCCAGTAACAGTAGCAACTGCTGAACGTTCATTCTCAAAACTTAAAATAATTAAAAATTACCTATGTAGCACAATGGGACAAGAAAGACTTCAAGGATTAGCAATATTATCCATCAAAAATGAGAGGGCAAAGAACCTTCAATTAGATAAGATCATTGACGAATTTACTGACCGAAAAGCAAGGAAGATGAACTTCAAGTCATAGTATAAAAGTAGATTCATTTTTGTGGATGTAGCAATGCATTATCCTTGGACAAGAGCTGAGCTAAATTCCATAATGAATGATTTCCCTGACCCTAAGAAGGAATTAGCAAAATGCCAAAGATTTTTGAAAAATTTGGGTAATGCTCACGAGCCAACCAATAAAGATTGGCGATTGATGTTAAGGGCATGTCTTCCACACAATACTGACGTGAAAAAGTTTATCACGGATTGCGTATTGGATGGAGATGGTCCTTTAACAGACGAGGGTACCCAAGGTAACATTACCCGCATAACAACTCAATTGGGTGTATATTTTCCAGTAGTAGTTAACTGGAGTAAAATGTTCACCATAAAACAAAAAGAGAGTGAATCTGCAGAGGATTACTGTACCTGAGCCCTGCAGGCTATCACCCAGTACACTGGGATAGAGGATATTAAAGATAGCACTCATTACAGGGAAATGATCATCACGGTACTTATGGATGGTCTTAAAGACAATCTAAAGACCTGAGTCCAGAGTTCTCTACCTGGCTGGAGGGGAGTCACTGTAGACACACTCAGGGAGTCCGCTATTGAACATGATAAAACATCCTCAAAAAGAGAGAGACCCAGAGAAAGAAGCTAATGGCTGTTAGTATTCTAGCTCTAGAAGTAACATCACAGCCACCAGACACACATACACCTTCACAGCTAAACACCCTCAAAAGTCCTGTACAGCCACAAACACAGCCCTTCCCCATTTATCACACACAGCTACAAAACCCATACTATCCATAGCCACCATATTACCCTCAAAATCCCTATCCACACCCACAATCTTTCCCTACCGCTCAACCCACACAGCAACCCTTTCACCCACCCCACTCACAAAGGTGCTTTAACTGCAACCAAGTGGGACATGTCAGTAGGAACTGTAAGGCGATAAAGGTAGGACCCCTAACCAGGGAGTACTTGGATATCCACATAAGGGATATACACAGAGTGCAGGAAATTTTCATCAGTCACCAGCTCCAATTGTGGCCTTAAATGCTGTATTGGAGAGTGAGAGTTAATGCTAGGGGTCAGGTCATACCTGTAGTCTACAGATAGGTTAACGGGAAGTACTAGGGAAGAACCGGTGATGATGTTTGATATAGCTGGTACTAAACATCCTTTTCTTGTAGACACAGGGGCAACCAGATCAGTGATAAAATCTCCAGCTAATTTACAGGTGACCAGCAAGACAGTACCAGCAATGGGTGTAACGGGTAAAGTGCAACATTATCCTTTAACCAAATCCACAGAGGTTACTATCGGGTCATTGCATACCATTCATTCTTTTCTCCTGGCAGCAGCGGCTCCTACTAACCTACTGGGATGGGATTTGTTATGTAAAATGGGATGTGTAATTTATTGTACTTCTGATGGTATATTTTTAGATATCCCAGAGAGAGATGAGCATGAGATGAGGGATATACTGGACACTCCCCAAAGGTTAATGTTTCACTCTACCATTACAGATAAAAATCCATGTCAGGTAGAGCAGATGTTATCTCAGATATCAGCGTCCCTCTGGACCAAAGATGGACAGGACACTGGATTAATGGCAAATGTAGCTCCCGTAATGGTAAATCTAAAAAGCGGTAGGCAAGCTCCAAAGATTCGCCAGTATCCATTAAAAAAGGAGGTAGAGACAGGGGCTTATCCCATAACTGAGCAATTATTACAGCAGGGAATTTTAGTCCATACAGCAAGTGTAGCCAACAGTCCCATCTTTCCTGTGAAGAAAAGTGGTGGGAGGGGTTATAGACTGGTACAAGACCTTAGAGGGGTTAATAAGGTAGTAGAGAGCCAATTTCCCGTAGTGCCGAATCCAGCTGTCATTCTTATGCAGATCCCACCAAATGCAACCCATTTCACTGTCATTAACCTCTGTTCTGCTTTCTTCTCTATACCTCTCCATCCTGACTGTCAGTACCTATTCACTTTTACATACAGGGGTGTACAATACACATAGACACGATTGCCCCAGGGCTTCATAGACAGCCCCAGTATTTTCTCCCAGGCCTTACATGACTGTTGACAATCTTTTCAACCTGCCAATGGATCTGTTCTAATATGTGGATGATTTATTGTTATGTTCTGATTTGTTTACAGTATGTCATGTTTAAATGATACTAAACTTTTATTGCTTCATCTCTCGTAAACAGAGCACAAGGTTGCTAAAGACAAACTACAGCCATGCCAGTCCAGGGTTAAATACTTGGGACATTGCCTAACCCAGGGGTTAAGACATCTGACAAATGACAGAATAAAAGCCATACAGACCATGACACTGCCGCAGAACCAATAGCAAATCCGTACCTTCTTGGGAATGTGTGGATACTGCAGAATGTGGATCCCAGGTTTTTCTATTTTGGCCTTGCCATTACAGGACTTAGGGCCTGATTCAGAGCCACTCGGAAGAGGCTGCACGTTCGTTCTGAGCGATGTTTGCCCAACTGCGCATGCGTACGGATCGTTATACGCATGCGCGAACCAGTCAGTGCAGCCGAAATTCATGTGCTCGCAAAATAGCGAATGCCTGATAATTTGAGTGACAGGAATAGGCGTATGTGGGTGGTAACGGGGGAAGGTGTTTGAAAACGGGTAGTGGAGATCAGAACGCAGGCGTGCTTAAAGGTCAAAACGGGCGTTTTATGGGTGTGCATATTTAAAATAGCAGCGTCATTGACCACGTCACTGGGTTATTTTATAGCCAGAACTGCTCGCAACATTGTGGTAGCAAACACCAACCCCAAGAATAGCGAGCAGTTCATACCCTGGTCGATGTACTCGATTAATCTAATAAATAGCGGACATGACGTAGGATGCGAGCGGCCAGGGGGCGTTTTTTTTTTTTTTAAAAACGACCGCAAGTTTTGTTCGCTCGTTCAGACCTAGAGGCGTGAACAGACCGCAAACAGCGAACAGTTCATTTGAATAGCCACCCCTATTTTCAGGACGAGCGAGCGCAAATAGCGACCGGCTCTGAATCAGGCCCTTAGGACCTCATTCAGAGTCGGTCGAAGTGGCCGCACGGTCGTACGGGAAAAGGGGCCGGATATTCAAATGATTCCCTCGCAAGTTGCGTCCCTAAGTTCGGATCGGTAGTTGGCCGACGAAGGGGAGGAAGCGGTCGGAAGACAAAAAATACGCCCCCTTCTCATACGCATTGCATATAAGGATTAATCAAGACCAACGGTAACCATCAGAACTGGTCATAGAGCTTAAGGTTGACCATACCTTCTCTTAAGCTCTACGATCATGTCAGTGTAAAAACCTCCCATGTCACATGTGCCATGATGCTACTTTGTTAATTATGCACTCCCATAATCCGTATGCACTCCCATAAAACGCTGTTCGCATAATGAGGCACGCCTGCATTCGGATCTCCACTCCCCCGTTTTCAAGCACCTTCCCCTGTTACCACCCACAAACGCCTCCATCTGTCACTCAAACTACCGACCTGGCTGTGTTCAAGGAGAGAGAAATTTCTGATCATAGCGGCTAGTTTGCGCACACGCATTGCGAACTTTACGCATGCGCAGTCTAGTGAACATCGGTGGCGTACGACTGTGCGGCCGCAACCACCGACTCTGAATGAGGTCCTTAGTCCCTTATTCAGACCCGGACGCTCTGACAGAGCGCTCGCTCTGAATCAGGGCATCCCTCTTAGTTTTTAGAGCGGCCACAGCTATAGCGAGCGGCCAAAAAGATGTTCGTGAGGGTCAAGACCATCGCGACCATCAGGCTTGCGACGAGACCTTTGTGGTAGGGTCTCATTGCCGCAAGCCCTGGAATGCTTTCAGCTCTATCAGAGCCGAGAGCACTCCCACTGATATCAATTGTGATGTTAGTGGGACTGGCCCCAGATGGTAGCTGTTCCCATGGGAACACCTCCATCTGGGCAGCCACACCCCTGGCACACCCACCAAAGGGGGCTTGCTGTCACTCACCATCGACAGCATGTCCCCTTTGTAGCGAGACCCATAGCGACAGCTTGCCCATTGCTATCCGGGTCTCGCGCATCCGCATGACGGAGCCAACTCCCTCATGCACATGCGCACTGGGCCAACATCGACCCGCTTGCGAGCGCTCAGCGCTCGCGAGCAGGTCTGAATTAAGCCCTTAGTCTCTTCCTCAAAGCCCGATCGTGTCATACACACAGAGGAATCAGAGCAGGCTTTCCTTAACCTTATGTATAGTCTGACAAGAGCACCTGCATTGGGAATACCTGATCACGAAAAACCTTTTGGTTTGTATTGTAATGAAGCTAATGGTTGTGCAGCAGGTGTCCTCACACAAAAACAAGGTGATGCCAGTAGCCACATAGCATACTACAGTGCACAATTGGACTCTGTGGCAAGATCACTTCCAATGTGTTTAAGAAGTGTAGCAGCAGCTGCTCTATTGGTCAGTAAGTGAGGATGTAGTATTAGGCCATTGTATGATTGTCTATACTCCCCATGCTGTATCTGCTTTGCTAAACTCTGCCCAAACCAGACATGTGTCCTCAGCTAGGTTCACAAAATGGGAACTAGCCCTAATAGCACCTGCAAACATCACCATCAAAATGTGCAGTACGTTAAACCCAGCAACGTATTTACCATATGTGCAACATGATGCACAAAGGGTGGAGAGAGGTGAGTCACTGGCGAAAGGTGAGTTCTGCAGGTATATTGATGCACATTATTGTATGGAATATCTGAATCAGACCTTTACTGCAAGACCTGACATATGGAAGTCACCTTTAGAAAATGTAGATGTGACATTTTACATGGATGGAGTTAGACATAGACAAACTGACACTGGATAGTTATGTACAGGTTATGCTGTGGTAAATGATGAAGATGTCATAGAGGCCGAACCTTTAGGTCCACCACACTCGGCCCAAGTGGTGGAACTGGTAGCATTAAGGAGAGCATGTGAATTAGCAGAAGGTAAATCTGCTAATATCTACACTGATTCTAGGTATGCCTTCGTGGTGGTACATGATTTTGGGGCTCTATGGCATCTGAGAAATTTTATGACAGCAGCAGGCACACCAATCGCACATTCCAGACATATAAAAGGACTACTGACAGCAATCCAATTGCCTAAGACAGTGGCGGTAATTAAGTGTAAAGCCCATACATAGGATGACCCGCTGTCACTGGGCAACAACAGGGCAGACGAAGCTGCCAAATGGGTGGCAGGGTTAAAAGTAAATGTGCCAATTAACCAAATGATGTTTCAAATGAATTACATACTGAAATTAAGTGAGATGCAACATTTTTGTTCCATCCAGGAAAAGGCAGTCTGGAGGTCCAAGGGATGTGGGCAAGAGTCTTCTGGACTCTTGAGAGATGGACAAGGTAAGCCAGTGGCTCCCAAGATGTACTACCCAAGCCTGGCTGATGCAGCGAATGGTCTGACACACTTGGGAAAGCAAGGCATTTGCAAATTGGTGAGAGCATACCGGTGTGCACCGGGTTTTTCTTCTCAAGCGGAAAAGAGAACAATGTCCTGTCTGACCTGCTTGAGGAAACACATTGAGAAAATGATCCCTACCGAACCATCCCACATTCCTCCAACCGATGGACCTTTTCAGGTAATACAAATTGATTTCATCCAATTACCACCTTGCAGGAATCTCAAGTATGTATTAGTGTGCACTGATGTGTCTTCTAATTGGGTTGAGGCATACCCAGCTGCCACTAATACTGCTGCATTTACTGCTAAGAAAATTGTTCAGGAGTTTGTATGCAGATATGGTATCCCTAGAATTATTGAAAGTGATAGGGGTACTACTTTAACAGGTGATGTCTTCCAAAACATGTGTAAGCTGATAGGTATTAATAGTAGACTTCACACCCCCCTATCGACCGCAAGCCAGTGCCAAGGTGGAGAGGATGAACGGTACTATTAAAAATAAATTAAGTAAATTCATGGCGGAAACTGGACTGGGTTTGCCAGAAGGACTACCACTTGTCCTTCACAGTATCAGGACAACTCCTAGACCCCCTCTCATTCTGTCCCCATTTGAAATACTGTTTGGTAGACAACCTCATTTGATTATAAGCCCACAGGAGGATTTGAAAAGTAACAACGAGGTTACTGTAAGGTATCTTATAAAAATTAGTAAACAGTTAAAACAGCAACAGCAGAAACTGAAATTGTTGTCACATGATATGCCTGAAACAAACTGTCATGATGTTGAACCTGGAGAATTTGTTATGATCAGAAATTTCTTGCATTCAGGTTGTTTGACTGATCGGTGGGAAGGTCCATATCAGGTGTTGCTGATGAGTACAACTTCATTGAAGGTGGCAGAGAGAGATACCTGGGTCCATTCCACTCACTGTAAGAAGATCAACCAACCAGTGGAGAAACAAGGCGGAATCGAGGCAGATAACGTAGACCTGTCAATTGTGAGTCTTGTCTGGGAAGGTTAAAGGTTTAAAGGTTACAGTGAGATACCTGAGCTAAAGAAATTTGTAGATCCTTGTTTTTCACAATGGATTCGTCTGCTGTGGTTATCTTTGTGTTTTCTCCCAAGTCCTCATTATCTTGGGTTGTTTTGGGATCTCTGGTTTCTGTGATGGAGGACAGAGGATGGAGAGGGGAGCTGTGGTGATATCAATTGAGTAGAGTCGGGAGAAGGAGTGCTAAACCAACGGGGGAGTATCTGACAAAACCCAGTACAGTAATTGCTAAGAGACCTGCTATTCTGGATACTCAGAGACAGTGTGAAGGTCTATTGTCTGAGGATTATTGTATGTGTGAGTTCTGTGGGTCCGTAGTCAATGAGAGATGCATTCAACAGTGCCAACCTAAGTATAACACCAAACCACCCCATTTTAAACTCCACCAGTACCAGGTAGATAAAACATTTTTATGTTTGAACATCACCAACTCCAATGAAGCTGGGAGGTGACTGGGAATAACCAGATGATGACCTTCTCACTAAGAGCTGATTATGAGCTCATGAATTATGAACTGTTACGCACAATTAGGTCAGGTGGAAAACACTTCTGGTATAAATATACACTAAGTAACACCAAAGAAATGGTTGGCGGAGTACCAGAAGGGTACTGTGCTAGGGTTATACAACCAGAAACGTGTATTAGCCAGATGGGAGAACCTGAGATAGGATCATTTGTTAGGCAAATGTGCTGGATGATCATGATGCATTCTATTCCTTATGTTCTCCCCGATGATGTATATTTTATATGTGGAAGGAAAGCGTATAAGTGGCTCTCTCCGAGTTCCGAAGGTTTGCGTTATCTGGGAAGAGTACTTCCAGAGGTTATGACCCTTACACATGGTGAAATGCTTGGTATTCATAAAAACACACCATCACCATATCTTCACACACAGTATGAACATAGAGACAAAAGAAATATGATACCTAGTGACATACATAAAGCCACACAGTTAATTAGTGAAACAACTGGCTTTCAAGTTTTGGTAGCATTGGATCCCGCCAGGATCACTCGTGGTACACTACATTTTAGATATATCCAAGATCTTGCTAAACTAACAGATAATATCACTGAGATGTATGATGACACATTTAGGTACACAGGTAAGGAGTTGCAGGCCTAAAAGAAAGAACTAGTGCAACACAGATTAGTTTTAAATTTTTTAACAGCTGTCACTGGAGGGTATTGCATAACTTTGGCCACTCAATTTGGTGTAAAGTGTTGCATATATATTACAAATAACACTAGTGACCCCAAGGAGGTGATAGACTGGAATATGGATGAAATTCTGCAGCTGAAATGGGAATTTCAGAAGAACCATAATGCTTCAGTGGCTGAAGTAGAGGAGAAGGTAGAGGAATAGGTTTCATGGTTGAACCCAGTGAAATGGTTCTCTGGTCTAGGAGAGTGGGTCCAGGAAATGATTGCAAGTATAGGTAAACTCCTGATCCTCATATTGGTTGTCATCATAGTATTTTGCTTATGTGTCAAGTGTATTCCTATTGTGTTGAAATATGGAAAATATAAAGATAAACCGAAATAATTATATTATGATTGTGGTCAGTAGTAACAATATGAGTACTGAGGTAAATGTAGGACTGCATTACAACCCTGAACTAGAAGGTACCATCATATGTTGTATAAGATTTAGACATGCATGAAATGTGTTATTAAAATGTTATTTTAAAACATCTTAAATAATGTAAGTCTCTATCCCCTTCAAGACTTCCTTCATAGGATTGGTGCATCCCCACGTCTTTCCCATGATCTCCCAAGATCCGCAATGTGCATATAAGGGTAGTTTTATGTCTCCTCCTAGAGACACATTATTGATGGTTTAAGAACCACCTTGTGCCATCCCATAATATAACATTAAGTAATATGTCATAGTGTAAGCCTAAATTAATTTTTAAAAATCAGAGTGTGATAGCATATTTGCTATCAAAGGGTGGATTGTCGAAGCAGGATAATTGGCTGAGACAGAATCTGTTTAAAATAAAATCTGTACAACGCCATTTTGCGAATTTTCCGCAAGACGCCATTTTGCGATTGGCCGCCCTGTGCCATTTTAACGAATCTCACACATTATAAGTACATACGGTGATGCTATTATTTAGCATCGTGTGATTCCCACACAATAGAAAGATGTTAAAAGTCCTCATTATATAAATACAGACAGTTACTAAAACATATTATATGATCAACCCTGCAAAACACGTACCACGGTGTACTCCACAAAACATATAGTCGCACAATGCTAACTAGCGTCTTTTCTTAATAATTCTAAATTCTAAACCACTGTGTCTTTGCAGATTTTCCGGTTCCATCAGGGAAGAAATCACAACATGTGTCTGCAAGTTATGGATCATAGAGAGTTAGGGATTGAAATGTTTCCTGTAATGCAGCCAGTCTAATTTGTTATGCAGTGGGAAAATGGACACAAAGAGCTGTTGGAGGCTGCAATGTGACCATACAAATTGAACTGTACTGTAACAGAAGCACCAGGAAGAAGAACCATTGGAATTATGCCAAACTGTTCTATTGTATTGCCTATCCCAGTAAGAGTATATATGCAGGCTCTCTGAAACTAGATGCTAGTCTTCTTGCTTTGCTGTTGACGGAGGTTTCATCTTTGATGCCCGGATCTGGATCCAGAGCGCGTGCGTATGTAACGACTGTACCTTGTGACTGTATGATTTATTTGCACTAATTGTATTTAGATCACAGCATGGAACCATCTGCTTTTATATTGAATAATAACTTTTGTGCTTTGGAACCATAATCAAAGTCTGAAAGCAATTATTTCTTGTGCGACTCATAACACTAAATAGCGACAATGTTAGAGTGTATAGATAGGTAGGAATCGATAAAGGATGAAGGAGGATATAAAAACTAGGCAATTCTGCTAAGTATATTGGACTTGTAGATCAAGTTCTTTATTGGCTTCATCAGGACACAAGGATTTGTAACATCTCGCAAACAGATCAGTACATTTTGGCAATCTGGCTTGATCCTAGGTTTTAGTTTATGTAATGCAAATAACACCTTGTGAGCAAGTTGTCAGCTCAAGAGGCACGTGACATATGACATATGCATATGCTGCTGCCAGGAAAAAAACGGACCTGTTCCAAGAAACCCACTGGTAATGATAATGAGTCAACAATGTGCAACAGAGTAAAACATTATGCCATCTGGTAAGTCACCTTTACTGTGACTCAATCTGATACAAAAAAGGATCAATACAATGGAGGAAGATTACTTTAATAATATCATACAAATTAGCATGTCACACAGTCCTTTTGAATATTAGGAGGGAAAATTCAATTTGTAACCCCTTGTAGAAACTAGTTATGTTTAGGGATGTGCACTGACCCCATGTTTTGGGTTTGGTTTTGGATCTGTAACTCCTTCACAGTTTTGGATCTGAATTGTTTTACAAAACCACTCTTGCATGTTTTGGATTTGGTTTTCATTTTGGATTTGTATTTTTTCTATAGAAAAATCATAAAAACCATATGAAATCACATAATTTGGATCTGTTTTTGTTCCTACAGTATTATTGACCTCAATAACATTTATTTTCCAGTAATTTCCAGTCAATTTTGACCACCTCACAGCTCACAATATTGATTTCTCTTTCATCCACTAGGGGACACTGGAGGTGCTTACGCTGGGGTATAGAGGCGTGGATAGCTGGAGCCAGCACTTTAAATAATTTAGAAGTGTGAAGCTCCTCCCCCTCTATGCCCCACCAGCCCTCAGTTTAGAAAATGTGCCTACGGAGCTGGTCACAACCTGCTGTGCTCTAGCAACACATTTATTTTATTTATTTAGTTTTATTATTTTCTAACATCTTTTTTTATACCTTTTAGGTACCTTTCGCCACCTCTCTAAAGGTGGGGTCCGGGTACCTGGTGCCCTGTCCTTAATAGAAGGCAGGAAGGAGTGCACAGTGCTTATACTAAAAGCACTGACAGCTCCTTACCGCCACATACACAGCACTTCTACAAAGCCGGGCTGCCGGGCAGTCTTCAGAAGCGGCTGCCGGTCAGGTGACTCCTCCTCAAGAAGGAAGTGCTGTTCGGAGGGAAGCTGTCCAGGGAGCGCAGTGAGTAAATCACCTGCACATCCCCCGTCTCCTGCCCCGCTGCCAGTGCGGGATGCAGAGAGTGCTATGGCACTGATAATAGCGCTTCTCCCCTCTTCCCACTGCTGAGCGGCTAGAGGCTCCTGTTCAATGGGGCTTGAGCAGCGGCTACAGCGCTGCTCATTGAATTGCATCTCCCCTCTCCCCGCTGCTGAGCACAGCGCGGCTTGCAGGGGGAGATGATTAGTGTGGCAGCCATATTAGAGCCCCTGTGGGCTTGAGGAAGAGGGCGGAGCTTAACAGCGCGGGCTCCCTGTCCCATTTACATGGCAGCGGCTGTGAGAACAGTGTGGCTGCTGTTTGTTTAACCCTCTGTTGCCTGCATCTCTCCATTATAGGTAAGGTGCAGCACAGGCAGAAGGCTGATTCTCCTGACTATATCCCTGGCAAGAGGCTGTGGGTATTCACTGGGGTGTAAGTGCAGGGAATCTAATCTGTGGAAGGGAGTGCCTCTTCCTCTGTGTCCCATCCAGCCTTCTGTTTTATTTCTAATTCACTTCTGGCGTACCTCTGGGTGACTGTGTGTATCTATGTCAAACAGAACAAAAGCGGCTCAAAAGATGTTTGTCTGTTCTAAGTGTAACAACAAACTATCCAGGCGGCATGCCACTGGATCCACGTTATGTAATGCTTGTATAGCAATAGATCCAACGATGGCTATTACTGCCACACCTGCTCCTCCATGGGCTGGTACAGCTTATGGGTACAGCGGCATCTGCATCCTCCAACAAAAGCGTACTCTGACGACTGTTCTCCAGACAGAGGGGTCAGATGAAGAATTACTCACTACGGAGGATACCAAAGAGGAGAATGGGAGGACATGTTACAGGACGGTACCTCTCAGGAGTTGGAGTCCACTTCTCCCGGGGTGGAATCTAAATTTGGCGATTAGAAAAACACTGAATTTACCTGAGGATGTAATTCCTGCATCCCAGGATTGTGAATTATTTCATGAACAAAGAGCTCGGTGGTTTTTCCGTTCTCACTGCAACTTCAACAGCAGCTCTCAGTGGCCTGGAAACAACCAGATAAATGGTTCCAAATTCCGCGCCGGTTTCCATCTAGCTACCCTTTTCCATCATCCATGATGGACAAGTGGAAAATGCCTCCTCCAGTAGATGCGTGCGTCTCCCGTCTCTCTAAGAAAACATCACTCCCAGTACCAGGGGGCTACAGTACTAAAAGATCCTTCGGATCGTAAGTTGGAGACAACGTTAAGATCTATTTATACAGCATTGGACTCTGGTACCTCTAGAGCAGAGTTACGTCTACTTGCAGAACACATATGTGAGTCTGCAGATTACTTGGGCGAGCTTCAACAGATATCAGTCAGATTAGTGCTCACATATCCGCTTCTGCTATTTCGGGGCACAGAGCCCTCTGGTTGCACGCTTGGCATGCGGATGCAGAATCTAAGCGTGCAGTGGAGGGTTTATAATTCACTGGCGATATGCTCTTTGGCCCAGAATTAGCCAAATGGATATTCCAGTCCATGGGGGGTAAGTCTTCCTTCCTCCCGTCAACTGCTCCGACCCCCAGAAGATCTTACAATGGACCTTCGTTTCATTCCTTTCGTGCGCCTCATTCCTTTTGTGGTAGAGCCAGAGGTGCTCCCACGCAAACTAGATGGCAGGGGTAGAGGTCATCCACACAGGGTTGCACGTAGACCAGAGCCTAAACCAGCGGGAAAAAAAAAAAAACAGGTGGCATGACGGTCTTCCGTCCCACCTGGTACCTTCTGCAGTGGGAGCCCGTCTGCAGAACTTTCAACAAGTTTGGAACCACCAGACCTCTACAGACCAGTGGATCTGCAGACTAATTTCCCTGGGGTTCCGAATAGACTTCGAAGCTCTCCCTCCACCTCGGTTCTTCACTACAAGTCTGCCAACACCTGTAGACAAGGCCAGGGTTCTACAGGAGGCTATCCAGTCTCTAGGGGTATAGTCTGTGCTAGTTCTGGTTCCGGAACATCAAAGAGGTATGGGATTTTACTCAAGCCTGTGTGTAGTACCCAAGCCGGATGGCTCGGTCAGGGCCCATCTTAAACCTCAAGTCCTTGAACCTCTATCTGAAGATGTGTCATTTCAAAATGGAGTCTCTGCAGTCAGTCATAATGAGCTTGGAACCAGGGGAGTTCCTATTATCCCTGGATTTCAAGGATGCCTATCTCCATGTTCCCATCTGGGAACCACACCAGACCTTTCTGCGTTTTGCTATATTGAAAGATCATTATCAGTTTCGGGCATTGCTGTTCGGGTTATCCTTGGCTCCCCACATATTCACCATGTCAGTCATGATTGCTCTCCTTCGGTCATCAGGAGTGAACATAATCCCTTATTTGGATTACCTGTTTCTCAAGGCTCCATCGGTGTCTCTTCTATCAGATCATGCCTTACTGACATATTACACTCTAATCCAACACTGTTGGATAATCAACTTTAAGAAGTCGAATCTCAGTCTGTCCCAGAAACTTCTGTTTCTGGGCATGATATTGGATCCGAAATCACGGAGGATTTTTCTTCCAACAGACAAGGCCAGGGATATCCGGTTATTGGTTCAACTGGTCCTCAGACCAAAGAAGGTGTCAATGCTTCTTTGTCTGCATCTCTTGGGGAAGATGGTAGCTGCTTGCGAAGCGCTACAGATTGGCCGGTTCCACTCCAGGGTATTTTAGCTGGACCTGCTAACACAGGAGTCAGGGACTCATCTGCTTCTACATCGACAGATCCGTCTGAGCCCGGTTACCAGAGTAGCCTTTCTTTGCTGGATACAATCCAACAATCTGTTAGCAGGCAGAAGATTTGGAGTGTGGTACTGGATCATCATAACAACGGATGCCAGCCTTCGAGGATGGGGAGCAGTAGTCCTCGATTATTACTTTCAGGGTCGATGGTCCCCTCTAGAACAGAAGTGGCCCATAAATGTATTGGAACTCAGAGCGATTTACAATGCTCTGATAGAGGCAACAGAGTTTTTAAAGACTCGTCCGGTAAGAGTTCAGTCCGACAACGCGACGGCCGTCACTTACATCAACCGCCAAGGAGGGACTCGGAGTCGCATGGCTATGTGAGAAGTAACTCAAATCCTCTGTTGGGCCGAGAACCAGTCAGGATGGCAGCTTCATCCAGACGTGTTCAACACGCTGATACGTCAATGGGGATGTCCTAAGGTTGACCTCATGGCGTCATGATTGAATCATCAGCTCCCATTATACATGTCAAGTCGAGATCCGAAGGCGGAAGCAGTAGGTGCTCTGACAAGTCCGTGGATCTATGACTTCGTTTACATTTTTCCTCCGATTCTGCTTCTTCCTCGTCTTTTAGAAAGGATAAAACAAGAGACAGCCTCTGTAATTCTCGTGGGTCCAAACTGGCCTCGGAGAAGTTGTTGGATGATCAGTGGCCCCTTCCTCTGCGCCCGGATCTTCTACAGTAGGGCCTTTTCATACACCACAACTTAGTGCAGCTGCGTTTAACGGGGTGGCTCTTGAAACCAATATCCTAAGACGCAAAGGCATCCCAGACACGTTTATTCCCACCATGCTACGCGCCAGGAAGCAAGTTTCAGCTGCGCATTATCATCGCATCTGGCGTGCTTATATCTCACGGTGTTCCAGTCAGGCTCTTCCATCTAGGACTTTTAGTTTGTCCCGGTTTTTTGCCTTTCCTTCTGACAGGTCTGGATTATGGCCTTCGTCTGGGAATCTTAAAGGTGCAGGTTTCTGCCCCCTCCATTTTCTTTCAAAGGAAATTGGCTCTCATTCCTGAGGTGCAGACGTTTCTTTAAGGGGTCTTGCGCATGCAGCCTCCTTTTGTACCTCCAATAGCTCCCTGGGACCTTAACTTGGTGATTCTGTTTCTTCAGTCGCCCATGTTTGAACCTTTGGAGAAGGTTGATCTTAAGTACCTGTCTTGGAAGACGGTCCTCCTCTTGGCTCTCGCTTTGGCTCGTAGGGTTTCGGAATTGGGTGCTCTGTCCTATAAGCCACCTTATCTTGTGTTTCATGCCGATAGGGCAGAACTCTGGACAGTAGCCGCCTTCCTTCCCAAGGTAGTGTCGGCTTTTCATATTAATCAGCCTATTGTGGTACCGTCGTTGGTGGAGGACTCTGGTGGTCCTTCTACCTTGGATGTGGTTAGGGCTCTCCAGATCTATGTTGCCAGGACAGCGTCCCTCCATAGTCCGAGTCACTTTTTCTCCTCTATGATGCTGTTCGCATGGGTTGGCCAGCATCCAAGCATGTTGGATCCGGCTGACTATTCATTAGGCTTATGTTAGTGCCGACCGTTTGCCTCCTTCGTCTATTTCAGCTCATCCCACATGTTCTGTGGGTGCATCATGGGCGGCCGGTAGAGGAGCCTCCATGTCACAGTTGTGCCGTGTGGCCACTTGGTCTTCAGTTCACACGTTTGTCAAGTTTTACAAATTTGATACATTCGCTGTTTCGACATACCGTTTTGGCTGCCTAGTTGTGCAGGTGCCGCAGAGCACTCCCGCCCGTGGGGAAAACTTTGGGACGTCCCCACTGTAAGCGCCTCCAGTGTCCCCTAGTGGATGAAAGAAAATGGGATTTTGGTACCTACTGGTAAATCCTTTTCTCTGATTCCACAGGGGACACTGGGCACCCACCTCTGCGCTCTTAGCCTGCCTGTTCGGCTTGTTCCGTATGTTCTATGATTCAGGTATTGTGTGTTCTTCTCTCCCTTTTTTACTCCGCTTGTTCTCCATCTCCTCTCGGCCTTCATTTTCTAAACTGAGGGCTGGTGGGGCATAGAGGGGGAGGAGCTTCACACTTCTAAATTATTTAAAGTGCCGGCACCAGCTATCCATGCCTCTATACCCCAGCGTAAGCACCTCCAGTGTCCCCTGTGGAATCAGAGAAAAGGATTTACCGGTAGGTACCAAAATCCCATTTTGATCCACTTTAGGCCAAAAGATTGCATCAAGCTAGCTGGCTGACTAAGCTAAGCAACAGCAGTGGCTGGCACTAACATGTTGCAGTTCAGCTACCAACATGACAGAGAGTGGCACTGCAGGATGGCAGTTTTATAAACTATAAAATTAAAAATGTCAGGCAGCAATGCCCCAAACAGCACATAATGCAAAGAAAAGAGGTGGACAATGGAATCATCTTTGGGCCCTTCCACTCACCCTTATGTTGTATATAGTAAACAGGAAATGCACAGTTTAACAAACCAATCACTTCAGTTACAGGAACTGCTAATTGTGGCTGAAATGATTGGTTTGTTTGGGCCCCCACAAAACAAGCTACCAACAGGCAGCTGACATTGTTGGCAATGATCTCTCTGTGTGCAAACTGGCTTTACAGAGACAATCATCGGTATGTACATAATCTTTACATGATAGTAATTTATCCCCAGTGGAATCAACCATTGTAGCCTCAGGTGCCTCTGTAATATTTGGATGTAATTGGTGGTAAAGGTCTTCTTCATGAAATTTGTAGTTCATTTTGATGGGCATCATCTTTTCCACATTTTGAGGAAGTAGCCTCCTTCACCGATTGCTGACAAGGTTCCCGGGTGTGCTGGAAACTCTTTCTGAGTACACACTGGTGGGTGGGCAGCTCAAGTACAGCAAAGCCAGTTTGTGCAAGAGCCTCCAAATTGCCTTTTTTTCCTGCTACTAGTGAAATGGACTGTCTGACATGCCTATTTGGACACTATCATTAAAATAGTACTCAACCATTCTCTGAATGGTGACTGTATCAGATGGAGTCACAGTATAGGTCTCATTAATTGTAGCCAATTCTTTTAGACCCAACCAGATGTCAAAATGTGGTTATGATGACGCATCTGCATCACCAGTGGGTCTTTTTGTGAAAGTTTAGTTTTTTTCCTGGCAGCCACAATTACTGGAGAAACTAAAGGAAGAGCCATCACTGCATCATGTGCTGCTTGAGCTGAAAATTTCCTTACCAACAACTGTTTGCATCTCTTCAGATCTGTGTACGCTGGGAAAAAAGACACGACGAATTACTTAAACCGAAGATCCAAAATGTATTGATCCGATTGTAAGATCCTGACAACCCTTGGATTATGGCAAAGTGAATAAAAGACTTGATATACATGTCCGACATACTTAGAGTCCCTTAATTTCAGATCCTCCTTCAGTTTCTCAAGCTGCTTTTCCAACAGTCTAATTAGGGGAATTTCCTGAGTCAAGTTGGCAGTGTCTGAACTAACTTCACAGGTGACTACCAAAGGGTTTCAGCATTTTGCACATGGAAAGTAGTTTCCACTGAGCTTGAGTAAGGTACATTCCCCCTTCTCTTCCTATGTCATATTTCATTGTATAGCTTTGGATGGCTTTTTGCTATTCTTCAATCTGCTAAAGCATAGAAAGAGTGGAGTTACACCTTGTAACTACCTCTTGCGTCAGCTGTGACAGGGCAAATTCAACATTTTTTGGAAGTGCTGCAATTTTCTACATTCACCTGCTGAATGGCGAAAATGTCCAGAAATTTTGCGAGTCACAGAGAGCATCTCCTGCACGGCCCTGTCATTTTTAGAAACATTTTGCACCATCAAGTTGATTGTTTGAGCAAAACATGGGACATGTTGGAATTCAGCCAGCTGTAATGCTCTCACAATATTGGTGGCATTGTTAGAAATCACAAATCCTGAAGAGAGTCCAAGCAGAGTAAGCCATTTTGCAATGACTTCCCTGAGTTTTCTAAGAAGTTGTCAGTGGTATGCCTTTTAGTGAAACCAGTTAAACACAGACTAGTCTGCCTCTGAATGAGCTGCTGTTTCTTAGATGCTAATGTTGATGTTGGTGGCAATACATCCACCCAGTGGGCTGTTACAATCATTTAATCTTGCATTTGCCCTGTTCCACTTGTTCACATATCTGTGGTTAAGTAGACATGGGTACAACGGCATTTTGGAGGACAATAATTAGTTTTTTTAATGTCCCTGTATAGGTTGGGAATTGCTTTTTTGGTGAAGTGGAATCTAGATGGGATTTCATAGAGGGGACACAGGATATCAATTAACTGTCTAAAACCCACTGCACTAAAAACGGATATCGGACACACATCTAATGCTAGCATAGATGTTATGGTGTTAGTGATCGCTGTACAAGTCGGTGACTGCTGTCCTACTAGTTCCCCCTTGCAAGGATTGTTTAACAGTAAATTGTTTTTTTGAACTTCTACCAGTAGTCTTCCTGGTCCCCTTCTGGGATGAAGATCCAATCCCAGCAGCAGGCTCAAGGATTCTTCTGAGGAATTCAGGATAGGGGATGACTGAGTTAGCCTTAATAAATTGGATGCAGGACTAGTTCCGATCATGATTGAGGATATTGTTGATGAAGGTGTAGGTGGTGAAGATGCCAGGTGCTTGGAGCTAGCTGATGCTAGACTGCTTATTGTTACTTTTTTTGCCAAAGTTTCTGAATTTTGCAAACACTTTTGATGGATGCGCTGAAGATGATATAACAGGGAGGAGGTTCCTAGCTGATTAAGGTTGATACCACTACTTACTCTGGCATGACAATGGGTACAGATGGCTTGAAAATTGTTGTCCGGATTTGGTAGAATGATTCCACACATAATAAGTGAATTTTTTTGTTTTATGCACAGGCATGACAATGGGCTTTTCTTATTATGGGCAACAACTGTTTACACTGGGGCCTAATTTACACAAACAACATCCTCATCAACATCATCCTCATCATCAGCATACTTATCATCAACATCCTTATTAGCATCAGATACACAAATATCCTCATCCTGGTGCACTTCCACAGAAGCATCCTCAATTTATATGTCAGCATGTTGACTTGTGCTGTTCATTCCCACATTTGCAGAGGATGCACAAGTGGTGGAAGGAGCCTTTTTGAGTATAGTTTTGGAAAGGTCAGGCTCACACATGACACCCATCGATACACTTAGAGCTTTGTGACATTTCTGAGTGCGCAGTTGGCTCCTGTGCCTTAACGATTTTTTTAAAATGTCTACAGGGAGAAGGGCTTACATAATCAAAAGAGGCAGAACCTCCAGTCATAAATAAAGGCCTTAGCCTTTTCTTGCATTTTGTGTGGTGAAAGGCATATTGCCATATTTATATCTTTCTGCAGCTTTCTTTCCCTTTGATGTTTTCTTCTTTACCACTTTAAAAGATTGGTTCTTTGATTTTAGATGCCTTAACTTAAGCCCTGTATGCCCTTGGGCATTGGCTTTAGTAGATAACGTAGACGGACTAGAATCGTCATGACTGGTGGCACTGGCAGAAGCTCCAGCACTAGTATGTGGTACCTGCTCTCATCTCAACTGATCGTTCTCCTTATCATCAAACACAAACAAAGTGGGGTAAAGCACACACATCAATTTGCACCAGTTTTAAAAATATTACACTGCGGTATCAATGACCTACAGAGTCACAATATTTTTTATGAATAATATACTGCACTACCACTTACAGTGACACAATATTTTTTAGGAATATTACACTGCGATTCCACTTACAGTATCACAAAACATGTTGAATATTACACTGCGTTCGACTTACAGGGTCACAATATATTTATGAATATTACACTGCGCTACCACTTACAGTGTCACAATACTTGTATGAATTTATTACACTGCAGTATTACTGACCAACAGTGTCACAATAGTTGTATGAATAATATTACACTACGATATTACTGACAGACAGCATCACTCACAATACTTTATGAATTATACACTGCAGTATAATGAATCTACAGCATCACTCACAATATGGCCAGCAGCATCATAGTGCTTTTGATACACTGGGGGTGGTACGGTGTCGAAGCTGAATAATTGGCTGAGACAAGTTCAGTTTAAAATTTAATTGCAGCGACGCCATCTTGCGAATGGCCGCAAGACTCCATTTTGGAAATGAGATCGCAATACACCTTTTTTGTGATCAGCGTCAATTCAAGTTATAACTCAGGAGCTAAGAACAGATGGCAATGTTTTTGTTAACCTACCAAGGGCAACTTGAAAAACAAGCTTTCTGAGTAAAAGTAAATAAGAAGAGACAATGGGTATTTTTACATACAAATTGGGAATCCCTGGATGCAGATAAAGTATAGTTGTGGCAATTGTAATATAATATCTACACAATTGGATTTGTCTGAATCCTAAACAGGATGGCCCCAAATTCCACAGCTTGAGGTGGTAATACATTTGCATTTCACACAAGAGTCTGTGAGAACAAAAGAGGTTTTGTTTTCCCTTTGAACACACAACAGGTGGGGGCCTGCTGACAGAGGGCATGTAGAACTACAACTCTCAGCCATCCACACTGCTGGTTGTTCACTTCGTGTATGAGAAATTATGCACTTAAATCTCACCCATTAATAACTAGCGTCCTTATATCAAACCCCGAATACTCACACACTACATATTCGCACACAAGGTTCCATTAGCATCAAATTGTATGATTCAAGTTGGTTAAGTTAGTTTAAAGCTAAGAAATAGAGGTTTTTGATATCTAAGGTATTATACATGATAAGCAAGGTGTGTTTGGTTTCGTTCTGATGCGTACGCTTTTTACAGAATCCCGGTGTTATCGGTGGAGAGATCGCATCAAACATGTGTCCGAACACTGGTTTGCCAGTTCATGCTGAATTTTGGGTGAACTGAGGATATCTAGTCAGAACTCTGGGTCCAGAGGCGCAGCGTATGTATAACCGTACTTGGGTCTGTATTATTTCTTTTTACGCCTAACTTGTGTATGTATAGATTGCGTGTAACTGACTGTACTTTTACCTGAATAAAACACAGATTCCACTCCTGTCTTTATTTGCGGTTAAACTGCGTATGCAATTAGCATTCTGTTTAGAGGTTTTAGGCAGGGTTTTGTGTTAGAGGTTCTAGGCAGGTGAATCTTAGAGGTTTATAGGAAGGAATATATTAAAAGGTTTATTTACAAATTCTACAGGGCTCATCGGTTTATCACACTATCTGATACACGATAACACTCGGTCAGTTCTCTCTCAGCAAAAGGGTGGAGGCACCTTTTGAGAGACGCATTAGTCTTTCATTACCACAGTGTTGCTGAGAGCGTACTGCCGGTTATTGTGTAGAGGAAGCGCTGATCAGAATCCAGGGACATGAGAGGAAAAAAAAAGTTTTTTTTTCTCTGTTGATAGAACCTTTCCTTTAGAGGGGTGCCACAGTATTGAGTATGCGGCTGAGATGCATTTTTGCGTACGCAGTTAAAAAGTCATTATACACTTGTGTGGTAGTCGCATAATTGTGTATGCGGCCGGTCGCACAATAAGCGTATACGCATTTCCGGTTCTGCTGCCACGTGTTTGAACAAAGCCATTGAGGTTTACATTTTTTTCTATCTACCAATATCTGGGTTAAACGTTTATTTTCTGCGCAGAGAAAAAGTGTGTAACAGTGTGTGTATTGTTGGTAGGCGTAATTTATTCCCTAAAGTTAAGGGTACCGTATGATCCTTAAGGGCTAGGTGCAAGGGTTAGCCTAGTCGCTCGGTAAGCAGCTTTACCGTTCTAAACACAGTAGCAGGTGTACATGTTGTCTTTGTTGTATAGAGGTGCGTGAGTGTGGCCGACATACAAACTCTCATAGGTTAGGAAGTTACCTTACTAAAGCTTATCCGGGTCTGGAAGTTGCCTGTTTCAAAACTTATCTAGGTGTGGAAGTGGCCTTACGAAATCTTATCCAGGTGTATGTCAATTTTTATTGAAAAGCGTAGGAGTTGTCTCAAAATGGGAGCCACGCAAACGGTTGAAATGTTAAGCAATGATGTGCTGCTAATGGAGGCTCCAATTGGATCAGCCTATCGTATTATGCATACTAAGTACGGTACTTATGCAATAAGGTATTGTGATATATGGTTTAATATGACGAGAAAGAGTGTTAGACCGTTTCCCAGAATTGGTAGTTTTGACAAAAATGTGTTAGATAATGTCCAGGATCACATCAGTATGGTGCGATCCCGAGAGAAAAAGATTAAGTATTTTGAATGTTTAAAAATATGGCAGCATGAAGGGGATGCTTGGCTTAAAAATGTGCAAACGACACAAACTAGCATTGCGAACGCATTGCCAGAAAATACATCCGCGACACTGAGTTGCAATACGGGCGAGCCGCAAATTGGCGCGCATGGGCGGCAAAGTAGCGTCGTGGAGAGTATTGCCAGCAGTTCACGCTCACCTCCCCCACCTTATGTGGATGGAGGTGCAAGTACGGTTACCAAAAATACCAATAAAAATGTAACAAGTCATTTGTACCCCCTCTTAAGTAACCATAAAGAAAATGTTTATGATGTAGAAGATGAGCCTATTGTAATGTCTGCCATTTCCCATGCTGTACAAATGATAGATGCTGCATCACCACAATCACGGGTGGTGCCGCCATCTCCATCGGTAACAGCAAGGGAAGTGTTAATACACTCGGCACCCATTGAGGAAGTTGTTAATACCATACGTAGCAGCAGCAGATTAAACCCCCAGCCAGGTAACCAGGTCAAAGGTAGCAACGCTGCCGGTCTGCATCCCATTCGGACAATAACTGTTCCAAATGGAAATGCAGATGCAAACGGTGTAGTGCCCATGAGGGAAGTAGTAATGCATTGTCCATGGACAAGAGCAGAACTGAATTCCATCATAAATGATTTCCCCAATCCCAAAAAGGAACTAGCCAAATGTCAAAGATTTTTGAGAAATTTGGGTAGTTCTCATGAGCCCACTAATAAAGATTGGCGTGTGGTGTTAAGGGCCTGCCTGCCACACAATACCGACGTGACAAAATTTATCATGGACTGTGTATTGGATGGCGACGTTCCCTTAACAGACCAAGTAAACCAAGGTAACATTTCCCGCATTGTGACTCAATTGGGTGTATATTTTCCAGTAGTAGTTAACTGGAACAAAATCTTCACAATCAAACAAAAAGAGAGTGAAACTGCAGAAGAATATTGCGACCGGGCTCTGCAGGCTATCACCCAGTACACTGGGATAGAAGATATTAAAGATAGCACTCACCACAGGGGAATGATAGTCACGGTACTCATGGACGGTCTGAAAGACGATTTAAAGACTCGGGTTCATACCTCACAGCCTGGCTGGCGGGGACTTACAATAGATAACCTCATAGAGCCTGCTTAGAACATGACAAAAACATCTCAAAAAAGAGGGAGACCCAGAGCAAAAAATTAATGGCTGTCAGTATACAAGCTCTGGAGAGAATGATGTTAACATCACAGCCAACCGACACACCTGCACCCACACACACACCTGCACCTGAACAATTACACGTCCTCACCAATCCCACACCACAGCAAACACATCCTTACCCCACATATCATACACAACCACAGGTCCCATACTCATATCCCCCACAATATCCTTACCCTCCCTCTCCTTACCCATACCCACCACCTTTCCCTCTTGCTCAAATCCCACAACAATCTTTTCATCCACCCCATTCAAAATTATGTTTTAACTGTCACCAAGTGGGACACATAAGTAAGTACTGCAAAGTGAAGAACACCACACAGGAACACGAGTTTCCCATGGGTTCATAGGTAACCCCAGTATCTTCTCCCAGGCCTTATATGACTGTTTACAATCTTTTCAACCTATCAATGGATCTGTTCTAATGAAAAATGTGGACGATTTATTGTTGTATTTTGGGTCATGTTTAAATGATATTAAACTGTTGTGCTTTATCTTCTACTCATAGGACACAAGGTTGCTAAGGATAAATGGCAGCCATGCCAGGCTGAGGTCAACTACTCGGAATACTATCCAACCCAGTGGCACAGGCATTATTTAGAGCAGTAGCTATTGATAACAAAATTTAATTGCAGGAACCTGTATGCAGATACTATATCCCTAGAATTATTAAAAATGATAGGGGGACTTATTTTATAGGTGACATTTCCAAGAACATGTGTAAGATGATGGGTAACAACACTGAGATTATCCCAGATTTTCTTTTCCTTTATTTGCCCCCCTTTGAGATACTGTCCAAACTGGCAGCCTCATGTGAAAATATGATAATGAGGTTACTGTGCAGGGTCTCATGAAGATGAATGAGAATAACCGAAATTGAAAGTGTTATTAACTAACATGTCTAATGCAAACTGTCATGATGTCAAAATCTGGAAGAATTTGTTATGATCCAAAATTTTTTTAGCTCAGGTTGTTTGACTGATCGGTGGAAAGGTCCGTATCTGACGATACAGCATCCTCAAAGGGTGGCCGGGGAAGATACGTGGGTCCATTCCACTCACTATAGGGAGGTTAACCAACCGGTGGAGATACAAGGCAGAGACAAGGCCGATAACGTGGACCTGTTGATTGCGAGCTTGTGCCGGAAGGATTAAAAAGGTGACAGTGAGATATCTGAGCTAAAGAAATGTGTAGATCAGTGCTTCCAGCAATGGAGTGGTCTGCTGTGGTCATCCTAGTTCTTTTTCTTTCCAGAGTTTTTGTCTTGATGATCTGTTTGGGGATTCTCAGTGTCTGTGATGGGGGACCGATAAAGGAGATGTGAGCTGATGGCGGAGCTGATGGAGTGGAGTCAGGAGGAGTGCAATGCCAATCAGGGGAGTTTCTGACCAATTTTAGTATTGTAATTATTATGTTATTTGGGAAAAATACTTCCAAAAGTTATGACCCTCACACATGTTGAAATGCTGGGTATAAATAAAAACACACCGTCACCATATCTTCACACACAATATGAACACAGAGGCAAGAGAAATATGATACCTGTTGATATGCATAAAGCCGCTCAGTTAATCAGTGAGACAACTGGTTTCCAAGTTTCAGTCGCCCTGGATCCCACCAGGATTGCTAAGGGTACATAAAATTTTAGATATATCCAGGAACTTGCTAAATTAATAGATAATATCACCGAGATGTACGATGACACATTCAGGTACACAGGGACAGAATTGCAAGCGTACAAGAAAGAACTAGTGCAACACAGGCTAGTGTTGAATTATTTAACTGCTGTTACTGGAGAGTATTGCGTAACATTAGCCACCCAATTTGGAGTAAAGTGTTGCACTTATGTCACCAGTGATACCAGCGACCCTAAGGAGGTGATAGACCAGAAGATGGATTAGATTCTGCAGCTAAAGTGGGAATTTCGTAAGAACCATAATGCATCAGTGGCTGAAGCAGGGGAAAAGATAGAAGGATGGGTGTCATGGCTGAACCCAGTGAAATGGTTCTCGGGTCTAGGAGAGTGGGTCCAGGAAGTGGTCGCCAGCGTAGGCAAATTCTTGATCCTTATACTGATTGTCATCATAGTAATTGGAATATGCGTCCGGTGTGTTCCTATTGTGTTGAAGTGTGGAAAATGTGAAAACAGAGTGAAACGAAGGGATGAATCTATGATGTTGGTCAGAAATGATAATATGTATACCGAGGTAGATACAGAACTGCACTATAACCCTGAGCTAGGAAGTACCATCATTTAAATGTATAATATTTAGTCATGCATAGAAGATATTATTGAAATGTTATTTATAGAACACCCAGACAATGTAAAGTCTCAAATTCCCCTTCAAAACTACTGTTATAAGACTGGTGCATCCCCACATCTGTCACATGATCTCCCAAGATCCGCAGTGTGCGTATAATAGTAGTTTTATGCCCCCGCCTAGAGACACATTGTTGATGGATTAAGAACCACCTTGTGCCATCCCATGATAACACTAAATAATATGTGAATGTAAGCCCAAAATAAATTTTTATAGCAGATTGTGAAAGCATGTTGTTTGCTATCAAAGGGTGGACTGTCGAAGCTGAATAATTGGCTGAGACAAGTTCAGTTTAAAATTTAATCGCAGCGATGCCATCTTGCGAATGGCCGCAAGACTCCATTTTGGAAATGAGATCGCAAGACACCATTTTTGTGGTCAGCGTCAATTCAAGCTATAACTCAGGAGCTAAGAACAGATGGCAATGTTTTTGTTAACCTACCAAGGGCAACTTGAAAAACAAGCTTTCTGAGTAAAAGTAAATAAGAAGAGACAATGGGTATTTTTACATACAAATTGGGAATCCCTGGATGCAGATAAAGTATAGTTGTGGCAATTGTAATATAATATCTACACAATTGGATTTGTCTGAATCCTAGACAGGATGGCCCCAAATTCCACAGCTTGAGGTGGTAATACATTTGCATTTCACACAAGAGTCTGTGAGAACATAAGAGGTTTTGTTTTCCCTTTGAACGCACAACAGGTGGGGGCCTGCTGACAGAGGGCATGTAGAACTACAACCCTCAGCCATCCACACTGCTGGATGTTCACTTCGTGTATGAGAAATTATGCACTTAAATCTCACCCATTAATAACTAGCGTCCTTATATCAAACCCCGAATACTCACACACTACATATTCGCACACAAGGTTCCATTAGCATCAAATTGTATGATTCAAGTTGGTTAAGTTAGTTTAAATGCTAAGAAATAGAGGTTTTTGATATCTATGGTATTATACATGATAAGCAAGGTGTGTTTGGTTTTGTTCTGATGCGTACGCTTTTTACAGAATCCCGGTGTTATCGGTGGAGAGATCGCATCATGCAAACGCAAGTTACGGATCGCAGAACTTACAAGCAACAAAATGTTTAGTTGATGGAATGTTACAGGAGGCATTACCAGAAAGACTCCGGCTGTTAGAGGCAGGGAAAGTCTATTTGAAACAACCTGTTAAATGTGTCGTTACATATGCTTCTCCTCTGGGAACCAATGAGATCAGCAGGAAGTTCCCCCTTTGTCCTGTTTCAGTCTGGGGGGGGAATAAATACATGTGTCCGAACACTGGTTTGCCAGTTCATGCTGAATTTTGGGTGAACTGAGGATATCTAGTCAGAAGTCTATCTCTGGGTCCAGAGGCGCAGCGTATGTATAACCGTACTTGGGTCTGTATTATTTCCTTTTACGCCTAACTTGTGTATGTATAGATTGCGTGTAACTGACTGTACTTTTACCTGAATAATAATTGTGCGTTGGAAACACAGATTCCACTCCTGTCTTTATTTGCGGTTAAACTGCGTACGCAATTAGCGTTCTGCTTAGAGGTTTTAGGCAGGATTTTGTGTTAGAGGTTCTAGGCAGGTGAATCTTAGAGGTTTATAGGAAGGAATATATTAAAAGGTTTATTTACAAATTCTACAACGGCATACAGCGTCACAGTGTGGTGTAGAGCACAAAAAAAATAATTATTATTTTTTTGTTATTTTTTTAATTTTTTTACATTTTGAGTTACTTTTTTTTTTAGATAAAGTACCAATCAATCAGGTCCTAACTGTCATTTTTTAACACAAAAAAAGGAAAGAAGGAAAGACTCCATATAGGGGGCACACTCAAATATTATTAACAGTTGTAAATAAAAACTCTAAATTTTATTAATATTCATTAAAATTGATAAGAAAAAAATGGCTAGAATAACCTATCAAGGTATATAATTGACACAACAAAACAAATCGGGAGACAATTTCTCCAATTCTAGGAGATCCACTAAAACATTTCTATAGTAACTGTAGTATATGATATGTTGCTTTTAATTGTAGGAAATGATCATGCAGTTACTAAGATCAAATGATAGGGTTAATCCATCAATACCTCTAAGAGATAGTGAATAGAAAATGAAATATACAACATGAGATATCGTAGACAATCACAATGCCCTATAATGGGGCTTATTAGCACAAATGCTCCAAAATAGCCTTTGGATAAGTACTTGACTACAGATATCTCAGAAGGAGTTGAACAGTGGGTCTACCTATAATTAATCACAATAAGTGACAAAATCTAAAAAACATATATATTCACAAAAATTGCACTCGTAGGGTGCAGAAAAAAATGTGAAATAATAACAACATATAAATGAAAATGGTGCTTCCTTTGACAAAGCTTCGGAAAAATGCGTGTCGGTCAGCCTGCTGGTGGGCTCCACAGTGCGCACTCTGGACCCCCGCACCACAGATACTACGACTGAAGGGAGAATTAAGTGTCAGGTACTTCCTTCCACTTTTTCCTGCTCTCTCATTATTGCCAGCAACCAGGACTCTCTACGCTGCCATATGGCAACACGGATAATGGTGTGAATAGGCTGTAAAAGCAGAAGCAGCTTATCTGTTTTCATTGTGCCAGCACTTGGGACTCTCATTCCCTGTCCTGTAATATTTAAGATGGAAAACAGCAGATCCTAGGCATATAAGTACTAGGGGTGTGCACTGGCCACTTTTTGTGTTTTGGTTTTGGATCTGGATCTATCCTCGTGTTTTGGATCAGGATTGGTTTTACCAAAACTACCCTTCCGTGTTTTGGGTTCTGGGTTTTGTGTTTTAGATCTGTATTAAAAGCATAAAAACAGCTAAAATCATAATAATTGGGGGGTTTTTTCCTACGCTACTATTAACCTCAATAACATTAATTTCCAATCATTTCCAGTCTATTCTGAACACCTCACACTTCACAATATTGTTTTTAGTCCAAAAGGTTGCACCGAGGTAGCTGGATGACTATGCTAAGTGACACAAGTGGGCGGCACAAACACGTGGCCCATCTAAGAGTGGCACTGCAGTGGCAGACAGGATGACAGTTTGCAAAACTAGGCCCCATAGAGTATATACTGCAAAGAAAAAAAAGAGATGCAAGATGGAATTGTCCTTGGGCCCTCCCACCCTTATGTTGAATAAACAGGACATGCACACTTTAACAAACCAATCATTTCAGCGCCAGGGTCTGCCACATGACTGTGGCTGAGATTGGTTCGTTTGGGCCCCCACAAAACAAGCTGGCAATTAATCTGTCCCTGCACAGACTGGCTCTACAGAGGCAAGATGTTGTCCTCATCCTCCTCATCCACTGATTCCTCACCCTATTCAGTGTTGTCTTCATCCTCACAGAGTATTCGTTCATCCCCGCTGGAATCCACCACCACAGGTCCCTCTGTACTTTCTGGAGGCTGGTCTTCCTGGAAGAATTGATAATTAATTTTGATGAACATCATCTTCTCCACATTTTGTGGAAGCAACCTCCTATGCCTTTTGCTGACAAGGTTCCCGGCTGCACTAAACACTCTTTCAGAGTACACACTGGAGGGGGGGCAACTTAGGTAAAATAGAGCCTGTTTGTACAGGGGCTTCCAAATTGCCTCTTTTTCCTGCCAGTATCTGACATGCCTACTTGGATCCTCCACCATTCTGTCAATGGTGTCAGAAATTGTTGGCAGGTCCTTCAGTCCAGACCAGATGTCCAAACCACCCCATTAGGACTACAGCCTTTATGGGACACTACACACAAGTCACAAACACAGAAAAAAAATAAAAAATTTCCCGGCACTTTGGGGGTTACACCACCCTTCAACAGACGAGCCAGCCGGCCCTTGACCTAGGATACAGGAGCACGCTTGGCACTGCTACTTTGTTGATGCACGTGCGGCTACTGCGCACACAATTCACAAACAGAAAAAAGGAATTGTTTCTTTTGCACTTGGAGGGAGCACCCCTGATGAACAGAGCACCCCCTTTAGGACTACATCCTTTATGGGACACTGCACAACACAGCAAAGCCAGCCCCTATGGACTTTGGAGTGGACACAGCCCCTATGGACAACTGACTGCACAACACAGCCAGTGCCAGATTAAGGTCCACATGGGCCTGGAGCTGAAATTTATGAAGGGCCTACTGTGTGCCGCCGCAAGGTTTGTGACCAGCCCCGTGAAAGTGTGACTAGTTATATGGTGTGTGTGTGACCACTGTTGCAGGGGGGTGTCCTGTGCTGAAGGGGTGACTAGCGCCTACCTTTAAAAACACTATCTTCCTCCCCTCTTCACTTAATGTGATAGCCTACAAATGAACAAAGGGAAACACCCATTGTTAATGTGACTGTACTGTAATATGCCAAAAAAGACTAAGGGGTCTATTTACTAAGCAGTGTTGGGAGCTGATTGGCTGGCACCTTATCATTTTCTTATCACTTTTCACTCTGTCTCCTAACACTGCTTAGTAAATAGACCCCTCATAACTATAGGGGCATATCTATTAAAATATGTGGACTGTCTTTCGAAAAGAGCCTGTCCCGGCTATCAGGAAGAAATAAAGTGAACTTATCCACAATCTACTTACTTCTATCAACGGACCCCCTCGCGGCTGCTGGAAAGCTGCGCATGCGCAGTAGCAACAAGGGTGCAGAAGGTAGAAGTAAATTGTATATGTGAAACTCTTTGGGATGTCCTACAGCCCACCAGAGGGGGATTGCAAAATCCCTCTGTGGCAGGGCAGCTCCATAGCAGGTGAAGATGACGTTAGCCCAAGCAGGCAATATCCACAAAGCCGAGCTTTACAGATCTTGTTAAATACTGTCCCCATAGAAAATTATGTAGATTGAAGCTGCATGAGCATGTGGACAGAAAGCAGGATATATCTCTGTCACTGTATCTCCTGCTCTCCTCATTTGGCAAAAGCTGCAAACCATTTTTGAACATCCCTTAGCCCACCAGAGAGGGATTGCAAGATCCCTCTATGGCAGCACAGCCCCAAAGCAGGTGGGGATGGCTACTGCGGGAGCTGGTGGACAGATATCTCATGCTCTCCTCGGTACATCTGAGAAATACTTAATGCAGTCCTTGAACATTTCCACACACACACATCTACACATACAGTATATATATATATATATATATATATATATATATATTGAAATAAAGCCGGCACTCCACAAGTTATATGAAATACTGGTGCCCGGGTGCCATCTGATGGTCTAAACAGGCCAAAATGTATACATGCAATGAACAGCGGCACTCACAGGACTTGCAAAGAAGACTCCAGACTCCCAAGGTCAAGTTCAACGTTTCAGTCAAACGACTTTTATCAAGAACGTTATTGATAAAAGTCGTTTGACTGAAACGTTGAACTTGACCTTGGGAGTCTGGAGTCTTCTTTGCAAGTCCTGTGAGTGCCGCTGTTCATTGCATGTATATATATATATATATATATATATATATATATACCGTATGTACTCGAGTATAAGCCGAGTTTTTCAGCACAAAAAATGTGCTGAAAAAGTACCCCCTCGGCTTATACTCGAGTCAAGTGTAGCGCTGACCGGATGGAGTTCGGTCAGCGCTACACACTGAAAAACACACAGACTCCAGAGCCGGCAGCTGCGTTTTTGGTGTAATCAGCAGCCGCTGAGAGTCTGTCAGACTCTCAGCGGCTGCTGCTGCTCCCACTGCGGGGGCCATCTTCCGGCACCCGCAGTGGGTGATGGGAGACACGTCGTCATGACGACGTCTCTCCCATGCAAAGTGGCCGGAGGAGCAGACAGTGGCGGGACCAGGAGCGGGAGTTTAAGGTAAGTGTTTATTTTTTTTTTATTCTTTTCACATCTCTCTCTACTAGGGGGGGGGACTACAGGGGGCACTACCAGGGGGCATTATCAGGGGGCACTACCAGGGGGCGATTACTACAGGGGGCACTACCAAGGGGCATTATCAGGGGGCGATTACTACAGGGGGCACTAAAAGGGGGGATTACCACTGGGGGAACTACAAGGGGGGGATTACTACAGGGGGCACTACCAGGGGGGGATTACTACAGGGGGGGATTACTACAGGGGGTACTAAAAGGGGGGATTACCACTGGGGGAACTACCAGGGGAGGATTACTACAGGGGGCACTACCAGTGGGGGATTACTACAGGGGGCACTAAAAGGGGGGATTACTACTGGGGGTACTACCAGGGGAGGATTACTACTGGAGGCACTGAAAGGGGGATTACCACTGGGGGCACTACCAGGAGGGATTACTACTGGGGGCACAACCAGGGGGAATTACTACTGGGGGCACTACCAGCTGCTGCCATTTCCCACACTAGGCTTATACTCGAGTCAGTAAGTTTTCCCAGTTTTTTTGGGTAAAAGTAGGTACCTCGGCTTATATTCGGGTCGACTTATACTCGAGTATATACGGTATATATTTATTACACACATATACATACACACGCACACGTCCTTGATGAAGCACAGCTTCAGTGCCGTATCAGGACAGCAATTCGTTCTGTGCTGCACTGCCGCCCCTCTCACTCCCCCTCTCCGCCCCACCCTCCCCCTGAGCGCATACCATTTTTGCCAGGGGTTGTGGAGGGCGGGTATTTCCTCAGCACTGCAGGAGGTCTCTTTATTGAGACCTCTGGAGCCGGGCAGTCTGTGGCCGGTGACCTTCGAGGATTCCACCGTGTGCGGAGGCACAGACCGCACCGCCCTTCCTATGGCCCTATACAGCATCACATGCCGAGTGAAATGCGTTGAACTCACATCCCCACCCGCAATCAGGAAGTGCACGGACCTCCGGAGACCCGCATAGCACACTGACAGCTGATGCCAGATGCAGCTGACAAGAGCTCAGCCTGTGGCGATATAGGCAAGAACCGGAAGCGCTTCACAATCCGGCATCGGTGCCTGGTACTCCATCCATGAAAAGGTATTTTACATCCTATTAAGCACAGGTACAGTATACCGCATGATTTATTTAGCCAGCACATAGACAAGGAAGTAAACAGCCACCACACAGCACCTCCCATAAGCACTTGTACTTTATTAAGAACATCTGCAGAGTCTCAAAAGCTTCAACAAAAGACTATTAAGCACATCAGGATCTGTCCAGCATTGCTGGTATCACAGATATTGCTACACATGAATTATGTCAATTCTGTAGAATACTGATAGCAGCATGAGAATTATTTCTGCCTACTTCGGAAATGTAACTGTTATTTATTTAAAAATGGTTGTATCTACTAATATATGTGCTTGTACATCAATAGTGCCAGTGGTGTTTTAAGATATATAGTCTAATATATACTAATTACATAATTTTGAAGTCAGTATTTGTACCAAATATATATATATATATGTATATATATATATATATATTTGGTACAAATACTGATTTCAAAATTATGTAAATAATTAGTATATTTGTCAATGATGAAAAAAAGTTAATAAGTATTTAAATTAGAGACATCTTTACACAAATAATGTCGACGTTTCAAGGCCAACAACGGACCTTTTCATCAGGACTTGTGTATGAACAGTGAACAAACAAAGTGTCTTACCTTAAGTGGAGTGAACAGTTAAGATGAGTCTGCATTCATGCTGGACTCTCCCGACAGCTGACCGGCGCCTGGAATCAAGGAAGCCCCGGCACGTCTGTGCAAGATGACATCATCCGCATCCATGGCAATCAAGATCCCAGGCAACGTCATACAGATAGAGGGAGATGAAAAGTGAAAATGCTGGATTGTGCTAGCTGTGGGTGAAAATGGAAAGTGCTTAAAAATACATTGTAAAAATGCTACTACATAACAGCATGGGTTTTAGATAACTTTGTGCAATGATAAAAACTTATATTGTAACAGTGATGCAACAAAATTGCAACAAATTATACACTTATCTATTAATGGAACAACTGACATAAAAAAAGAAAAATAAATAAATAAAGGTCATGAACTCGTATTAAACAAGTGAAAAGTATGGCATATGTATACACTGACACTGAACACCCTTTTAATAGGTCACTATGTTAGATACTATCAATTAGAATTGATTTCTCGAACATGTCTCATATCTACTGAAGTCATTACAGGCTATCGTCTAAAATGTAACAATATAACAATATAGGATGTGCTGATATTACACCCAAAGAGAAGACTAAATAAACTGCTAAAAATTAATGTAACAGATAATATAACTGGAGGACATGACCAATAGAAAAAGCTGCTATGTTGATAAAAAAATCAATAAATTATAAGAAAATGTTCCATGCGATAGTCTCATTTAGGCCCCGTGGTGTTTGAGTCTCCAACAGATGTATCCATTTGGTTTCGCATTGTGATAGTTTTGTCTGATGATCTCTACGTAGCGACATTGGTATGTGATCTATGATTTTGTATTTTAGACTTGATAATGTATGGTTTAGTGCTTTAAAATGTCGGGCTACTGGTTGATCGATGTTTTTGCCTTGTAATGCAGCTCTGATGGCTGATCTATGTAAAGCCATGCATTCGCGGAAAGTTCTTATGGTCTGCCCTACATAATATAATCCGCACAGACAGATGATTATGTAAACCACGTATTGAGTTGTACAGGTGAGTATATGTTGTATTTTGTACTTGTGTAATGTGTGGGGATGTTTAAAGTAATGTCCCGCTTTCATGAATCCTCAGGTAACGCAAGATGGGCACTTGTAGCATCCAGATTTTTGGATTTTGGTGTTTATCCTATTTTGTTTTTGCAGTCCCGATATATCGGTTTTTACCAGTAGATCTTTTAAATTTTTGCCTCTTTTGTAGCTAGTCATTAATGTTTTATTATGCAGTCCTGGTAGGTCTCGATCTCCTGTAACCAAAGGCCAATAGGCTTTGATTGCTCTGGGTTCCATTGCACTAGATGCAGAGAATTCTGTCAGAAAAGGATTTTTGTTCATAATGGTAATTTTTTCTTGTTGTACCAACAATTGTTCCCTAGGAATTTGTGATATTTCTTGTTTGCTTTTATTTAATTCCCAGAGACTGTACCCTCTGTCTGCAAATTTAGATACCACCTGATTGAGCGCCTCATTTACTCGTGCTGGTTCAATGGTGATGCGGGCAGCTCTCATCAATTGTGATCGTGGTAAACCTTTTCTTTAGAGCCGGTGCATGGCAGCTGCTATGGTGTAGAAGCATATTTCGATCAGTAGCCTTGTTGTACAGGGAAGTATTGATTTGATTATGTTCAATAGTCACTGTAACGTCCAGATAATTGATGGTATGGTGACTTAGTTGGCTCGTAAGCTTAAAGGGACCCGGTTTTTGATTGATGTTATTGATCAATTTGTTAATATCTGATTCAGTCCCTTTCCACAAGAGGAACAGATCATCTATATAACGCATATAGACAATGATGTAATTGGTGATGGCTCCATCAGAAAAAAGAAAGAATATTCTTGTTCCAGGAGGAACACGTTGGCATATGATGGGGCCACATTGGACCCCTTCGCACAGCCGGTTAGTTGTAGGTAATACTCACCATTGTGAATGAAATAATATTGTGTGAGAGTCAATTCCAACAATTCTATATAAAGTGGAATGTCCAACTTATCAAAATTATTCTTATATAAGAAAGTTGTCATGGCTGCTTATCCAGCCTGGTGAGGTATGGCCGTGTACAGGCTCTTCACCACATCCATAGTGCATAAAATCTTGTCTGAAGGTATGGTTTTTAATTCTTGTAGTTTAAGTAAGAATTGCGTTGTATCTTTCAAAACCATAGGTTGTTTTAAGATATATACAGTTGAATCAGACAATCGAGAAATTGTGCAATGGGTTGCAACAAAGACCCCCGAGCTGAGATGATCAGTCTCCCCGGGGGATTGTCTCCTTGTGCATTTTAGTTGCAGTGTATGTTACAGGAGTAACAGGGAAGGGTTGTAATAATGCCATATGTTCTTTCTTAGTTAGCTGACCATTGCTGAATGCTTGAAGCAGAATATTATCCAACTGTAACTTGTACTTGGTTGTAGGATCTTCAGACAGTTTGATATACGTGGCAGTATCAGCCAATTGGATATCAATAACAGAAATATATTTATCCAAGTCTTGGAGCACAATGCCTCCCCTCTTGTCTGCTGGACGAACAATGATTTGTTTATTGTTGGTAAATTGTTTTAAACATAAATGTTCCTATTTAGTCAAATTAAGATGTTGCTTTGGTTGTGCTTTATTATATTTACTGTTGGAGTCCTCAAGTAACCGCGAGAATGTTTTTAGTGATGCATTGTTGGATGGTGGATCAAACGTAGAAATTTTGCGCTGTGCTAAAAATTATTTCTGGGGAATTGGTGAATTGTCACCTTGTTTTTGAAAAAATTCTTTTAGCCTAAGGGATCTGTGCAGACAATGTAGGTCAATCTTCCATTGTAATTCCTTATGTATATTTGTTGGAATGAAAGATAATCCCTTGCTTAGGATGCTGGTTTCGGCCTGGGTTAGTGTGTGGGATGAGAGGTTGTAAATTAATTCCTCCTTCTGCTTGTGGGAGGCTTTGTAATTCCTCTCATTTTGTCCCCCCCATCTTGTGGGTTTTTGCCTGGGACTTCGCCTTTGGCTCTGGTTACCTGTCCTAAAGGGACAGCTATGGAAGTAGTAGCAATATCATCTGAATCATATACATTGAAGTCGCTGTCACTATTGGAAGTTGTGTGTTCCTGATGGAACCTTTGTTTGCGTTCTCTCCTTGATGTTTTAAAAGTTAGTCTTGACCGGTGTTGTGATGGTTCTGTGCCGTTCAGCCACCGGTAAACACGGAATTCCTCATAGTCAGTTTGTACCATATTTTATTTTTTCTTTTTAAAGGCCTTAAGTTCCTGATGGTATATGTGACATTGTGCCTCTAATTTTTCCCATTGTGCTTTGTTTTTATTTTCCACAGCAAACTTGTTTTGTGATTTGATGGTATCAATTTTGTCCCGCGTATGTTGTAATACTTTCCCTGCCTCCTCTATGACTAGGAGCATCAGGTCTAAACTACATTTGTTAAGCACAGAGATCCATTTTTTGCTAAATTCTGCATTGTTTCTTCTGATTGTGGGTATATTTCTTACCCTGAAACCTCGTGGTATATGTTTGGAACGAAAATAATTGGATAACGAGGAACCATGTAATAGATAGACTATCTCTTTTTTCTGAAGATTAAGTAGTTGGTGATATAAGTCTTTGATTGAATGTTGTTCCTGAGAGTAAATTCCATTTGTTTTAAAAAGTATGGCTGAAGCTTGTGCAAACGTAAAACTTAAAGTATCACCCAGATGTTGTTGCAAATCTGCAAAGGTGAAAGCTTCCTGTGTCATTGGATTGTTTTCCATTATGGAGATGTATAATCAATACTCAACTGCACTGTGTGATGTTGCCACATATAGAAAAAACAAATAAACAAACAGTTTTGTTGTCCTTGTTGAATGGTGTTAAAAGCAGAAAAACAATTTATAGATAAACAAATTGAGTTGTAAATGATACAGTAGATTTTAAACAACATCTGGGTGATACTTTAAGTTTAATTTTGAAGTCATTATTTGTACCAAATATAATTTATATATATATTTACATATATAAGCACCTCACCTTGGGGGACTCAGAGGTTCACACTCTGCAGTGCTGCTACTGTCACCAGGTCACCTTCACAAAGATGCTTTGACTGAGGTTGAGCCTATGCTGCTGGAGGTCGGTGCACAGGGACGGGCTGCGTGAGGGTGCGGTGGTGGCAGCGGGTGGCACATATATGATGTAACATGCAGATATGTCACGTGGCACGGAGGTGGTGCTGCTGCCGAGTCTCTGTGCTAGCGGCGCAGGGTGGTCTAGTGAAGCCCAGCCCTCCAATGCTCTGCCATAATGTTTATGCGCTGGTGCCGAGGCGGGGTGGGCGCGGCTGAGCGGGGAGGGTGCGCAGGCGGGGGGAGGAAGTTGCCACTCAGCCTGTAGATGGAAAAAACAAAATCCTGTCTACAGCAGTGCACGCACACGAGATGATTGTCAGCCAATTCTGATGGTGGGCCTGGAGCTGTAGCTCTATCAGCCCCATTATTAATCCAGCCCTGCGTTTTACATGCAGACCAACCACAATTTTAGTCACTGTATGAATCTTGCAAGGAATAATGCCCGCAGGCAAAGGATTATCATTTAGTCCACAAATTCTAATACCAAAATCTATGGTAATGGCAGCCAAACTATTAATAAAAGTCAAAATAATAACTGACATAGCACAAAATTCTACATTAACCTAACTGGTAATCAGTAAATGTTGTTTATTATATGTAAATGTTTGTTGCTTATTTTGAAGGAATTACCTCTGGTAACCTAGATTCCTTTAATTCATCTATCAATTTCTTGACATTTTCGAACAGAAACAGACAAAGTGACCTTTCTCTCTACAGTAAAGACACAATGCTATGGTAAGTTGTTTATTATTATTATTATTATTATTATTATTAATAATATTTATATAGAACTTTCCAAAAGTACTCAAAAAGCTTTACATTTGCATTAGATAAACCATATTACAGGCAGCCATCTTGGACACACTACATAGGTTACATTTGGAGGGACAAGAAATACATGGAGATATTTACATTTTGGGAAGACACAAAGGGGGAGATTCAATTAGCTGAAGTAATTTACCACTGGCTAATTGATTGCTGTGGGCTATTCAATTGGCCCCACTTAATGGAGAATTCTCGGATTTCATGAGACCGAAAAAGAAATCCCCTAAAACTGTGCTGTTAACCCACAAATCCGTGAACATTTCACTGATTCATTGTATTTACACCCCATAACCAGTGTTAACACATGTTATAATGGTCATTTAATGGTCAAATTAAGAGGCTAATTGAATAGCCCGGGGCCTTAAAGCCCTAGACTACCTCCTGGTAATTTATAGCGGGTAACTGAATTTCCCCCAAAGTAAGAAAAACAATTTGCAAACAACACTATACCCAGAGAATATGACCAAATGCATCAGAATTTCAAGTGTCTCTTGATCTGGGTACTGGATCAAAAAATAATTAACTTGTTCAGACAAACTAAATCTTAATTGACCATGCAGGGCCCAATCATTTTAATTGTAATCTGTAAGCCAATGGCAAGTTGACACAATATTCCTCCAACAAGCCTGCCAAAGAGATCTTTGTTTCGGCTGAGATAACGCTGTCTGGATCATCATAGAGAAGATATAGGCTAAAAGAAGGAACCTCAGAAGCTCTTGAGGCATCTTCCTGGGCTGTAACTCTAGAAGAAAGGTTCTGTACCATCTGGATAAGGATCTGAAATTGATTGCTCAAATCAGTTTGTCTCCATGCAGTATGGCTCATTATCAGGCATTGCTGTAGATTGATTTATATTGTATTGTATTTGTGGCATTAAAGAATAGTGTTTGAGTTGACATGATGGTATAGTAGCATAACATCCACTCCTCATGTGCTGTACTTATGAGCTACCTGGCATTCAGATAAATATAGATACATTTTTAATTGTTCCAATTAAGCTGCCAGCCTATACTGCCTTCACTTGCACAGTTGCCTTCATTCACTCTCCAGTGCCTAAAGAAGCAGAACCTTGTCTGTGAAATACATAGCAGCAACTGTTAAGTGAGATACTATTGAATGTATGCTTTATTTCTGTTCTATCATGTTAATTTTATAACATTTGTAAGCCATTCTTTTACTACATGATACTGTGAAATCTATATTTTTAGTATTAACCTAGGATTATGTGCAATTGTGAGATCTTTTCTCCATGACAATATCTTTTATTTAGATTACGTATTGTGGGTTTGAAGCTTCCTCAGACCTCAATTACATTGGAATAGAATATAAAAAGATCATATTTTCAAAATACACTGGATGAACATTCCAATACTTTTTCTTAGCTCACAAAGCAAGTAAGTAAGGATTTAGTCTGCTCTCAAAGTTTGTTTTGATTGATTGAAGTATTTTTTTTATTAAAATGTCATTTGACCCAGATAATCCAAAGGCTGTCTTTTTTTATCCTACTGTATGTTATCTTTATGAGGGAACCACTCTCTGTATATATTTTCTACACAAGGTATACATTTATGAATAAGTATTATTATTTGTTAACACATAGAAGGCCTACATGGATTTCTATGTACTGTGCAAGTACAAGCATCACGTTTTTCATGGAAGAAAGTACGGCATGTTTGAATACCATATTTGAGCAGTCCTTAAAGGCTTCAACATAAATACCATCTGGATTGTGCTGTAAAAAGGTTACTCCTATTATACTAGCAGGGTAGTTATTAATTTTATTTTTAGCTTTTTGTCAAAATGATAAAAAAAAAATACACATTTGCTTTGTATTCAGACATAATCATAGATTGATGTGAAAATGAATTGTAATTGCACAGTTTGGTCTAAAATTTCCACTTATTTAAATGGCATTGTCAGCTTTTGTGTATCAAGAGCACTAGAAAATAATATCCTAAACCATTGCTTGGGAGTATCTTTGGATATTTAGCTTTCAAACCATATAGAAGTGGTCATTCTGTGTTTTACCGCCTAAGTGGCTAAGATTGAATTAAGTCAAGAACAACTGCATAAAACTTATCTAACACAATTTTATTAAAAAAAGATGTTCTTTGAACACATAACATTAATATCGATTTTTTTTTTTACATATTGACCAATGATATATCAGAATATCGATCATCGGGACATCGCAAGAATGTGACTTTACATTTCCCTAGCAGATGCTCCTTTCTGCAGGTGCTGAGTGGGAGGTCCTGCTTTGCTGCCCGATCAGCAGTGATCAGCAGCATAGCAGACACCGAGGGAGGATGCAGGGATGCAGAAGGGCCGGGAGGTCCATCTGCCAATGGCAGCTGCTGGGAGACTATTCCCCCAAATGATGCAACCACGCTAGGCAAGTGGATAAGCAGTAAAAGGCATCTTACGAATTACACAGGTCTGCAAAATATAAGGTATTGAAAAAGCTTTTTTAATAATACTTTTATATTCTTAATTATACTCCTGTGTACATCAAGAAATAGAATATTAAAAAAATGACCACATCACATTTACCATACATTTTTATGAAAGAATAATTGTTTTTGACATATTTATTGTGAAATACGAAGAAGTGTAGATGATATCACTGTGTTTTTGTCTTAATTACATAATAAAATAACAATAAAATCAAACAGTAATAGAAACAAAACCATAATTAGTGAAAAAAATCTTGTTTTATTAGTCTTCAAACTTCATTTTGACGCTTTTCACTTATAAGTTTTTCTGTGTTGTCTCTGTGTATCATCCAGCAGTAGTCAGCCATCATGCTGATGTCCCAACAACCCTGTATCTTTTTTCTACATCTTTAACGTCTTGGTGGAACCGTTCACCCTGTTCTTCACTGTAGTCTCTGAGATTATTCAGGAAATTCTCAATATGGGAATTAAAAAAAAGTGTACCTTTAAACTCATATTGCAGCCAAGGTTTCTGTGACTATTAAGCATTTCGATAACAATTTCTTTGTAGTTTGGATCCTTGAAATTGCCTAAAAATTATGAAATCACTTGTACTGTATGAGGGGTGTGTACTGTATATATACGGTGTGTGTGTGTGTGTGTGTGTGTATATATGTGGTGGTATGCAGGGGTTAAAATGAACCGGCACAGGGCAAAACCGTGTTGTATCTGTTGTATTTGGTTCCACCTTCGCCAGCTCACCTTGTAGTTGTAGTTGCTGTGTGTGTGCAATGTTCCTTTAGACAGAATGGGGTTAAGCCATTTGTAAATTTCACCTCCAAGATCATGTGGACCTTAATCTGGCACAGGGCGGGGGGGAGTTTTATGACCAGAACTGAATTGCAACATTCTATACTACTGACTGATTTCATTTAAGACAATGTTTTTTAATAAATTAGGCAGAATACATTTATTACTTTAAACTTTTAAAGAATATGAAAAAAATGACTTACCGTATATACTCGAGTATAAGTCGACCCGAATATAAGCCGAGGTACCTACTTTTACCCCAAAAAACTGGGAAAATTTACTGACTCGAGTATAAGCCTAGTGTGGGAAATGGCAGCAGCTGGTAGTGCCCCCAGTAGTAATTCCCCCTGGTTGTGCCCCCAGTAGTAATCCCTCCTGGTAGTGCCCCCAGTGGTAATCCCCCCTTTCAGTGTCTCCAGTAGTAATCCCCCCCCTGGTAGTACCCCCAGTAGTAATCCCCCCTTTTAGTGCCCCCTGTAGTAATTCCCCACTGGTAGTGCCCCCTGTAGTAATCCTCCCCTGGTAGTTCCCCCAGTGGTAATCCTCCCTTTTAGTGCCCCCTGTAGTAATCCCCCCTTTTAGTGCCCCCTGTAGTAATCCCCCCTGTAGTAATCCCCCCCTTGTAGTTCCCCCAGTGGTAATCCCCCCTTTTAGTGCCCCCTGTAGTAATCGCCCCCTGATAATGCCCCTTGGTAGTGCCCCCTGTAGTAATCGCCCCCTGGTAGTGCCCCCTGATAATGCCCCCTGATAATGCCCCCTGTAGTCATCGCCCCCTGGTAGTGCCCCCTGTAGTCCCCCCCCCTAGTAGAGAGAGACGTGAAAAGAATTAAAAAAAAATAAACACTTACCTTAAACTCCCGCTCCTGGTCCCGCCACTGTCCGCTCCTCCGGCCACTTTGCATGGGAGAGACGTCATCATGACGACGTGTCTCCCATCACCCACTGCGGGAGGCGGAAGATGGCTCCCGTAGTGGGAGCAGCAGCAGCCGCTGAGAGTCTGACAGACTCTCAGCGGCTGCTGATTACACCAAACACGCAGCTGCCGGCTCCGGCGGCTGTGTGTTTGGCAGTGTGCAGCGCTGACCGAACTCCGTCCAGTCAGCGCTACACTTGACTCGAGTATAAGCCGAGGGGGTACTTTTTCAGCACATTTTTTGTGCTGAAAAACTCGGCTTATACTCGAGTATATACGGTATTCAAAAATACACGTTTTGCAGAAATATGTGATGTGATATGCAAAATCGGGAGTTGTTTTCATGTTCAGACACCAAAAATCTATATCACAAATTCGTTAAAAATTAGCGTTTTCATTGCAGACCTGTGTTATTGCATGTGGAGACTGTTTACTATTTTGATTATCCATTTTATTGTCTTTTCTCCTATAAATAATAAAGAACAAAGATGATATTCACAGTAAAGTACAAGGACAAGGATATAGATATTTATACAGGCTGATGCCTTAATGGACATGTTCCTTGCGCAATACAAAGATGGTATGCCATCATAGGATGAGATTGCTGTCACTCACAAAATGGTGGAGCTGCTAATTCACAGAATTGTGTGCTCACTGCAATACACACATGCAGTCTATGCAATTGAGGTCTGAGAAGAAGATAGAGCTGCACAGATGGGCTAAAAGTGGGGTGGATGGGGGAGACAGAAAGGCATGTAGAGGGGGGAGGAGTAAGCAGCACAGATGGAGAGGAGCCAAAGTGATGCAGTTGGGTGGAAGACTGGTGCGGGTGACGGGGACAAAGAGATGCAGATGCAAGGAAAGCTGGTGCAGATGCAAGGGAGACAGAGTGGCATGGTTTGGGAGAACAGAGCAACATTGATGGGGGTACAGAGTGGCATGGACGCTGGAAGACAGCAGTGCAGATGGGTAAAAACAGATTGGTAGGATGAATGAATACAGACTAGCACAATGGGAGAACACACATCAATAAGGATTGGGAAAGACAGATTGGTGCAGGTCGGGAGGAAAGAGAGTTCCATGGTTTGGGGGGGGGACAGAGTGGTGCAGATGGAGGACGAAAGAGTGACACAGATGAGGGAAAGACATAGTGGCATGGCTGGGGGGAAGGTAGTGGTGCAATGGAAGGAAACAGTGGTACAGATGCAAGAAGACAGGGCGGCACAGATGAGGAAAGACAGATTAGTGCAGATGAGGGAATAAAGAACTAGCTCAGTTAGAAGAACACACAGCTGTAGGGATTGGGGAAAATAGAGCAGCAAGGAGGTGCAGATGGTGTACAAGCATAGAGACAGTATGATAGTTTTAGAAATTAGGGAGCTGAATGTGTATTTTGAATGAGATGGATGTGTGGAGTGAGAAGGATGTTGGAACCCAGTGGGATTGTTGTGGTGAACAAATGGGAAGATTGTGGGCACTGAGTGGGATGTGTGTGCCACATAACTGCTCAGACCTCAGTTGCATAAACAGCATGTGTGTATTCCAATGAGCACACAATTCTATGAATTAGCAGCTCCACCATTTTGTGAGTGACAGCAATCTCACTCTGTGAGAGTGCTGAATCTGCAGTTAACCTCAGGGTGTGATGGCATACCATATCGTTATTGTGCAAGGAACACATCCATTAAGGCATCAGCCTTAATGAGCAGAATTTCATTGCTTTTTTGAGTTGGAGAGGCAGAAATTAAGTAGGTTTTGTGAAATTTTAGATCACGAAGCCTTAATGGGACATGTGAATACATAAGGTTTTTTTGTCTATGGAATTTCATTGCTTATTTTAAATTTATTAACCATATAAATCATGTGTGCCTCTATTATAATCCTAATTTACTCTAGTATAAACCACCTAGCTCACTCATGTACCCCAGTATAATCTCATGTCATATCAATCATATGTACCTCAGTTATAATTAGGGGTGAGCGGGTTCGGATTTCTGAAATCCGAACCCCCCCGAGCCCCCCCTCCGAGGCCGATCCGAGTCAGGCTCGACTTTTCCCGCCTGACTCGGATCTGAAATCGAGGCAAAACGTCATCATCCCGCCTTCCGGGTCTCGCGGGTTTTGGATCCTATATAAGGTACCCACGTCAGCGCCATTTTCTCACTAGGCTGTGGACAGTGAAGAGGGAGGGTGGGAGTTAGGGCTGGCTGGGCTGTGTAGTGTAGTGTAGTGTATCACCGGTTTCAATAAGAGGCACACCACTGACAACCTCTTAGAGAAACTGAGGGAAATCATCGCCCAGTGGCTTACCCCACTTAGACTCTCCTGGGGATTTGTGATATCTGACAATGCCACCAATATTGTGCGGGCATTACATCTGGGCAAATTCCAGCACGTCCCATGTTTTGCTCACACAATAAACTTGGTGGGGCAGAATTTTCTGAAAAGCGACAGGGGCGTGCAGGAGACGCTTTGGGTGGCCCAAAAAATTTCTGGCCACTTTCGCCATTCAGCGACTGCATGCCGATGACTGGAGCACCAGCAAACACTCTTGAACCTGCCCCGCCATCACCTGAAGCAAGAGGTTGTGACGCGGTGGAACTCAACCCTCTATATGCTTCAGAGGATGGAGGAGCAGCAAAAGGCCATTCAAACCTATACATCCACCTATTACATAGGCAAAGGAGGGGGTATGCACCTGACTCAAGTGCAGTGGAGAATGATTTACGTGTTGTGCAAGGTTCTCCAACCCTTCGAACTTGCCACACGTGAAGTCAGTTCAGACACTGCCAGCTTGAGTCAGGTCATTCCCCTCATCAGGCTTTTGCAGAAGCAGCTGGAGAAAGTGAAGGAGGAGCTAAGATGGAGCGATTCCGCTTGGCATGTGGGACTTGTGGATGAAGCCCTTCATTCGCTTTGCCAGGATTCCAGGGTGGTCAATCTGTTGAATTCAGACCACTACATTTTAGCCACCGTGCTCGACCCTAGGTTTAAAGCCTATGTGGTGTCTCTCTTTCCAGCCGACACAAGTCTGCAGAGGAGCAAAGACCTGCTGGTGAAAACACTGTCAGCTGAAGCAGAACGTGACACGTCAACAGCTCCTTCTTCATTTTCTCCCGCAACTGGGGCTGCCAGGAAAAAACTTAGGTATCCTAAGCAACCCACTGGCGGTGATGCAGGGCAGGCAGGACCAAGTTTGGGCATCTGGTCCGGACTGAAGGACCTGGCAACAATTTCTGACATGTCTACTGTCACTGCATATGATACTGTCACCATTGACAGAATGGTGGAGGATTACATCGGTGACAGCATCCAAGTAGGAATGTCAGACAGTCCGTACCTGTACTGGCAGGAAAAAGAGGCAATTTGGAGGTCCCTGTACAAACTGGCTCTATTTTACCTGAGTTGCCCCCACTCCAGTGTGTACTCCGAAAGAGTGTTTAGTGCAGCTGGGAACCTTGTCAGCGAAAGGTGTAGGAGGCTGCTTCCACAAAATGTGGAGAAGATGATGTTCAAAAAAATGAATTATCAACTCTTTCAGGGAGACCAGCCTCCAGAACGTACAGAGGGACCTGTGGTGGTGGATTCCAGTGGGGACGAGTTAATAGTCTGTGAGGATGAGGATGTACACAACACTCAAGAGGGTGAGGAATCGGTGGATGAGGAGAATGAGGACGACATCTTGCCTCCATAGAGCCAGTTTGTGCAGGGACAGATTAATTGCCAGCTTGTTTTGTGCGGGCCCAAATGAACCAATCATTTCAGCCACAGTCGTGTGGCAGACCCTGGCGCTGAAATGATTGGTTTGTTAAAGTGTGCATGTCCTGTTTATACAACTTAAGGGTGGGTGGGAGGGCCCAAGGACAATTCCATCTTGCACCTCTTTTTTTTCTTTGCATTATGTACTGTTTGGGGCCTAGTTTTTCAAACTGCCATCCTGTCTGCCACTGCAGTGTCACTCCTAGATGGGCCACGTGTTTGTGCCACCCACTCGTGTCACTTAGCATAGCCTTTTGGACATAGAAACACTATTGTGAGGTGTGAGGTGTTCAGAATAGACTGGAAATGAGTGGAAATACAAAGGTTATTGAGGTTAATAATAGCATAGGAGCAGAAAAACCAACCCATTCTGTGATTTTAGCTGTTTTTATTCTTTTTAAAAAAAAAAAATACAGATCCAAAACACAAAACCCAGAACCCAAAACACGGAAGGGTGGTTTTGGCAAAACCAATCCAGATCCAAAACACGAAGAAAGATCCAGATCCAAAACCAAAACACGAAAAGTGGCCGGTGCACACCCCTAGTTATAATACATAACTTACTCCAGTATAGACCTCCGAGCTCAATCATGTACCCCCAGTATAATTCCTGTATGAGCAGTCATGATGTAAATGTGATACAATGCATGCACACACTGTGCCGGGTGATGAATGTGTGTAGGATAGGATTGCTAAGCATGCATATTAATGTCTCACAAAGAGGCTGTGTGGGCCGTATATCAGCAGCAACATCTACACACCCAGCAATACACCAGTAATGTACAGCCACACAATAAACACAGAGAATATAATATAATATATACATGTATTTCTCCATCCTGCTTCTGTCACTGAGTACCCAAGCATGACACCGACACAATAAATAAAGCTGCACAAATTCAGGACAGTTGATTGTGCTGTGCGCTATGTCCTCTTGGAGTTGTAGTTCCTTGCATGCTGCTTAGTAATGGCTTCAACTGAGTAACACGTCCTTCGCGGAATTACAGTACCCATCGCACCGGAGATACTGACCGTGACAACCAGCTCAGTGCCCCAGTCCCATCCTCGGTTGCAACGCTGCTGGAGTAGAAAATCCCCAGACACCACCACCAGCTACAGGTGGGTACTAGTGACTGAGCTGCCACCACCAGTAGCAAGGGTGACCTGCTGCTGCTTTTATATGCAGTGCCATGTGTAAAATGAAGAGTATGGTGTTGCTGTGTAGTTACATTACACATAGCTGAGAGGGTAGCACTGGCATGAAGCAGGGGGGCACGCATGGCAGTGCCCGGTGCTGGTCTCTCCTATGTACCAGCCGAGGAGACAGGACATGTATAGGATATATTAGCAGGTGTATATGACATATATATGTGGTGAAAGGACATGTATTGGATATATTAGGAGGTGTGGATTACAGGACATGTATATATTAGTAGGTGTATATATATGACATACATATATGAAGTGTTAGGACATGTACATGGTATATTGTACAGATATATGACATACTGTAAGGTTAGTGGGACACATGAGGCTGTCGGACGCAGCCATCTTCCCGGACCCGCCCTAACCATAGTTTCAGTTTCATTCTGCCTAACACCTGGAGATAAGTCTCCCCCAGAGCTTGGGTGGCACCGCTGCTGCCGGGATATCCAGGCATTTCCCCCTGCACTCTGTCTGGACCAGTCTCCTCATCTTTCTGACCTGGTGTGTCCTCGGATGCTGCCATCTTCCTGGACCTGCCCTTACCATAGTTTACATTTACTTCCCACAGAGATCTGTCAGTCACAGCTGGCACACAGCCACCCTGTATTTCATACCTAAGGGCTCAGTCAGCAGGAGCTTCACCTCATAGCTTGTCTGAAACTATTATCTACATAGAACACCATGTTTCCCCTCCCAGTCCCACTGGCTGCTCTGTACTGGGCTGCATGGTCTCCAGGAAGTGCGGGAAGGTACCATGGCTGGTGTACTGTACAGGACACAAGGGGGTCCAGCTGTGTGAAATATCTGGTAGATGGCAACAGAAATGTGCACCAGGGAGGGAGCACTTGCTGCCACTCACAGCTGGACAGGAACATGCTCCCTGTGGGCAGACACAAGCAGCTCAGCACAGTAGCATCACTCTGGGAAATTGTCATCACACCCTGATGCAGCAGGAGTTTCAGTGTGATGTATAGAAGTTGTAAGATGTGCAGCCACCTCTTTTTGTTTGTGTATTAAAGATACTGCCTTTGAACCTTATGAATACCCCTGCCTATACCTTCTAATATCCTTCCTATAAACCTCTAAGGATAATGCTATTTTGCATACGCAGTCATACAGTAAATAAAGACTCCAGACCTAGAACCTGTGGTTCCAAAGCACAAAGTATTATTCAAGTAAAAAGTACAGCAGTTACACTCTATGATCCTCAGATAATCTTAGTGCAAAAAAATTATACAGACCAAAGTACAGCTATACATACGCAGCGCTCTCTGGTCCAGATGTAGGCATCAGCAAGAAACCCCTCGTCAATCAGCATTCAGCATGAAGACTAGGAACCCAGGGTCAGAGCACACATATTTATACCCCCCAGAAATAAACAACACAATAGAGAAGTTTGTTGCTAATACCATTGGTTCTAAAGGAGAGGGCATATGTTGCAAGGCATTTAACAGGTTGGTTCAAATAGACACAATCCAGCCTCTTACAACTGGTGGTCTCTGGTTTCCTGCCTCATGCAAATCCTAACAGTTCTTCATATAACTGTTCATATAATGAACATTTTGTTGCTTGAAGTCCATAAGTTGAGATTGCATGTTGCGATCTCTCCATCGATATTACCGGAATATTGTTGAGAGAGTACGCATCAGTACAATACCAAACATGGCTTACTTATCATGTATAAAACCTTAGTTATGAAATAATCTTTATTTCCTAACAATCATAATAAATGTGCATACTTGAATCTTATACCTTAAAGCTTTTGGAACCTTGTATGTGAATATGTAATGTGTGAGGATGTGGGGTTTGATGTAAAGACGCTAGTTAACTTGAGGCAGATGCGTGTGCAGGAAGCTACAGAATCTTATGCATTCGCTAATATGCGACTAGTTAACAGCACTATTGTGCATATTAATGTGTGTATGAGAAATTATGTAAGATGCAATCTCATGATGCTAATAGTAATATCGCCACATGTACTAAAGTGTGAGTTTATCTAAAATGGCGCTTAGGTGGCCATTCACAAAATGGCATCTTGCGATCTCATTTCCAAGATGGCGTCGTTGTGATCCAATTTTAAACTAATCTTATCTCAGCCAATTATCCAGCTTCGACAGTAGTATATATATATATATATATATATATATATTGTGACACAGTTAGGTTAGGGGGTCCCTCTCCTGGGTAAAGGACTCCTTCCTTACACACACACACACAGCAGCAGGGAAGCAGCACACCAGTCTGGATGCAAGTACAAGCTGGTCGGCGCCAGTCTTTATTGTACAATGACAGAAATATAAAGAAAACATAAATATAAATCCTAGCCCTGTCGGGGTACTAACTTCACAGGTAGTTCCCTCACTACCAGAACCTGGCAGGGCCTAATGCCCTCGCCAGCAACAAAGCACAGCACAGTACTCACAAATAGGTTTTTCAAGTGTCTCTGAGCAAACTCCCTGCCTGCTCTCCCAGGTGAGACAATCAGCCCTCAACACACTAGGCTTATATTGGCCACCCTCAGGTGGGAACCCAATCAAGCCTGTTACCAGGCTGCGAGAACCAAAACCTGGAGTGGCCATGGGTGGAGCCCTCCCTCTCCTCTCACCCACAAACCCCAGGTCCCAAACCGACTTTTCAAAAAGCCGAGACTCAAGCCTGCTACATTGCAGACTTTCTCCTGGAGGTTTAAAACACATAAGACAGGAATCTGGGACAAATGTACCTGCCACAGACCACTTTACCAGTGATCCTATCACATATCCCCCCCCTTTGTTTCGACCTATGGGGCGGAACAACTGAAGCCCCCAAACAATGAACGCGTGACAACGTGTCTGCATTAAACAACAGGCCCCCTGGCCTGTGTTCCACCGAAAATTTAAAAAAGTTTGTAATGCCCACTTTATGGCCAACGCCTCCTTCTCCACTGTGGCACCGGGTAGGCATCGAATTTTGAAACACTGTTCAACTTTCGGAAGTCATTGCAGAAACGCACACTCCCATCAGGCTTTGGAATCAACACAATGGGACTTGACCATTCACTATGTGATACTTCAATAACCCCTAACTCTAGCATATTTTTAATTTCTTTCGACACCGATGCTCTTGGTGCTTCTGGTAACCTATAGGGCTTTAGATTAACTTTAACCCCTGGGTCAGTGATGATGTCATGTTTAACGACCGAGGTTTTCCCAGGTACGTCAAAGAACAGCACCCTATTTCTGCCCAGAAACTCCTTGACCTCTCGTTGTTGAATTGCCGACAGGGTTTTTGCCACTGTCACTTCGGGAACTAAGGGCCCTGGACTTACTGGAGGGGCTCGGACGGCCGACAGTACCATTCTATCTTTCCAGGGCTTTAACAGATTTATATGGTATATCTGTTCCGGCTTTCTTTTCCCCGGCTGGTAAACTTTGTAATTGACCTGTCCCACTCTAAGATTTCAAAGGGCCCTTGCCATTTAGCCAAAAGTTTATTTTCCACAGTGGGAACCAACACTAACACTCTGTCCCCAGGAGCAAAGCTGCGTAACCGAGCATTGAGGTTGTATACCCTCTGCTGTGCCTGTTGAGCCTGTTTCAGGTGCTCTCTCACTATCGGCACCTCTATAATAGGCAATGGAACTAGTGGTCCCTTAAAACGTGGTCTGGGAGCATGATACTGACACTCAGGGCAGGATGTGCAAAAGTCAGATACCTCTTTATGAAGCCCGGGCCAGAAAAACCTCTGCATTATTCGCTCAGTGGTTTTCTCTACCCCTAGATGACCTGCCATTATACGACCATGGGCCAGATCCAACACTGTTCTTCTGTAGGCTTTGGGAACTATTAGTTGTTCCACAACATCTTCCCCCTTCTTAGTCACCTGATATAACCAATCCTGACACATTGCCATGTGGGGATAGGACAAAGGACTATCAGGATCTATGGGTTTACCATCAACTACTTTTACATTCTCCCTGGCTTTTGCCAAAGTAGGGTCATTCAACTGCTCCACGGCAAAGACTCTCTTCTGACCTCTAAATCAGGCAGATGATCCACTGGCCCAACAACACTTCCCACCTCAATGGGAGGCACATCAGTTGGCGGGCCACCGTCACGCTCCGCATTCTCTAGTTCACCAACCATAGTAGGAAAAGGGAATAACTCTGACTCAGAAGAAACTCCCTCCTCCACTATATCGATAACCTTCTCAAGTGGACCGGGGTTGTTCACTTCTGGAACAAAATGGCTTTCCTACAATTTCCAGAAGTGAGCAAAGTCTCTCCCCAATATTGCATCGTACATCAGACCAGGCACCAAACCCACAGAAACTATAGCAGAGCCACATGGTGTCTCGATGTTCACCTCGGCAGTAACATAATATCGATTATCCCCATGTATGCAGGTCACACCAACAGTTTTCCCCTTATGCCTCAAGGGGTTCACCAGCTCAGCTTTTATAAGTGTCACCAAGCTACCAGAGTCTAACAGTGCCTCTACTCGGTTGCCATCTACAGTGAGTACACACATGTGCTTATCAGTCTCAGCCTGCCGGTCAGCCGTACAGGCTGTCTGTGCAAAGAAAGACCCCCTGCGGTAGACATGAGCAGTATCACATTGCATAGGTTCAGTTGTAAGTGAACAATTAGCAGAAATATGGCCGAAGTCACCACACCGAACACACTGAATCATATTAATGTCTAGTCGTTTATGGGGCAAGAATCTTCCTGGCCTGGCAGGCCTGTCTCCAGGTTCTACACCCTCAGTCTTAGGTACATCCCACCGCCCAGCACCCTTCTCCCCTGGAACAGTCTTACCAGTGTCTGTGGGAGTTCGCCATCAGGGCTTGGTGGGGCATACTCCTCAGCCGCCACGTACCTCTCCACTAGCTCGACCAACTGGTCCACGGTCTTAGGGTCTGCATGGCTTACCCACTTGCGCAGAGTCACGGGTAATGATCGCAGGTACCGGTCCATCACGACCCTTTCCACGATCTGTGGTCCCGTCAGCATCTCGGGCTGTAGCCATTTTGAGGACAGATGGACGAGGTCATGCATCTGTGAACGTGGAGGTTTGTCCATATGGAACTCCCAGCGGTGGACCCGTTGGGCACGAACAAAGGTGGTGACTCCCAAGTGAGTTAGGATCTCCCGTTTTAGTTTTTTATAGTCCTTGGCATCAGCCAGGCATAAGTCGAAATATGCTTTTTGTGGCTCCCCAGACAAAAAAGGTGCCACCAGACTTGCCCACTGCTCCTGGGGCCAACTCTCCCTTTCGGCCGTTCTTTCAAATGCGGCGAGATAGGCCTCCACATCATCGCCCGAAGTCATCTTTTGGAGGAAGTGACTGGCTCGTACGGAGTGAGTGGTGGTGGGAGGACCAGTATTAACATCTCTGGGCTGGGCAACCAGGTGCTGTACCACCTCTGTTATGACCTGGCTGTTTTCCACTAAGGCCTGGCGGGTTTCCTCGATGGCGACCTGTTGAAGTCTGTTAGTCTCCAGCTGAAGTTTGTTTGTCTCCTGCTGAGCTGCTGTAGCTTGAAGCAAGGCCTTAATAATGTCCTTCATTTTGTCCTGGGGTGTAGGTTGGAAGCTGAACCTTGCCTCTCTGAGCATTGGCTGACGCCTCCTCTATGGGACTCCAAGGACACAGTGTTATTTCCACACTCACAAATTGGGTGTCTGTCCCTTTAATTTTTAAACGTAAAGTTTTCCTCTCGCTGCAACTTCAGTGTGCGTGGTTGCCCGCATTCTCCACCATATTGTGACACAGTTAGGTTAGGGGGTCCCTCTCCTGGGTAGAGGACTCCTTCCTTACACACACACACACACAGCAGCAGGGAAGCAGCACACCAGTCTGGATGCAAGTACAAGCTGGTCGGCGCCAGTCTTTATTGTACAATGACAGAACTATAAAGAAAACAAATATAAATCCTAGCCCTGTCGGGGCACTAACTTCACAGGTAGTTCCCTCACTACCAGAACCTGGCAGGGCATAATGCCCTCACCAGCAACAAAGCACAACACAGCACAGTACTCACAAATATGTTTTTCAAGTGTCTCTGAGCAAACTCCCTGCCTGCTCTCCCAGGTGAGACAATCAGCCCTCAACACACTAGGCTTATATTGGCCACCCTCAGGTGGGAACCCAATCAAGCCTGTTACCAGGCTGCGAGAACCAAAACCTGGAGTGGCCATGGGTGGAGCCCTCCCGCTCCTCTCACCCACAACCCCCAGGTCCCAAACCGGCTTTTCAAAAAGCCGAGACTCAAGCCTGCTACACTGCAGACTTTCTCCTGGAGGTTTAAAACACAAAAGACAGGAATCTGGGACAAATGTACCTGCCACAGACCACTTTACCAGTGATCCTATCACAATATATTATATATATATATATATATATATATATATATACACACACACACACATACACACACACACACACATATATATATATATATATTGTGATGTCTCGGGGTTAATTAGCATGGCAGAGGGTGAATGGATGCAGTGTTTAGGTGCTTAATGAGGGTCCACACATTTTAGATGAAATATACAAGGTGATGTTTTACTCCCAGCATGTGAAATCAGGAAACAAACAGAAAACAATAAAAAACCTAGCCCTTGTTTAGGGCACTAGCTCACTTCTTCAACCCTCTCTATAACGGAGCAGCTAGTATGCAAACAAAAGTCGCAAAGTCAGCTTAGCTCTGCTTCCTGCAGGTCAACACAGGCTCTGGCCTGGTCTCTGGTTGGCTGGCTGCCACAGCCTCACATTCTGGCCTGCTTCTTGCAGGTACCATAACTCAGTCACAGAGTTCGATAGCCTTCCCTGTAACTCACAGGTCTAGGCTCAGGCTTCCTGGCACAATGAGCTCTGTCAGACTGTTCTGCCTCAGTCCTCCCTGGACTGACTCCACTGGGCAGCCCTTACATAACTTCCCAGAATCTTTTTTTAGTCTGTGTGGGCAGATCTCCCCTGCCCCACGCAGAATCTGCTGCTCACCAGTGCCACCTCTGGTGACACTGCCACATATCCCCCTCCCCAGCTTGAAACCGCTGGGTTCAGCTACATGGGATGAGGCATTCACATGACGATGTCCCTTTTCACTCTCCTCACGAGGGAAATCCACTGTCTCCACAGTCACCCAGACTCTGGTAATTTCTGGGGGTCGCATCCTCCAAGTTTCGAAGTTAATTTTTCACCTCACTTTATGGTACCAACAGTGGTACTTGCTTTCTTTGTGCAATACCTGAGGCTCACCGTTGGGAACCACGTCAGGCATCAAGTACTTGAAGTTACTTTTCCCAAAGTGACATTCTTCATCTTTACTCTTGCCACTTAAAGCCATTAAAGGCACATCTTTTGGCCAAACTTTTACTTGACCCATCCTTAACCTGCAGGCTAGAAGCCCTGTATTGGCTACTGGCATACTTCGCTGATGGCCTTTTGAAAGAAGAGTAGCCATCATTTTCTTGAGAGTCATCAGCATCACAAATTCTGGAACTTGGCTTTGTGCCAACAGACAACGTACTGGCACTGTCACCCTCAGATTCAGGACTCCAGTATCCACATAGGATACGTGAATATTGACTCCACTGATCCACATAATTTATCTTCTGATGGCTTAGATGGCTATCTACCACTTCATTAAGGCATAGATCTCTTGGATTTTCTTGTGCTCCCAATTTTTGAGCCTTGAAAATATAATGAACTTCCACATGTTCCATCAGCACAGGTTGAAGTTCACTCTAGACAGAGGTCTTTATTTTCCAATTCACTTTAGCTGGTCATTTTGCTTCAAGCTTTGTAGTTTGAGACCACTTCACTTCCTCACAGATAAAGTCAGCTGTATTGCAAGTTTTATTCTGGTTGCATGACAGCATTACTTCACATATATGAGAATTACTCTCCACAAGACTGTTACCATTAACTGCCTGTAAGGTTCTGTTTTCCATTGCAACAAGGTATGACTTGGGCACATTCACATCACTGTGAATCAACATATCTGTACACTTTTGTACATCTTGTACCTTTGCCTCACGGGTTATGCGATCACCACCTGTATACATTATTTCTTTATCGCCAACTTCAGACACGGTTTTGTCACCTGGACCCGTGTCCCTTTGGGAGGACTTCACACCTTCAGTTATTACTGTAAGCTGAAAGTCACTGCAAGGAATGTCATCCACTTTTCCAAGACGGAACTTTAGGGACTTTCCCAACTCCGATACTTCTGTCCATTCTTGTACACTTGTATTGTTAATGAGGACATCTCTATGACCAGATTGCTGCTGAAAGACATCACTCTGAAACATCTTACTTAGTTCCTGCAATTCACTGTTTGGCCGCTGCTCATCACACAAGACACTCTGCAGTGGTAGCATATCACTCTGTGCGCCAGCCTTTCCAGGATCAACTTGAACCAATTGCTGCTTGTGGTTATGTACTTCTGCCATACTGGGTTCAGCAAAGATGTTGGATGCCATTTTGGTTCCAGAATCCAACTTCAGAATGTTATTTAACTTCTTTTCCTCTTCTGATTTTCCCACTACCATGTGGAACTTTTCCTGAGCCATAGACAGCTGCTCTTGCAGCTGGGCAATTTTCACCATGGCGCTTTCCAACTTGCTCTCAGCTTGCAGTAGATTGCGCTCCACAACTTAATGTTCAGCAAGTCTCAACTTTTGTACATTTATTTCAGACTCTGCAACTTTTAATTCATATTGTATTTCCATTTCTGTGGTCCTCCTCTTCACATGGAGTATTTGCAACTGGTCCTGTGTACTTAGCAGACACTTCTCAAGGTTCTCACTCTGTACTTGCAGCTCCCAAACCTTGCCATGGGCAAGGTTAAGCTCTCTCTCCACAGATTCATTTTCATTTGCGGCTTTATGCAAACTTTCCTCTAGGAATCCATTTCTTTCTGTCAGACATTCTGAAACTGCTCTAGCTGCTGTCAAACTGGATTGGAGAGTTTGTACTTGCTCTTTATTGCTGACTTTAAGATGGACCATCTCCATCTCTTTTTCTTCACGGTCAGTTTCCCACTTAGTGTGGGTCTGCAGCATTTGGCGATACTTCCCTTTTACTTCACAGAACTCTTCAGCCAGAGAACTTTTCTCCAATTCACAATCTTTAAGATGTACTTGTGTGGACACAATTAAAGAGTCTTTTCCTTTTAACACCAGAGCCAGATCCGCCACTTTCACTTGTGTGCGCTCTGCATCACTATGATATCTCTGGACACCTTCTTTCAATTCTTCCACTTCCTGCTGAAGTACCACACACACTTTTGCTGCAATTCAACAATATCTTGCTGCAATACACCACTCTTTGCTAGCAACACATCTTTCTCATACTTTGTAACACTTGAAAAGTTCAGCTTCCTCAAGGAATTCAGACATAGCTGCCAATTTGAGGTCTGTCTCCTTAAGAGCTTCACATTTTTTTTATTTCTTGCTGCTCAAATGCCATTTTCAAAGTGGACAATTCACTTCGTAATTTATTTTCAGCTTGTTCATGAACATTTCTCTCATCAGCTAATTGCTCCGTTAAGTCATCAACCTTCCAAGCATAATATGAATTGCCCTCATTCAAAGCTTTACGCATACAGTCAAATTCCTCCAGGCTGATATAGTCCTTTCTGGATGGACCTTGCACCATACACTGACCACACACACTGCTTTGTAAACGTGTCTTTCAATGTAATAGCAATGTTTACCCCATCAATTTGAAAGGATTTGAAAGAATTCACCACAGAGGACTTTAAACAACTCTAAATCCCTTCCCTGTAATAGTCTTTCTTCACAATCAGACCGTATACTACAGTCCTGGATTTGCAAATCTCCAGCCTTAAACTGGACCTTTGTAGCAAGCTTTCTGCCTTTAAAACATTTATTTTTATTTGCTATAATTCTTGATACAAAATACACAGAAATAACTCGTTTTTGTTTTCACTGTAATCACACTTTGTCTTCACAAGTATTTTTAACCCAGCAAAACATTTTTCTTAATGTGGCACTACAATTACCAGCAAGTATCAAAACAGTCTCAACAGCTTTTCAATGGGACCCTCTGCTCCCTCAGTACCACACCTTGACTTAATGAGTTTGAGGATTAACAGAACTTTTAAACCACAGTTTCTTTTAACCATTCCAATGCCAAGGAAGAGCACATTTCTTCTTCACAGACAATATATTTGCACTTTTCACTTTTACAAAACACTTGAATACTTTGTTTCTGGCAACTTTAACTTTAAAGCTGCATACACACACAACGATTTTTTTAATGATTATCGTTAAGCGATATCGTTTAACGATAATTGTTTGCAAAAATCGTTCACTTTCTGAGTCAAACGATGAACGATTATCGTTCATGCGCATTCACGTTTGTAGTTTGTCGTTTGTAGTTTGTAGTTCAGTCAGACTTGTCAACTCAACGATTTTCATTAAGGGAATATGCAAAAATCGTTTGTAGTTCATAAAAATCGTTCATTACACATTAAAAAATCTGACAGAAAATAGTTCATAAAAATCGTTCATAAAATCGTTCATTAAAAAAATCGTTGTGTGTGTATGCAGCTTTACTCATAAGCAAAACACTTCTCCAACAGCTTGTGTAACACTTATTTCTCTTCCTTTCCAAGAAAAAGATATACACTGCAGCATTAGTGCACACTTGCAGACAATTTTTGTTTAAACAAAACTTCACTCACCACCTTGATGAGCCATGCAGGTGCAGTGAGCCTCATTACATCCATTTACTTGCGTAGAATCTTGGTGCGTAGAATCACATAATGCCCACATTCTCCACCATATTGTGATGTCTTGGGGTTAATTAGCATGGCAGAGGGTGAATGGGTGCAGTGTTTAGGTGCTTAATGAGGGTCCACACACAGCTTTTAGATGAAATAAACAAGGCAATGTGTTACTCCAAGCATGTGAAATCAGGAAACAAACAGAAAACAATAAAAAACCAAGCACTTGTTTAGGGCACTAGCTCACTTCTTCAACCCTCTCTATAAGGGAGCAGCTAGTATTCAAACAAAAGTCCCAAAGTCAGCTTAGCCCTGCTTCCTGCAGGTCAACACAGGCTCTGGCCTGGTCTCTGGTTGGCTGGCTGCCACAGCCTCACATTCTGGCCTGCTTCTTGCAGGTACCATAACTCAGCCACAGAGTTTGATAGCCTTCCCTGTAACTCACAGGTATAGGTTCAGGCTTCCTGGCACAATGAGCTCTGTCAGACTGTTCTGCCTCAGACCTCCCTGGACTGACTCCACTGGGCAGCCCTTACATAACTTCCCAGAATCTTTTTTTAGTCTGTGTGGGCGGATCTCCCCTGCCCCACACAGAACCTGCTGCTCACCAGTGCCACCTCTGGTGACACTGCCACAATATATATATTATAAGGGTACAGTCGTGCCCTTATATTTGGGATGAATCTAAAAAATCTGAATTCTCCCATAGAGAACTACCAAGAGGGGGCATGGTATTTAAGGGGCTACACCTCAAAAGCTCTTGGAGGTACCAAGCTGAAATCTGGCACGGGCAGGTAGAACTGTTGAAAATTTTTTGATTTTGGCAGCACCGCATGCCAAAAACAAAAAAAAACAAGGAAATGGGAGTAATCTAAAGTTCCAACTGTTCGTTTTTTCTGACACTCTCAATTAGTACCACTTTTCTGCTGTTCTCTATGGGGGATTTTTGGGAAGACATAACTCAGGGAAGGCGGCAAATTTAGACTTGGGGTTTATTTTATTAGGTAGCTAGTGTTCCAGGGTAGGTGCTTTTGGTGTTTAGGTAATTGTGAAAGTTACAGTTTTTAAACTATTACCTCACAAATCTGCCATTGTAGAGATACTGCAGGAAGTTTCAACTTGTTGTGCAGCCTCAGTAGGAGCCTCCAGCAGGTGTACTCACTGTGGCTTCACTTAGGTGCACCAAGATGGCTGGCCAGTGTGGGTGGTAGTGGTGGTGGGCTCAGGGGAAGAAAGTGTCCGTTAGCTGCGGCCGGCACTCGGGGAAGGAGGGATAGTGGGCATTAGCTGTGACCGGAATCCAGGGATGGTAGCGGGCATTAGTTGCAGCGGTTGTGGTTGGCAGTGCGGGGGTGGTGGCGGTGCAGGTGGCAGGACCCGGGGGAGGTAGCAGCAAACAGATGCAAGCTTGGATCTGAAAGATCTGTGATACCTGCATCTGTGTATAAATAAACAAACTCAGAAGCAGGAATGGGGTCAGTGAGACCCGTCTGTGCTTCTGTGTTAATAAAAAATGGAAAACCTGTGTAAAAATTGCTTGCCCCCCCAAAAACAACAAGCACTGGGCTTTTTGATATCCAGTACTGGTTGTGCTAAATACAGGGGACAAATAATGTAGGGGTCCCCCATATTAAGCACAAACAGCACCAATTCTGGTTGCCAAAATATGGGAGACAAATGATGTAGGGGTCCCCTGTATGTAGTACAACCAGCACTGGGCTTTGAGCTGGTCCTGGTTCTGGAAATACAGGGGGAAAAATGTGTAGGGTCCACCTGTATTCACCAGAACCAGCACCGCACCCTTTCTAGCAGGGGGGTAATGTCACAGTCGGGGAGCCTTTTCACTGGGCCCCCCAGCCGAAGCATCAGTCCTGACCGCTACTCAGCCCAGGCCAGGGATCCCTGGGGAGCTGGGACCCCCACAATAAAGGGGTCCCCCTCTCCAAGACACCACAGGCCCAGGCTCATAGCCCAGGGCTATTCCTGGCACCCCTGTCCGGTGAGTGCAGCGTTGATTATGTAAAGTGTGGTGCAAATAAAGTGTTAAAATATTGTCTTTTGCTGTGGAACTACAGTTCCCAGCAAGCCTCCCCCACATACTGGTACTTGGAGAACCACAAGTACCAGCATGCAGGGCATTAATGGCCCGCTGGTACCTCTAGTACCACAGCAAAAGCAATATTAAAAAACCATAGAACACACACACCATAGAAAGTAAAATTGTATTCAAACATACATGCACACACACATGTACTTACACATGCACACACACTATATAGCATACTCACCCATCGGTCCTCTTCTCCATGTAGATTAGACAATGGTGTACCTATAATAAAAAAATCCATACTCACCTCAGCTCCTATGCATGGATCAAGTCCTTTTTGTTCCAAAGTAGGCAAAACAGGGTCTTGGCAAAGAAGAAAAAAGTAAATATGCGGACAAGCGAACTTTAGTACTGTCCTCTAAAGACAGTACTACCTGAATGACAGCTCCACTGTGGGATTTCAGTACAGAAATCTCGGTGCGGAGCACTCATTGCCTGAGAGAGGCGAGCCTTCCGCCTCTCAGCCAATGAGTGGCTCTCACCATTGACTTCAGTGGTGAGAACTGCGCTTGCCCATTTAAACAATGGTGCCTCTGCACCATTTTTGAAAATCAATGATAGCCGCTGTGAGCCAATCATGGCTCGCGATGTCCTCTTCCCACCTCCTCGACTGGCATATATAAGCCAGTGCGAGCACATGGCAGGACAGTTCGTCGGCCATGTGGCAGCAGAGAAGACCTGCCGAAGAAAGAAGAGGTCAGGGAAGTCCTGGAGGGGCGATGGCCATGAAAAAGAGCTTAAAGGCTGATGCCCCCCAGGTGAAGGTACAGAAAAATACAATGTAAAAACAATCAGTGACTTTTTTTTATATTTCTTTTACAGGGGTACTATAGGTACCAGAGGGCCCTTAATGTCCTGCTTGCTGGTACTTGTGGTTCTCCAAGTGCCAGCATGCGGGGGAGGCTTGCTGGGGCCGGTAGACAAAAGACAATATTTTAGGTCTTTATTTGGCACTACACATTACATAATCAACCCGGCACCCAATGGCCAAGGTGTGCCTGGAATAGCTCTGGGCTATCAGCCTGGACTTGGTGTTCCCTGGAGGATCCCCAGCCTGGGCTGACTAGTGGTGAGGGTTGATGCTTTGGCTGGGGGGTCCGGTGAAAAGGCTCCCCTGGCTGTGGCATTAGACCCCCACTAGAAAAAGTCTGGTGCTGGCCCTACACATTTTTCCCCCTGTATTTCCAGAACCAGGACTGGCTCAGAGCCCAGTGCTGGTTGCGCTGAATAAGGGGGACCCCTTACGTCATTTGTCCCCCGTATTTTGGCAAACAGGACTGGTTCTAAAAAGTCTGGTGCTGTTTGTGTCTCATATGGGGTACCCCTACATCATTTGTCCCCTGTATTTAGCACAACCAGTATTGGGCATCCAAAGTCTGGTGCTGGTTGTTTTTTTGGGGGGTGGGCCACTCCATTTATTTTCTACACAGGTTTTTTTTTTTTTAAAACACAGAAGCAGACTGGTCTCACTGATCCCATTCCTGCTTCTGTTTTTTTTATTTTTACACAGATGCAGTTATCATGGATCTTTCAGATCCGATCCTGCATCTGTCTGCTACCTCCCTCGGGTCCTGCAGGCCAACCACTAAAGCCTGCACTGCAGCCCGCACTGCCACCCACACTGCCGTTGCTAATGCCCGCTACCGTCCCCAGGTCCCAGTCACAGCTAACGCCTGTTACTCCCCCTCTGCAGGGTCTTGGCCACAGCAAATGGCTGCTTCCTACCCCCAAGCCCACCACCTCTACCGCCAACACTGGCCAGCCATCTTGGTGCACCCAAGTGAAGCCACAGTGAGTACACTTGCTGGAGGCTCCTACTAAGGCTTCGCAACAAGTTGACACTCCCTATCTCTACAATGGCATATTCGTTAGGTAATAGTTTAAAAACTGTAACTTTCTCAATTACCTAAACCCCAAAAGCACCTACACTGGAACAATAGCTATCTAATAAAACAAACCCCAAGTCTAAATTCGCCCCTTACTCTGAGTTATTCCTTCCCAAATATACTCCATGGAGAACAGCAGAAAAGTTTTCCTAATTGAGAATGTCAGAAAAAACAAACAGTTGGAACTTTAGATTACTCCCATATCCTAATTTTTTTTGTTTTTGCCCTGAAATTTGGCATGCAGCACCAAGCAACAGTTCTACCTGCTCGTGACAAATTTCAGCTTGGTATCTAAAATAGCTTTTGAGATTTACCCCTTAAATACCCTGCCCCCCCCTCGGTAGTTCTCTATGGGAGAATTCAGTTTTTTTCTAAGGGACCCCTACGTCATTTTTCCCCTATATTTTGGCAACCAGGACTCTGATTAGCCTTCTGTGGTTGTGCTTAATACAGGGGACCCCTATGTCATTTGTCCCTTGTATTTAGCAAAACCAGCACTGGGGCTCCATAGCCCAATGCTAGTTGTGCTTTGGGGGCACGTAATTTTTTCTTATATATTACACATTCATTTTTTAACAGATACATAGATGGATCTAACTGATACGTTCATGCATCTGTGTCTTATTAATTAGATTTTCTTAGGTGCATGCCCAGCACCAGTGAGTCCCTCTGTGTTGCCTGCTGATGCTTCTGTGCACAGCCCTGTTGCTGCCACTGCCCCACATACCTACAGCCTGCCCCCGCAGCTGTCTATCCCTCTGCACCCCCAAAACACCTCCTGTGTGCTGTCCACTCCTCCACCCAAGCTATTTGTTGTCCTTCTGCCCTGCAGGTGGCCCAGTTTGCTCATCAAAACCCTGATGGTTAATCAATTTTAAAAAAGCAATTAAATTCCATAGACAAAAAAACTTACAGTTTCACATGTCTCATTAAGGTTTCTTAGACATGATCTAAAATTTCACAAAATCTACTGAATTTGTGCTACTCAAACAAAAATGAGAAATGAAATTCTGATCATTAAGAATAATGCCTTAATGGACATGTTCCTTGTGCAATACAGATATGGTATGCCATCACACCCTGTGATTAACTGCAGATTCAGAACTCTCACAGAGTAAGATTGCTGTCACTCACAAAATGGTGGAGCTGCTAATTCACAGATTTATTGGAATACACACATGCAGTCTATGCAACTGAGGTGTGAGCAGAAGATAGAGCTGCACAGATGGGATAAGAGTGGAGTGGATGGGGGAAGAGACAGAGCAGTGTGGGTGGGGACATATAGGCATGGAGATGGGGGGAGATTAAGCAGCACTGATGGGAAGGAGCCAAAGTGATACAGATGGGGGGAAAACAGTGATGTGTATGGGGGGGACAAAGTAATGCAGATGCATGGAAAACAGTGGTGCGGATGCAGGGGAGACAGAGTGGCATGGTTTGGGAGAACAGAGTGAAGTGGATGGGGCTACACATTGGCATGGATTCAGGAAAACAGCAGCACAGATGTGAAAACAGATTGGTACAGATGAGGGAATACAGACTAGCACAATGGGAGAGTACACATCAGTAGAGATTGGGATAGACTGATAGATGAGGATAGGTGGGAATACAGATTGCCACAGTTGTGGGGGGGCAAAGTGGTGCAATTGGAGGAAGAAAGAGTGGCACAGATGAGGGGAAAACAAAATGCTGTGACTAGGGGGAAGGTGGTGGTGCAGACGGAAGGAAACAGAGTGGTACAGATGCAGAAAGACAGGGCAGTGCAGATGGGGAAAGACAGATTGGTGCAGATGAGGAAATAAAGAACTAGCACAGTTAGGAGACCACACATCTATAGGGGTTGGGGAAGTTGTAGCAGCAAGGAGGCAAATATAGTGTACATGCATAGACATGACAGTTTTAAAAATTAGGGAGCTGAATATGTATTCTGAATGAGATAGATGTATGGAGAGAGAAGGATGTTGGAACCCAGAATGGGTGTCCAGAAGCCAGTGTACACATGCCCAGAGTAAGATAGGTGGTGTAAATGGTGTATCTCCAATGCATTTCGGCAGCTATGCCAAGTCTACACTGGCTTCTGGACACCGGCACAACTACCACCCTCCCTCCCGCCCATCAACCTCAACCATGTCACCCTTATGCCGGCGCGTATGCAGAGACATCCTCCCCCCAAGTGCTGACCCAGTGCCTGCTAGGCTGCGCACCAGCCCAGGAAACTGCCAGCACCATCAGCTAATGGCACCCAACCCTGGACTGGTCCCTATATACCCTGGAAGGTGCAGACAGCCTACCACCAGCAAGGCCTATCACATAGAAGGGAATGTCACCAACCAACCTCATGACAGCCATAAGCGCCACCAGCTGAAGGCACCCTCCAGGCCCAGGAAGGTGGACATTGGACTGCGAAGGATCCCACCGCTACGTGGGGTGCCCCAGGGAGCCACCCTCCTCCACCACTGAGTTGCCCACAACAAAAATAGATAAAACAGCAGAAGCCAGGAAAAACCATACCAAACCAAAGCAAGAAACAACTGCAGACCGCAGCTCCACTCCTCGCAAGCACCTACCGATAGGTAAGAACTTTGCCAGACCACCATGCAGGACGCCGCCTATTTCATTACTTCATTTGAGACTTTACTCACCCCACTAGCAGTACACAGACTGCTCATAAGACTTTAGACCACAAGTCAAGCAGGGAATACATGAAGTTCAAGAGCCACATGGTAAGGAGCCCTCTGCAAGGGTCCATCAATATTCCCACCTAGAGCAAGTCACCCCAACAACAACATACAATCCTTCCTCCCTTGCTTTTCCCATATTCCTGACACACCTGCCTAGACCTTCCCAACACAACCACCCTCTTTCCCCAACCATTGCGGAGCAGCATTGTGACTACTTGAATAAAACTGATTGGCCCCCACACTGTTGTCTGTCTTTATTTAACACATAGCATGGCTCACCATCAGCGTTACAACATCTCAACCCACACGCATATGAAGAGTGCACCTGACTGCCATAATCATACCTACTAGAGACAAGACCATGTACTCCTTTAAGAAGGTGCAGCACTTCCCTCCATCTCTTTACACACCCAGATTCCTACACACCACAACCAATCCCCACCACCCTCCTCCGCCCCCCCATTCACCACTTCCACCACCCATTCCATTACACCTCTCCCCCACCAACACCCTCCCCACACCAACTCACCTTGGATTAGCATGGTTCCAACCCACCACTTCCAAATTTTGTGAATTAGCAGCTCCACCATTTTGTGAGTGACAGCAATCTCCATCTGTGAGAGTGCTGAATCTGCAGTTAACCACAGGGTGTGATGGCATACCATATCTGTATTGCGCAAGGAACACGTCCATTAAGGCATCAGCCTTAATGATCAGAATTTTATTGCTTTTTTTAGTTTGAGTGCCACAAATTCAGTAGATTTTGTGAAATTTCATATCATGTCTAAGAAGCCTTAATGAGACTTGTGAAACCATATGGTTTGTAGTCTATGGAATATATATGCTGTATATATATATATATATATATATATATGTACAGTACTGTGCAAAAGTTTTAGGCAGGTGTGGAAAATATGCTGCAAAGTAAGAATGCTTTCAAAAATAGAAGTGTTAATAGTTTATTTTTATCAATTAACAAAATACAAGGTGCATGAACAGATGAGAAATCTAAATCAAATCAATATTTGGTGTTACAACCCTTTGCCTTCAAAACAGCATAAATTCTTCATTTCTTCTGGATACACTTGCACACAGTTGTTGAAGGAACTCGGCAGGGAGGTTGTTCTGAACATCTTGGAGAACTAACCACAGATCTTCTGTGATGTAGGCTTGCTCAAATCCTTTTGTCTCTTCATGTAATCCCAGACAAACTTGATGATGTTGAGATCAGGGCTCTGTGGGGGCCATATCATTACTTCCAGAACTCCTTGTTCTATTTTACAATGAAGATAGTTCTTAATGACATTGGCTGTATGTTTGGAGTCTTTGTCCTGCTGCAGAATAAATTTGGAGCCAATCAGATGCTTCCCTGACGGTATTGTATGATGGATAAGTACCTGCCTGTATTTCTCAGCATTGAGGACACCAATAATCCTGACCAAATCCCCAACACCATTTGCTGAAATGCAGCCCAAACTTGCAAGGAACCTCAACCATGCTTCACTGTTGCCTGCAGACACTCATGCAGTGTTTGTTTTATGTGTAGTGCACCTCCCACACTGCTGGGTCAGGCACCGCCCAGGGCACATGTCCTGTTTGAAAACCCCCCAATGTTAAACCACTGGCTATATTCTAAAAATGTGTAATCCTGACTTGTGCAGCAGCCAGAATCTGACTGAACAGCTAAATATATTTCTCTTGTTTGAGCTACTAAAGAAATGGAGTTTGTAGGTATAGAGAGCAGCAGCCATTTTGTGTGAATACTGAGCTAAAGAGTACTTTGGAACTGAGGGCCTGATTCAGAGCTGGACGCTATTTGCGCTCGCTCGTTCAGAAAAAGGGGCCGGCTATTTAAATTGAGCACTCACTCTTTGCAGTCTGTTGACGCCTCTATGTCTGAGCGAGCGAACGAAACATGCGCTCGCTATTTTGTAAAGACGCCCCCTGGCCTCTCGCATCCTACATCATCTCCGCTATTTATTTGATTAATCGAGTACATCGAAAGGCATCTGAACTGCTCGCAGTGCTTGTGGTAGGATTTTCCTACCGCAATCATGCGAACAGATCAGGCTAAGAAACAACCAAGTGACGTGGTCAATGATGCTGCCTTGTTAATTATGCACACCCTTAAAACGCCCGTTTTGACCTTTTGGCACGCCTGCGTTCGGATCACCACTCCCCGTTTTCAAGCACCTTCTCCTGTTACCACTCACAAATGCCTCATCCTGTCACTCAAATTAGCAGGCACTCGCTATTTTGCGAGCGCTTGATTTCCGACCGCAATGACTGGTTGGCACATGCGCATTACGACCCATATGAATGCGCAGATGTGCGAACATCGCTCGGAGTGAATGAACGGCCACTTACGAGCAGCTCTGAATCAGGCCCTGAGTTATTGCTGCTGTGCAGTGCTGACGACAATTGGGACATACTGTATTGCAAGATGGAACTGTGTTTTTTGTGCTTTGTCCAAATATAATGCTCTCTGGAATAAGGAAAGAACATCATTAGATGCTAAGCGTACTGCTATTACCAAATGTAGATTACAAATATATGTATATCAGGGGTGGATTGGGCCACTGGGAATATGGGACAGTTCCCACTGGGTCAGCTTAGAGGTACCCCAGTCCTTTCTCTGTTATAGGTTGGGGGTTCAAATTTGGCCGATGCAGCCCAATTGCTCTCTCAGGGCCTTGGGTCAGCCGGTTCATGACAGCTGCATGCCCCAGCCCAGACTAGCTCCTTAAGTCCGTCCAATATAACTTGCAGTTGCTGGGCACCCACTGCGATGGATACACGAGATGCATACCCATAAAAACTTCTGGCTCCGTTCTTCCAGTGATATCACTGACATCAGTGCCGCGCTAGTGACACTGGGATGTGAGAGTTCATCTCATCCCCCGAGAAGACAAGACTGCTTGATGAGAAGCGTATGTTGCTGCTGAATAGACAAGCAACACTGTGAGCACTGCTACTGAGCCCAGCTCACCCCAGCCACAGCTGATACTCCAGAGGAAATTCACATGAGCTAGTATATGGTTAATAAGTTTAACTAGTCAAATTATGATTAATAAAGGATAAAGAATTGCACAGACCTGTTTATTCAATGGCAATGCAAAACACAGGAGTCTGGTAATTAATAAGTAAATATATTTATTATTAAAAGATCATAAAAAATATTGTATAATAAATGCAAATACACATTTAAGAACAATGGGCCTGATTCACTACCGATCGCAACTGCGATTACTCGTGCAATTGGCCAATTTTTGTGCTCTACGCATTCGTATGCATTGCAGTGCGCAAAAACTCCACTGTGATTGCAGTGACTATGCAGACCCATCGCAGAGTGATTGACAGGAAGTACCGTTTGGGGGTGGTGATGGGGGAGTGGTCAGCAAAATGCAGATATCTCAGTGAGTTTGAACGCCGGTACAGTGGCATGCATAAATTAGCCATTGCGATGCCATACGTAGCTTTGGCTTTCACTGCATGCGGAGGTTAGCAATTCCTGAGTAAGGTCAGAGCTTGTGTAAGTGTGCGTGAAGCTCCGATTGTGCTCGATGTTACCGAATGTTTATCAGTCTTGCTAAGTATTACTGATGTGTGTAAGGTAAAGAGGGAGTCCTTATGTTAGGCTGCATATGGCATTGCGATTGCAAACATTATCATATCTACCGCAGTGAGACTGTGTGCATGAATTAGGCCCAATATTAATTAAAAACTGTGAGCAACCAATATTTGTACAAAGTGCTACTGGAATTAGCTTTAGAGTCTAAATACAAAGTAACAAATAAGTGGCTAATTGTTCCAATGCACAACAATTAGATACTATGTGGTATCTTTTGTATCCGAATCAGAAAAACTTTCTCTCATTGCTCTCAGCTGTTTATACTGTACACAGAATCCTCTGTTGGAAATCTCAAAATAAGAATATAGGTTACTAAACTTGTATAGTATTAATACTCTTTATTTTTAGTAGATCTAACCTTACCCATTCCCCAGAGAACATTAGAATACTCAATTGTGCTCTCCCATTTCAGGTAAATAAACTTTTAAAGGATGCACTATACATAGATGTGCCGCATGCACAGTGATGCTCCTTACATGGAATGATTCCTGGAGACAGCCTCACTGAGAAATCGCTGCACTTGCTGTCCTCACTGGTCCTCACTGGTCTTCACTGGTCCGGTGTGTAAAAAGGTTGCTGGCTGCCGCTTGCTATGCACCAAGCCCTGCAGCATTGACCCAGCACAATTGGAGTCCGGAGGGTATGGAGGCTCCTATATTCTACCTTTCATTAATTTACCACATTTTACAATCAGATAAACCATTTTTATTATTATTATATGCGATTATTTTATGAGTTTTCACTTTTTTTTATATGTGTATCTTTATTTGTGGACTTTATGTGTATACTGCCCTACATGCATATAGTCAGGTTTTGTTTTAATAAATCGAAAGAAAGGAAGAAAGCGCAATGGACTATAAAAATGATATATTTAATATATAAAAATATTGTTTAAAAAGAGCTATAGCATAAATGACATAATAGACAGACTTGGACCATATAGATGTCCACAATGGTACAATAATTGTATAATAATGTGTTCAACAATACTGTATACATAAATTTAAACATAAAATATATAAAAAATTGGTATGAATGGTCAAATAATTAAACTGAATGTATCTCCATGGAACATGTGTCCATATACCTCTATCCGATATTAGAGGTATATAAATAAACCCAGTTAATAGGAAAGGAGGACTAATGAATAGCTTAATCACTGATATAAGCTACACTTTAAAAGTTATTTTGAATGGTGGTATTGTGCACAATACGAGCTGACCTGTTTATATGGCTCCCGATTTTCACTCCAAATGAGAACAGAGGGCAGTGTCCGGAATGCTGCTCTGATAATATAAATCACCGCACGGAGAGATAGGGGCACATTTATCAAAGATCATTTGAGGTTTCTATGGGGGATGCGATGCTGCCAAATGTATCAATATCGGGAATGCGATATTGACCCCAGTAGCTAATGCCATCTGTGTTAGCCGCTGTGTCCTATGGGCACTTACCGCATTTGAGCAGGCGGAGGGATCTTCCAGATCCCTCCGCCGGCAATGGGCGCCGCTCATGTGCAGTCCGCGGGACTGCGCATGCGCAGCAGCCCGGAATGCGCTCCGGCCACATCGCAGGGACGGGCTCTTTTCGGAGCCCGTCTCCGTGCATGTGCCGGGTGATACATTCGGCCGGTATGATCGCATTTTGCAATGCGATCATGGGCGATACTGCATGCCCTGATCGCATTGCAAAATGCGATACTTAATAAATGGGCCCCTAGATCTCCTAATGGTATGGTGGAACTTCTTATGAGGCACCGGGAATATGTCAGTCCAGAGTTACCACTACTAGTGGAGCCAACCGATAGAAGCCCTCTGGCTGATCCACGTTCCCTCTCAATAGCTGCGGCAGCTGATGATCGCTGTAGTCAGCGGTTGGGGCTCCGTGTGTAGGAAAGCCAGGGTAGTGACAAGCCGGATGTCAGCTGGTGTGCGGTTGCTGATGATCGCTGCAGTCAGTGGTCAGAGCTCTGTATATAGGAGAGCTAAGGGAGATGGTAAGCCGGGTGTCAGCTGATGTGCGGTTGCTGAATAGGAGCCGTTTTTATAGCTCCATGCTCCATCTGGAACTCAGCAGCAGAAAAAGAAAAGCCACCATAGTAGATGGTCAAAAGATCCTTATAATGAATGGAGAAATTAGGTTGGCTAATGCGTTTCTCAGCCCTCTTATGTCTGGCCGTTTCCTCAGAGACAATGATTCTTATTTCACATGGAACTTAAGATATACCTTCAGCCATTAGTAAAGTATATACAGGTGAAATCTCTGCTGGTATCCATTATTATCAATATTAACATCTAATTGGTCCAGGTCTCATATCCAGTGTGTTTCAGTAAATAGATAACCTGGGACCCACACACTAAATAAATATTATATAAATATACATATACAATACATAATTAATAAAAATCATATAAAAGTGTGTAGTAGTAAACAAATTATAAATTAGACTATATTAAACTATTAATAAACTAACCTCCCAAATATTTAATATATGTATCTCTCTATACTTAACAAATAACAAATTAAAAATAAAAATAAGAAATAAATAAGAAATAAATATCAGTCAAATTACTGGTATAATTTATGAAACTCACATATACAAGAAAATTAATGTGTAAATGACAATATCTATGAGGATTATTCCAAAAAGACATACACTACCAATTATTAGCAGTAACTCAATTCAGCAGGGAAAGAATTAATATAAAGAACTGGGTATAAACTTACATAGAGATTTCTATATACGGATGCTAATCTATATAAAAAAGGGGATGACTCCTATACATTATCTAAATACATACAAATATCTCATTTATAATAACTACAAAATGTATGTATGTCTAACAGAAAAAGATGTATATACAGCAAAGAGAATGTTAGATGAGGAATGTAGTGAAAGCATGTCCACCTTCCTGAGATATAGTTAGACTCAGGATGGGTGAGGACATTTTGGCAGTGCATTCAACAAATCAAAAAATCCAAATAATATCTTCAAGATGACAATTCTCCCATTATGGACCCAGTGAACCTTTAGGGACCTAAAGTGCTGTAGGGAAACATATAGGGTATAAAGTACTTAAATGTTATTCAATTCTACTGTGTCATTTAAACCTAGCATACTTATGGTGTTCAAATTAAGAATGCCAAAATGCTTCTCCCTACATAGGGTTTTAAATCTGTCTCCACATCTTTGTGTTGGATCTATTTTCTCGATTGCCATCACTGTCATACCCTCTGAGATATTCATGAGACAGTTGTTAATGTGTTGCGAGAGACTAAGTGATTTGAAACCTCTTAGAACATTTTGTCTGTGTTCTAAAAATCTTATCTGTAGACTACATGTCGTCCTACCTACATATTGAACACCACATTTACATTGTATCAGATAGATCACATATTGTGATCTACAGTTGAGAAAACTGGTGACATCAAAACTCTTTTGGTTACAAAAGAAGTGAAGACTGTACAATTTTTCTCCATATATTGACAAGTATAGCATTTCTCTCGACCGCACTTAAAACACCCCTTTGGTTTAGGTGGTAACCAACTGATGTTTGTAGAAGTTTCTCTGCTGGAAAAAAAAATTGGTGCTAGCTTTTGTTTGAGAGTCTTAGCTCTTCTATATACAACTCTACTATTTGTTGGCAAGAATGATTTCAAATATTTATCATGTTGTAAAATAGTAGAATTTTTATTAATAATTTCTGTTATTTTCTTTGCCGAAGCATTGTATTGAGTGATAAATGACAAAGTTTTGCCTTTGTCTTTAAATTCTCAAAGTGACTCAGTATCTTTGTCCCTCATAACGAGCCCTTTCTTTTTTCTTTTAGTATTATTAAATAGAAGAGCTGACCTGGGACACAAAGAAGCTTCTTCTAAGGCCTTATCTAAGACATGTGTGGGATAACCCTTGTTTCTAAATGCTGCATACATATCACTACTTTGTTTGAGGAAGATCTGCTCTCAGGAACAATTCCTCCTCAAACGGAGGAACTGACCTTTGGATATATTATTTTTCCATGGTCTAAATGACTGCTATTATAATGTAAATAATTTTGGCAATCCACTTCTTTAATATAAGTTGCTGACTGTAATTTTCCAGCAGAGACACTTACAGTGATGTCCAAAAAATTAATCTTCTCGTGACTATGTGTATGTGTAAATTTTAACCCAAAAGTATACTTATTGAGATGTGCAACAAACATGATCAACTTATCAAGTGTACCATCCAAAATAATAAAAATATCATCAATATAATGTAAATAGAGGACAAAGTTTCCCCCAAAACCACCCGTCCACACATGATGCTCTTCAAAAGAGCCCATGTATAGATTTGCATAACTTGGGGCGAACTTGGTCTCCATTGCTGTACCACGTGTTTGTAAATAAAATTGTGGATCAAACGTGAAAACATTGTGTACTAATATAAACCGAATAGATGATAACAGAAAAGATTCTTAAACTATCAGTCAATTCTATATATGAATTTAAATAACGATTAAGCCTAATTCATGTGGAATATTGGAACATTGATAATAAAATATACATGTCTTTCCAAGTGATAGTGTCAATTGTTTGTTTTAATAAAATGTGAAAATATATTTTATACAAAGTCTAATGAAATTGTCTTTTTTATAAATATTTATAAGTGTTGGTAATTAATGTATTGATGTGTATAATTATAATTGAATATACTGTACTATACACTTTTGTTTGCACTTTGAATTGCACTTTTTTCACTTATTTATTTTCACTACTAGAAGCATTAAGTATCTTAAGGTATTTTATTACTTTTACAATTTCATTGTATTTATACACTTTGCACTTTAAATGGTAATGTTATCATTTGAAATTTACATACATGAAAACATGAAGGTATACCCAGGGCTGCCACCAGAAATTGTGGAGCCCGGTACTGAAAAATTAGGTAGGCCCCCCCCCTCCACCAAGAGGTATGCGGCAGAGGTGGTCAGAGCCGTGGATAATGTGGGTGAAGCTATCTTTGGGGTGATGCATCAATTGGTGCATGAACCAGTTTAAAAATTCTCAAAGTTTCGGCTTTGGGGCAGTTGTTAGAGAAGGCTGGTTGGACTAGAGGGGGGCAAAGGGCAAGGAAGGCTGGCTACACTGGGGTGAGAGGCATGGTAGGCAAGTTGGCTGGACTAGGGATGGAACAGAGAAGGGTGGCTGGACCAGGACAGGAAAGACAGGCTGGACTGGGACATGGCAGGGAAGACAGGCTGGCTGGACTGGGGGGTGATGCTGTGAAGACAGGCTGGACTAGGGAAGGGTAGGGCAGGGAAGACAGGTTGGACTGGGGTAGAGCAGGGAAGACAGGCTGGCTGGACTAGGGGGTAGGGCACAGGGAAGGCTGGCTGGCTGGCTGGACTGGGGTAGGGCAGGGAAAACAGGCTGGTTGGACTAGGGGTAGGGCACAGGGAAGGTTGGCTGGACTTTGGCAGGGCAAACACAGGTTAGCTGGGCTAGGGTGTACAGTAGACTGTCTGGACTGGGGCAGGGCGCATGGAAGACTGGCTGGACAGGGGGAGGGGATGCAGGCAGACAGAAAAAGGCTGGCTGGCTGGGCTGGGGGGCACAGTAGGAAAGGCTGGTTGGGATACAGGGGTCAGCATACCTGTATTTTCTTACAACTGAATACAGGCTCCAGCATTTTCTGAGAGGGGGCCTAGGTGGCAATTGGTGGAGCATACATAGGCAACAAATACTGGGCTGGTAGGGAAAAGCAGCATAGGAGGCAGCATGGCATGGCAATGGCATTTTATATATGGTGTGGGCTGTGATTGGCTCAAGGAACAGCAGCCACTCCTGACTGGCTGCCATTCCACGAGTTGTGATTGGCACATGGAATGACAGCCGCTCCTGATTGGCGGCCATTCCGGCTCATGGCCGGCTCAATATTTCTGATGACACTGCTGCACTGCTTCTTCTCCCTTACTGTGCCAGTACCTGTTGCCTGAGTCTGTTACTGCCACCCTGGCCCCCTCTCTGTCCAGGCCCAGGACTGGAGTCCCAGCAGTCCCCCCTTGATGGTGGCCCTGGGTGCTCCACTTCAGTTTCAATATTCTCATATATATATATATATATTATTATTATTATTATTATTATTATCATCCTTTATTTATATGGTGCCACAAAAGTTCCGCAGCGCCTAACAAGTACAAAAACAAAGTACAGAAACAGTACATAAAAACAGTCAAACAGAACAAGAAAACACTGACATAAGGTAACAGACATTGCAGGAAATGTACATGTTATATAAACTTTGCTGCAACAGTACCTGGATGGCAAAAGTCAAGGGGGAGGTGCTGTTATAAGGAGTATAGAGTAGATAATATAAGTACAGGAAGGAAAAGCACATGAGGCAAGAGGGCCCTGCTCGTGAGAGCTTACATTCTAAAGGAGAAGGGCATACAGAGAGGGGTGACACAGATAGGGTAGACAGTGAGCATGGAATAGAGGGTTCAAATGACAGATAGGTGGATTCCTGTTTTACATTATGTGAGCAAGTAAGATGGAGTAAGATTTACACCTCTGACATTCTACTTTACGTGACAGTTCTTGTAGGTGTCTGTGGAAAGCCATGGTTGTTACTGTATGGTTAAGGTGTGAACCATATGGTTAAGGTGTCTCAGGTAAATGTAGAAATTGGTGAAAGTAGTTGTTTGTAAAGAGATGTTCAGATGTAAAATAATGATGAAGTTGTGATAGAGTGTGAATTCCATAAGGCACATTTATTGATTTGGAGGGTGATGGGGGACACATGAGGTTTGCAGGGTATTTATTCCATACTAAAACCACTGTGTGTTTGTGTGTGGCCTGGATTTGATGAAATGTCACCAGATAATAAAAGCAGAAGGATAGAGAAGTAGATATAGTTGTAGGAGGTGTATAAAAGTTTTTTATAGTGATACAAAGAGGCTGTAATAGTCAATGTATGATGAAAAGAAAGCTCATGAATTTTAAGAGGAGGGGAGTGAATCAATACGGCTGCAATGAGCACAGAGAGGTGAGATGCAGGTAGAGTTAAGGATGTGATATCCTTAGAGAAAATATAAAGAATAGTTTTGATAAAAAGAAATGTGTAGTATATGGTGAGTATTAAGTTTGTTACTTTAAAAAACTGATTTCCTTAAAATGTATCTAAATCTGAAATTACCTTAGATGTTGGTCAATGTTTGTTCAACTGTTTGATTAACTGTTATGTTATCACACTTTGTGCCTTTAACACTTGGTGCTTTAAACCCCAGCTGCCAAATGGCCCCAGCTGCCCCTATACTGAATATAAAGGAGTGGTATCCTTGATTAAGAAAGGCTACATCTGACTCAATTGGTCTGCTGATCAAAGGAGATAACTTGCTCTGAGTTGGAGCAAAAACCAGGCCAGAAATATACCATCAACTATGCTTCACTGAACAATATAGACTATACATGTAAAGACAAATTTATGCAAGAGAGGAAATATCACATACATTTAAAATTGCACATGATTGCATGAAGGTCTATGCAGAGTATATATGCAGTAGGCAGGATGAGAGAGGAAATATCACATACATTTAAAACTTCACATGATTGCATGAAGGTCTATGCAAAGTATATATGCAGTAGGCAGGATGAGAGAGGAAATATCACATACCTGAGGGATGAAATTAAATAAACAGATGATTAGTCCATATTCATGCAGGAAAACTGTTTGATTAACTGTTATGTTATCACACTTTGTGCCTTTAACACTTGTGCTTTTAACCCCAGCTGCCAAACAGCCTCAGCTGCCCCTATACATATACAGTCAGGTCCATAAATATTGGGACATTGACAGAATTTTCAGATTTTGGCCTCTATTCACCACCACAATGGTTTTGAAATGAAACAAACAAGATGTGCTTTAACTGCAGACTTTCAGATTTAATTTGAGGGTAATTACATCCAAATCAGGTGAATGGTGTAGGAATTACAACGGTTTCAATATGTGCCGCCCACTTTTTAAGGGGTCAAAAGTAATGGGACTATCAACTCAAAAGCTATTTCATGGACAGGTGTGGGCTATTTCCTCATTATTTCATTATCAATTAAGCAGGTAAAAGGTCAGGAGTTGATTCTAGGTGTGACATTTGCATTTCGAATCAGTTGCTGTCGACTATTAATATGAGATCCAAAGAGCTGTGACTATCAGTGAAGCAAGCCAACATTAGGCTGAAAAATCAAAACAAACCCATCAGAGAGATAGCAAAAACATTAGGTGTGGCCAAATCAACTCTTTGGAACATTCTTAAAAAGAAAGTATGCACCGGAGAGCTCAGCTTCACCAAAAGACCCGGAAGACCGCGGAAAACAACTGTGGTGGATGACAAAATAATTATTTCCCTGGTGAAGAAAAACCCCTTCACAACAGTTGGCCAAATCAAGAACACTCTCCGGGAGGTAGATGTATATGTGTCAAAGTCAACAATCAAGAGAAGACTTCACAAGAGTGAATATAGAGGGTTCACCACAAGATGCAAACCATTGGTGAGCCACAAAAACAGGAAGACCAGATTAGAGTTTGCCAAACAACATCTAAAAAAGCCATTACAGTTCTGGAACAACATCCTATGGACAGATGAGACAAAGATCAACTTGTACCAGAGTGATGGGAAGAGAAGAGTATGGAGAAGGAAAGGAACTGCTCATGATCTAAAACATACCACCTCATCATTGAAGCATGGTGGTGGTAGTGTCATGGCGTTGGCATGTATGGCTGCCAATAGAACTTGCTCCCTTGTATTTATTGATGATGTGACTGCTGACAAAAGCAGCAGAATGAATTCTGAAGTGTTTCGGGCAATATTATATGCTCATATTCAGTCAAATGCTTCAGAACTCATTGGACGGCGCTTCACAGTGCAGATGGACAATGACCCGAAGCATTCTGCAAAAGCAACCAAAGAGATTTTTAAGGCTAAAAAGTGGAATGTTATGCAATGGCCAAGTCAATCCCCTGACCTGAATCCAATTGAGCATGCATTTCACTTGATGAAGACAAAACTGAAGGGAAAATGCCCCAAGAACAAGCAGGAACTGAAGACATTTGCAGTAGAGGCCTGGCAGAGCATCACCAGGGATGAAACCCAGCGTCTGGTGATGTCTATGCATTCCAGACTTCAGGCTGAAATTGCCTGCAAAGGATTTGCAACAAAGTATTAAAAAGTGAAAGTTTAAATTTAGGATTGTTTAGTTTGTGCCATTACTTTTGGCTCCTTAAAAAGTGGGAGGCACATATAGAAACCGTTGTAATTCCTACACCATTCACCGGATTTGGATGTAATTACCCTCAAATTAAATCTGAAAGTCTGCAGTTAAATCACATCTTGTTTGTTTCATTTCAAAGCCATTGTGGTTGTGAATAGAAGGCAAAATATGAAAATCCTGTCAATGTCCCAATATTTATGGACCTGACTGTATATTTACAGTATACCTGACAGGTATGGCATCCATACTCTGTGGCTGGTTTCTGCTGAATACAGATAAACACTTCTGAAGTAAAAATGTTTATACATGTGATGTTTGTGAATAAATGTTTTAAAATACTACACTATGGGGTCAATTTACTAAGTATTGAGATTGACACAATTTACAATGAGATCAGTCTTGCTGGAACTCGTCAAAAATCAGGTGAATTATTCACTTTTTCTCTCAAATTTACCAACAGGCGATTTGTTCCTAATCAAGTTGGCCGAAGGTGAAACAGAACGAGATATCTCCCCTGAGATTATTATTCAGGTAAAAGTACAGATGTTACCATGCTATGATCTAACAATGAGCACAAAATAAATTGTACAAACATTAGGTCATAAGGTACAGTCAATACATACGCGTGTGCTCTGGGACCAGATACCGGCATCAATAATGAGACCTCCGTCGAACAGCATAACAGGAACACCGCAGACTGGCATCTTGTTTCAGAGCACTCACATATATACCCGTACTGGGATAAGCAATACAATAGAATACGTTGGCAGGTTCTCATTGGTTCCTCTTCTTGCTTCTTCCGTTACGGTACAATTCATAGGTCAGTGCAAAGACACAACCCAGCCTCTAACAGCCTGATTGTGTTCACCTTCCCGCTGCATAATAAATCTAATCTAACTATGGCATACAACATTTCAAGAAGTTATTCTCTTTGACATTCATATTTCATAGCCGCATGTTCTGATCTTCTCACCGATGCCACCGGAGCACTGTGGGAACAGAGTAGATCAGTACGGCACCAAACACGGTCCAATTGTCATTTACTAAGCCATAGTTACAGAAAACATTCATTTCTTTATATGCTGACACTGCGATTAAACCAAGTAATAATCATTCCTTTTGCACTGCGGGACCATTGCTTTTAAATGTGTATGCTGGGAGAAATGACACTAAATTGCATTGTGCATTTGAGGGTCTGTGGGACACTTAGCGACCAGCACTATGTTGGAAAGGCTTCTGTGTATGTGTGTGAGCATGCCAGTATGGGTTTGGGAAAGGTCACTGAAAAGCTGGCTGTGCATCTAAATCGCTATTTTGCGTTGTCCTATGTTTAACATGAAGTGCAAGGAAAACACCACTAATTTGCTACTTTTTGCTACATTGTGTATGTGTTAATGTGAATGCAGGGAAAACACCACTACTTTGCTACTGCTCAAATATAAGTCTGTGGTGATTTTAATGTGTTGGAAAGTTATTTTATGTCTGCTAAACACCATCGGTAGGTGTTAGGGGAAGATTGTTAAAACGCTGTTCATGCTACTTTTTAGCAACTTTGCGTTGTGAGTAGCAAAATTGCTACTTTTATCAATTTTGCACTGTGGATTGTGTACTATGTATTTTTGACAAAATGGCGCTTGTGTAAGCTTTCTTTTCTAAAATGGAGTCTTGCTGCCATTCACAAGATGGCATCGTGCAGGTTTTCCTGATTGCCAAACAGATTCTGTCTTACCCAATTATTCGGTTTCGACAGTCCACCCTTTGATAGCCAATCAAGCGCTATCACAACCTATTCTGAATCTGTTTAGCCATGCATGAGAATATACCATTCAATGTTATTATGGTATGACACAGTGTGATCATTTGAACCATTCAGATAATGCATCTCCGGGAGGGACATAAAACTGCCCTTATACGCACACTGTGGATCCTTAAGGGATCATGGGAAAGATGTGGGGATGCACCTATCCTATAAGGAGAGCCTTGGAAGGGGTTGGGACTGCATTACCAAAGATCAAGCTATTTCATGGACAGATGTGGGCTATTCCCTCATTATTTTATTATCAATTAAGCATGTAAAAGGTCTGGAGTTGATTCTAGGTGTGACATTTGCATTTCGAATCAGTTGCTGTCGACTATTAATATGAGATCCAAAGAGCTGTGACTATCAGTGAAGCAAGCCAACATTAGGCTGAAAAATCAAAACAAACCCATCAGAGAGATAGCAAAAACATTAGGTGTGGCCAAATCAACTCTTTGGAACATTCTTAAAAAGAAAGTATGCACCGGAGAGCTCAGCTTCACCAAAAGACCCGGAAGACCGCGGAAAACAACTGTGGTGGATGACAAAATAATTATTTCCCTGGTGAAGAAAAACCCCTTCACAACAGTTGGCCAAATCAAGAACACTCTCCGGGAGGTAGATGTATATGTGTCAAAGTCAACAATCAAGAGAAGACTTCACAAGAGTGAATATAGAGGGTTCACCACAAGATGCAAACCATTGGTGAGCCACAAAAACAGGAAGACCAGATTAGAGTTTGCCAAACAACATCTAAAAAAGCCATTACAGTTCTGGAACAACATCCTATGGACAGATGAGACAAAGATCAACTTGTACCAGAGTGATGGGAAGAGAAGAGTATGGAGAAGGAAAGGAACTGCTCATGATCTAAAACATACCACCTCATCATTGAAGCATGGTGGTGGTAGTGTCATGGCGTTGGCATGTATGGCTGCCAATAGAACTTGCTCCCTTGTATTTATTGATGATGTGACTGCTGACAAAAGCAGCAGAATGAATTCTGAAGTGTTTCGGGCAATATTATATGCTCATATTCAGTCAAATGCTTCAGAACTCATTGGACGGCGCTTCACAGTGCAGATGGACAATGATCCGAAGCATTCTGCAAAAGCAACCAAAGAGATTTTTAAGGCTAAAAAGTGGAATGTTATGCAATGGCCAAGTCAATCCCCTGACCTGAATCCAATTGAGCATGCATTTCACTTGATGAAGACAAAACTGAAGGGAAAATGCCCCAAGAACAAGCAGGAACTGAAGACATTTGCAGTAGAGGCCTGGCAGAGCATCACCAGGGATGAAACCCAGCGTCTGGTGATGTCTATGCATTCCAGACTTCAGGCTGAAATTGCCTGCAAAGGATTTGCAACAAAGTATTAAAAAGTGAAAGTTTAAATTTAGGATTGTTTAGTTTGTGCCATTACTTTTGGCTCCTTAAAAAGTGGGAGGCACATATAGAAACCGTTGTAATTCCTACACCATTCACCGGATTTGGATGTAATTACCCTCACATTAAATCTGAAAGTCTGCAGTTAAATCACATCTTGTTTGTTTCATTTCAAAGCCATTGTGGTTGTGAATAGAAGGCAAAATATGAAAATTCTGTCAATGTCCCAATATTTATGGACCTGACTGTATATTTACAGTATACCTGACAGGTATGGCATCCATACTCTGTGGCTGGTTTCTGCTGAATACAGATAAACACTTCTGAAGTAAATTTTTTTATACTTGTGATGTTTGTGAATAAATGTTTTAAAATACTACACTATGGGGTCAATTTACTAAGTATTGAGATTGACACAATTTACAATGAGATCAGTCTTGCTGGAACTCGTCAAAAATCAGGTGAATTATTCACTTTTTCTCTCAAATTTACCAACAGGCGATTTGTTCCTAATCAAGTTGGCCGAAGGTGAAGCAGAACGAGATATCTTCCCTGAGATTATTATTCAGGTAAAAGTACAGATGTTACCATGCTATGATCTAACAATGAGCACAAAATAAATTGTACAAACATTAGGTCATAAGGTACAGTCAATACATACGCGTGTGCTCTGGGACCAGATACCGGCATCAATAATGAGACCTCCGTCGAACAGCATAACAGGAACACTGCAGACTGGCATCTTGTTTCAGAGCACTCACATATATACCCGTACTGGGATAAGCAATACAATAGAATACGTTGGCAGGTTCTCATTGGTTCCTCTTCTTGCTTCTTCCGTTATGGTACAATTCATAGGTCAGTGCAAAGACACAACCCAGCCTCTAACAGCCTGATTGTGTTCACCTTCCCGCTGCATAATAAATCTAATCTAACTATGGCATACAACATTTCAAGAAGTTATTCTCTTTGACATTCATATTTCATAGCCGCATGTTCTGATCTTCTCACCGATGCCACCGGAGCACTGTGGGAACAGAGTAGATCAGTACGGCACCAAACACGGTCCAATTGTCATTTACTAAGCCATAGTTACAGAAAACATTCATTTCTTTATATGCTGACACTGCGATTAAACCAAGTAATAATCATTCCTTTTGCGCTGCGGGACCATTGCTTTTAAATGTGTATGCTGGGAGAAATGACACTAAATTGCATTGTGCGTTTGAGGGTCTGTGGGACACTTAGCGACCAGCACTATGTTGGAAAGGCTTCTGTGTATGTGTGTGAGCATGCCAGTATGGGTTTGGGAAAGGTCACTAAAAAGCTGGCTGTGCATCTAAATCGCTATTTTGCGTTGTCCTATGTTTAACATGAAGTGCAGGGAAAACACCACTAATTTGCTACTTTTTGCTACATTGTGTATGTGTTAATGTGAATGCAGGGAAAACACCACTACTTTGCTACTGCTCAAATATAAGTCTGTGGTGATTTTAATGTGTTGGAAAGTTATTTTATGTCTGCTAAACACCATCGGTAGGTGTTAGGGGAAGATTGTTAAAACGCTGTTCATGCTACTTTTTAGCAACTTTGCGTTGTGAGTAGCAAAATTGCTACATTTATCAATTTTGCACTGTGGATTGTGTACTATGTATTTTTGACAAAATGGCGCTTGTGTAAGCTTTCTTTTCTAAAATGGAGTCTTGCTGCCATTCACAAGATGGCATCGTGCAGGTTTTCCTGATTGCCAAACAGATTCTGTCTTACCCAATTATTCGGTTTCGACAGTCCACCCTTTGATAGCCAATCAAGCGCTATCACAACCTATTCTGAATCTGTTTAGCCATGCATGAGAATATACCATTCAATGTTATTATGGTATGACACAGTGTGATCATTTGAACCATTCAGATAATGCATCTCCGGGAGGGACATAAAACTGCCCTTATACGCACACTGTGGATCCTTAAGGGATCATGGGAAAGATGTGGGGATGCACCTATCCTATAAGGAGAGCCTTGGAAGGGGTTGGGACTGCATTACCTAAGATCACTTAAAACAACATAAACGTTATATCCATGCACAACCACTCAAATTCAGGCTACATTGTTATACACTACATCATAACTCAGGATTGTAATACAGTTCTTCCTTATTATTGTTATTCATATTTTCACAACAATTTACTGTACTGAAATTGGACCGGCACTCCCCTGGTTTGGCACTCCTCCTCTCAATTTCACTCCATTACACCAGCATCAGCTCCCGCCTCCTCCATCTATCCTCCGTCACAAGAACCAGGAATCTCCAGATAAACCAATCATGATGGAAATTCTGAAAGAAGAGTACACACATGAACACAGCAGAACAGTTCTTTTGCTGTGACACTGATCTACAATTTTCTTTTAGCTCAGGTTTCTCACTGTCACCTTTTAATTTTCCCGGAACAGGTTCGCAATTGCCAGATCCTCATTATCTGCTTCAACTCTGCCCTGCTTCTCCACCAGTTGATTAACCTTTCTGCAGTGAGTGGCATGGACCCAGGTATCTCTCTCGGCCACCTTCAAGGATGTGGCACTCATCAACAGCACCTGATACAGCCCCATCGTTCTATTAGGCAACCTGAGCATAAAAAATTTCGGATCATAGCATATTCTCCAGGTTTGACTTCATGACAGTTTATCTCTGGCATATCAGGTGATAACAATTTCAATTTCTGCTGTTGTTGCTGCAACTGTTTGCTCATTGTTATAAGATACTTAACAGTGACCTCGCTGTTACTCTTCAGGTCTTCCTGTGGGCTTATAATTAAATGAGGTTGTCTACCAAACAGTATTTCAAATGGGGAAGATTAAGTGGAGGCCTAGGAGTGGTCCTTATGCTATGTAGGACCAAAGGTAGTGCTTCTGGCCATGCTAGTCCAGTCTCAGCCATGATCTTACTTAATTTGTTTTTAATAGTGCTGTTCACTCTCTCCACCTTGGCACTGGCTTGGGGTCGATATGGGGTGTGGAGTTTGCTATCAATACCCATCAATTCACACATTATCTGGAAGATGTCCCCGGTGAAATGGGTACCCCTATCAAACTGATGTGATCCCGGACATTGTCTAACACATTTTTATCAAAACTGCCAATTCTGGGAAACGGTCTAACACTCTTCCTCGTCATATTAAACTATAAATCACAATACCTTATTTCATAAGTACCGTACTTGGTATGCATGATATGACGGGCCGATCCGATCGGCACCTCCATTAGCAGCACATCATTGCCTAACATCTCTACTGTTTGCATGGCTCCCATTCTGAGACAACTCCTATGCTTTTCAATAAAGATTTAAGCTGGTGAAAGACAATCAAGACACTTTCACTTACCTGTGGATGATTTAAGTCGGCGGCGCCCACACACCTGGATAAGATTTAGTAAGGCAACTTCCACACATGGATAAGATTTGAAAAAGGCAACTTCCACACCCGGATAAGATTTAGTAAGGCAACTTCCACACCTATGAGAGTTTGTATGTCGGCTACTCTCACGCACCTCTCTATAACAAAGACAACATGTACACCTGCTACTGTGTATAGAACGGTAAAGCTGCTTTCCAAGTGGCTAGGCTAACCCTTGCACCTAGCCCTTAAGGATCATACAATACCCTTAACTTTGTTCATCAAGTATTCACTGTTACACACTTTTTTCCTGCACAGAAAAATACACGTTAACCCAGATATTGGAAATAGAAAAAAATATGAAAACCTCAATGGTTTTGTTCAAACACATGGCAGCACAACCGAAAGTACGTGTACGTGATTGTGCGACTAGTCACATACACAGTGATGCGACCAGGCCCATGTGTTATTACCTTAACGCTATTATGCGACTCCCTCTAAACTTTTATCAATGAGAGAAAACGACTTTTCTCTCCTTGTCCCTGGATTCTGATCCGTGCTTCCTCTACACAATAACCGGCAGTACGCTCTCAGCAACACTGTGCTAATGAAAGACTAATCCGTCTCTCAAAAGGTGCCTCCACCCTTTTGCTGAGAGAGAACTGACCGAGTGTTACCGTGTATCAGATAACGTGATAAACCTACGAGCCCCCAACTGTTGAATCGTAAATAAACCTTTAGTACATTCCTTCCTATAAACCTCTAAGATTCACCTGCCTAGAACCTCTAAGACAAAACCTGCCTATACCTTCTAAAACCACAAGATGTCGCTAATTAGCGCTGTGTTTAATTATACCATTAATAAAACTCTAAGACAGTTGAATAGCGGTCCAATGCGCTAAAGATTATTATTCAGGTAAAAGTACAGATGTTACCATGCTGTGATCTAACAATGAGTGCAAAATAAATTGTACAAACATTAGGTCATAAGGTACAGTCAATACATACGCGTGTGCTCTGGGACCAGATACCGGCATCTATAATGAGACCTCCGTCGAACAGCATAACAGGAATGCCGCAGACTGGCATCTTGTTTCAGAGCACTCACATATATACCCGTACTGGGATAAGCAATACAATAGAATACATTGACAGGTTCTCATTGGTTCCTCTTCTTGCTTCTTCCATTACGGTACAATTCATAGGTCAGTGCAAAGACACAACCCAGCCTCTAACAGCCTGATTGTGTTCACCTTCCCACTGCATAATAAATCTAATCTAACTATGGCATACAACATTTCAAGAAGTTATTCTCTCTGACATTCATATTTCATAGCCGCATGTTCTGATCTTCTCACCAATGCCACCGGAACACTGTGGGAACAGAGTAGATCATTACGGCACCAAACATGGTCCAATTGTCATTTACTAAGCCATAGTTACAGAAAACATTCATTTCTTTATATGCTGACATTGCGATTAAACCAAGTAATAATCATTCCTTTTGCGCTGCGGGACCATTGCTTTTAAATGTGTATGCAAGGAGAAATGACACTAAATTGCATTGTGCGTTTGAGGGTCTGTGGGGCACTTAGCGACCAGCACTATGTTGGAAAGGCTTCTGTGTATGTGTGTGAGCATGCCAGTATGGGTTTGGGAAAGGTCACTAAAAAGCTGGCTGTGCATCTAAATCGCTATTTTGCGTTGTCCTATGTTTAACATGAAGTGCAGGGAAAACACCACTAATTTGCTACTTTTTGCTACATCGTGTATGTGTTAATGTGAATACAGGGAAAACACCACTACTTTGCTACTGCTCAAATATAAGTCTGTGGTGATTTTAATGTGTTGGAAAGTTATTTTATGTCTGCTAAACACCGCCGGTAGGTGTTAGGGGAAGATTGTTAAAAAGCTGTTCATGCTGCTTTTTAGCAACTTTGCGTTGTGAGTAGCAAAATTGCTACTTTTATCAATTTTGCACTGTGGATTGTGTACTATGTATTTTTGACAAAATGGCGCTTGTGTAAGCTTTCTTTTCTAAAATGGAGTCTTGCTGCCATTCACAAGATGGCGTCGTGCAGGTTTTCCTGATTGCCAAACAGATACTGTCTTACCCAATTGTTCGGTTTCGACAATAATATACTGTATTAGTATGTTATTTAATATACCTCATATATATCTATATCTATATATATATATATATATATATATCACCATTTAATTCCACATCTAAGAGTAAATTGAAATATGCATTACCTCATTACAGGGCACCCTTAATTGCTTGCTTCTCTTATTTAGCATGGACACTACTTTAATAGATATTGGAAATGACACATGTATCTTTAAAGGGGTGAAAGACTGCATACGGTACCATCTGGATTCATAAAAACATTACAATTAATAGCAAACCTATATGGGTAAGGATTATTTATGGGAGGATATACATTGTTGCTCATAACCATAAAATCAGTGTGATTCACATTAATGGACATACTGGTTATTTGTATAATGAGCAGACTGAATACTTAAGTGAATAGGTTCTTGAGTTCTAGTCCTTCATTAAGACCCATGTGGCTTACTGTTCAATTATACAAAAAGCTGTGCACTCAAGAGCCACAGATTAAATGCATTGAGCTCCAGAGGTCCTAATGATGAACTAGAACTCCATGAGCTATTCACTGAAATCCTCAATCAGAGAATGAGTATGCAGGGACTTACTGCACTTTGGTGACCTCTGCACTCCTCCACCAACATCTGTTCCATCAATAATTGGCACAGTAAGATCTAAGAGTTAAATACGGCACCATGGTAAAATATGTGTATTGTGAATTGGTGCTTATTCTCTGTTACAAAATGAGTATATTGTGGGAAAAAGAAGACGCAACTGGAATTTCCATCCAAGTTTGCCTAAAACCTATAGTGTGGAAAAAAAAAACCAAATTAAGTAGCATTATGGCACACAATTCTGTGAATTAGCAGCTCCACCATTTTGTATGTGACAGCAATCTCACTCTGTGAGAGTGCTGAATTTGCAGTTAACAACAGGGTGTGATGGCATACTATATCAGTATTGCCCAAAGAACACGTCCATTAAAGCATCAGCCTTAATGATCAGAATTTCATTGCTTTTTTGAGTTTGAGTGTCAGAAATTTAGTAGGTTTTGTAACATTTCAGATATGTCTAAGAAGTCTCCATGGAACATATGAAACTGTAAGTTTTTTTGTCTATGGAATTTCATAACTTTTTCATAATTTATTAACCATCAGGGTTTTGAGGAGCAAATTAGGCCACTTGCAGGGGAGAAGTGCAACAAAATGGAACACTAGTGTGGGTGGAGGAGGATACTGCACACAGGAGATGTTTTGAAAGTGCAGAGGGAGAGACTGTTGCGGGTGCAGGCTGCAGGTGTGCAGGGCAGTGGCAGCAGCGGGGGTGTGGGGCAGTGCACGGGGCATCAGCAGGCGATAGGTAGGCTCACTGGCACTGGGCATGCACCTAAGAAATCAAATCAATAAGACATAGATGAATGGACTATCAGTGAGATCCATCCATGCATCTGTTATAAATTGAATATGTGTAATATAAATAAAGACTTGCCTCCTCCCCAAAGCACAACCAGCCCAGGGCACTTCACTGTCAGTTCTGGTTGTGAAAATACAGGGGACTAAAAGCATAGGGGTATTTAGCACAACCAGCACTATTCATTTTGGAGTCAGTCCTGGTTGTCAAAATACAGGGGACAATATACAAAGAGGTCCCCTGTATTTAGCACCACCAGCACTGGGCTCAGTTGAGCCAGTCTTAGTTTTGGAAGTACAGGGGACAAAAAGAGTTGGGGTCCCCCGTATTATCCATAACCAGCACCAAGCTCTTTCTAGCGGGGGACAAATAACACAGCTAGGGGAACCCTTTCACTGGGTCCCCCAGGAAAAGCATTACCCCTGACCACTAGTCAGCCCAGGCCCCCTCTCCAGGGCACCCAGGCCTAGGCTGATAGTCTGGGGCTATCCCCAGCACCCATGGGCAATGGGTGCCTGGTTGATTGTGTAAGGTGACACACTCACACACCCCAAGCACAACCAGCCCCAGGCTTTACACTTCCGGTCCTGGTTGTACATATACAGGGGACAAACAACATAGGGGTCCCCTGTAAATAGAGCAACCAGCACCAGGCTATTTAGAATGCTTGCCAAAATACAGGGGACAAATGACATAGGGGTCCCCTGTATGTAGTGCAACCAGCACTGGGCTCTGAGCTGGTCCTGGTTTTGGAAATACAGGGGAAAAAAAATGAGTAGGTTTCCCATGTAAATTCAAGAACCAGCACCAGTCCCTTTCTAGAGGGGGTAATGCCACAGCCAGGGGAGCCCTTTCACCAGGTCCCCCAGCCAAAGCATTACCCATGACCACTAGTCAGCTAAGTTCAGGTATACCTGGGGAGCTGGAGAACCCCCAATAAAGGGGGTCTCCCTTTCCAGGGCACCCAAGTCCTAGGCTGATGGCCCAGAGCTATCCCTGGCACCCTTGGGCCAGTGGGTGCCAGGTTGATTATGTATAGTGTGGTGCATTTTATGATAGTAAAAATATTGGGCCTGATTCAGACCCACTCGCAAGCGGCTGTCCGCTCGCAAGAGGGTCGATGGTGTGCACTGCGCATGCGCACGACGGAGGGAGCTCCGTCGTGCGCATGCGCCAGACACGACGAGCGAAGGACTTTCCTTCGCTCGTTGTGTCTGATCAAAGGGGGCGTGCTGTCGATGGTGATTGACACGCCCCCTTTGGTGGGCGTGCCAGGGGCGCGCCTTCCAGACAGAGGCGTTCCCAAGGGAACGCCTACCATCAGAAGCCGGCCCCACTGACATCACTAGTGATGTCAGTGGGAGTGATTTTGGCTCTGATAGAGCCAAAATCACTCCAGGGCTTGTGGTCGAAAACACCGACCACAGGCTTCTGGTTGCACTGGCGATGGTCGCGATGGTCAAGACCATCGCGACCATCATCCTGCACGCTCGTATGAGCTGTGGGTGGTGACCCACAGCTATACGAGCGTCCAGGAGGACGCTCCATTTTTATGGAGGACGGCCCTCATTCAGAGTGAGCGCTCTGCTCAGAGTGCCCGGCTCTGAATGAGGGCCATTGTCTTCTGCTGTGGAACTACAGGTCCCAGCAAGCCTCCCCCGCATTCTGGTACTTGGAGAACCACAAGTATTAGCATGTGGGACATTACGGGCCTGCTGGTACCTGTAGTTTCACAGTAAAAGAAATATTAAAACAAACACAAAACACACACCGTTGACAGTAAAACTTTATTAAAACATACATGCATATACATATGTACACACACACTGGGCCTGATTCAGAGCCGGACGCTCTGAATCAGGGCTGGCCATCTGGATTTTCAGAATGGCCTTGCATAGCTGTGGGTGACCACCCACAGCTATAGCAAGCGGCCATGGTGATGGTCGCGATGGTCAAGACCAATGCGACCATCGGGCTTGCGATGAGACCCTTGTGGTAGGTCTCGTTGCCGCAAGTCCTAGAGTGCTAACAGAGCCGAAAGCACTCCCACTGACATCACTTGTGATGTCAGTGGGGCCGGCCCCAGATGGAAGGCATTCTCATGGGAATGCCTCCGTCTGGGCAGCCATGCCCCCAGCCCGCCCACCAAAGGGGGCGTACTGTCACTCAACATTGACAGCATGCCCCCTTTGGTACGAGACGGTTTGCCTGACGCTATCCGGGTCTCGTGCATGCGCACGATGGAGCCGGCTCTGTCATGCGCATGCACACTGGGCCACCATTGACCAACTTGCGAGTGCATAGAGCTCGTGAGCGGGTCTGAATCAGGCCCACTATCTCATACATACATATACACACACATATCTATCTATATATGTTAAAAATGACAATAGCATGGGCACTATCCATCATGACTGTGTGTGATGTCTTCACTTAGTCCCTAGACTTTTCAGCAGGCCCACTATGGAGGAGGACACGAAGTGTATGTGTGGTGGGGGGTCACAGGTGCTGCGAGGGATGATGGGATTGCCACCTGGAGGGGTTTGGGGGTGCTGTGCAGTGTGGGTGGGTGCCACAGAGGGTGCTGGGAGGGTCGGGGTGTTGAACAACAGGGGAGGAAACCAAGGGGAGAGTAGAGGAGCAGGAAGGAAGCAGGATGGGTGAGGAGCTTGGAGCTAGTTACAGGGGGATTCGAGCAAGGAGGAGGAGCACTGGCCCCTGCATGTCACAGTGTGACCCAGTAATTGCATTTGGAAGGGGGAGGAGGAAGGTGTCAGTGGACAGGGCTTTGGCTAGATGGCTGCACAGCAGTTTAAAAAGTTTTAATAGGTGCTACTGCCCAATTTTTTCTATCCCTGATCCCGGGCTCCTCTGACCCTCAGGGCGCGGTATGGGTGTCCCCTTTGTCCCCCGGCCTGAGTTCAAGCCCTGGGATGACCATTTTTTAATGACAGTCTGTTGTTGTCTGTTACAGAAATACATAATGATTGGTAAAATAAAGAGAGAGAGAGAGAGAGAGAGAGAGAGAGGGATGTGCATAGACCCCCATGTTTTGGTTTTGTTTCTAATTCATTACGGTGTTTTGGTTTTGGATTTGGTTTTGGCTTATTCACCCTTAAGTGTTTTGATTCAGATTCGGTTTTGGTTCAGTTTTTTGGATTCCTTAAAAATCGATGAAAATTGATTTAAAAAAATGATAAAAATCGATTAAAAAGTCAATAGAACAGCTAAAATTATGTGATTTGGACATGTTAACATGCAATCCATAACCTGACTTCGTTTTAAATTCAAGTTCTGAACTAACTGCAGAACTGAACCAGGACTCAGGGCCTGATTCAGAGCCGGACGCTCTGACAAGAGCGCTCGCTCTGAATCAGGGCCCTCCTACCTAAAACTGGAGTGGCCTCCTGGCCGCTCGCATAGCTGTGGGTGACCACCCACAGCTTATGCGAGCAGCCAAACTGATGGTCGCGATGGTCAAGACCATCGCAACCATCGGGCTTGCGATGAGACCCTGCGGCATTGTCTTGCTGCTGCAAGCCCAGGAGTGCTTTTGGCTCTATCAGAGCCAAAAGCACTCGCACTGACATCACTAGTGATGTCAGTGGGGCCAGCCCCAGACGGTAGGCGTTCCCATGGGAACACCTCCGTCTGGGCAGCAACGCCCCCGGCATGCCCACCAAAGGGGGCGTGCTGTCACTCACCATCAACAGCACGCCCCCTTTGGTGCGAGACCCATACCGACGGCTTGGCCATCGCTATGTGGGTCTCGCACATGCGCACAATGGAGCTCCCTCCATTGTGCGCATGCGAACTAGGGCACCATCGACCCACTTGCGTGCATTCAGCGCTCGTGAGCAGGTCTGAATCTGGCCCTCAGTTCAATTCAGAACTGCAAAGTGATTCAATTTGACTCGGAACCTCTAAGTTTGAGTGTGTTCGTATTTCAGGAAATCTGAACCACACATCTCTCTCTTTTTTTCTCTCTCTCTCTTTATGTATAGTAAGAATCTGCTTACAAATTAATGACTCTTTACACTGATTGGCTTAGTCAGATGGCTTCTTTAGTTATTACAAATGTTATAACAGCACATCCGTATACAGTATATGAGATGGCTTCCTGACACTAGCTTTGCCCCACCAGCCCTGGCTATCGTCTGGCTGCTACTTAGCATCAGTAGCCCTGCCCACTGGATTCCACAATCCTTTTATCCTTCACACACTTCAGAGCAATCACACCCATGTAGTGCAGCTGCATCTAAAACATTTCCTGCAGGAGGCAGCAGGATCCTTAACCTCTAAGTCCAAGGGAGTGAGTTCTGTTCTGTACAGCCAGTGAGATTGTTTTGGTGATCAAATGGGAAGATTGTGGGCACTGAGTGGGATGTGGGAGCCACATAACTGCTCAAACCTCAGTTGCATAGACTTCATGTGTGTATTCCAATGAGCACACAATTCTGTGAATTAGCAGCTCCACCATTTTGTGAGTGACAGCAATCTCATTATGTGAGAGTGCTGAATCTGCAGTTAACCACATTGTGTGATGGCATACCATATCTGTATTACACAAGGAGCACGTCCGTTATGGTGTCAGCCTTAATGATCGTAATTTCATTGCTTTTTAAAGTTTGAGTGGCAGAAAATCAATAGGTTTTGTGAAATTTCAGATCATGTCTAAGCAGCCTTAATGGGACATGTGAAACCATAAGATTTTTTGTCTATGGAATTTCATAGCTTTTTAAAAATGTATTAACTTTCAGGGTTTGGATGAGCATACCGGGCCATCTGCATGGGATAAGGGCAACAAAATGGTACGCTAAAGCAGGTGAAAGAGGGGACAGCACACTGGAGGTTGGTTTGGGAGGTGCAGAGTGCGAGACAGCTGTAGGCGTGTGGGGTAGTGGCAGCAGTGGTGGTGCAGAGCAGTGCAAAGGGGGCATCAGTGGGTGAAAGAGTGCTCACTGGTAGTGCATAGGCACCTGAGAAAATCAAATCAATAAGTCACAGATGCACGAATGCAGCAGTGAGATCCATCTATGCATCTGTTAAAAATTGTATGTGTAAAAAAAAGGCGTAGTCCCACCCCCTAGAAGACAACCAGAACTGGGCTTTGGAGCCCCAGTACTGGTTGTGCTAAATACCGGGGACAAATGATGTAGGGGTCCCCCGTATTAAGCACAACCAGCACCAGGCTTTTCAGAACCAGTCCAGGTTGCCAAAATATTGGGGACAAATGATGTAGGGGTCCCCCGTATTTAGCGCAACCAGCACAGGGCTTTGAGCCAGTCCTCATTCTGGGAATACAGGGGCTAAAATGCGTAAAGTACCCCTGTATTTACCGGAGCCAGCAGTGGACTCCTTCTAGCGGGGGGATGATGCCACAGCTAGGGGAGCCTTTTCACTGTGCCCCCCAGCCCCAGCATCACTCCTGACTGCTAGTCAGCCCAGACCAGGGATCCCTGGGGAGATGAGGGCCCCCCATTGAAGGGGTCCCCCTCTCCAGGGCACCCCAGGCCCAGGCTGATAGCTCAGGGCTATCCCCAGCACCCCTGGGTGGTGGGTGCTGGGTTAATTGTGTTGTGCATATGAAAATATAAATATTGTCTTTTGCAGTAGTACTACAGGGCCCAGCAGACATCGCTGCATACTGGTACTTGGAGAACCACAAGTACCAGCAGGCAGGGCATTAAGGGCCTGCTGGCACCTATAGTACCCCTGCAAAATAAATATTAAAATAAAACAGACACCTGGAGCACGGCAGCCATTAAGCACTTTTGCATGGCCACCGCCCATCCAGGGCTTCCTCTGCATCTTCATGCTTCAGCTGGTCTCTCCAGATCCCCGGCCAATGACTGAATGGATGGGGTCTCATGCTGGCTATATTTAAGCCAGCTGAGGGGGCGGGACAATGACATTGCAAGCCGTAGTTGGCTCGTGGTGGCCATCTTTGAATTTCAAAAATGTCACTGAGGCACCATTTTTGAAAAGATCACATTCGGTTCTCACCATTGAAGTCAATGGTGAGAACAGCTCATTGGATGAGAGGCAGAAAGCTCGCCTCATCAGCCAATGAGCGCTCTGCACCGGGATTTCTGTACTGAAATCCCAGGTGGAGCTGTCATTCAGGCAGTAGTGTTCTTAGAGAACACAACTAGTGTGCGAGGGTCTGGTATCTCTGGGGTTATTTCTGCCAAGACCCTGGTTTGTGTGAAGAGGACCTGATCCACGCATAGGAGGAGGTGAGTATGGAATTTTTATTACAGGTACTCCCCATTGGATTATCTACTGGAGAAGAGGACAGAATGGCTTCAGGAATACTAGGTAAGTATGTGAAATAGTGTGTGCATGTGTGAGTACATGTGTGTGTGCATGTTTGTTTTAGTAAAAGTTAACTTTTCTATGGTGTGCTGCGTGTTTTTTTAATATTGCTTTTGCTGTTGAACTAAAAGTACCAGCATGCCCATAATGCCCCGCATGCTGATACTTGTGGTTCTCCAAGTACCAGCATGCGGGGGAGGCTTGCTGGGAACTGCAGTTCCACAGTAAAAGACAATATTTATATTTTCATATGCACCACAGTTTACATAATCAACCTGCCACCCATCACCCAGGGGTGCTGGGGATAGTCCCGGGCTATCAACCTGGGCCTGGGGTTCCCTGAGAAGAGGGACCCCCCAACTCCACAGGGATCACTGGCCTGGGCTGACTAGCGGTCAGGGGTGATGCTGTGGCTTGGGGGCCCAGTGAAAGGGCTCCTCTGGCTGTGGCATCACCCCCCCTGCTAGAAGAAGTCCGGTACTGGTTCTGGTAAATACAGGGGGACCCTATGCATTTTTCCCCCTGTATTCCCAGAACCAGGACTTGCTCAGAGCCCTGTGCTGCTTGCGCTAAATACGGGGGACCCCTACATCATTTGTCCCCTGTATTTTGGCAACCAGGACTGGTTCTAAAAAGCCTGGTGCTGGTTGTGCTTAATACAGGGGACCCCTATGTCATTTGTCCCCTATATGTAGCACAACCAGTACTGGGGCTCCAAAGCCCGGTGCTGGTTGTTTTCTGGAGGGTGGGGCCATGCCATTTTTTAAAATTAAACACAGAAGCAGGTATCATGGATCTACCAGATCCGAGCCTACATTCTGTGTGCTGCTATCTCCCCTGGGTCCTAATGCCTCCCCACCGCCATCCGCACTTCTGCCCGCACCACCGCCACTAAATCCCGCTACTGTCCCCAAGTTCTGGCCACAGCTAACACCCGCAACCCCCCCATGCCTTTCCACTGGCTCCCACTGCAGCTAACGCCAGCTTCTTTCCTCCAAGCCCACCACCGCTAAAGCCCGCAAACAATGGCCATCTTGGTGCACCCAAGTGAAGCCACAGTTAATACACCTGCTGGAGGCTCCTACTGCTGCTGCGCAACAAGTTGAAAAGTCCTATCTCTACAATGGCGCATTCTTGTGGTAAAAGTTTAAAAAACTGTAACTTTATAATTTACCTCAACCTCAAAAGCACGTACCCTGGCACAATAGCTACCTAATAAAACAAACCCCAAGTCTAAATTCCACCCCTACCCTGCCTTCCCAAAAAAAAAACATAGACTACAGCAGAAATGTGTTCCTAATTGAGAATATCAGAAAAAAGTGACAGTTGGAGCTTTAGATTACTCCCAAATCCTCAGCAGAGGCACTTGGAGACTTGTCAGAATGAATAATTAATTTATGTAAACTTTTTACATGATACCACACCAACATTTCGGGACACACCCGTCCCTTTGTCAAGGTATAACAGCAAATAAGTAATAAACATAACTCACCTTAAATAAGAAACGAAAAGCCCGCCAAGCATGAACTGTGCAGTGCACCGAGAGGAAGAAAAAACCCGGTGGACATCGCGTCCACTGTGAGTGACCTCAGGGCACCGTCTACACTACGTTGTCATGGCAACCCAGATGCCCTGCGTCGTAGACATAGAGAAGAGTGATGAGAACACCCCCACCACTATAAGACATATAAAAATGTATACCAAATAGTTAACATAAAGCAAGGTAATAGGAATCAGATGTAATCATGTATAATCATATATATTAACCGACCGGGATTTGGATCATAGGTATTGAATAAAAAAATAGCAAATAACAATAAAATGAAAATATTGAAGAGAATTGACTCGAGAAAGATGCACAGAAAGAATTTAAAGAGATATAAAGAGATGTATAATAGAGGGATCAGTGGATCTGTGCCACTCAAGGGTGAGACTGTTGCAGTCCTGAATCATGTATATGTAATATAGGTTAATGAACATAATGTAATGGCCCCATAATTTCACATATAATGATGAGCTAAATGCAGATTACTAGATAAAATAGGGGTCTATAAAACAAAGTACCAAAAGTATGTGTCGAAGCACCTTAAACTAATATGTTCAAGTGCAAGTGAATATATGTAAAATATGTGTACATGTAGAGAATATATGTGTCAGTGCACAGTGTGGACAGGATTTGTTATAACTGAGTTGTGCATCAATATTGTAAACTAATAAACTAAATACCAATGTGTTTCTATAACCTCATAAGGTGAAGTTATGTAATGTACAGATGAGTGTTGAAAAAAGTAAAAAGTGAGAAAGTGAATAAACAAAACCCAAATCGTTGTGCCTCTAGTGCCGTGAAAAAAATACTGAAAAGCAAGTATAAAAAGTGACTAGAACACCAATATTTATATTTAAATAGACCCATATATATTTAAAATGTCATTTAAAAATGCTCCACTGAATTTTTTCATTGAGTCCTTGTGGGCTCATGGTGTTCAAGGTGAAGATCCATCTTGCCTCTGCTTGAAGTAACTTTCCCTCACGTTCTCCTCCTCTAAGGCTCTTGGGGACATGGTCAATAAGTTGATACCGGAATTCGCTGAGTTTATATCCTTTTTCAGCAAAGTACCTTGCCACTGATTGGTCTGACGGCTTCCCCTGCAGCGCAAATTTTATGGATGATCTGTGGAGAGCCATTCTCTCCCTTGCTGTCCTAGTGGATTTGCCCATAAATGCCAAGCCGCAGGGACATGTAATCAAGTACACTATGAAAGCTGATGTACAGGTCAGAAAATTGTTAAATACTATAGGTTTTAATGGAAATTGGTTGTTGAAAGGTCTGGCCTGTTGTCATATGGTTACATGTAGTGCATTTTAAACATTTGTAACATCCCAGAGCTTTGCTTAAGAATTTCAATGACTTGCGAGCATTATCCTCTTGTTCAAAGTCTGTAATGTCCGTATGGACCACTATGTCTTTGATGTTTTTTCTCTGGTGTGGCAGGACATAGGTCTTTACTTCTTTAAACATGTTAAACTTCTGTCAGTGGAGATAATAGGCCACAGGGCTCTCATAGCTCTGGGTATGACTGGACTTGATGTATTATATTTATTGACAAACAGAATGATGGAATCCAGTTTTGTCCTGAAAGATGTAAGCAAGTTGCACCGCGGCATTTTCAACACTTCACTTTTGTGTTTATTGAGGAGTTTGGATTCGTATCCCCTTTCCAAGAATTTGAGCACCACTTTGTCCAGTGCTGTCTCCAATTCCAACTGATTACTAGTTATTCTGGCTACCCTGATCATTTGTGACCTGGGTAAGCCTCTGATAAGTGCCAAAGGGTGGTGGCTATTGGCTCTCAATAATGTGTTCTTCTCAGTGGGCTTTACATATACTTCCATCTGTATTCAATTATTGCAAATCTAAGTAATTTAAACAAGACTCATTCGATTGGTATGTAATTTTAATTGGGGAGTTCCTGGTGTTGATGCATTTAATAAGCGTTTGTAATTTCTCAATCCCAACAGTCCATAAAAGAACACATCATCTATGTATCTAAAATATTTAAAGATGTATCTGGCAACGTCAGGATCAGAGAAGAACATGTCTTGTTCCTCTTGAAACTTAAAAACGTTGGCAAAAGAGGGAGATACATTACTACCCATGGCTAATTTGGCGATAGAACTTGCCATTAAATAAGAAAGAGTTCCTAGTTAAGGTGAGTTCTAATACTTTAAGAAACAAATCCAGGTCAAGTACTTTCATATTTTCTTTAATCAAGAATTTTCTCATGGCCTCTAGTCTCTGCTTTGATGGATACTAGTTTTCAAGCTGCATATATTTATGGTGAATATGATGGCACAGTTGGGCACTGTATCAATAGAGTTGATGCTGTTTAGAAAATCCATGGTGTGCTTAACTTTGTTTTGTGATAAGTGGTTGTATAATATTGTCCAGAAACATGGAGATGGGCTGAAATATAGAGTTGCGGGCCAAAATGATGGTTCTCCCTGGTGGTCTAGGCACATCTTTGTGTATATTAGGGACCGTAAATTGTATCAGTACCATTGGGAAGTCTTGTTTTAGGGCTTGGCAGAGTTTCTTGGAAATAAAGCCATCCAGTTCAGCTTCATGTAATATATTATCCATCTCTATTTTAAAAGCTTCTGAAGGGTCCGCTGGTAGTATTTTGTGGGTGTTGCTGTCAGATAATTGTTTATATACTTTGTCTTTGCAGTCAGACAGATTCAGTATCACTACTCCACCCCCCTTATCGGCGGGTCGGATGACAATGTTGCGGTACGAACCCAGGTTTTTGAGCACATGCCATTCAGAGCGGGATAGATTGTAATTCCTATTGGTGGCTGCAGATGAGTATTTAATCATCGATTCATCCAGCAAGTGCACAAATGATTTGAACCTGACGCCAGAAATATTGTACAGCAGGACAATACCACATACAGTGCATAAAATTTGCTTCCTGTATGCCACATTTTCTACATAATCCTGAATCTATTAATCCCATCTGAAAACTTCTATGAGGTGAAAAATATCCATTGTGAAAAATCTTATAATATATTTTTCTATACATTGAGGAAGACATAACATGCGTTGAATATTCAAATGTATCTAATACCGTGTTAATAGACACGTGAGGAAAAATATGTGTCCATGTAGATATCCCTCTTATATTTTTCATCAAATCTAAAGGGGAGTGTTTTTGTATACTTAAGACAGTTCTTCGTGGTATGTCCACCATTGTTTTTATATTTGTGATACCTTTAGTATGCCAGATTTGAAAAGGCTCTCTAGCTTTACCATTTTGAAAATCCAAATTTTTTATAAATTGAATTAATAATGACCATTGGCTGTTTAAGCCTTTCCTTTTTCTAGTTTATTTCCAAACAGTCCAGGCCGACATAAGCAATGGATTTTGGGCAACTTCTTCTGAATTTTTCAGTTTAAAATTATGCAAGAAAGATAATAGATTTTTTTACGGCAGAAAATATTGATCTATTTCTGTATTCGTGTATAATTCCGTGTGGAGTATCCAATACCGAATATATATCTAAATATATAAGCATGACTATAATTTTTTATGTCCGGGAAATTTATACCTCCACTATTTGGGGTTTGTTGTAATTTAATCAGTCCTATTTTTAATCTTTTGTTTTGCCATATGAAGTTCCTGAATGTTGAATTTATTAATTTTTCATCCTTTTTTGTTAGTAATATAGGGAGCATCTGTAATGGGTATAATATTCTAGGAAATTTAATCATCTTTAATAAGTGTATTCTGCCTATATAAGACAATACCAGATGTCTCCATTTTTTCATTCCTACCAATGCTTCACTAATTGTCCTTGACATATTCAAACTATAGAGATCATGGATAGTCCTGGGTATTATTCCCAATTATCTTATCGATTTCTGCTCCCATGTTATATGAAATGTATCACTCCATTGTGGTTGTTTCTGCGGGTCCAATAACATGGCGTTAGACTTATTTTGGTTTATTTTGAACCCTGATACTTTCTCCTATTTTTCAAATTTATCCAATATTGCTTCCAAGGTAGGCTCTGGTGAGGAAATACACAAGAGCAGATCATCTGCAAATGCCATAATTTTTACCTCATTTGACCCCAACTGCATACCCCACATTCCCAATTAATTATCAAAGATGTAGTTGGGTTTGAGTAGAGATATTGGAAAAGCCCCGAAAATTAATCCCCAAATGCCCTCAAATATTCTCAACAAATGATTCCATTATATGGTGTCATATGCTTTCTTAGCATCAAGACTGAGAAGCATATCTTGGTTAGTTTTTGGGTTAGGGGAAGCTGATATAATTGCCACTAGTGCCGTCCGCACTCCCTTGACTGAATACCGATCATGTGTAAAACCTAACTGATGTGACATTAGTATATGAGGCAGTAAGGTCTGAATTCGACTTGCTATCATTTTAAAATCTTGGTTTAATAAGGTAATAGGTCGGTAAGAGGAGACTAATTCAGGGTATTTTCCTGGTTTAGGAAGCACTATTGTGTGTGCCTTATTAAAGTGAGGATATGGGATATGTTGTTTATAAATCCCTTTATAAAGCTTGGTAAGTATTGGAATCAATTGTGATTTCATAATCTTGTAATATCCCCCCGTAAACCCATTTGGGCCCTGTGATTTATTATTCTGAAGTTTATTTATCACTGTTACTTCCATTTCCTCAATATCTCTATTCAAAAACTATCTCTGTGCCTCTGACAATTTAGGTAGCTTGGCCTCTGATAACAATTCATTATGCACAATCGTGTCAATGGTAGCAGCAGTATATAACTTTTTATAATATAAATTAAATTGTGTCAGGATATCAGCTGTCTTATGTACTTTCCTATTCACATTTATATCTTTTATTACTGTTATATGTTGTTTTGTTCTCTGCAATCTGGTCATGTTAGCCAGCATTTTCCCTGCTTTATTTCCCCATCTATAATAATGATTTGTCATGTAATCAGATTTCAATTGGGCATTTACTGTTAGGAAACTTTCTATTAGTTTTCTTTTCTGTTTATATTCTAACAGGTTATCTTCTGACATGTTATTTTTATATTTTTGATATGCCTCATACATAGATTGATGTAATAGATCATATTAATTATTATATTCTAGTCTCCATTTAGCTTGATAACCTATAAGTTGCCCCCTTGTTACTGCTTTTGACATTGCCCAAAAAAGTGGCGATTCCTCCCTATGTTCCATGTTATCATTTTCCAACTCTTGCCATTTTGATATTAAATATTGACCAAAATGTTCTGAATGGATCAGTGCTGATGGGAATCGCCAGAATTCTGTTGTTGTTGTATTATTTTTAGTAAAGAAATGAATAGAGATTGGGGCATGGTCTGAAATAAGGATTTCATGGATATTTGCCTTTGATATTTTGGCCATCATTTGACCAGAGAGCAGAAGATTATCTATCCTCGAAAAGGATCTATGGACATGTGAATAAAATGTATATGATTTTTCCCCCTAATTCAAAACTCGCCAGACATCATGTAAATTAATGTGTAATTAATGTAAAGTAATGTGTAATTAAGCTTTATGCAGTGTACTGGGAGAACCGATATTATAGATTGTAAACTACAGTACTAAGAAGAGAGAGCTAATCCTGCCACCCTGGCTGGTTTTACAGATGAATAAAAGCTTCTCTTCAAAGACAATTACCCCATGCAAAAGGACATTTATTTAGGGTGAATATCTTGCTTTGTACTTTTGGGTGATTCTATCATTCTATGGTATATAGAGAGCGCCTGACTCTTGGTGTAACTATCTGTTTTTCTGTGCGCTATTTTTGGGTAAATTAGTGGCTGTATACCTATTTACACTAATTGTGGCTGCACTCTATATTTTATTGCGCATATTTGTCTATATATATATCTTCTGCTAGTTCTATCATTCATCCATTTTAGTCAAAGTTGCTGCAAACATGTTAAATTTTAGAATTCAAACAATAAGAAGGGTGGATCAGTGTGCAAAAGACCAGCAGCAAGTCAGTGATATCTATGGAAGGTATTCCCACACTTTCACCATGTGAAAACTGAATGCAAAGAGGGTATAGAAATCATATAACCTGCGCTTGATTGTATGAAAGTCCAGATATCTCTGTTTTAGCAGAGTCCTTCAATATTCTAATACATATATGGCATCTTATCAATTCATAGGAATATGTATTCTCTCATGTCTCCTGCAGACTTTTCCCACAAGAGATAGAGAAATTGCACATATAGTGAAGCACAATTTATTTTCACAAAAACACAATAAAACAATATGGCATAAGTATCATGTATGGGTATTCCCAAAAGTGACTGCAAAGATAACAATTACCGGATGGATGCAAGAACTGTCAACGGGCAGTTCTTTACAGAGCATGTGGTGTAAAACATCAGTGTCAGTCCCGGGCACTCTACTTGTTCAGCTCCAGTGCAATAGTCCAGGAAATCGGGATCCTTGTTAGCCACCTAGGTTCTCCACGTCCGTACAGCAGACGCGTTTCGACCACCATTCTGGGGTCTTTTTCAAGGTGAGTCATGATTGTGAATGCCATCCATAACAACCTTCTCTCCTTATAAACCGCCCCCTACCCAATCGGATCCATGCGGGCACAGCTGATCTCTATACACAGATCTACTACAAAGTCCATGATCCTTTGCTGTGCCAGCCCCATCCAGAAGCCCAAACCTAACGTCATTTCTGGAGTTGTCATGGAAACCAGTATACTTTCTCACTAATGTTCGTTCATAGATCATAACGCACTATTATCCTTTAGTTTCAACTCGCGATATGTCATTTCCGTATTTTAATATTGGATTACAAAACCTCCATTAGTTGTCATGGATACAGTAACTGGTTTCAGGAAATCAGGAAAGTGACTAGAGTGCTTGAATAAAGTGCAATAAGACAAACAATAGTGCCTATAAGAACCATTTTATCTAGAAATCGAGATTTAGACCTCCTGGGATTAACGTACCCAGTTGAAAGATGCTTTTCATTTCTGCCTTAGCCAATTGTTTGGCCAAGTAATTTCTACGCCAATGTAGTTATAAATTCTGTTAGGCCCATGAAGCGTTTAATATCCGCTGTATTACTATTATGACGTTGTTTAAAATGGTTTGATAGAGCATGGCTCTCAAGTTCTTTGTGAACATTTCTAAGGTTCTTCCCGATATGGACTTTGAGAGGCCTCCAGGTTCTACCTATATAAAATAGGTTACAACTGCACTCTACTGCATATATCACAATCTTTGTGTTACATGTGATAAAATCTCGAATTGCCATTTATAGTTACTTCTGTAATTTTATTATGCCCATCTCCCTTTATCCCCTTGCATCCTATACAGAATCCACATAGAAAAAAACCCATGTGACTTAATACCACCAGAGTTAGGTATACTAGGCAAAGCACTCCTTACTATGTGGGAACCTATATTGGGAGCTCTTCTATAGATACATTTGGGTGTTTTTGGGAGGTGGGGACTCAGAACAGGATCTTTCTGCAAAATTCCCCAATGTTTGTTTAATGTTTTTCTATATATTTATAATGACTGCTGAATGAAGTTATAAATGACCATTCGACAGAAGGGGGTTTGTCTACATTCTTTGTTTTGTTTTTTAGCAGATCTTCCCTGGGTATCTTTTCTACTTCTTCTTTTGCTTTTGTAATGTAAGTAGAAGAATAGCCTGATGCCATAAACTTGGCCTGCATATCTCTAGAAACATATGTATATATTCCATTTTGGAACAAGGCTGTAATATAACAAAATGTGGAAAATGTGAATACTGAGAATACTTTCCGGATACACTGTATATGCAATTTCTCTATCTCTTTTGGGAAAACTCTGCCGGAGACGTGAGAGAATACATATTCCTATGAATTGATAGGATTCCATATATATATATTAGAATATTGAAGGACTCTGCTAAAACAGATATATCTGGTCTTTCATACAACCAAGCGCAGGTTACATATTAATTTTAGAGACTGAGAAATGATCTGTTAAAAAAGCCTATTCTAATACTAACAAAGGATTGAATTATGTGATGATGATTTGAGTTCTTTTTTTAAAATATTAGAACTAATTATGTTGAAGGAGAATAAGATCTGGTGGGAATTGGTCACTATGGAACAGTATCAAGCTGACAATTTAGTTCCAAAGGGCCTAAAAATTCTAAAAACCCCTTCTTTTGAATCCTCAGATCATATGTTTAAAAAAGAATGGGATGCCATTCTTGATGCTTGCTCCCATTCCCTGATTGATCTCATCATTAGGGAAAGTAGAAGCATTCTTTCTAAACTAAATGAAGAGATTAACACGTTACACATACATACAGCCTTTTAAAGACTTAGAGGATTTTAGTGAATTAGAGAAAAAATTGCTGAAGAAAATTAATAAATATACTAGAGATTTAAGGAAGAAAAAACAAAAAAATACAAAAGGGATATAGGATTATCCGCCATTGAAGTAATTATAGATCCTTCTCCCCAATAGATGGAGGTTACTCCAAATCACAGAATTTTTTTTTGTTGTAAATAGGGAGATTGCTCCCAAAAAAACCCTTATAAAAATATACAAACTAGAAGGTTACCCATTTGGAGGAAAAAAACTAGGAATGAACAACAGAAAAATTAAGATTATGACATCTCATCAAATTTTAATACTAGACAGACATATTGGAGAAATCGTGATCCTAAGTTCAATTATAGAAACACTTGGGAAGATACCCATATTAAAAGGGGAAGAACTTATTCTGGTAGAGAGACCTCCCAGGATACATACATATAATAGATTCTCAGTTTTGGGAGAGGAGACAGAAGAACCTAGGACCCTTGATAGATCTTTTTTAGAGTGGGACCCCAGAACCCAGAGGAAAAGCAGATTATAATTAACACAAATAAATGTAAAAGGGGAAAGAGAGGAGGAACTAGAAGAAAACAAAAGAATATAAACAAAAGGTCTGCCATTAGACAAGATATATCAGATGTTGAAAATCAAACTGAGGGAAATTTTTTAAATTTGTCTGAAAGAGCCCTTACGGAATACGAAATGAGAGTTTTACAAAAGGGGCTCAAATTTGCACCTTCGAATAAACCTAGTTCTTTTTATGTCTTATGGACGTTCAAAAATGTATCTGTAAGCTCACTATGAAACATTTTTTTCTCACTAAAGAGAGAGAGGAGAGAACTCTGGACACACCCTTGTAAAGATCTGTGTTTAGACCTCCCTCCACTTTCTATCCCACACAATCTAAAGGCAGCTGTCTGGACTGTTTTAATAAAATAGTAGCAGAAGCGATAAGACAGATTACAGAGAAAACCACAGATAAAAAGAAAATCCATCTTAATGTCACTAAAAAGGAATTTGAGGCAGTAAAATCGTTGAGAGATTATAAGGATCTCATTATCAATCCGGCTGATACAGGAGGAGGGGTGGTCCTTATGAAAAAAGAAGTATATATGCAGGAAATTTACAAACAGCTCAGTAATGGTGTCACCTATCAAAAACTAAAAAGTGACCCCCACCTTGAGGTTCTCAAAGGCCTTATTAGATTTAAGCATGAGTGCTTTACATAATAAATTATTACAAAAAGCGAATTTGATTTACTTAGTATAAAAGAGCCCTCCATACCTACTATATACGTGCTTCCGAAAGTACATAAGGACCTCCTCCCTTCTCCTGGGGAAACCGATAATTTCAGGGGTTGCAATAGTCTTACCAGCAACCTGTCAGCCATGGTAGATTTTCATATGTAGCCTCTTGTAAAGAATACAAAGGCATATCTTAAAGACACAGGTGATGTCCTCAGAAAACTCAATAATTACACTTGAGTTAAAGGTGATTTTCTATGTAGTGCAGATGTGACTACTTTGTATACCATTACTGAGTTGGAGAAGGGCATCACGACTGTGTCTTATTTATTAGATTTTAGTGATTTTAATGATGATCTTCAGGCTTTTATTCTTGAAAGTAATAAATGTATTTTATTAAACAACTATTTTTATTTTGATGGAGCATTCTACATTCAACATGTCGGTACAGCTATAGACAACATATTTTTTGTCTGGAGGGGTAGCAAAGATTTCTTCACTCTTTCTTTTAATGAAATGGAAGTCTACTTTTTAGACCTTAGTATTTATGGTAGCGATGGTAATGTAAATACTAAAACTTTTAGAAAAGTAACAGACTCAAATAGTTTTATAGAGAAAACCAGTCAACATCATGCTAATTGGGTTAATGGGATACCGTTTAATCAGTTTACACATGTTAAAAGGAATTGTACGGAGACAGAGGTATGTGAAAGACAGCTAAATGAAATTACAGATCGTTTCAAAGCTAAAGGTTATTTATATGCCCTTCTTGGAAAAACTAGAAAAAAGTTGATTCCATAGAAAGGTCCAAACTATTGACAAGTAAAGATACCTCAACAATCAAAGAGAAAGATGGAAAGTTCCAATGGGCTTTTATTAGCCAAAACAGTACATATTTTAAGGAAATTGAACAGGTTTTTAATAGAAATTGGAAACTTTTAAAACAAGACCTTGTAATAGGACCAGTTATTGCTAAAAAACCTACCTTTATTTATAGAAGGGCACCAGTCTTGAAGAATTTGTGAGTCAAAAGCAGTCTAGATACTGAGATTAGGCAGAGTGTGAGAACTAAGGGCTTTCACTGTTGTGGTGACTGCCTAATGTGCAGAACACGCAAATCTTCAAATCGGAAATTAGTAAACTTTTCAGTCCATGGGAAAACCTACATAATTAAAGATTTTATCACATGCCACTCAAAGAATGTTATTTATATTATAGAGTGTGCCAGAGGTTTACGTTATGTAGGAAAAACAAGTAGCAATCTTAAAATAAGAGTTGCCGAACATGTCTATAATATTTGGAAAGGCATAGAGACACATACAGTCTCTGCCCATTTTAAAAAAACATCATGATTTTGGGGGGATTCAGTTAATTACCCCAAAATGGCGTACTAGGGATATTGAGAAAAGACTTGTTCAAGCGGAGATGAAATGGATTCATCGTTTGGGGACTCTTGTTCCCAAGAGACTAAACGGGGATTTCAAATTGAAATGTTTCCTCACTTGATAATATCCCCTAACTAAAATTTCTTTATGGAGATGTTTTCTGCACTTTTAAGCATTTTTGCACTTTATGCATAATCTTGCACCTTGGGCACCTTTGCACCTTGACTATTTTTGCACATCTTATTATGTTTTTAATGTTATGATTTTAATGTGATTTTTAATCATTTGCTTTTATTTTTATTTTTTAATTTTTGGGGGGATTTTACATGAACAATGTCAAGGACTTTATGTATGGATGCTTATTTACACCCTGTATGGATGCTTATATACCCTGCAAGCACTCCTTACTCTATGGTTATTATGATGGACTATCACTTTAATGAAATAGTGAAGAATTTCATCTTTAGAAGGCTTTAAACAGCCACTTCCTGGTTGCTGGAACGCAACTGGAGCGCATGGCAGCCATCTTGCTTCCAGTTTTAGAAGTCCGGTACAGGTGTATGATGGGAAAAATGCTGATTAGCGGTGCCTGCTGCACCTGTGTAAGTATTCAGGGTTTAAATAGCGTGACTTCAGAGCCGAGTACACACTTCTGACAAAAGACTTTAATAGTCTGAAACGCGTTAAGCGTTAAGTGTTCAACTGCACTTGCCGTACTGGTTGAAACTATCTGGATTCTGGCTGGAGTATCCAGAGCTCCAACCAGGCTGTGTCCTATTGTTAACATTCTATGGACTACCAGAGTTCCTTACCAGATCGCTGCCTGTGTGCCACTCCTGGCTTTATGTGAAATGCTTGTATTCCATCTATGTTTGTAAGTGTGACCTGTATTAAAAGTTGTGTTCAATTTAAAAGGTTTTACACTATGTCCTGCTTTTTATGATTCAGGACTGCAACAGTCTCGCTCTTGAGTGGCACAGATCCACTGATCCCTTTATTATACATCTCTTTATATCTCTTTAAATTCTTTATGTGCTTCTTTCTCAAGTCTTTCCTCAATTCTCTTCAATATTTGAATTTTAGTTTTATTTGCTATTTTTTTATTCAATACCTATGATCCAAATCCCGGTCAGTTAATATATATGATTATACATGATTACATCTGGTTCGTATTACTTTGCTTTATGTTAGCTATTTGGTGTACAGTTTTATGTGTCTTATAGTGGTGGGGGTGTTCTCATCACTCTTCTCTATGTCTATGATGCAGGGTGTCTGGGTTTCCATGACAACTCACAGTGCCCTGACGTCACTCACAGTGGACGTGATGTCCACCAGGTTTTTTCTTCCTATCGGTGCACTGCACAGTTCATGCTTGGCGGGCTTTTCGTTTCTTTTTTAAGGTGAGTGATGTTTATTACTTATTTGCTGTTATACCTTGACAAAGGGAAGGGTGTGTCCCAAAAAGTTGGTGTGGTGTCATGTAAAGAGTTTACATAAATTAATTATTCATTTTGACAAGTCTCCAAGTGCCTCCGCTTGTTTGCAACAGTTATATATATATACATATATATATATATATATATATATACACACAGTCAGGTGCATAAATATTGGGACATTGACAGAATTTTCATATTTTGGCCTCTATTCACCACCACAATGGCTTTGAAATGAAACAAACAAGATGTGCTTTAACTGCAGACTTTCAGATTTAATTTGAGGGTAATTACATCCAAATCAGGTGAACGGTGTAGGAATTACAACGGTTTCTATATGTGCCTCCCACTTTTTAAGGGGCCAAAAGTAATGGGACAAACTAAACAATCCTAAATCTAACTTTCACTTTTTAATACTTTGTTGCAAATCCTTTGCAGGCAGTTACAGCCTGAAGTCTGGAACGCATAGACATCACCAGACGCTGGGTTTCATCCCTGGTGATGCTCTGCCAGGCCTTTACTGCAAGTGTCTTCAGTTCCTTCTTGTTCTTGGGGCATTTTCCACTCAGTTTTGTCTTCATCAAGTGAAATGCATGCTCATTCGGATTCATGTCAGGGGATTGACTTGGCTATTGCATAACATTCCACTTTTTAGCCTTAAAAAAAACTCTTTGGTTGCTTTTGCAGTATGCTTCAGATCATTGTCCATCTGCACTGTGAAGCGCCGTCCAATGAGTTCTGAAGCATTTGACTGAATATGAGCATATAATATTGCCCGAAACACTTCAGAATTCATTCTGCTGCTTTTGTCAGCAGTCACATCATCAATAAATACAAGGGAACCAGTTCCATTGGCAGCCATACATGCCCACACCATGACACTACCACCACCATGCTTCACTGATGAGGTGGTATGTTTTGGATCATAAGCAGTTCCTTTCCTTCTCCATACTCTTCTCTTCCCATCACTCTGGTTGATCTTTGTCTCATCTGTCCATAGGATGTTGTTCCAGAACTGTAATGGCTTTTTTAGATGTTGTTTGGCAAACTCTAATCTGGTCTTTCTGTTTTTGTGGCTCACCAATGGTTTACATCTTGTGGTGAACCCTCTATATTCACTCTTGTGAAGTCTTCTCTTGATTGTTGACTTTGACACATATACACCTAACTCCTGGAGAGTGTTCTTGATTTGGCCAACTCTTGTGAAGGGGTTTTTCTTCACCAGGGAAATAATTCTTCTGTCATCCACCACAGTTGTTTTCCGTGGTCTTCCGGGTCTTTTGGTGTTGCTGAGCTCTCCGGTGCGTTCTTTCTTTTTAAGAATGTTCCAAACAGTTGATTTGGCCACACCTAATGTTTTTGCTATCTCTCTGATGGGTTTGTTTTAATTTTTCAGCCTAATGATGGCTTGCTTCACTGATAGTGACAGCTCTTTGGATCTCATATTGAGAGTCAACAGCAACTGATTCCAAATGCAAATGTCACACCTAGAATCAACTCCAGACCTTTTACCTGCTTAATTGATAATAAAATAATGAGGGAATAGCCCACATCTGTCCATGAAATAGCTTTTGAGTTGATAGTCCCATTACTTTTGGCCCCTTAAAAAGTGAGAGGCACATATAGAAACCGTTGTAATTCCTACACCGTTCACCTGATATGGATGAAATTACCCTCAAATTAAATCTGAAAGTCTGCAGTTAAAGCACATCTTGTTTGGTTCATTTCAAAGCCATTGTGGTGGTGAATAGAGGCCAAAATATGAAAATTCTGACAATGTCCCAATATTTATGCACCTGACTGTATATACAGAGTTTTGACATGAGGACTCCAGACAGGCAGCAGGTACACTGTACATTGTAAAGCAGTGTCTTTCTAATGGTAACAGACATGGCACATTAGCATATATGTGATGTTGGGCCCGGACACACACAGGCACATAACAGAAAATAAGCAAACAACATAAAAGTAAATGTCTCAGCACTCCTTGTGCTAATGTCTGTGGACCCTCTAGGTCCTGGCACCTTAATGCTAACAACCACCCACCAGCCTATCACCTGGCCACTTTGTCTAGCATCAGGACCAGTGCTCGAAGTGGTAATTTAGAGGTGGGGGTATGGAGATTGAATCTTCCCCCCACCCCCTATGGGTCCCTGCTTCCATATCACTCCATTGTACTTCTAAACCCCCCACACACACTTCTCCCTGCCTGCTCGCCTCTCTCACACCTTGCCCTTACTGATTCTCTCTCTCTTTCACCCCCTACAATAGCTAGCCTGCCTCTGTCTGCCCCTCTCTCTATTCCCTCTCTCACACCCTCCCCTCTCTCTAATTCTCTCTTACCTGCGCTGCTGGAGTGGAGCCACCGGGATCCTCGGGGCTTCCCTCCAGTTTATCTGGCTCCGCTGCGAGCCAATGAGAAGCTGCCATTTTGCAGCTTCTCATTGGTACCGCTGCGAGCCAATGAGAAGCTGCCATTTAGCAGCTTCTCATTGGCTGGTGGTTGCGAGCCCTGCAATTGGCTGGCGGCCGTGAGTCCCGCGATTGGCTGGCGGCTGCGAGCCTCGTGATTGGCTGGCAGCCGCCCAGTACGTGGTGCTTACAGTGCAGCCGGGACCAGGTACTTTGTCCCGGCTACATGTCAGTGCCTCCACTGCACTGATTGAGATGTGTCCCCTGCAGGACACATCTTAACACATTGCCGCCACTGTTCCAGCGCTGGGATCCCATACTGGATCCCAGCGCTGGTGCAATCTTTTCTACATCTAAAATGAAGTGGGGCCGGGAAGTGGCAGTATGTCATACCGCCGTATACCGCCCCACTTCGACCACTGATCAGGACAACAAGCATTAGGTGTGTGAGAGTTTTAAACCATTCATGTGCTCCAGTGACTATTCCAGCTGGGTCTGTGTAAATGTGAAAACCTGGAATTCCACACCTCCGCTGCTAATGCAGAATGCACAACTTTCATTCCAGCCTCCCTTGGAGGGAGCTGATTCCATCAGAATGTGAGTAATTCAGGTGAGAGACAATCCCACTCACCACACATCCCCCCCTTTAGCTTTTCCAAGCTTGGGGAAGCGCACATCTTCTTTCATGACAGCCTACTCCAGTGCCAAACACAGGATTTCTAGAGAGGGGTTTCCAAATGCTTGATTTTAGAGTTAGTGTGGCCAGTCTATGTATAATTAGCTCTTAACCAGCTTTAATATGCATCACACAAAGTGTATTATGTGTCATAATTCCAGCATATACAGGACCAGCGATCACAGTAAGCCATCAAATGCGGCATTAGGGCCATCCTGCCTGAACTGAATGTTTTTATTTCAGATGTGGGCACCATTCCAGAGCATTGGAGCAAGTCCAAAAGTCTGGGGGAATAGCAGAAGAACCTAGCACTGCCCTGGACATATACAGTATTTACATATTGGTCTCCTTATGCACTGGATAGTGTATTATTATACAGTATTAATAATAAACCCTATTGATGGTCTATAGCAGTGCACCCCTAACAGTGCATGTTTTCCATATCTCCTAGTTGGTGCACAGGTGTATTTATTACTGGCGTGATGTGGGCTGGGGAAAAGGGTTTGCAGGCAACCGGAACCCCCCCTCCCCTGTGTTTGCCTATGGACTCCACTTAGCTCTCTCAAATCTCTGGGACAATGCATTTGCATTGCTATGTTGAGCTCCCGGCCAATGCTGTATGACAAACTTCTACTGCTGGATCATCAAAAACAAGTGCATAACTCTGGGGTTTACCTCAGAGGTACGTGGTACCATTGTGCATAAAGTGGAGTATGTAGCACACATACTAGCAACCCCACACTCCATAGGCTCTGTTTTTCTGGGACAGTCCTGCCTTATATGACCTGGCTCTCTGCACTCATAGCAAACGACCCTGGCATCTCCAGCTGTGTTTCCTTGAGGAGGGGTGACAGTCGGGGTCACAGGTCAATGGGGTGCAATCTTAACGGGTCACTCATTCCCTGGTTTCTTTTCTGGCATATTTGTCATATTTCCTGCGGCCTCACACAACTCCAACACTCTACTTAATTCCTCTAGATTTTGAGGATCAGCGTGTATGACCCAGCATCTCTACAATATGAGCAATAGTGCGGTCTTCTGACTGGAGCCAACTCTTCCCCTGTCTGACGAGTTCTGCAACCTGCTTCCAAATAGGGACCCCTGGTAGTAGGGCCCATTTGTGGAAGTGCTGCACTTTCCCAGAAGGAGTGAGACCTGACCTGGCCAGAAGAGCACCTTTGACTAGGTCATACTTCTCCACATCAGCAGAGGACAAATCAGCATAGGCTTTCTAAGCCTCACCAGTGAGATAGAGAGCAAGTCTATCAGCCCAAGTATCTTCTGGTCATTTTAAACACTGCGCCACCCTCTCAAATATCAGCAAATATGCCTCTGGGTCATTTGAGGGAGACATTTTCTTCATATGCCCAACACCTGTTGTGCCCATTGACTGGTTCACTAACTGTAACATTTGATCCTCTGTCTTTTGGTGGGAGGCCAACAAATTTACTATACTATAGTGCGAAAAACTTCCTCCATTTTTATAGTAGACAGGGTATGTACAAGTGTAGGTACTTTTAGATAACAATCCAGTTTACACAAGTAAATATATCTCTTTCTTTCAGCAAAGCAATTGTAATTTACATTTTATCACAGAAATAAAAACACTGGTTTTTTTCAGCAATGCAGAGGTTAAAAAGAACACAGAAAAAAAATGGCTTTTTCTTTTCCAGCACTGCAGTACTTAGTTAGACCTCAGCAATATGTGTGTCTTGCTCTTGTTCAGTCAACATGTGAACTTAATTAGACATCATACTAGCTTGTGAAGATACTAATAAGCATTTGTTATATCTCAAGCACCTTAGTAAAAACAAAGCAAAGTGCGTTTTTTTTTTCCAGTACACATAAACAGCTTTTGCACAATGCATAGCAAGTTACAGTGTCCTTAATATAATTGCGTTTTTTATGGTTCACCTACCATACTCACATATACCAAATGTTTTGCCTTGTCAGTTCCTTTACTATGCCGTAGGCATCCAGCGATGGTGCTGCAACAAAGCAGTGTAGAGATCTCCGTATGGGCCACCACATGTAACATGATGTATTAAAATTAGGACTCCAGACAAGCAGGTACTTGGTAAAGCAGTGTCTTTTAAATGTTAGCAGACACTGTACCTTAGCATACGTGAGGTTAGGCTTGGACACATAAAGGTACATAATAGAAAATAAGCAAACAACATAAAAGCAAATGTCTCAGCACTCATTGTGCTAATGTCTGTGGACCCTCCAGGTCCTGGCACCCTAATTCTAACCACCACCCCCCAGCCTATCACCTGGCCAGTTTGTCCAGCATCAGAAACAAGAAGCATCAGGTGTGCGTGAGAGTTTCAAACCCTTCCTGTGCTCCAGTGATTACTGGGTCTGTGTAAATGAGAAAACCAGGATGTCCACACCTGCACTGCTAATGCAGAATGCACAGGTTTCACTTCAGCCTCCCTTGGTGGGAGCTGATTCCACCTGAATGTGGGTAATTCAGATGAGAGACAACCCCTCTCCCCACAATATATATATAATGTGGCAAAGATGTGGTATTGTAATATGGACAAAAATGAACTATCAGATGCAGTTAGTCCAACATTTTGGTTTATTATCTTTATCATGTCCTTGATAAGGTAATAAACCAAAACATTGCACTAACTGTGTCTGGTAGCAGTTCCTTTATGTCCATATTACAAGATCCGGCGTGCTGCCCACCTGTGTCACAGTGTATTGATATTTGGGGAGGGCACCCAGGTGACGATAGCTTATAAACTGGAGTGCCAGTTCTTTCTTCCTATTACTATACTGGAGTGGACTTGATAAATAGCGACAGCAGTGCTCAGGTATAATTAAATGATAGCTCACCAATAGATCAAACAATAAATATACGTTGTCCTAATATATTAAATATATTAGATAAGTTAAGAATCAATATAAATATATAAACAGTGCCAGTGAAACAATAGTATACCTTATTAAATGATACATAATGTAATAGCTTCCTATGGACCAATAAATATAAATATATGTTGTCCTAATATATTAAATAGGTTAAAAAATAAATATATATATATATATATAAATAGTGTCAGTGAAACAAGTGTATACCTATCGGAAAATAAGTGAATACCCTATATATAATACAATTATATGTGTAAACTCACTTTTAATAGACTGAAGAGAAAAGCTTAAATTTGAAAATAAATTTAAAAGATGTCAGTGCAAATGTGCAAAATAGTGCCGTAAAGTGTAAACCTCTATGTAGGTAATAAAATGTATATCATTATACTCTCCAGATGATGTGTCTTGTTTAAAAAGACAAATATTTCATAAAAATATATCCAATATTTAATATAACAATTGATAATATAAGAATACACTAACAACACACATTGAGCAATAAAAGGAGAAAAAAAGATAAAAAAGTAAAAGCATACATAAAGCAGGAAGTCTATGTTTAAAGGAGAAATCTCTTAGTAAACATAATGAACATTTCTGATGCAAAGTATAAATAAAGTGAATATGTGGCAAAAAGTGCCAAGTGATTATCTCATTTATAGATCTTTCAGGTAAGTTCATGTAAGGCAGGTATGGAGATCAATGCGTATGAGATGCAATCATGCACAGTTGCTGTTGATTATAAGAAGGTTGTGCAATTTCTTCACAAATAGAATAATACTGGAAAAGTATCAACTGTGCTTGTGCAATTTGCATCTAGTTTAAAGAACAATTATTCAAGGTCTCTGGTATTAAAAAATAATATCCTTTAATTAAAACACAAGTGCATGAACAACACTATCTTCATGCAAAAAGTGTTAAACAGAATAAGATGACATGTATAATTACAATTACATACAATCTCTACTTAGGTTCTAGGTATTTAGTTACTCATTAAATGCAGTAAATAATAAACAAACCCCCCCAATAAAAAAAACTGTTTCTAATTTACAGTTGATGAATATTAAGTTGTGATACTAAGTAAAAAATAGAAACAAATCACTCCTAGGTTCTATACCAACAGGCCATATCAACATACTCCACATTATAGGTACAATATTTTGAATAGTGCAGTCTGTAAAGAATAATTGCGTTACATACTGAATATCAGGCCCGTCAAGAGCCGCGCTGGACCCCAGTAAAAATGGGGGCGTGGCCTAAACGCGGCAGAGTGGCCATGCCCTCTTAGGAAAAAACGTTCTGTGCGGCTCTGGGCACTGGCGAGGTGGGTGCAGTGAGCCCCCTCAGCACGGAGCAAAACCAGTGGGGGGCACGATCAGCTTGATCGCTCCCCCCACAGGCATAGGAGACTGCGGTGGCTGCTTCTTAGCAGCCATGAGCAGTCTCCCAGTGCAGCCCAGCACACAGCAGCGTATGCTGGGCTGCCGTGATGTAAGAGGGGGGAGGGTTGCTGAACCCAGGCCCCTCCAGCAAGCCCGGGCCTGGGTAATTTATACCCACTCCCCCCATCTCGGTGCCCCTGCTGAACATCACAGGATAATTCTATATGCAATAGCTGAGATGTACTATAGTGGAAGCAGGGCAGGCATGCCAACCCTCCCGATTTTGGAAGGAGCCTCCCAAATATTGGATGCCACTCGCACCCCCCCAGAAAGACATGCAAGCCTCCCGGCAGCCGGCGCCCTTTCCGGCCACCCCACACTAATGATAGAAATGCCCACAGCGGGGGGGCGGTGATGCAATTCGCACTGAATCGCATCATTGTGGCCTCGCCCCCTGCTTCACAATGCCTTTCATTTCAGCATTGTGAAGAGGCGGCATTGTCATGAAGATGCGATCATGTGGCCCCACCCCCAATACAGTGTCATTGTCCGGCCACGTCCCCTGCTGCATACAGGCATTAAGCTCGCTCCCGGAGAGAGGGAGCTGAATGTCAGCAAGTATGAAGCAGGGGATGTGGCCATAGGGGACCTGTAGGCAAGGAGGGCCTGCTGGGTTGTCAATAGGGATGCGGGTTTGGATTTCTGAAATCCGAACCCCCCCGAGCACCCCCGATCCGAGTCGGAAACCGAGTCCGGCTCGGGTTTTCCCGCCTGACTCGGAACTGAAATTGAGGCAAAACGTCATCATCCCGCCTTCCGGATCTCGCAGGTTGTGGATTCTATAAAAGGTCCCCACGTCGGCATCATTTCTCACTCCAGCTGTGGACAGTGAAGAGGGACGGTGGGAGTTAGGGCTTGTTGGGCTGTGTTGTGTTGTGCTGCTGTTGTCCATAGGGGCTGTATTCACTCCTCCAAAGTCCATAGGAGCTGGCTGGGCTGTGTTGTGCTGCTGTTGTCCATAGGGGCTGGCTGGACTGTGTTGTGCTGCTGTTGTCCATAGGGGCTGGCTGGGCTGTGTTGTGCAGTCATTTGTACATAGGTGCTGTGTCCACTCCAAAAGTCTATAGGGGCTGGCTGGGCTGTGTTGTGCAGTGTCCCATAAAGGCTGTAGTCCTAAAGGGGTGCTGTAGTGTTGTCCAGGGGGTGATCTGTCCATCAAGTGTGCTCCCCCCAAGTGCAAAAAAAACATTTATTTCTGTGTTTGTGAATTGTGTGCACTGTAGCTGCATGTTCATCCACAAAGGAGCAGTGCCAAGTGTGCACCTGTGTCATAAGTAAAGGGCCGGCTGGCTCATCTCTTAAAGGGGGTGTAACCCCCAAAGTGCACTCCCAAAAAAAGAAAAAATTCTTCTTTTCTGTGTTGTGAATTGTGTGTACTGTAGCTGCACGTCCATCAACAAAGGAGCAGCGCCAAACATGCGCCTGTGTCATAAGTCTGTTAAAGGGTTGTGTAACCCCCAAAGTGCACTCCACAAAAAATAAACAATTCTTTTTTTTCTGTGTTTGTGTGTGAAATGTATGTGCAGTAGCCGAACGTGCATCAACAAAGGAGCAGCGCCAAGCGTGCGCCTGTGTCATAAGTCTGTTAAAGCGTGATGTAACCCCCAAAGTGCACTCCAAAATTTTTTTAAAATTCTTCTTTTCTGTGTTGTGAATTGTGTGCACTGTAGCCGCACGTGCATCAACAAAGGAGCAGCGCAAAGCATGCACCTGTGTCATAAGTAAAGGGCCGGCTGGCTCACTGTTAAAGGGTGGTATAACCCCCAAAGTGTGCTCCACAAAAAATAAACAATTCTTTTTTTCTGTGTTTGTGTGTGAAATGTGTGCGCAGTAGCCGAACGTGGATCAACAAAGGAGCAGCGCCAAGCGTGCGCCTGTGTCATAAGTAAAGGGCCGGCTGGCTCATATGTTAAAGGGTGGTGTAACCCCCAAAGTGCACTTCAAAAAAAAAATTCTTCTTTTCTGTGTTGTGAATTGTGTGCGCTGTAGCCGCACATCCATCAACAAAGGAGCAGCGCCAAGAGTGCACCTGTGTCATAAGTCTGTTAAAGGGTGGTGTAACCCCCAAAGTGCACTCCCAAAAAAATCAAAACTTCTTCTTTTCTGTGTTTGTGTGTGCCTTAGCCTCATGTATATATCAATATGACATAAATGGAAGACAAAACTTTGTCCGTTAAAAATAAAATAGGGAAAGATCAAGAACCACTTCCTCCTAGTGCTGAAGCTGCTACCACTAGTCATGACATAGACGATAACATGCCATCAACATCATCTGCCAAGGTCGATGCCCAATGTCATAGTAGAGGGCATATAAAATCCCAAATGACAAAGTTCAGGAAAATGACCTTAAAAAAAATATTTAAATCATCTGGAGGAGAAACGTAAACTTGCCAATTTGCTATTTATGACACGGAGTGGCAAGGAATGGCTAAGGTCTCTCCCTATGTTCATGACTAGTGGTTCAGCTTCATATGATGATGGAAGCCCTCCTCCCGCAACAAAAATCAAATGAGTTAAGCTGGCAAAAGCACAGTGAAGAACTGTGCATTCTAAAAAGATATCACAAATCCCCAAGGAGAGTCCAAGTGTGGTGGCGGTTGCGATGCCTGACCGTCCCAGCACTGGACGGAAAGAGGTGGCTCTTTCCACCATTTGCATACCCTCTGCAAGTGCTGAAAGGAGCACCCACAGTCCACTTGCTGATATGCAAATTGAAGATGTCACTGTTGAAGTACAACAGGATGAGGATACTGGTGTAGCTGGCGCTGAGGAGGAAGTTGGCGAGGAGGATTCTGATGGTGATGTGGTTTGTTTAACTCAGGCTTCAGGGGAGACAGTTGCTGTCTGTGGGATGAGAAAGCCCATCACAGTCATGCCTGGGCAGAAGACTAAACATTCCACCTCTTTGGTCTGGCAATATTTCTATCCCAATCCGGACAACAACTGTCTTGCCATATGTACCATATGTAAAGGTGAAATAAGTAGGGGTAGGGATGTTAAACACCTAGGAACATCCTCCCTTATACGTCACCTGCAGCGCGTTCATAAAAAGTTACTGTCAAGTTCAGAAACTTTGGCTAAGACCGTAAGCAGTCCAGGGACACCTAAATCCCTTTGTCCTGTTGTATCCAAGCACCTGCAAACCACACCATCAATTTCCTCCTTGTCAATTTCCTTCTTAGTCAGGATAGGAAGTAGTCCTGCAGGCCATGTCACTGGCATGACTGACTCTCCTATCTGGGATTCCTCTAGAGGATCCTGCATTGCTACGCCTACTGCTTCCTCTGCTGCTGTTGCTGCTGGGAGTCATTCATCAACCCAAAGGAGGAAGTTGGAACACCACTACTTTTACTAAACAATTGACCCTCCAACAGTCCTTAGCGAGGAGGATGAAGTACGACAGCAGTCATCCTGAAGCAAATTGGATAACTGAGGCCTTGACTGCTATGTTGGTGTTAGACGTGCATCCGGTACCCGCCATTAGTGCAGTGGGATTTAGACAACTGATGGAGGTAGTGTGTCCCCTGTTCCAAATCCCGTCTAGATTCCACTTCACTAGGCAGGCGATACCGAGACTGTACAGAAACGTCAGAAAAAGTGTCCTCAGTGTCCTAAAAAATGCGGTTGTACCCAATGTCCACTTAACCATGGACATGTGGACAAGTGGAACAGGGCAGACTAAGGACTATATGACTGTGACAGCCCACTGGGTAGATGTATCACCTTACACAGCAACAACAGCAACGTCACCAGTAGCAGCATTTCAGAAACGCCTGCTCATTCCAAGGCAGGCTAAACTGTGTATCACTGGTTTCAGTAAGAGGCACACCACCGACAACCTCTTAGAGAAACTGAGGGAAATCATCGCCCAGTGGCTTACCCCACTTAGACTCTCCTGGGGATTTGTGATATCTGACAACGCCACCAATATTGTGCAGGCATTACATCTGGACAAATTCCACCATGTCCCATGTTTTACTCACACAATAAATTTGGTGGTGCAGAATTTTCTGAAAAACAACAGGGGCATGCAGGAGACGCTTTGGGTGGCCCGAAATATTTCTGCCCACTTTCGCCATTCAGCGACTGCGTGCCAAAGACTGGAGTGCCCGCAAACACACTTGAACCTGCCCCGCTATCACCTGAAGCAAGAGGTTGTGACATGGTGGAACTCAACCCTCTATATGCTTCAGAGGATGGAGGAGCACCAAAAGGCCATTCAAGCCTATACATCCACCTATGACATAGGCAAAGGAGGGGGTCTGCTCCTGACTCAAGCGCAGTGGAGAATGATTTCCGTGTTGTGCAAGGTTCCCCAGCCCTTCGAACTTGCCACACGTGAAGTCAGTTCAGACACTGCCAGCTTGAGTCAGGTCATTCCCCTCATCAGGTTTTTGCAGAAGCAGTTGGAGAAAGTGAAGGAGGAGCTAAGGCAGAGCGATTCCACTCGGCATGTGGGACTTGTGGATGATGCCCTTCATTCGCTTTGCCAGTATTCCAGGGTGGAATTCAGACCACTACATTTTGGCCACCGTGCTCAATCCTAGGTTTAGAGCCTATGTGGTGTCTCTCTTTCCAGCCGACACAAGCCTGTAGAGGTGCAAAGACCTGCTGGTGAAAACACTGTCAGCTGAAGAGGAACGTGACACATCAACAGCTCCTTCATTTTCTCCCGCAACTGGGGCTGCCAGGAGACAACTTGGGTATCCTAAGCAACCCACCGGGCAGTGATGCAGGGCAGGCAGGACCAGGTTTGGACATATGGTCCGGACTGAAGGACCTGGCAACAATTTCTGTCATGTCTACTGTCACTGCATATGATACTGTCACCATTGACAGAATGGTGGTGGATTACATCGGTGACAGCATCCAAGTAGGCATTTCAGACAGTCCGTACCTGTACTGGCAGGAAAAAGAGGCAATTTGGAGGCCCCTGTACATACTGGGTCTATTTTACCTGAGTTGCCCCCCCTCCAGTGTGTACTCCAAAAGAGTGTTTAGTGCAGCCGGGAACCTTGTCAGTGAAAGGCGTAGGAGGTTGCTTTCACAAAATGTGGAGAAGATGATGTTCATAAAAATGTATTATCAACTCTTCCAGGGAAACCAGCCTCCTGAACGTACAGAGGGACCTGTGGTGATGGATTCCAGTGGGGACAAATTAATACTCTGTGAGGATGAGGATGTACACAACACTGAAGAGGGTGAGGAATCGGTGGATGAGGAGAATGAGGATGACATCTTGCCTCCGTAGAGCCAGTTTGTGCAGGGACAGAATAATTGCCAGCTTGTTTTGTGGGGGCCTAAATGAACCAATCATTTCAGCCACAGTCCTGTGGCAGACCCTGACGCTGAAATGATTGGTTTGTTAAAGTGTGCATGTCCTATTTATACAACATAAGGGTGGGTGGGAGGGCCCAAGGACAATTCCATCTTGCACTTCTTTTTTTTCTTTGAATTATGTACTATTTGGGGCCTAGTTTTCCAAACTGCTATCCTGTCTGCCACTGCAGTGTCACTCCTAGATGGGCCATGTGTTTGTGCCGCCCACTCGTGTCGCTTAGCATAGTCATCCAGCTACCTAGGTGCAACCTTTTGGACTAAAAACAATATTGTGAGGTGTGAGGTGTTCAGAATAGACTGGAAATGAGTGGAAATTAAGGTTATTGAGGTTAATAATAGCATAGGAGCAGAAAAACCTACCACTTCTGTGATTTTAGCTGTTCTTATGCTTTTTTTAAAAAAAAATACAGATCCAAAACACAAAACCCAGAACCAAAAACACGGAAGGGTGGTTTTGGCAAAACCAATCCAGATCCAAAACATGAAGAAAGATCCAGATCCAAAACCAAAACACAAAACACGAAAAGTGGCCGGTGCACACCCCTAGTTGTCAACCTTCAAGGATCTTCTAAATAGTATTTGTGTGCTACATGAAATAACAGGCAAAATTTCCCCTGCATGCAAAAAACAAGTGATACACCCAGTTTGGGGAGGAATGTGGTTTGTGCAGGCGCAAGATGATAGGTAGAAGCTGATTGGTTGCTATGGCAACTTCTCCATTACTCCATTATTTTGATGGTTTCACACATCAAATGCATTTGCTGCATGTACAGTAATAGTTTACATTAAAATTAATAGATGGCCACAATAAAATACTTCTATGGTGGACCTCAAAACTCTTGGGCTGTTACATATTGTATACTCTAAAAAATACATATAGTTGCAGACTCTAGTTCCTCCTTTTGATTTTGAAAGAGAAAGTTGAGTTATTAGTAAAGTAATCATAATATTACCCATGGATACTACTAATGATTAGAGATGTGCACCGACCCCTGTGTTTTGGTTTTGGATCTGGATCTCCCCTGGTTTTGGATCTGGATTGGTTTTGCCAAAGCATCACCTCCGTGTTTTGTTTTTGGCTTTGGTTTTGGATCTGGATTTTTTCTTAAAAAACCATAAAACAGCTAAAATCACATAAAATGGGTCTGTTTTTGTTCCTACAGTATTATTAACTTCAATATCATTTATTTCCAATTGTTTCCAGTCAATTTTGACCACCTCACAGCTCACTATATTGTTTTCATCCAGTTTAGGCCCAAAATTTGCACCAAACTAGCTGGCTGACTAAGCTATGCGGCAGCAATGGGCGGCACAAACACGTGGCAGTTCAACTTCCAACATGGCACATCAGGAAACAAATGTTTTTATTATTCAAGAGAGGCCTGAGGGAGTTGGATTATGTATGTAGTTGAAGGCAGGGCAGGGACAGGAAGGGTTGATTGTAAAGTAAATTTGATTGTAAAGTAAATTTAATTTAAGTTTTTAATTCCGAAGAAAATTTATGAAGGAGAAGGGGAGGGGAAGAAGCATTCACCAAAAATTATTTGACACATTCACATCACCTTCACACCTTGCCCCAGAAGAGTCCTTGAGAGCCATGCCTGCTGCTGCTGGGAGTGGATTTTCTCATCCCAGAAGGGGACCAGGAAGACTTCTAGTAGTGTTTTACACATGAAAAACATTTCCCAACCTGTACAGGGACATTCAAAAAAACATAGTTAGTTAGTGGCCTCAAAGTGCCACTTAATCAGCACAGATATGTGGACAAGTGTAAGATCTACAACCCTGGCCCTCGAGAGCTACCAACAGTGCATGTTTTCCAGGTCTCCTCACAGAATCACAAGTGTAATAAAAGTTAACTCCACCTGTGGATCTTTCCAAATATGTTGGTGAGTAATGAATACACCTGTGCACCAGCTAGGTGGTCTGGAAAACGTGAACTGTTAGTAGCTCTCGAGGATCGAGGTTGGCTACCCCTGATTTAAGGCCTTATATTGTGTCTTTCTTGAGAATCCTGCACCTGCTTCTGTGGGTAGGAGTGGATTTTCATCCCAGAAGGGGACCAGGAAGAGTGTTTTCCAAAAATAATTGACTGTTAAATAATCCTTTCAAAAAAGCATTTCCCAATCTGTACAGAGACATTAAAAAAACATAGTTAGTTAGTGGCCTTCAGTTCAAACTGCCGTTGTACCCACTGTCCACTTAACCAAAGCAGATATTGTGGACAAGCGGAACAGAGTAGCAAATGCAACATTTAAGATTAAAGGTTAACTCTTTCGTTGTGTCTTGAGTGCCATGCCTGCTGCTGGGAGTGAATTTTCATCCCAAAAGGAATGAAGACAGTGTTTTTCTTCCCAATGGACACAGAGCCTGATTCAGACCCGCTCGCAAGCGCTATGCCTTCATGAGCGGGTCGATGTTTGGCCACTGCGCATATGCATGCCGGAGCCGGCTACGACATGCACATGCGTTAGACCCAGCTAGCAACGGGCACTCCGTTGTTCCGAGTCTTGCACCAAAAGGGGACGGCTGTCAATTTTGATCAACAGCTTACACCATTTTGGAGGCGGGCAGGGGGGGTGGCTGGCCAAATGGAGGCTTTCCCGACAGAACACCTGCCATTTGGGGGCGGCCCCACTCACATCATGAGTGATGTCTGTGGTGAGCTTACGGCTCTATTAAGAGCCATAAGCTCACTGGGGCTTGCGAGTACGAGACCCTACCGCAAAGGTCTCATCACAAGCCCCGATGGACAATGACCTGACCGCTCACAATAGCTGTGGGTGGTCACCAACAGCTATGCGAGCGGCCCGGAGGCCACATAAAAAAAAACACCCTGATTCAGAGCGAGCGCTCTTTCAGAGTGTCCAGCTCTGAATCAGGTCCACATATCTGAAGAGACGTAAATAACTACTGACAGGAAAAAGAGGCAATTTGGAGGCCCTTACACAAAACTGCCTTTGCTTTACTTGAGCTGCCCACCTTCCAGTGTGTACACAGAAAGAGTTTTCAGCACAGCCGGGAACCTTGTCAATGATCGGCCTGAGACTACTTCCCAAAAAAGTGGAAAGGATAATGCCCATCAAAATGAACTACAATTTCTACGAGAAAGACCTTTACCGTCAAATACATGCAAAAATTACAGAAGCACCTGTAATGGTGGATTCCAGCAGGGACAAAATTAATATTGTGTGAAGAAGATGATATATACATCACCCCAGATTATACCATCACCCAAGCCTATACCGTCATCCCATCCTGTGTTGTGCATAAATTACACCTGCACTCCCTGTTAGATTAGGGATTCAGTGTCCACTTTAGTGGATGTGAGCTCCATTTTAGTCCATATCATCACCACACCTCCTACACATCTTCTGACCTGGGCTACAGGAGGAGCAGCTGCACTCTGGAATACGGTTGCATGGAGTTGCCCCTCTGATTCACTGAAATTCAGGTACAGGGGCCATGGGTAGGGAGTAGAGACACTATAATCAGAGAATGCAGTTTTTGCTGCTTTACTCCATTTTTTAAACCATATGCACTATTTTCACCTTTTAAAATGTTTATGCAAATCTCAGTAGAGGAGTTTGAGATGCCATGGTTAACACGCACACACACACAGGAAAAAAATCCACATTGATTTATTGATGAATTATTTTTGGGGGGGGGACACTTGGGAGGGAGAGCACCCGAACGAGGCACTAGCCTCTTGATAAATGACACAGACAGCACCCCTGTGCAACTATGTTGCTGATAAGTGTAGTTAACGCAAGCACACACACACAAGAAAACACATTGATTGATTGATTTTGATTGATTGATTTAATTAATTTTTAGCACCTGAATGAGACAGCAGCCTCTTGATAAATGACACAGGCAGCACACCTGCACAGCTACTTTGCTGGTGTTAAGTGTGGCTTACATGCACACACACACACACACACACACACACACAAAACACATTGATTGACTGATTGATTTTGATTGATTGTTTGAATACATTTTTAGCCCCCGAACAAGGCACCAGCCTCTTGATAAACGACACAGGTAGCACCCCTGCGCAGCTACGTTGCTGGTGATAAGTGTGACTAACACGCACACAAAAAAAACACATTGATTGATTGATTTTGATTGATTGAATTCATTTTTTTGCACTCGTATGAGGCACCAGCCTCTTGATAAATGACACAGGCAGCACTCCTGCGTAGCTACATTGCTGGTGATGTGTGGCTAACATGCACACAAAAAAATCACATTGATTGATTGATTGATTTTGATTGATTGAATTAATTTTTTGGGGCACTTGGGAGGGAGAGCACCCGAATGAGGCTGCAGCCTCTTGATAAATGACACAGGCAGCACAGCACCCCTCCGCACCTACGTTGCTGATAAGTGTGGCTAACATGCACACACAAAAAAATGGTTTTATTTTTACACACAGCAGATGTGGCTTACATGCACACAGAAAAAATTGGTTTTATTTTTTCACACTGGGGGGGAGGGGGGAAGCACCCCTGAATGAGGCAGCAGTCCCTTGATAAATGAGACACAGGCAGCACACTTGCGCACCTATGTTGCTGATAATAATAAGTGTGGCTAACACACACACAGAAATAAATATATATATTTTTGTTTTTTTCATACTGGGGATTAAAAGCACCCCTGATGGACAGAGCACCCCTGGACAACACAACAGATCAGCCAGCCCCTATGAACAACAACAGCCAGCCTCTATGGACAGGACAACAGCCAGCCCTTATATGGACAACAGCCAGCAAGCCCCTATGGACACAAGCCAGCCCCTATGGACTAGAGCCAGCCAGCACCTATGGACAGGATAGCAGCCAGCCAGCCTTATATGGATTATGTTATGGACAACAGCCAGCCAGCCCCTATGGACAGGACAACCTCACAATAGCCAGCCAGCCCCTATATAGACAACAGCCGGCCCCTATGGACATTAAGCAGCCAGCCCCTGAGTGACTGACAATTACAACACAACTATAGCCTGCCTCTATGCACAGCAGCACAGCAGCACAGCTCCCAGCTCCCTCACTCTCTACAGCCAGAATGAAAAATGGCGGCGATCGCGGGACCTTTTATACAATCTAAAACCTATGAGAATCTGACAGCGGGATGATGATATTTTGCCTCATTTTGAGATCCAACTCAGGTGGGAAAACCCGAGCCGACTTGGATCTGACTCGGATCTCCTAAGTTCGGGTGGGTTTGGATTTTTGAGATCCAAACCCGCCCATCTCTACTAATGATTCCTATTTTCTCTAATTCATTGCAACGTGCATGCAAGGGGAGTCATGAAACAGATGAATGAAATACAAATGAACACAATACTGACAACATAATGTAGATAGGTAATATACCGACAAGAATATAATATGGTATACAAAATACCGATTCAAACAAAGTCCCGACAGGACACAATACTGACATATACAAATGCCGACAACTGAAAATACTGAAACACCAGATTAAAATCTCGAAGAATGATATACCGACAAACCAGATCCAAAAATCCCGAAATTAAACTTTACCGACAACGTGAAAATACCAATATATGAAATTACCGGCATAAACATAGTATCAAAAACTAGAATCCCGAGACCAATGTAATCCCGACAGGAAGAAAATCCCAATGATGGAAATACCGACAAGTACAAATTCGACAAATACATGACCGATAGATGAATTACCGACAACACTAAATTACAGACAATTGAAATACCAAACAGCCAATATATCGGTTATTGAAATCCCGAATACATATGAACACATCCCGACAATTGAAATACCGACAGCCAATATACCGACTTTTTAAATCCCGAACACACAAACATATCCCGGCAATTGAAATACCGACAGCCAATATACCGACAAATGAAAACCCGAATACACATAAACACATCCCGACAATTGAAATCCCGACAACCCATATATACTGACAAAAGAATACTGTCATGTATAAACCCAAAATGTAATATACGGACAGATGAAAAAAATACGAATTCTCTACACGTTAATCCCTGCATGTAAATTATATATAAAGATACTCTCTCCATGTAAAATGAGCCTATGGGGCATATTATTATTATTATTATTGTTATCCTTTATTTATATGGCGCCACAAGTGTTCCGCAGCGCCTTACAAAGTACATAAACAAATAATTTGACAACTGACTTACAGTACAAAATAGGACAAGGACATGGATAATATACATTGATACATAAGTGACCATAACACCTAGATATGCAACAGAGCGTAAGCAACCAAGAGTTAGGTGCCCTGGAGGGGGTTAAGAAGTAGGCGAAAGTAAAGTAAGGAAAAGCACAAGAGGGTAGAGGCCCTGCTCGTAAGAGCTTACATTCTAAAAGGTAGGGGCAGACAAACAGGTGTGACACAGATGGGTTAAATGGAGGAAGGAGCATGTTGCAGCAAGTTAGGATGGGAGCTGGAAGGCTTTGATGAAGTAGTGGGTCTTGAGAGCCCGTTTCAAGGATTGTAAAGAGGAGGAGAGTCTGATAGGGAGAGGGAGAGAGTTCCAAAGGTCGGGAGCAGCACGGGCACAATCTTGGAGGCGGGAGTGGGAGGAAGTAATCAGTTGGCATGAGAGGCGGTGTGCATTGGTTGATCGAAGGGGGCGGCCAGGAGAGTGGAGGGAGATGAGGTCAGAGATGTAAATGGGAGAGGAATGGGTGAGGGCTTTGTAAGCAAGTGTGAGAACCTTGAATTGGGTTCTAAAAGGGAAGGGGAGCCAGTGGAGGGCTTGTAGGAGAGGGGAGGCAGATGTAGAGCATTTGGAGAGGAAGATGAGTTGAGCAGCAGCATTGTGGACAGACTGGAGAGGTGAGAGATGGGAGTTGGGGGGCCAGATAGGAGAAGGTTACAGTAGTCCAATCTGGATATGACCAGTGAGTGTATGAGGGTTTTGGTGGCATCCTGGGTGAGAAAGGGTCTAATCTTGGAAATATTTTTGAGATGGAAGCGACAGGACTGTGAGAGGCTCTGGATATGTGGTTTGTAGGAGAGGGAGGAGTCCAGGATAACTCCAAGACAGCGCACTTTGGGGCTAGAAGAGATAGTTGTGCCATCAATTGTTAAAGAAATAGTGGGAAGTGAGGTTATGTTGGAGGGTGGAAAAATTATCAGCTCAGTCTTAGACATATTAAGTTTAAGAAATCGCTGGGACATCCAGGAAGAAATAGCAGAGAGACAGTTGGAGATACGAGTGAGGAGAGAGGGGGAGAGGTCAGGGGAGGAAAGGTAGATCTGAGTATCATCAGCATAGAGATGATAATGGAGGTCAAATGAGCTGATGAGTTCACCTAGAGAGGATGTATAGAGGGAGAATAGTAGAGGTCCAAGAATGGAACCTTGGGGAACACCTACTATAAGAGGCTGTGGAGGGGAAGAGGAGTCATGAGAAGAGACAGAGAAGGACCGTCTGAGAGGTAGGACGACAGCCAGGAGAGAGCAGTGTCACGTAAACCAAGGGAGTGAAGGATTTGCAGCAGGAGAGGGTGGTCAACAGTGTCGAAGGCAGCAGAGAGGTCAAGGAGAATAAGCAGAGAGTAGTGGCCCTTGGATTTGGCAGCAAGAAGGCCATTGCTGACTTTTGTGAGGGCAGTTTCAGTGGAGTGGAAAGAACAGAAGCCAGACTGAAAAGGATCAAGGAGGGAGTGGGAGGAAAGAAAGGTGGTAAGGCATTTGTAAACAACACGCTCAAGGATCTTAGAGGCAAAAGGGAGGAGAGAGATGGGACGGTAGTTGGAGAGAGTGTTGGGATCAAGGGTAGGTATTTTAAGAATGGGGGAGACTATCACATGTTTGAATGCAGAAGGGACAGTGCCAGATGAGAGGGAGAGATTGAGGAGGTGGGCAAGATGGGAACAGGCACAAGGAGAGAGGTAGCGGAGGAGACATGAAGGGATAGGGTCAAGGGGGGAGGTAGAAAGGGGGGAGGACCGGATGAGAGCCATGACTTCCTCTCCAGATACAGGGGAGAAGGCTGTCAGAGTCAGTGAAATGGATGGAGATGGGTGATCAGGGAAAGAAGGAGGTGTAGAGCAGGGGGACTGGTGGGATGTGATGTCCTGACATATGGAATCAATTTTGGATGTAAAGTAGGTAGCAAAGTCAATGGCAGTGAGTGAGGAGGGGAGGCGGGGAGGGGGTGGACAGAGAAGGGAGTTGAAGGTGGTGAAGAGACACTGGGGATTTGAGGACTGGGAGGAAATGAGGTTTTTGAAATAGGACTGTTTAGATAGGGAAAGGGCAACACTGTAGGATGAGAGCATAAATTTGAAGTGGAGAAAATCTGCCTTACAGCGTGATCTTCTCCACTGTCGCTCGGCAGTTCTTGAACACTTTTGCAGATATCTGATGCATTTGGAATGCCAGGGTTGTAGTGTGGATCTGCGAGGGTGAGTAGTGATTGCCGGTGCAACAGAGTCCTGAGCAGAAGTAAGGGAGGCATTGTATAGGGAAGCAGCTTGTTCAGGGCAGGAGAGAGAGAGGATAGGTGAGAGAAGAGAGTCAAACAGGGAAGATAGAGAAACAGCATTGATAGCCTCAATGTTATGCTTAGTGATGGTGGTCTTCGGAGGTAGAGGAGAGGAGGGAGAGAGAGAGAGGTTAAAAGAGAGAAGGTGATGATCAGAGAGAGGGAATGGGGAGTTGGAAAAGTTAGAAATATTACAGCGGTGAGTGAAGACTAAATCAAGTGAGTGCCCACTCACATGTGAGGGTGAGGAGGTCCATTGTGAGAGACCAAATGAAGATGTGAGGGTAAGGAGTTTGGAGGCAGAGGATTCTGTGGGGATATCAATTGGAATATTGAAGTCACCAAGGATAATGGAGGGGAGGTCAGAGGAGAGAAAGTGAGGGAGCCAGGAATCAAAGTTGTCAAGGAACTTAGAGGGAGGGCCAGGGGGATGGTAAATGACAGCTACTCGCAGGTGTACTGGTTGGAAGAGGCGAATAGCATGAACCTCAAATGTAGAGAAAGTAAGAGATGATTCAGAGGGTAGGAGTTGGTAGGAGTGACCTGGGGATACTTCTACCAACACCACCACCATGGCGACCCCCGGGGCGAGGGGTGTGAGAGATGGTGAGGCCCCCAGAAGAGAGAGCTGCAGGGGAAGTGGTGTCAGAGGGTGAAATCCAGGTTTCAGTAATGGGTAGGAGATGCAAGTTTTTGGAAATGAAAAGGTCATGGGTGGGAACCAGTTTATTACAGACTGATCTGGCATTCCAGAGGGCACAAGATAGAGGAATAGTGTTTATGGGAGAGATGTGAATAAGATTATCAGGGTTGCTGTGACGAGAAGGTGAGATTAATTTGGGTGATCGAAATGAATGTAGTGGAGAGATTGTGCGGGCACCAGTGTTGGGAAGAGAACCTGAAGGAGGTGGGCAGGGAGGGAGTTTAATGAGATGTGGGTGGAGGTGGGGTGGCATGGCATGGAGAGGAGACTTGGAGGAGGGATTAGCAGTGGGGTAGTAGGACCCAGGTGGGGTAGAAGAGAACAAATGTGGAGTAATGGGAGAGGAGAAGGAGGAAGGCAGACAGAGGAAGGGAGATAAAGGAAGGAGGAGGTGGAGGAGATAAGGTGGAAATGATAAAGGTGGAAGAAGGGGCAAAGCAGTGGATCAGGTATACACTGAGTGGAGGAGGAATTGGATGCAAACATGGTCGTGGTGTGGCTGGGTAGAGTTTGGGGAGGCAATGTAGATGTAGGAATAGAGTATATATGTAAGAGAAAGTGCAGAAGATTTGCAGAGAATCAAGTAAAAGTACAGTGGAAGAAGGTGTATTTTTGTATTGAAAAAAGGATATAATTGAGGGAAGGAAAAATGGAGATTTAGCAGGGACAAAATGGATTATTAAAGTAAACTGTGTTAGAAGACAGATGACAGGCTTGGCAAATAATTAAGGTAGAGATAAACTGAATTGGCACAGATACAGTACATTTTGCTGTAAAATATTTGTGAAATCAGAGAGCCAGCCCAAATATTAGCAAGTAAAGTTCTTAGAGTGAGCAAACAGAGTCCAGTGATTATTATCCAGGTTGAGCAGACAGCAGTTGCTTGTAGAGAAGAGATTGTGAAGTTACATATCTTGTTTATACTTTGTCCAGATGGTCAGGTTTTTTGGATGGGTTCAGGTTAGAGTAGTCTCCTTCTCTTTGACTTCGGTCTAACGCCAAAATATGGATACAGTGCACTTGTAAAATTATGCACCAGCAGCCTGCGGCCTGCAGCCTCTCAATGAAAGTTAAATAGTGAATGCTGACATGTGTATGCAATGATTGCAATCAAGCCCCAAAACCCACCCACTAAAATGGCAAGTAATAAAATTCCTAGCACAAACAAACAATGAATACCACAAAGCTAAGAGGAACTTGGGCCCTGATTCAGAGCCGCTCGTAAGCGGCCGCTCATTTGTTCTGACCGATGTTCGCACATCTGTCTGACCGATGTTCGCACATCTGCGCATGCGTATGGATTTTAATACACATGCGCGAACCAGTCAGTGCGGCCGAAAATCGTTTGTTCGCTATATAGCGAATGCCTGCTATTTTGAGTGACAGAAGGAGGCGTATGTGGGTGGTAACAGGGGAAGGTGCTTGAAAACGGGGGTGTGGAATTCGAACGCAGGCGTGCTTAAAGGTCAAAACGGGCGTTTTAAGGGAGTGCATAATTAATACAGCAGCGTCATTGACCACGTCACTTGTTTTTTTTTTACTCAGAACTGCTCGCAAAATAGCGGTTGAAAAAACCAGCCACAAGAATAGCGAGCAGTTCATACGCTGTTCGATGTACTCGATTAAGCTAATAAATAGTGGACATGACATATGGTGCGAGCAGCAAGGGGGCGTATTTTTCAAAATTACAACCGCAAGTTTTGCTCGCTCGTTCAGACTTAGAGGTGTGAACAGACCGCAATTAGCGAACGGTTCATTTGAATAGCCACCCCTTGTTTTAAAACGAATGACCGCAAATAGCGAGCGGCTCTGAATGAGGGCCTTGGTCTAGTTAGCAATACACTGTGCAGATAGTTTATAAAGAGACATACTGCAGCAGTGATGGCATTTAGATAGATATACCTAGTAATCAGTAAATAACTGCAAACATATTCAATTAGCTGTGAAAAGTCGGGCACCTGCAATACTTTCCGCCTGCCGCACTTTTCAACGACTTCGCGTGTTTAGGCTGGGGAAACTTATGAAGAATAGCATTAAGCAGTTTTTTTTGTGAAAATAAGTAGTCCTGTCAAATTTGGGGTACATGAAAATGGGTGCAAGCATAGTACAAAATCACTAAAATCAAGCTTTAAAGTGCAAAAAACACACCTTCAGCAAGCACCTGCAATCAAAATAAAAACCACCCCCGTGCAGACCCCCCAAAGGCTAATTCGCTAGTTTTTGAATTTGTTCCCCCACTTTGATGCTTCCATGCCCCCTCCACCCAATCGCACCAGATTCCCAAACACACACCCTCACTACCTTGATTATGCCTCAGCTGCCCGCACCTCGTGACGGCCGCTCGGTACACACAGCCGCTAACATGGCTCCGGCCACCCAGCATGCATACAGCTAAACACTACTCACAGACACCTGTGCAGCCACGGCCCCTCCCGCATGACACAGCCTATCCAAGGACCCACAGCACACGTCAAACCTCCCCATGCCCCACTACACAGCGATTTCTGCAACCAATCCCACACAGACCTATCCCCCACCTCCTTGACCACCATTGGCCACCCACATCATGTGACCACCACCAGGCACAGGATTTAAACCCCATGCCTGCAACACCCCTCTCCTTACCTCCTTGAAGAAGGCAGAACCCCTGCCAAAACATGTTGGAGACCCACTAAGCCCACACTTCAGACCAACGGCTAACTCCCACAGAAGCTCCTTATCCCCACGGGGACCTCCGGTTGGCCACAGCCGTCCCAACCTCATCGCCCCCACACTTGCTGGCGCATGCGCCTCCACTCCAACCATCTACACCCCAGAAGTGTCACTCATCCAGCCCAACCTGGGCAGTCCATCCTCTGCCAGAATGGTGACCCATACCGCACCCTTGGCTCTCACAGGGGCACCGACCCCCCACCTCAGTGACCCAGCACCAGTGGCAGTTTCTACAGCAGCTCACCCCCACTACTGCATCTACAACCACCAACATCACCCGGTCTCTGACCGCCACAGAATAAGAGATCATCTCGATCAACAACAACCCATCTCAACCACCGCAGCAGCTCCACTCAGCCAACACAGACCTGCAGCAATGCAACACCCCAAGGGCCTAACCAACTTCAGGCCATACCTACCGGTAGGTATCAGGCTTCGAGAGTGATATACATGCAGGACGCAGCCATGTGTATACACTCACCCACCACACATTCTGCTCCACTCTCCCCCATTCCACCCACCGAGACTCCAAATACTGTCATCCAAAGGTCCAGCAGGGGTAGCATGCCGGTCTACTGAACTGCACGGAAAGGAGCCCCCTGAAAGGGTCGGCCCACCTGCCTATTCTTTACCTCTCTCTCACCCACCACCACACCCACCTTGTGCCCGGGACTACATAGGAGAAGCATTGTGACTACTCCAATAAAACAGTTTACTGCCACCTTGTGTCCGCCTCTCTCATTCATTTGGTCCACCCCTGCCCACACAGCCACACCATACTCACTAGCAACCACATACACAATCCAACACTCCCTAAGTATCAATATACTGTACATGCAAGGATTAACGTTTCGAGATTTCATTTATGAACGTACTTTTTAAAGTAGGTGTAAAGCTCGTATGTTTTTCATCTGTCGGTATATTAAATTTTGGGTTTATACATGACAGTATTCTTTTGTCAGTATATATGAGTTGTCAGGATTTCAATTGTCAAGATGTGTTTATGTGTATTCGGGATTTCATTAGTCAGTATTTAGGCTATCGGGATTTCAATTGTCAGGATTTTGAATGTCTATATTAGTGTTTATAGGTACAGCAATTGTTGATATTTAAAGTGTAGGTATTTTGTAAATTTCAGTATTATGACATTTTAGGTATAACAGACTTTCGATATTGTAGTCTTGACGGCATTATAAATTATAGGATTTACAATTATATTGGGATAAGAACCTACCAGTATCATGTATTTCAAAATGTCATTATTGTCGGTATTACAAACTTAGAAACAAAAGGGTTGAGACACGCATTAGAATAAAACCAATCTAAGTTGGCCAATCCCAAAAAGTGGTTGGTGCTACATACTCAATATGAAAAATATTACAGTAGAGTATATTATATTATTATGTGTAAGAGACCAACTTAATAAGATTCAAAGCAATAGTGGTTGCTTCCTAATTCTTGGTTGGTGGTGCTCCCCTGAGTCAGAACAGTATCACTTCGAGATGGAAGAGAAAAGAAGACTCTTTGTTGGAGGCACTCTTAAAGTAGTATGAATAAATTAAAACTTTACTTTTATTTTATAAGATTTTAGAATATAAGGGGAAGAGGTTATTTTTAACCTCCAATCAGTGCTCGAAGTGTGCCGGTATACAACGGTATGGTATACCGCCACTTCAAGCACTGAACATTTTTTTTTTATTCCATGGGCTGCTGCTGAGCTGAGTGCGGAGGCGTGGCCTCCGTCCGCTACCCTGACACTGTCTATGGGCAGCCAGACAGCAGCAGCATAGTTCCCTCCCTCCTCCAAGAGCAGCTAGGGGCCGGTCACCTCCTGCTCCCTGCCTGGACGAACCTGCAGCAGCCAGAGTGACTGGAGAGGCTCCGTGGTCCCTCTCTGACAGTTCGACTCTAGTTGAAAGTGCAACAGGAACTTGAGCTCGGTGTGGCAGGTAGGTATTGGGGCACCTGTTGAGACAATTTTTTTTTTGCTTGCCCCAGTGACTGTGACAGCACGGCTTGGTGTGCATGCTGATCTCTCCCTCCCTCCAAAGCTCTGCTCCTTCCTCTCACCGAACTGCTGCAATCTTTCCCTCCACTTTAACCGTGTCTTCTGCCTTGCCGGGCTGAGGATCTAGCCTTGACGGAGAGGAGGTTTGGGTGGAGAGAGACTGGAGATGGAGACTAGGAAAAAAAACTCCAGACATAGCTTCGTGAATGAAATAAGTGAGGCTTCGCGGGGAAAGGGGGCGGGGCTTCACGGGGAAAGGGGGCGGAGTCCTGGCCAGGAGGGAGAGAGTAAAGACTTCCTCACTGTGCAGGCAGCCCACATGAGAGTTAAGCTCGGCAGCACACTGCAGCAGTGCTGTGACTTGTCCCATGATGGCAGCAATGCAGCTGCTTGATTATAGTAACAACAGGAAATGTCCTACAGGTCCAGGGGGCTGCTTGTGAGGAGGGGGGGCCGGGGTTACTTCCGTCCCCCCCTTAATGGCTCTGCCTGGACCACAGCTTATAGGTGGGTGACAGACCTGGAGCCTGCCTTAGCCACATCCAGGGGCGCCTAACAGCGGAGACTATGCGGAATCCTCCCAGAGACCTCTAGGTAACTGTTCTCCCAAGCACCTCACATTATTCTCCTGCTGAGAGTATAACAGGTGGAATGGGATTGAAATGCCGGCGGTTCAAATCCCGACAGTGCTAGCCCGACGCGGAGGAAATCCCGACAGCGCAGGTAAGTAATTAACCCTCCTTTAGGGGAGCCTAACCCTAACCTCCCCCATAGTGCCTACTATCCTCACCCCGTTAGTGCCTAAACCTAACCCCCCCTCCCCGCAGCCTAACCCTCCCGGGGGTCCCTAACCTCCCCCCCTAGTGACTAAACCTAACCCCCTCCTTCTCCTAGCCTAACCCTCCCTGAGGGGGTGCCTGACCCTAAGTCCCCCCTAGTGCCTAAACCTAACCCCCCCTCCTAGCCTAACCATCCTCGGGGGGGGGTGCCTAACCCTTAGTCCTCCTGAGGAGGTCCCTAAACCTAACCTCCCCCATCCCCGGCTACATCGATACTTACCTCCGGTGCTGGACGATTGGTGTGGGGTCCCAGCGTGGGGAGGCGTCAGTATTTTGACGCCTATGTTAAATCCCCTGCCGGGATTGTGGTGTCGGGATTGAGACAGGCGCATAACTACATCCAATAGCAGGTATATGATTATAACCTGCACCGTTTTGCATTTCTGGATCTTCCTTTCTGTAGCTCTGGGTCTACGAGTCCTCGTTAGGATACTGTAGATTGCTCTCATCATACTGGTTTGGGAAAGGAGGTAGTAAGAGGAGCAAAGGGTGAGAGATGGTTGCATGCCACACCCCTCATAACACATAGCCACACCCTTGTAACATGTGGTCACACCCTTTTTTAAGCGCCTTCGGCGCACACACTAAATACATTTCCATACCCCCACTTCAAAATTCCCACTTCGACCACTGCCTCCAATAATATTTAAATACAGCCAATAATTACAAAGAAACATAGAAGTCAATATAGTTCACTGCCAATTTATATTAATACAGGCAAAAGGCGATTTTTGTAAGTGGTTAGATTCAACACATTATATTTATCTATTATTGATCATTCACAAAACATCCCTTGTTACTGAAAAAAATATACCAGATAAACAAATCTACATAGATTCTAGTATACTTGAATGACTATTTTGTTAGATGGTTTATCCTGCATGTATACTGTTATAGGAGATATCATTGTATCCATTTTGTACCAATATGTTGCAACATGTTGCAGTGCAGTTGCTAGCAGAGAGACAATTAGTATTAAAATGTTGCAATGCAGCAGCTCAAGAGCTGGCAGAGAGACAATTGTTATTCATGTAGCAAAACACAGAAAAACAAATCCCTATAGTTTTTACTAAGTGGATAGAACACAGTGCTGCTGAAAGAAGCATATTGCATGAAATTAATCAGCAGTAGAGATATATGTTAGTCTCAAAAACTGGTAAAAGGGGCCTATGCATTAATAATAACGGTCTAATTTGCCAGGAATATTTTCATTTTTAATAAAAAATATCCCGACTATGTGCTACCAGGAACTCACAGGGATAGAGGTTGGTGCAACAGCTGCCCTGCGAGTTATATCCTCAGCATTAGGAGAAGTCTTTCACACTCTTTTGTCAGCTTCTGCAGCCGGCCGGGGGCTGTAAAGGAGAAATCAAAAGATCTCTCTCCTGCACCTGGAGCCTCCATAGGCTTACGGTAGTTTACACCATATGAAGATAGTGTAAACTACTGGTGCTAAACTCTGAATAACTTTGCTTTTTGGAGTTTAGTACATAGGGGTCAGATCGTAGTCCCTATTGATAGTAATGGGGACTGCGATCTGCAGTGCTAATTAGCACTTTGCCAGAGATTTCTGTGAAATCTCCTGCATTGTGCTATTAGTACATAGAATCGATACATAAAATTATGCAGAAACAGCAGTTTCTGCATAATTGTATGGAAAAATCGGCTTGATACATATGCCCCATAATCCACAGAAGCGGCACTCAGAATCCAGATAAAAAGACAATCAATACTAGGTAAATGTTTCTGATGATTCAATGCTTTACTGTATTTTACTCAGGGATATGAACAAACAATAAACACTACTCACCTTATATCTCCAAACACCTCGTGCAAACAGCCCAGCTTCCAGTTTCCTGCAGCTGGGAACAAAATTACATTATCAGCTGCAGGAAGACGGAAGCTGGGCTGTTTGGATGAGATGTTTGGGGATATAAGGTGAGTAGTGTTTATTTTTTGTTCATATCCCTGAGTAAAATGCAGTAAAGCATTGAAACATTGGAAACATTTACCTGCCGTTGATTCTTTTTATTTGGATCCTGAGTGCCGCTTCTATTGATTATATACATATACATATACACAAACAAGGATTTTCTGCTACTCAATGCATATATCTAAATGTATATAACCGTGTCCACTTACAATATATTTTAATGGTGTTTTTCGCATTATCTATGGTGTAAGGTTAGTATCCTTGTCGTCAGTGTGTGGTTGCCAGAGTAATGGAGGGGCGTGCATGCTTGAACCAGAAGAGCCTAGACCGGAACTCCTGTGTTAGCCGCCCACAGAGCCTGCGGGTGACCAGCTTCAGTGGCAATGAATGTTTATTTAAGGTAAGACACTGTATTTATATATTTTTTCTGTTTCCTGATGATGGTTTGAAAGATTTTTAACTGTTATGAGACCAGCGTTATATATAATGGTGTAAACATGGACAGCACTCTGGGTCCGTCATGCAAAAAATAAACAATCTTCAGGTCTCAGGGAGTCAGTCAAAGTTTTGGGATGCAAACCTTTTATCAAGACCTTGATCAAAGGGTTTGTGCCCTGAAACTTTGACTGACTCCCTGAGACTTGGAGATTCTTTATTTTTTGCACGACAGACCCAGAGTGCCATCCATGTTTGTGTCGTATATATGCCTGTATAGGAGAGGCACACCGGACAAGTTGTTCTATTTCACTAGAGTGCCGGACAGCAAAAAGTATTATTTCCCCTACTGGAGGACATCATCATATGTACAGGAAGTGCTGGTCTCCAGCAATTACATATTTTTTATTTTTTATCACATGGTCACCATTGGTTACCTCAGTATCCTTGCCCTTATCCTTCCTGTAAATTCACCTGAGTGTCTCTGCCCTTAACCTGCCTGTTCCTCCCCCTTCAGTGTCCCAGCCCTCACCTCCCTGTAACTTCCCCTCAATATCCCAACCCTCAGTCACCCTGTAACATATATATATATATATATATATAATGTGTATATATATGTATGTTTAAGGTCCGGCACTCCAAATCTAGCCTTGGCCATTGTAAGGTGTGGCACTCGGCGCAATTACAGGAATAGACAAATGGATATGATCAACGTCTAAGAGTTAGTAGCACTGAAACATTGACCATATCCATTTGTCTACGCCTGTTATTAAACACCAAGTGCCGGACCTTACTACTGCTTTTATATATATATATATATATATATATATATGTGTATATATATATATATATATATATAACAATGGCAGTTACTTTTCTGGCAAAGCTCTTGATTCTGAAAGGACAGCATCCTGCCCCGTCGCCTGACTCCGCCCCTCGACAGTCCCCACCCCTCAATAGACCCCACTCCGATTTGGGCTGCTTCCAGAAATTTCTCGGGCTGGTTTTTTGACCCAATCCGCCCCTGCCTGTCAGTAAAATAAATTTTGGGATCTTATATAACAGCATGATGTCCACATCGGTATGTTACATGTCAGTATTTTGACCCAATCGGTATAATGATGATGGCTAAAACACTGTCGGCTAGCTGTTCGCCGTTATCACATGCAGACAGGTTTTATGATTTAGGTGGTAGCTATAAATAATGCAATTTTTCTATCTCAAACTCATGTGTGAGCTATTATACAAGATGGGATGATCTGCAACGTTTACTTTCTGTGCGGCACCTAGTAATTTAAATATTTGCAAAATGGTGATCACTCTTCTGACAAGGGAAAGCAAAAGAGACTCGGGGCTCAGGTGCTTTGTGCACAGCCTTGCATGCAGGTGACTCCCTGGAACAAAACAAAGCTGCAAGTCCATCTGCTGCACAGCCAGCCTGTTCTGTGTCTGAATTGTTGGGGAATTTACTTATTCCTCTGCTCTGCACAAGCTCTAAGTTGGATAGGGCTGAGTCTGTATGTATCACTATATCTTTGGCCCTAAGCCGTTGCTTCATACATTTCTATTACACTCCACCATTCGACTAGAGTGTATAAAGAGTGTATAAAATGTGAGTTTGGATTCTGAACATTAAGCTGAAAGTTTGAGCCAAGGGATCTATGATTTAGAGTAATTCCTTTCCACGTCTACGTTTGATACCCCTGCAAGACTCTATTCTTAAAGTCATGTTCAGTGTTCGAGAAGTCGTGTGAGTGTTTGAGATGTTGCTTATACTCGATTGTGCCTGAAGAAGGCTCCAGTATTCAGAGAAAGGCCAGCACTGCAACAGATTGTTGAGTGGGCTTGTTCTGAGTGTTAAGTCAAGACAGGATGCTTCTAACCTACACTATGTATTAGTATTGGTGGGGACATGGGTGCTCGCTCTGAGAGGTATCCAGGGTTTCAAACTGTAATTATGTGTGTCACATGTGTCATAAGGACATAGCGAGGTGAAGCTCTTATTGGGAGGCATGTGTGTACTGTTTATTTGCACAATGCCCAGTTAGCTCTTATGCTAAATTAGACTACCATCTATATAAATTAACCATACTGGTGAATAAAATTAGAACATATACTGTAGATAAAAATCTACCACTCTTAATTTAAGCATATATGATGGTGTTATGTATGTTGATTTCAATACTATTGACTGGACACCTCTGCTTCTATTATATCTGCACTACATGCACTTTGATGTTATTAAACCTGAATGTCCAGGGATACCTGTTGCTACTAAATGACATAATATGAAATGACTAATCATAACCTAGAGTGGGGAGGTATACCAAAGCATACCCCATAGGGGTAATACCACCTCTTCCCATCAGATAATTGCAATGTTACATAGAGGAATAAAATAAGATTAAGTTGAAATATAAAATATATGAATTCCTAGTAGAACACAGAGGGAACTTGAAAAGTTAATGTAAGTTTTGAACATGAACAACACCTTTTAAAACTGCCTCAGTTTATTATTTTTATCTTGCCACAGCTAACTTTCTACTTTACTACATGAGAATTTAAGCCTCTTTGCAAAGGAATCCATGCAGCGATATTATCCTGCAGCTTAGCCTGCACTGGCTAAAAGAGTAAATCCAGCATTTCCTTTCTCCTCAAACAGCAGTTAGAAAATCAAAAGGATAAATGCAAATCCTGCCCATTACAGTACAAGTGCTTGTGAGTTCATTCCTGGTGTTCCTTGCAGAACACTGTGTTCAGTTCAGTTGAAGCTTTGCTAGATAGAAATGTTTGTGTATAGAACATTTTATCTTGCTGATATTGTTCTGCTTAGAGGCTATGTATAAACAGGCAGCAAATATTTTAAAGCTGTGTTTAATTTCATCCTAGTGAGAGGTGGCAAATCTCATGTGGAGGTGAAAAATCTTAGATTGTATTGTACATGACCAGTCTGTTCTAGGGCAAGAATTTGATTTGATTACCTAACACGAAATTGTAATAATTTAATTTATTCAACAAAATTTCTTGGAAAAATGCAACTTTCTTACACAGGAATACATAAATAACCAGTGCTATGAAATTAAAAGAAAACCAGCGCTCAGTAGAAGTCCATCTCAATCTTATAATCACACATAAATATAGTGATACTTAAATGTCCAAAACAGAATGAGATATGGTTTGGTCCAGGCTGTAACGCAGAAACGTCTTCCTGATGTCCTCTGGTTGGTGGTTATAGAAGTTGTCTCATATCACAGACGTTAGAAAAAGAAAACAAAAAACACATCATGGTATAGTACATCTATAACTGCTCATGGAAAAACACCACCTATAAGTGTGGGGTCCAACTACTGTTTGTAACAAAAGACACACAGCGCCAGTGGCTCCGCCTCTTCGTGGGCCCTGAAACTGTCGAGTGCGGGGAGCGAAGAGGGATGTATATGGTGTCGACTGGCTTCATTCATATCACTCTTCTGGATTTGAATACAAGGGAGTTTTTTAAAAAATCTGCTCCATAAAAGAAACCCAGATAGGGGGATTACAGCTCTGTAGAGAGTGAGTATGGTACGCTCCATGTCTGTCTGTTGAATTATCAAGTTCCATACCCTACATAAAGAAACCTTTATATGTGGCATCCTCAATGTTTTCCTGTGAGTTGGGTACGCTGTGGTCTTTTGTCACAAATAGTAGTTGGACCCCACACTTATAGGTGGTGTTTTTCCATGAGCAGTTATAGACGTACTATACTATGATGTGTTTTTTGTTTTCTTTTTCTAACGTCTGTGATATGAGACAACTTCTATACATTTTTTAAATTTCATAGTGCATGATTTGTTTATGAGGGTAAGGTGGCTGTCACATTTATAGAAGGCAGCATAAGTATAGTTTGCGCCTTGGGAGTTTGTTTATATATATATTTTTTATAAATAACCAGTGCTGTTTGTAGCCATTGTGATATACAATTTGCTGTGCAGGAATTGCTTCAGGTAGGGATAGCTTTAAATTGAGATGCAAGTGGCCTGTGCCCAGAGAGGTTGTTTCCTTTCATGTTACTTGTGTAAAATTAGGTTTTTAAGATATCTAAAGTAAACAGAAGAATGTTGAACATTTATTGTGGATCTGCTTTTAAAAATGATCAGAGTATAAATGCGTCAAGCAGTGATCTCTCCTTCAATTCCACTCCAGTATAAGGGGTAAATTTACTAAGATTCGAGTTTGGTCGAGTTAGCAATCTCTGGAGAGTTTGGGCATTCTTTTCCACTCGTAAATTTACTAATTACAAACTCGGGGGAGAGATCTTCTTTGCTACGGGAAAATACTTGAGAGTTAGCAAACTCTCTTCACTTCACCATCAGCTAAACTCAAGTAACTTTTTACTAGTGAAGATAGGATTCTGGAATTTACCAAGATGAGAGTTTAAAAACTCTCATGAGATTGAACAACACTCCTGAAATCAATTCACCTGCCTGTGAGCTGCGATTTTGGCAGAAATATACACAGATCAGTGTGAGCCATGTATGATTCTGCCTGTAAATAGTAAAAAAAAGAGTTCAATAAATAAAAAACAATGACATAGGGTCCACCCTCAAAAGCATAACCAGCCCCGGACTGCTCAGCCAGTCCTGGTTCCTAAATTTACGGGGAACAAAACGAGTAGGGTTCCACCGTAATTTTAGGAACCAGGACTTGCTGAGCAGTCCAGGGCTGGTTATGCTTTTGGGGGGGACCCCCAATTTCTAAATTGAACCCTTCTTTTAAAGCTACAACACACAAGTAGCCTTCACATATCAAACATAAAAAAGTGCAGGCTTCTTGCTCGGGAGAGTTTTGCAGAGAGAAAACACTGCAATTTCAGGTGAGTAATCTTCAAAACTTCCTACTCGGGGGAGATATCTCGATTTGCTTCACCATCTCTCAGCTAAACTCAGTTCTTAGTAAATTTGTGAGTTTCAAGAGCCTCAAATCACCCAAGTTTTGGTGATGTTAATCGAGTTGAAAAAAAAAAACCTTGATCAGACTCGATTCTTAGTAAATTTACCCCTTAGTCTCCAAAAATACCTGACTCCATCAGCACCATAGAGCTTTACACCATGATACAGAGGTTTCTTGGACTCCAGGAATATCTGTGTGCGCCATAGGAATCAGTATGATTTACCATCAGCGGCAGCCCGACAGAGAAGGAAATCCCGATCGTCCTTAGGGTAAATATAACTAACCTAATTCCCCGCCAAACCCTCCTTTAGCGGTGCCTAACCCTAACCTCCCCCCAAATGCCTAGCCCTAACCTCCCCCCATAACCCCCCTCTAAGTGCCTAAACCTAACCCCCCTTCTCCACAACCTAACCCTAAGTCTCCCGGGGGGGTGCCTAACCCTAACCTCCCCCCAGGGGTGCCTAACCCTAACCACCCCTTTCCCTAGCCTAACACTAACCTCCCAGGGGGGTTCCTAACCCTAAGTCCCCCATGGGAGCCCCTAACCTTACCCTCCCCTACCCCGCTGCTGTCCATTCCCAGTGCCCGGCTTACCCTCGATCGGTAAGCCGGGTGTTGGGCTCCTGGCATAGGTCTAATGACAGGCATCGAGATTTCTACACCTGTCATTTGTACCTTGCCGGGATTAACCAGTCGGGAAGCCGGCGGTTGGCATTGTGACCGCCGGCTTCCCAACTGCTTCCCGTGCCATATCCTTTTACATCTGGTAGACGTTCTGAATGTTGGAGGGATTTTTTTACCATGTCTGTAGAGATATGTGAATAATTTATTTTTTTATGAATATACTGTGTTCAATAGGTCCCCTCCTCATTGGTTACATGTTTTGGAGGAAACAATGAAGTTTTATACTCCAGTGTAGATTATCATTGCTTGAAAAAACAAACTTTATCAAGTGATGTCATCACTGTCTTTCAGTAATAGTCCAACTGAGTGGAGTGTATTTAATATGTTGGCTTGTGGGACTACTCACATTCGTCATTAATATACATTAGGGTCTATTTAACTGCATTTGCCCCTGGAATGTCCAGTATTATGTCTGCTTATTATATCCTGGTAAACAGTAAACAAATATGGGTATGAATTGTGCAACATCAAAAACAAATAGCCACCACCAACATACAAGGAGAAACTCCCACAAATATTTCTCAACAACTAAATTTTACCATAAAGTTAAGCTGATGATCTTAGGTGCTTAGTCTTGACAGTTTTATGTCTCCCATAATGTGTATATGACATTAAACTGAGAAAAAAACAATGTAGTTGACATTTTTGACACTTGGAACTTTATTTATGAAGAAGCCATTGTTTCCAGGTGGGTTGGAAGTGAAAATTTGGAATGGCACTCACAATCAGTGTAAAGCATGCCTGACTTTACACTGACTGTGAGTGCCATTTTAAGTTTGCAATTCCAACCTGCTGCTTCGTAAATAAAACCTTTAGCGTTCACAACAATTATTGGGGTCTATATTCTAAGCCTTGGATGGAAATAAAGTGAACGGGCTTAAAGTACCAGCCAACCAGCTCCTATCATTTTTCAAACAGCCTGTGACATGACCGTTAGGAGCTAATAGGTTGGTCTCCATCCAAGGCTTAGTAAATAGACTCCTCAAGTCTCAGGACCCATAACAGGGGCAGCTGCTCTCTGGCTTGGTGTGCTGATTGAGACCTCAGATCCACAAACACAGCAGTCATAGCAGGATAAGCTTCTGACACTGGTTATGCACAGTTGTTCCATTCTGTCCATTATACTGCATGTTGTACCCGCAGCTCTAGAAAAATCATATTATATACTACTGCTATTGTGGTCATGATTTGAGCCACTGGCAGGGCAAACAGGGAACCCCCTCCTCACAATTGTCTATGCAGTTTCTGGGGTTCTTAAATTATGCTTCTTAAATGATGCTTCCCAGCATCTGGCTCCTGTGGAAACTACATATCACATCAGACCCAGCTAGTAAAACTCATTGGAAGAGACAGACAAAAACTGCAGGGTGGGTCATCATTCTCTACAACGTGGACCAGTAACATAAGAGAGCAAGCTTCACATATTGAGCATACCTGGCCAGGGGCATCTTAAAAGAGAAAGGGGACCGTGTGCAGTCTCCGTCTGGTAGGGCCGGCTCCAGGTGTTCCAGCACCCTGTGCGAGAAATGTTGGAGCGCCCCCCCCCCCCGAGTTTCTCAACCTGGCCACATCCCGGGGTGCTGACTACACCCTCTTCAGCCACCCCCACTCAGTTCAGCAAATGGCTACTTGAAGTGTGTATCCACTTATACACAGTGCTCCTCCGCAGCCAGAACTCAGTCCCCTTCCCACCCTACTGCTCAACAAATACATGCAAGCACTTAAGTCAATATCTCTGTCAGAGGCACGCACGGCTCCTTAGCTAGCCCCCCTATGCAGCTCAGACTCAGCATAGTTATTATTACATATTAGTTATTATTACCACCTCTGCCACACTGTTCATTCATCCCCATTTCCCCCACCCATGATCTCTCAGCAGCAGCACCACCACCCGCATGGTCACTGTCTGCATGCTGCTGAGCTGAGTGACTAGCTCACTCCTCTTCTAAGTTCTAACATACCAGACCAGTACGGTACAGAGGAGCTGTAACTACACATTTCGGTGCCCTGTGTACATAAAGAGCATTGGTGCCCCATCCATATTAGAAGCAGGGGGAGTGCACCGAAAAAAACAGTTCTAGTCTCCCTGGGAAGGTGCGTGACCACACAATAGTACCTCAATTTGAATTATGCCACATAGTGCCCCTTCGTCACATTACACTGCACAGTAGTGTCCCTTAGTCACATTACAACACCCAGTAGTGCCAATTCACATTATGCCACACAGAGCCCATTAACATTATGCCACACAGTAATACTCCTTATACACATTATGCCACACAGTAGTAGAGCCTAAGTAAACATTACAAAAAAACCCATTAATGGCCAGTCAATGTTCCAATCATAAATCTTGCATTTATAATTTTATATTTGTAATTTCTTCAAAATTCAAAGTAATTAGACTCAGGACTGCCAGACCGGTCACACAACCTGTGTGTAGTAATCAGGCTGAGGATGGTCTGCTCCAGTACACAACCTGTGTGTAGTGATCATGCTGAGGGATGCCAGCCCTGTCAAACATACTGTGTGTAGTAATTGTGCACAGTAATCATGCTGAGGGATGCCAGCCCTGTCACACAACCTGTGTGTAGTGATCATGCTGAGGGACGCCAGCCCTGTCACACAACCTGTGTGTAGTGATCATGCTGAGGATGGTCTGCTCCAGTACACAACCTGTGTGTAGTGATCATGCTGAGGGATGCCAGCCCTGTCACACATACTGTGTATAGCAATTGTGCACAGTTCTCATGCTGAGGGACGCCAGCCCTGTCACACAACCTGTGTGTAGTGATCATGCTGAGAGACGCCAGCCCTGTCACACAACCTGTGTGTAGTGATCATGCTGAGGGACGCCAGCCCTGTCACACAACCTGTGTGTAGTGATCATGCTGAGGGCTGCCAGCCCTGTCACACAACCTGTGTGTAGTAATTGTGCACAGTAATGCTGAGGGCTGCCAACCCTGTCACACATACTGTGTGTAGTTTATACATTGTTTCCCTGACAAGAGTAGTCTTTCCATAGATGATGCTCATGGGTGACTGCAGGCAGCTCTGGTATGTCACACAAACAGTACAGCAATAGAGTGTACTGACTCATAAGAGCATTCTACTTCCTACCAGTGTGCCACAGTGTAAGGAGCATTCCAGAAGAGGCACCCATCCCATACATGATGTTACATAACGGTACTAACTCCAAATCACATAACTCAGCCGTCACATATCACACCATACAGTGCGGCCCGGAATGTTATGTCTACAGCAGTGGTCGAAGTGGAAATTTTGAAGTGTGGGTATGGAAATATCAGTGGGGCTTTACTTAGGGAGGCCAAAATCCTGAGCCCCCTGATATTTCCATACCCACACTTCAAAATTTCAACTTTGACCACTTCTGTAGGCATAACATTAGGACAGTGACTTGGGCCTAATGCCTAGGATCACTTACCAGGAGGGACGCCCACTTACCAATCACCACTAGCCTGACAACTGACAACCACGGGCCCAGTATCCAATAATAATGGTGTCTAGGGAGGGTTAAATAAGTTAAATAAGTTGCCCGAAGCCGCCTACCATGGAGAGGCTCTCTGGTTCTCAGTTTCTTGCATCATGGCCAGCGGTGCCTACGATTCTTCTGTGGCCGTCTCTTCCTTCTTCTTTTCTTAAGGAGGTCTTCTTTCCTCCCTCTCTGCTCCTCTCCCTTTGCAGCAACACACATTTCCTCTTTTCAGCACTCACCTCTCCTCGCACCTCACCTCCCTGCAGAACTCACCTCTTCCCACATCTAACTGCGGCACTCCTCTCCTCACACCTACCTCTCCTCACTGCAGCACTCACCTCTCTTCACACCTACCTCCCCTCACTGCAGCACTCACCTTTCCTCACACCTACAACCCCTCACTGCAGCACTCACCTTTCCTCACACCTACCTCCCCTCACTGCAGCACTCACCTCTTCTCACACCACTCTCGTCACTTTAGCACTCACCTCTCCTCACACCTACCACCCCTCACTGCAGCACTCACCTCTTCTCACACCACTCATGTCACTGTAGCACTCACCTCTTCTCACACCACTCATGTCACTGTAGCACTCACATCTTCTCGCACCCACCACCCCTCACTGCAGCACTCACCTCTCCTCACACCTACCTCCTCACACTGCAGCACTCACCTCTTCTCACACCACTCTCGTCACTTTAGCACTCACCTCTCCTCACACCTATCTCCCCTCACTGCAGCACTCACCTCTTCTCACACCACTCATGTCACTGTAGCACTCACCTCTCCTTATCCTCATGGGCACCGAGAGGGGGGGGAGTAAGTACAGTTTACCTGTGCCCGGGCTTTCTATAGGGGCCCGGCATCGCTCCCCCCCTCTTCCACAGCAGCTCAGTACACAGCTTGTGCTCGGCTGCTGTGTGAGACTGCTCGCGGCTGCTGCAGCAGCCGGAGTAGTCCCCAATGGCTGTGGTGGGGGGGGAGAGATCACACTGATCTCACCCCCCATGCTTAGCACCAGGCTGGGGGGATTACAGTGCCCCCCTCCCAGGCGTGCAGCGCTGCTGAAAAACTTCACCACCTGTACACACACACACAGCCCCTTCACCACCTGTACACACACACACACAGCCCCTTCACCTGTACACACACACACAGCCCCTTCACCACCTGTACACACAGACACAGCCCCTTCACCACCTGTACACACACACGCAGCCCCTGCACCACCTGTACACACACACACACAGCCCCTTCGCCACCTGTACACACACACACACACAGCCTCTTCACCACCTCTACACACACACACGCAGCCCCTGCACCACCTGTACACACACACAGCCCCTTCGCCACCTGTACACAGACACACAGCCCCTGTCACCACCTGTACACAGACACACAGCCCCTTCGCCACCTGTACACAGACACACAGCCCCTTCACCACCTGTACACAGACACACAGCCCCTTCACCACCTGTACACAGACACACAACCCCTTCACCACCTGTACACACATACAGCCCCTTCACCCCCTGTACACACATACAGCCCCTTCACCACCTATACACACATACAGCCCCTTCACCACCTGTACATACATACAGCCCCTTCACCCCCTGTACACACATACAGCCCCTTCACCACCTATACACACATACAGCCCCTTCACCACCTGTACACACATACAGCCCCTTCACCACCTGTACACACATACAGCCCCTTCACCACCTGTACACACACACAGCCCCTGTCACCACCTGTACACAGACACACAGCCCCTTCGCCACCTGTACACAGACACACAGCCCCTTCACCACCTGTACACAGACACACAGCCCCTTCACCACCTGTACACAGACACACAACCCCTTCACCACCTGTACACACATACAGCCCCTTCACCCCCTGTACACACATACAGCCCCTTCACCACCTATACACACATACAGCCCCTTCACCACCTGTACATACATACAGCCCCTTCACCCCCTGTACACACATACAGCCCCTTCACCACCTATACACACATACAGCCCCTTCACCACCTGTACACACATACAGCCCCTTCACCACCTGTACACACATACAGCCCCTTCACCACCTGTACACACATACAGCCCCTTCGCCACCTGTACACACACAAAGCCCCTTCGCCACCTGTACACACTCACAGCCCCTTCGCCACCTGTACACACATACAGCCCCTTCGCCACCTGTACACACACACAGCCCCTTCGCCACCTGTACACACTCACAGCCCCTTCGCCACCTGTACACACACACACACACAGCCCCTTCGCCACCTGTACACACATACACAGCCCCTTCACCACCTGTATGCACACACACACAGCCCCATCGCCACCTGTACACACACACAGCCCCTTCGCCACCTGTATGCACACACAGCCCCTTCACCACCTATACACACATACACAGCCCCCCATCACCATCTTTACAAAGTTACACACACACAGCCACCCTTCACCACTCAGCATGCACGCGGCATGGTAAGCAACGTTCCCCTCCCATCTCTGTTCCCGGCATTATTCTGAATATATGGTGCCGGCCGCACGGACCGACAGCCAATTAGGGACCGGCTGACAAATTTTTTAAAAAAAAAGCTCTGGGAGACTGGGACAGTAACAGATAGTTGCAGCGCACGCAGAGATCACTCACCCCATCACCCAGCTGGTCTGGCTGCAGTCCCTGCTGCTCCGCCTGCCGCTGCTGAGGGACACACGACTCGACAGTCTCATGAGTCATGCTGGTCCCGTGCAGCAGCCACTACTCTCTGTTTCCAGTGCCCGGCTTCCACTTAGTCCAATGCCACCACCGCCCACCGGAAGCCGAGATTGCGCAGGCAGGGATGGCGTGTGACGTCACACCCACCCAGCCCCACTTCCCAATATTGGAGCACTGTGGTGGGAGTGTCCAAAAGCGCAGCACGGCCACTGGGTGAGTTGGCATCCTGGCAGACAGTGACAGGCAGCACAGCTAGACAGTGACAGGTTAAAATGGCTGCGGAAAATCGGTGCGCCCCCTGCAGGGGCCGCTCAGGTTGTGCGGCCGCTCAGGTTGAACATACCTAGGGCTGGCCCTGCCGTCTGGGCCCCTCCTCTCATCAACGGCTTCCATTAGTGGTCGCTCATTGACTGGGACTCACGTGGAGGAGCTGTTCATTGGCTAGGCCCACGTGGGTCCCAGCCAATGAGCAGCCGCTAATGGAAGCCGTCGCTGATTGGCTGGCGCCACAGCACTAATGATAGCTCAAGGCCGGAGCTGTCATTAGTGATACTGTAACAATATGCTGTTGCATCTTGTTACAGTGTCTCAGGGGCCCTCTTTGGAATACTGCGGAGAACATCAAGGGACAAAGGTGAGTATTAGTTCTTTTTTTACAGGTAAAACCATTGGATACTTTACATTGAGAAGGGGACGTGAACATCTGGGAGCAGGTAAGTATGTGTGTGTATGTATGTAAGTAATAAATCTTTATTTTCACGGTGTGTGTTGTTTTTTTACACATTTCTTTACAGGTGAACTACAGGTACCAGTGGCTCCTTAAAGTCCCGCATGCTTGTATTTCTGGTTCTCCAAGTACCAGCATGCGGGGGAGCCTTGCTGAGACCTGCAGTTCTACTGTAAAGACAGTGTTGTTAATTAAATTTTTAACACTATACTACACTATCAACCCGCCACCCACCGCCCAGGGGTGGCGGGGATAGCCCCGGAATATCAGCCTAGGCCAGGGGTGCCCTGGAGAGGGGTCCCCTTTATTGGAGGGGTCCCCAACTCCCCAGGGATCCCTGGCCTGGGCTGACTAGCAGTCAGGGCTGATGCTGCGGCTGGGGGGCCAGGTGAAAGGGCACCTCTAGCTGTGGCATCAGCCCCCCGTTAGAAAGGGTACAGTGCTGGTTTTTGTTTTAGGGGTACCCCTATAATTAAAACCAGGAATGGCCCTGTAGCCTGGTGCTGGTACCTAATTTACAGTGGAACCCTACTCATTTTGTTCCTCGTAATTTTAGGTACCAGGACAGGCTGGCAAGTCCGGGGCTGGTTAGTCTTTTGGGGGGGGACCTCACATCAATTTTTTTATAATAATTAACCCTACTTAAACAAGTTAAAAAAATACCCTATAAACAATGATTTGTGTAAACTCACAGCTCAGGGGGTGAGTGTTTAAAACTTCTATTTCACAATGAGTTTGCCACAATCTCACACAAGATTGGAAACTCGAATCTTAGTAAATTTGCGAGTTGCATCTTTTTCATCTAAAGTACTTCCTATTTTGGCCGATGGTGAGTTTTTTCGAGTTTGCAAACTCACATGAGTTTTAACAGTGAAAAAAGAAAACTCACTTCAAACTCACTCGAGTTTGTCTTTAGTAAATTTGCGAGATGAAAAACTCACACAAACGCACACAAATTCGACCCTTAGTAAATATACCCCTAGTAGTCTCTAGCACTGTTCCAGGGTCTACTGTGCATGTGCGGGACTTAGTAATCAGCCACCTCGTCATTTTTCCTGGTAATTTGTGCAGCGCTGCTGCCGCCAACGTGGGGCTCCAGAGAGGTAAATATGGAAGAAATGGTTGGATTCCATTTCCAATATCTTTGTTATCCTCCCCCAGTATATTTAAGATAAGAATATTACAGTATAAACTGTATACAGTACTGTATGTAGATGATTTAAAGATTCTGAGTGTGTATGTGAATGGGACATTGGACCTCAGTCAGAGTCGGTCGTTGCGGCCGCACGGTCGTACGACCAACGACCGCAAAATCCAATCGTACGGCAGGGCAATCGTAAACAAAGTGACGCCCATTCATTAGCACTGCACCTCCTCTAGCTACCGACTGATCTGAACCAACGATCGAGTCAATCGTAGTTAGGCGCTATCATTTGCTGTATCCTAATTATGTTGTGATGGTTGCGGCCGTATGTGTTGTATTGATGGTCACATGACATGTTTACCTGGACTATCGACTAGCTTATTATTAGCTTGTTGTTCAATCATCTAATTAAGAGTGATTAACTGTTGCTGTTCTTTTTCTGCCTTTTTTTTGCTTTGTCGATAAACTTTATTGATCCCTTTTTTTGGGGGGGGTTCTTTAACCCCCATTAACGTGTTTTTTATTTTTAAGAATACAAACCAAAGTTTATTGTCTTTGAATGTTCTAAAGAGATTTGTGTTTAATTAAAAAAAAGCATTTGCATTTTGCATTCGTCAACTTTGTGCTCTTTGGTTTTGCAAATGCATAGTACATTTTTTTACCAATCAAATCCTAGCTTTTTTAAGATGGCACATGATTAATGCATTGTCCAATAGTATTTTATGTTATGAAATTGATAAATTTTTTTAACCAATCATCTTTCTTTTCCACGATGTCTACTTGTTTTGCCTAAAAACTGCCATTGCCATCATGAGAGCCGCTGTATTTACACGGCTCAAATTGGCCATTATGGTTCAAATTCTAGATAGGCAGCTCACCCATGCCGAGCCTCCGCTGACCAACCGCCTCAAGCGAGCGGCGTATGCGGATGTAAGGGGGGCTCTTCGGCGAGCCGGCTTTAGGTGAAATATCGCACAGTTGGAGAGGCGGTGGTCGGATTTGCGGCACCGGAACCCAATGCTTTTGGGGAACTTGCGGGCGCAATTACGCCGACGTAAGTATGCGTTTGCTGAAATGTTTAAATTTGCGGACCCTTAAAAATGTCACTTCTTTTGCATAATATTTGAATAAATGTCGACAAACACTCATATATGTTGTCCCTATTCTCCAGAATGTGTAAAGTGTACTTGTTCTGTGAAGCAGAAAGTGGATTAAAAGCTAAGATGTTAATCTTTTTTTAAAAAATTTTTTAGGACAACAGTGGAGACGGAGAAGGGACCAGCGTTTGGCCCGAAATGCAGGGCCCAACCTACAGCCCTCACCCTCACCTCCCCTACCTACTCAACCCAGCCCTCCCTCCCTCCCCACCACCATACTCCCCCAGTAACCCTCCCTCCCTCTTCCTTTACTCCCCGAGAATTCCTCCCTCACCTGCCCACTCATCCCAATTGACCCATCCTGATTCAGATGAAATAACCCCTCCCTCCGAATTTGGCCACTCATTTTCCCCTCACCCCCTTCCACCATCTCCAGCGGTACCTACCCCGGCAGGCTTAGATGGTATGTTTTTTTTTCTATTTTTCGTATCACAGTATGGGTGTCATAATGAGTGCACAGTAATCACGTGCCTCAATATTTTGTGCTTGTTTTGTGGCGGTGGATTTTCATTTTTTAAACGTATTATTTTTTTACATTTTTTGGGGTTTAGAAAATGTGGGGGTTTTTTAGGGAATTTTAGGGCATTTGAGGTTTTAAGAAATAGTAAATGAACTTATTTAAAACACCAAACCAAAACAAACATGTCACAGGACTTCTGAGGGTGATAGTAACTAGAATAACCTTGTGAATGTTGTGTACACTGTGTTTAAAAAGTATTAAGATGTCATTTCATTGTGAAAAGTGATGTTAGCCACAGCAAACAAACACATTGTACTTTTAGATTATTCTGAACATTCTAGAAGCAACAAATACGAGCAGTGTGTTTTAATGCTATGGCCATCATGACTTATGAATACACCTCCCAGTGTTTAAACAATTAGCCTGGTGTTTTTGGATTAGGCCACATAGTTAGGGTTTCTGTGTGTTTTCATACATTAAATGTTTCCACATATTAATAATGTTGTGTGGCTTAAACTTTCGAACACACCCTAACAACATTGTGTCCATACCATGGTTTGGGACATTGAATAATGCGATTTTTTTTTTGTTTAAAAATTTAAAAATTGTAAATTTGAATTTTCCTACAAATACATTTTCATGCCCACAGATATCCCGACAGTACTTGGAGAATAAGGGAGGAGCTCACTCGAGCCAGTGTCCATCTCCTGGAGGCCTACTGCTGTCTTCAGCGGATAGTGGAGAGGCTGCAATGCTTTTAGTTTTTGTTTTGTTTTTTTCAAATTTTTTTTTTGTTTGCTGTGTAATAAATTTGTTGGTTAACCAAACATTTTTTTTTATTTCAAACATACTAAAATGGTGTGGGTCTGCATTAGTTAATTTTTGGCTTCAAACCTGTGTGCCTTCCCATAGTCCAAATTTTTTTCATTTTTTTAGAGTAATCCTTAATAACATTGGCATAAATGTTTTCATGTTTTTTTGGTGGGTTGGCACTACATTATCCACCTCAAATTAGAAATTCCAAACAATGTTCAACATTTTATTTTTTCACAAAATTTGTAGCAACAAACATGTTGACAACATCATTTGATTGGACATTAAAAAATCATAGCTGAATTACAAGTAAAAAATGGCCTCAGGGGTTTTAGACAGTACATATCTTGCTTAGACAGACATAAAGGTCAAAAGGAAAACTAAAAAAAAAATGAAAAAAAAAAACACAGAAAAAACAACAATGTAAACAATTAACTACACATGTGGTGGTAAATGCAGAATATTTTTGGTATTTCAATAAAAACAGTACAGGGTCCATGTGAATTTCATGAGTTGAAATAGTTTGGGGAGTAAATGCAAATTTAAGAAAAAAGAAAGAGTAAAAAAAAAATTAGTTTCATCCTCAAAACAATTGGCTATAAGTTTACATTTGAAAAATATCAAATCACAAATTACCTAAAATATCTGGAAACCACATCATCACGTCTGGCCCCCTGACAGCATCTCAACACCTTCCTCCGGGGGGCCATCCTCCGGCAAGTCCTCCTCTGGCTGCATGGGTACTGGACTCCTTATTGCAATGTTGTGGAAAATCCCACACAGGACCACAATACGAGAAACCATATCCGGTGAGTACATGAGTGCACCACCAGACTGATGGAGACACCGGAACTGGCCATTAAAAAGGCCGATACAGAGCTCCAGCACCTGCCTGGTGGCAGTAAATGCGGCATTATATTGAGTTTGTGACCCTGGTGTGGGATTCAAATAAGGAGTCAGCAGCCAGGACGTGCAAGGATATCCACTGTCACCTGTTGGGAATGGCACACCATAAGTTTATCTTATTTTTAAAAACCTAACCATGATTCAACTTTTACTATAGCTACATACTGCATTTATACTTACCAAGAAGCCACGCGTCACCAGCTTGCAAGGTGTTTAATTTTCGCCAAATCCCTGAATGCTGGATCACATACGCATCATGGCTGCATCCTGGAAATTTGGCATTCAGGGAGAGGATCTGTCGGGAGGCATCACATAGCACCATTACATTCAGCGAATAGAAATGTTTGCGGTTCTTGTATATGTGTTCCCTGCATGCAGGGGGCTGAAGTGCTATGTGAGTGCCATCCACTACCCCTATGACGCTTGGAAAGCCTGCAATGTCGAAAAACTTCTGCTTGGCCACATCAAGGGCTTCCGTATCCAAAGGCATACTAATAAAATGTGCTAGATGATAAAAAAAATTGCATCTAGCACATGCCTCAGGATCCGTGAAAATGAGGGCTGGGAGAGGCCACCCACCAGCACAACAGTGGTTTGGAAGGACCCTGAGGCACAGAAATGTAACACTGCCAACAACTGGGTAAGTGGTGAGATTGCTGTAGGAATGTTAATCTGACTTTCTAGATCATTCTTTATTATTGAAAGAGTGTCTAGGATAATTCTTGGAGGCAGGCGGTAAGTGCTTAAAACCACATCAACAGGCATCCAAAAAGGGTGACACGTGTTCTATATATCTTGGCCCTTGCACGTCTACTTTGCATACGGCCAGGAGGAGGAGGAGGAAGGTTGGTGGGGGGCAACATGGCCACTATTAGCTGGCCAACATCACTCTATAAAGTTAAAAGACACAAATTAAAGTTGTGTTGACAATGTTTTTTGGGCTAAAAATTAAGAAAGTCACTTAGCTTAGTAATAATGTTGCATATTCTTACAGGGTCTGGCTGTGCCATCTTCTGGAACCAGATTTGTTGTTTGTGTTGCGTTTTTTTTAAATTTTAGGGAATAGAAATAAAAAAGGATAAGTCATACACCGGTATCTTACTAATATTATAAGTTATTAAATCCGAAATTTTGATTTTGAGCAAAATCAAAAAATGACAACTTCACCTTTAAAAATACATAAGTAATTTTTACGTAAAATTTGTCTAATTTAAAAAAAACGTGCAACCCTAAAATGCAAACAAAGAAAGAAAGTGTGTTTTAAAATATAAAAAAATACCTGATTCTACAAGAAACTGGCCTGGTAAATGCCTTAAAAAAAACAAAACAAACATCACTATATTTTTAAGGTTTACAGTTTAACCCAAAAATTATTACTCCACAAAAAAGAGATTTCTGCTTGCAGGCGGAAGAAACACTTACTGGAGTCTGGATACAATGTGGAGAGTAACACCACCAAAGTCCTCCGCCAATAAAGCCAAAAAAATTATTTGGCATGGACAAAAATGTCCGCCTAAAAATATGGCCAAAAGCACAACCAAAAACAAACAAAAACAACCCCCAAAAAAAACAACAACACCCAAACCCAACCACAAAACCACACCCAAACACAACCCCAAAACCACACCCAAACACAACCCCAAAACCACACCCAAACCCAACCCCAAAAACATACCCAAACACAACTCCAAAACCACACCCAAACCCAACCACAAAAACACACCCAAACACAACTCCAAATACACACCCAAACGCAACCACACAACCACACCCAAACACAACCCCAAAAACACACCCAAACACAACCACAAAACCACACCCAAACACAACCCCAAAACCACACCCAAACCCAACCCCAAAACCACACCCAAACCCAACCACAAAAACACACCCAAAAACAACTCCAAACACACACCCAAACACAACCACAAAACCACACCCAAACACAACCCCAAAACCACACCCAAACACAACCCCAAAACCACACCCAAACACAACCCCAAAACACACCCAAACACAACCCCAAAACCACACCCAAACACAACTCCAAATACACACCCAAACACAACCACAAAACCACACCCAAACACAACCCCAAAACCACACCCAAACCCAACCACAAAAACACACCCAAACACAACTCCAAATACACACCCAAACGCAACCACAAAACCACACCCAAACACAACCCCAAAAACACACCCAAACACAACCACAAAACCACACCCAAACCCAACCCCAAAACCACACCCAAACCCAACCACAAAAACACACCCAAAAACAACTCCAAATACACACCCAAACACAACCACAAAACCACACCCAAACACAACCCCAAAAACACACCCAAACACAACCACAAAACCACACCCAAACACAACCACAAAAACACACCCAAACCCAACCTCAAAAACACACCCAAACACAACTCCAAATACACACCCAAACACAACCACAAAACCACACCCAAACCCAACCACAAAAACACACCCAAACCCAACCCCGAAAAGACACCCAAACACAACTCCACATACACACACAAACACAACTCCAAATACACACACAAGCAAAACTCCAAATACACACACAAGCACAACTCCAAATATACACACAAGCACAACTCCAAATACACACACAAGCACAACTCCTTCAAAGCAAAACTCTGCTGACAATCCCAAACCGTCCAAAATCCAAAAAACACTCCAAATACAACCCACAAGTAAGGGACCATTTGGCTTGGCCTTAAATAAGGGCACAAATTACAAATGGATTGAATAATGCATGAAAGGTGTGCAAATAGGGATGCATGGGTAACCAATCAGGGGATGCGCTCACATCTCGCCCAACCCACGTCGTGATGAAGGAATGCATGAAAGGTGTGTATTGTACTTAGGCAAATAGGGATGCACGGGTAACTAATCCAGGAATGCGTTCACATGTATCAATAGTCATCACAAGCACTAGTCTTCATGCTCTCTCACAAGTTCAGAAAATGGCAAGCGAGGAGCATGGTGCCCAGAGTCCAATCGAGCCAGGTAAGTTTTAAACACATTTTTTTAATTTTTTAAAAAAATGTTCAGATGTGCCCAAAATAACAAATGTAGTAAATCATTTATCTAAATTATTGTAGGTGCTGTGAATCCGGAACCAGCACTAGAGGAGGCGGGGCCCAGCAGGCCAAGGGCAAGAAATCCGCCCTTTTCGAGGCTAGAGCTTGAGACATTGGTGACCATGACAATGGATAACCTTGTCTATGCACCCAGAAATATGGGGGCTGGAGCTAAAGAGAGGATTTGGGATGAGATATCCAAGGCTGTTAATGATGTGGGGACAACCCACAGAACCCTGAAAGTGGTGAAAAAAAGGTAAATAAGTAATATAATATTGTGAGTGTAATGAAGGGTAAAGTTGGTTATTAATAGAAAAAACTAACCCTGCTCAAAAACCAATTCTCATTGGCAGATGGACTAATGTCAAATATAATCTGAAGAGGAAGCTACGGAGAAGGGTGGACCATGCTGCGGGGACAGGTGGTGGTCCCATCCCTGAGGAGCTGATCTTGACGAGGTTGGAGACGTTGGCTCAGGGATGTGTGACGGAAGAGGAGCTAGTCGGCGTGTCCACTATGGACACTGATATGGCCGACTTCAATGCTCCACATGTTCAAGAATGTTAATATTTCTTATTTCTAAAACGTATAAAGCTACAACGTATATGCCTTATTACAAATGTCCTAAACTTAGATTATTTTTCTTTACAGACTCAGAGGAGGTAGTGGCTGCTCCTGAGGTCAGGTCTGGTCCCAGCACAGATGGAGACACTGCAGGGGAGGATCCACAAATTCCATCTAGGGACCCTGTGGAGTCTACTCCAGGGCAACCATCGGAGCAAGCAGTGCCTCTCCTCACCAGGTTGGTCGACCAAACTCAGGAGAACAGATGTGTTCTCCTGAGGATGGAGACCACTCTGGTGAGGGTGGCGGTGGCCCTGGAGACCATTGCTGGGGCCATGGATCGTTGGGTCAATACCCCGGAGCAGCCAAACCCACCTGGCATGATGGAGCGAGACTCCCTTCCTCCCAGGACCACCACCTCTGGCAGCCCAACAGCCACCCCCGCAAGTATGGAGAGCCCTATGCCTAGGCCAGAGGAAATTCCATCTACCTCTGGCCAGGCCAGTCGGCGTGTTACACGCCAGTCGGCTCTCCATAGCTTGCCTCTTCCTCCCAGCCGTCCGAAATGCCGCAAGTAGCCCTGGATATCTCCTCCCTCACCTCTTGTCCAGTCCCCATATTTCTGGTCACCAATGTCTCAAGCTCTTTTTTTTTTGGCCTCACCATAATTTTGTAAATTTTTTTGTTTATATTTTGTTCGGCCAACATATGCCCAAATTGTCAAAAGAATATGATGACTGTGTTATTGATAAAAATGTAAAATAAAAAAAAAATTGAAAATGTCCATATTTGTCTATATTAATGTATACATGTTGGAAAATGTATGGTATATGAAAAGGCTTCTACGCAAAACACAATTCTATATGTTTAGAAAAAGGTCATAAAAAACAACCCCAAAAAAAAAAAACCCTAATGCACACGCAAGTGAAATCATTTACAAGGTAATTAGCAGTGTTAATAGTTACAATGCATGAGTCATAGCTGCTTGATAAGTTTTCCCTAAAAAAAAAATGCGGCCGCAACGACCGACTCTGAATGAGGTCCATTATTCCACAGTTGTTGGGATTACACGATGTTGGGCCAATAACCATCCTAAATCAAATGATTGCTAGTATATTATTGTTATATGTTTTCTGTGCTCATTTCATACTGCCTATTATTGTTATTGTAATTCATCCATATTGACATGCCTTAGCAGTACCCTTACATATCATCTACCCTTATTCCTACTTCTGTGTTCCGGAAATGCAATAAACTCATCATATTAGGTCTTCTTTCCTTAGCACTTGTATTGTTAATTAGTATAAGATACTGTAGAAAGAGGTTCTCCCCTGTTCACCCCTGATTGTTGAAAAAGAACTAACATTTCTTCTGACAGTCCACCTAAGACATCTTGGAAGATAAATTATAAGAAGACTTCAGTCACATGTCGGTCTACAGTTACCATGCTACAACTGCATATCTACCCAGGTGTTATAAGAAAGAAAATCAACTCTTAAGCTGCATACACATGGTACGATCTGTTCAATGAACAATATAATTGAACAATTTCCCTTGAACTTCTCGGTGTATAGCATGAACAATATCGTCTGTACATACTGAATGATTTCATGAACGATTTCAGAAATGATCAACTATATCGTTGACAGTATTATACTGGGCTGATGTTTCTGGAGGGGTGGGCGGGGGTTTCATGAGGGGATAAATAGGCAGTGGCCATTTTAAAACTCTGCATTTATGCTCTGTGGCTAGTTTGCTTTGGTTTATACCTGCTGAACACTGCTAATTTGCTCTGCTTTTGTTTTCGGCTTGCCTTAACAAAGTGTTATTATTTATTTATTTCTTAACAGTTTCTTATATAGCGCAGCATATCCGTCTCACTTTACAATTTGAAACAACATTAATAGAACAAAACTGGGTTGTAAGAGACAGACATAGAGGTAAGGGGGCCCTGCTCACAAGCTTACAATCTATAGGGAAATAGGTGTTGATACACAAGGAGAGTTGCTATATATTGCATTTTGGTCCAGCCAGATTAATAGTGTGTATACACTTCTCAATATAACCATATGGATCAATGTGGATGCAATTAAGTATGGCCATAGGGAGTAACACTCTCAATTACAAATCATCCTGAACATTGATAAAGACTTAAATGTAATTGGGATGTGATGTTTATATCAAATATTGCAGCTACAGTTTATACTGGATATTATATGAGCCTGACAGGAAACAAAGTATATTACATATATCTGATAACTATTGAGACTATGTATTGTTTGTGTATACTGTATGTGATTAAATAGATATTTTTATTTAATTACATTTAGTTCTGACTGATAAATATTTTCTGCCATTTCTCAAATAAACATATTTTTAATTAGCACATGATACATTGTTAATAGCCAGTTTCTTATATAGCGCAGCATATTCCGTTGTGCTTTACAATTTGAAACAACATTAATAGAACAAGGCTGGGTTGTAAGAGACAGACATAAAGGTAAGAGGGCCCTGCTCACAAGCTTACAATCTATAGGGAAATAGTTGTTGATAGACAAGGAGAGGTGCTATATATTGCATTTTGGTCCAGCCAGATTGCAGAGGTTCTTGGTGAGCTGTAAAGTTCGCCTAGGGTCAGGAAAGTTGGTCCAGGGTCAGGAGGATGTAAACGAAAGACAATGTGTGAGATTATGTGTGGACTGTGAGAGGTGATGTAATTAGATATGGAAGCTATGAAGGTTATGTGGGAGATTCTGGAATCTGATTAGCTTGTCTGAAGAGGTGAGTTTTCAGGGAACGCTTGAATGTTTTCAGAATAGCAGAAAGTCTTATTGTGCATGGGAGGGCATTCAACAGGGTGGGTGCAGCCTGAAAAAAGTTCTGTAATCGTGATTGGGAGCAAGTGATGCATGGAGATGAGAGACGCAGATCTTGTGCTGAGTAGAGAGGTCGGGTTGGGAGATATTTTGAGATGAGTGAAGAGTTGTATGTTTGTGTGGTTTGGTTAATAGCTTTATGTGTAAGTCTGAGTATTTTATATTGAATATGGTAGAAGACTGGTAGCCAATGGAGGGACTGACAGAGAATATCAGCAGATAATGAATGTTTAGCGAGAAAGATTAGCCTTGCAGCTGCATTCATAATGGATTGTAGCTGCAAGAGTCTGTTTTTGGGAAGACCATTTAGAAGGCTATTGCAATAGTTTATGCGGGAAATAATGAGTGAATGGATTAGAGTTTTTGCAGTGTCTTGTGTAAGATCTGGTCGAATTTTGGCTATATTTTTTAGATGTATGTAACAGGATTTTGAGACAGTTTGAATGTGGGGAACAAAGGACAGTTCAGAGTCAAGGATGACTCGGCAACGAGCTTGGGTGGGGTTGACTGTCAAGTTGTCACCAGTGATAGAGCTATCAGGTTGGTAACTACTATTGGCTGGTGGAAATATAATTAATTCTGTTTTGGACATATTAAGTTTGAGGTGGTGAGATGCCATCCAACATGATATGGCAGAGAGACATTCAGTGACACGGACCAGCACAGATGGTGACAAAACTGGTGAAGATAGGTAGATTTGAGTATTGTCCACTTACAGAAGATACTGATAACCAAAAGAGCTGATTAGTTTGCCAAGAGAAGTGGTATAGATTGAGAAAAGTGGAGGACCTAAGACTGAGCCTTGCGGTACTCCAACTGATAGAGATAGCGAAGTGGAGGTAGAATCAGAAAAGCGAACAGTGAAAGAGCGATTAGAAACGTAGGATGAGAACCAAGAAAGAGCTGTGTCTTGAAGATCTAGGGATTGCAGTGTTTGCATGAGAAGAGAATGGTCAACAGTGTCCAAAGCAGTAGAGAGATCTAGAAGAATTAGAAGTGAGTAATGTCCTTTAGCCTTGACAGTGACCAGATCATTTACTACCTTAGTCAGTGCTGTCTCTGTGTATTACCTTAGTCACTGCTGTCTCTGTGGAGTGTTGGGAATGAGAACCTGACTGAAGTGGGTTCAATAAGTTGTGGGTATTAAGAAAGTGTGTGAGGCGAGTGTAGGCAAGTCTCTCTAGTAGCTTGGAGGGTCAAGGGAGCTGGCCAGATAGGACGGTAAATTGAGAAAGAGTTAGGATCACAATTTTCCTTCTGTGTTCCAGCATCGGGATTAAGATACTGTAGGCGTCGGACTTTCAGCGTCGGGATTGAGACCGGCAGCATCGAGGCCGCCGGTCTCATAACTACATCCCATATGATGCATGTGCAAATGCCAAAGAAATCATTGAAAAATATATCATGATCCCATCATATGCACATTGAAACAGATTATTTCTAATTGGATCATGAAAAATATATTTTCAAACACATAAATAAGTGGGTGTATATTATGAATCCTATGTGGAACATAAAGGTACAATTACTTATAATGCAGGGTCAACTTTAGTGAGGGTGGAGAGAATAATGTTTAGGGTTACTTACCTCTGTGATTAACCTGAACCTCTGAATTTTAGAATTTTTTCAATTTAACTATAATGCCTATTGTGCCCCATCCATTTGACATGTTATAAGAAGATTTTTACAATATAAAAATATCTGACCATTACAAATATACATACCATTTAATGTTTATTACTAATATGTTGGAATCTACACAGAAAATAACAACGCATACAACTTTATTATTTTTTAGCAATTTTATTTATAAACCATTAAATGGCTTGAGGTTATGAATTCTGGATAGGACACATTGATTATAACCAAGCCAATGAGTGCCTCTAGAGTAAAGAATATTCAAATCTGAAAAATAAGACACAAGAACATTTGGTCGCGTATAGTAGAAACCAAAACATAGATGCTGACATAACTGGGCAAAGGATTAAGATACAAATTTTTCCGTACAGTGTCCACAGAAATCACAAAGAAATATACAGATACATAGCATCCAGCAACAGGGGCAATTGAAGTAGAAAAACCATCTGTATGGTAGGATGACCATGTAACGATCATCCTCAAGAAAGAGCTGGCGAAAAAGGTCTGGACAATTATTAAAACGTGCATTAAAACTGGTAAAAGAAAATTCACAAATGAAAAAAAATGATCCTCGCCATGGAGAGTGGACTGTGCACTCCACCATGCTGAGTGCATGCCACTTGTGGATGTGCCAGGGAAATAGGATGGTGGTGCAGGGCTGCTCAATGCATAATGGGGATAGGATTGTGGAGGAGGATTTGTGGTATACGACGGAGGGTGAGGGTAACTACTTGTTGCCGATGGAGTGGACTGCTGTGGGATATATGAAGTGAGAGACGTGGTCTCATCCAAATGTCCATTCAAATCACATCTCAGAGCTTCATATATCACACCCTTGAAATGCTGCCGCTGGGTTGGCCGCACGTTCCGCATTTCATTGGCGATGTTCAGTCCAAAAAAAACAAATTAACCTTGGGAGTTTGAAGTATTTCCTCCGCACATTTTAAAAATTGTTCAGACCTAGACGGAACAGAACTAGAATGCTTTGGGACACTTGATGCTGCCCTCTGCTTCTTGGCAGCTGGTTGTGATGGTGGCAGCACCTCTAGATCCATCTCTTCTAGTTCTGCTTGCTCACTGGCCGGAGTGTCAAGATCCACGTCCGAGGGAATGATCTAGGAGAGAAACAAATTAGGTTCATATAAAAAAAAAGTTAAAGCTAAATTTTACACTATTGTAAAAAGTGTGCATTAAAAGAGAAGGTTTTTAAAAAGAAAAGCATGATACAATGGTAATTTGGCATGTTAAATAATAAGTAGAACATTAATATACATAAATTTATTTTGGGGGGGAAATTACATATAATCATTAAACTGATGCACACTTTAGTACTCCTGACATATTCTCACAACAATTAGCAGAGATAGAGATAGAACATTTGCTATACATGCTTATGGATGTACTTACAATATCTTGATTCTCCGGATCATCCTCAGGAAAGTCTTCTTCCTTGTCTGGACCCAGTGGAGATCGCTTCTCCGGCTCCTTCTCAAGGATGAAAGTGAGAAGGTCATAGTACCATAAAGATGGTTTTTCCATTTCGTCAGCCCCTGCTACCAAACGTTTTGCATCTACTGTATATATTTCTTGTGCTCCCTAAGGAACACTGTACAGAAATTCTGGATCTTTCCTTTGACCCAGCGTACATCAGCATTCTTTTTATGGCTCCTACTATACATGACCATTTTTTCATATGCCTCATTTTTTAGGTCGCGATCGGAGTATTCTTTACTTTTGACAATCCAAAGGCACTCATTGGCTTGGTGTAGAACAGTAAATCCTATCCAGAAATCTTTCATTGCAGCCATATCTGTATAGCAAAGGATCCTAGACTGCACACCCTGAATATATATAATGGGAGGTGCTACCTGTTGAGACTTAATGCAGGCACAAAAAAAGACAAATCACAGGTGCACAACTCGAAATTACTAATTATACATAAATACATCATGCAATAAAAATTTTCAATAAATGAATAGAGGTTTTTAGCATAATCATGGCCAAGGTTATGGGCCTACCCACCATATCCAAGTAATCTCTGTAGGGTAGGTCCCTAATATACTAGGATTCAAATGCAGAGTGCAGGACATTCCCAAACCAGCTCAGTCGAGCCACCCCAGGGCATCGCTGTAATGAGAAAGGTAAAGTAAGATAGGTAATAGCAGCTACGGCTGCATATATAGGATGGAGAAGTGAAAATACAAATATAATAAACAAACAGTAAAAGTGTTAAAATGTGCAAAAAAATAAAAATGTGTTATAATGCGATGCCCTAAAGCAGACCAACCAAAGCAATCCAGGGGACCCACACCCCAAAAATCAACCCAAAGTTGCACTACAGTATATAATTTGTAGGACTTACCTAAATTGTGCCTATTACTAGTGTGCATTCACAATGCCAGACTCCGTGCTTTAATCCAATAAGTGAGGGGTGCTAGTCCAGGCTGATGGTGTCTCATGCATTCAGGTGTGCAAAGAAGCACACTAAATGGAGTGTATAGGAAAGGATCCTAGACTACACACCCTGAATATATATAATGGGAGGTGCTACCTGTTGAGACTATAAATGCAGGCACAAAAATAGACAAATCACAGGTGCACAACTCCAAATTACTAATTATATATAAATAAATTATGCAATAAAATTCAGCAATAAATAAATAGAGGTTTTTAGCATAATCATGGCCAAGGTTATAGGCCTACCCACCATATCTAGGTAACCTCCTTAGGATAGGTCCCTAATGTACTAGGGCTCAAATCCAGAGCACAGGACACCCCCAAACCAGCTCAGCCAAGCACCCCAGGGCATCGCTCTAATGAGAAAAGTGAAGTGTAATGTAAGATAGGTAAGAGCAGCTACGGCTGCATATATAGGATGGAGAAATTAAAATACAAATAGAATAAACAAACAGTAAAAGTGTTAGAATGTGCAAAAAAGGAAAAATGTGTTATAATGCGATGCCCTGAACTAGACCAACCAAAGCAATCCAGGGGACCCATGCCCCAAAAATAGGAGGAGATGTATTATCACTTATCGTGCCAGTATAACGCTTCCTGCTTTGCCTCTTTACTGAGGCAAATCAGGAAGCACGATGTATTACTATCTCATCGGCCAGTGCGGGGGAGTGTTAACTCTTCCCTCCGGCGATCCCCACTAGAGACCACAGCATCTCAGCGAAGTGCTGATGCGCTTTGTCTCCCTTCCCAGTTGGCTCCACCGAGCATGGCTGTCCCTGCTGTGGGGATAGGGCATCGACAAGCTGCAGCTGTCGATAGTGATAGCTGCAGCGGGTGGAACGGTCAGGTGAACTGATCATTCATACATAGTACTGCCCTTCTTGCAGTGTCGGACTGCGGCATGAAGGGCCCACAGGGGAAATACAATGGTAGGGGCCCCCTGAGGGGTGGTGGCACAAAGCTGAAGAGGTGTGGCCAGCCACCAGAAGGTCACAAAGAAGTGATTCTTCTTTCTTTCTTGCACAGTAAAAGGGGCCAGTGTCTCTGCTATCTAGCCCCTGACATCCACTTTAAAATAAGTGGCCAATATTGTGTGCATTAGTAGGTGGTAACTATTAAAGAGGCAACCGATTATATCATACAGATATAATATATATCCACACCACCCATCACTATACACAGGTAACACTAATAGTGTTCCTGGTAGGATTTTGGATGGGCAGGGTGCACAGGTGCGGGAGTAGTAGCGCGCTTGTAAAGGGGGCGTGGCCCAGACTACGTTACTGTTGGCCCGCCGACATCACAGTTGGGGGCGTGCGGCGTATTCAGCACCTATGGAGGTGCTGGGCTTTCCCCAAGCTCTCCCTTAATGTGAATAGATGCTGAGGCAGCGACCAGGCTGTTTTAGCTGGGCGCCTCTAAAAGGGCAAGGCGCATTTTTGTCCTTTAAAAATCGGGCAGGGCACCCTGCTAAAGCAGCCTAACGTGAACACTAACTGATATCATACAGCTAATATACACTAATCACTATACACAGGTAATGGGCCCCATCCATCAGCGACGGATTGCAGCGATCCCGCGATGCGGCAACCCGGTATTGTGGGATTGCAGAAATCCAACATGTTGGATTTTGCCGATTTGATGATCGCGATCAAAAAATAATCGCAATCGTCAAATCGCGACATTTAACATGACAAATGTCTGCGATGCGGCGACAGATCGCAGAACATCGATGGTGGGGAGTCGGCGTTTCCCATCGCATCGCCAAATCACGAGAAACAGGTGCTGATGTATGGACACCTTAACCCTGATATCATACAGCCAACTAATCACTATACAAAGGTAACCCATATATCATACAGCTAATATACAACGATCACAATACACAGGTAACCCATATATCATACAGCTAATATACAACTATCACAATACACAGGTAACCCATATATCATACAGCTAATATACAATGATCACAATACACAGGTAACCCATATATCATACAGCTAATATACAACGATCACAATACACAATCTATTCTGATTTCACTCACCTGATACATAGTACACTGATCACCATACAAAATTAACACACAAGTCTGATTATCACACAACTGAGGGCCTGATTCAGACCCGGTCGCAAGCGCTGAGCGCTCGCAACCGGGTCGATGGTGTGCCAGAGCACATGCGCACGACGGACCTGGCTCCGTCGTGCGCATGCGCGAGACCCGGATAGCGACGGGCAAACCGTCGCTCCGGGTCTCGTACCAAAGGGAGCGTGCTATCGATGTTGAGTGACAGCACGCCCCCTTTGGTGGGCGGGCCGGGGGGGTGGCTGCCCAAACGGAGGCTTTCCCCTGTGAACGCCTACTGTTTGGGGCCGGCCCTGCTGACATCACAAGTGATGTCAGTGGAGAGATTCCGGCTCTGTTAGAGCCGAAATCTCTCTGGGGCTTGCGGCAACGAGACCGTACCACAAGGGTCTCGTCGCAAGCCCGATGGTCGCGATGGTCTTGACTGTCGCGACCATCTTCCTGGCCGCTCGCTATAGCTGTGGGTGGTCACCCACAACTATGCGAGCGGCCAGGAGGCCGTTCGAAAAAAAAAAAAAGACCGGCCCTGATCAGAGCGAGCGCTCTGTCAGAGCGTCCAGCTCTGAATCAGGGCCTAAATACCTAAAAAATAGAGCCTAGCTATGACGCCGGCATCCCAACAGGGTTAGGATGCTGACACCTGTCGGGTGGGTAAGTATCCTAACCCTACCCTCCGCCCCCAGTGCCTAACCCTAACCCTTCCCCCCTAGTGACTAACCCTAACACTCCACCTAATGCCTAACCCTAACCTGGCGCTGGGATACTGACTGGTGTCGGGATTCTGGTGCTGGCATTCTGAGCGCCGGCATACCGCACGTTGGTATTTCAACTACAACCCGTATTTGGAGATACATTATTTTGTGCCATTTTATACTCCCACTGAATACTTTTCTGCAGGGTCCCATGATCTGACAGTTTTCCCTAATCAAAATATGAGCTTTCTAAATACCATCACAAACTTTGGTCATAGAAAGAACTGAGATCAAATACATTCCATGGTCAGACTTATAATCATATACATTGGTTAGTATATCACTGGTGCTTAGTGTATGTTAGGTCCGCCATGCACAGTGTGTCTGGTGACCTGGCTTGTGTGACAACTACTAGAAGGAAGAACTAACGATGGGCACTTCAGAAGACATGGTGCCAATCAGTAATTCAGCATCTATGGACAGTGAGTGTAGGCATCTCAGTCCTTGCACAGTCAGACGTACTTATGTACATCAGGGTGGGACTTTGAAGTGGCATTTGCATAAAGTCACCGACGTAAGAATGCCAAAAGATGCACAGACAGATGCTGCAGTGCTCAATTCATTATCAGCTCCAAAGTGTATAATGTACTATTTATGTATATAAAATGAGCTTTGACATGGGGCTTTGCTAACAAGTGGCAATACACATACTGTCTTTGGGGAGGGACTGTTGTCTTGCATGTACCGTATGCTAGCCAGGAGTGAAGTCATTATAGTATGATGTGTGTTGGTATAGGACTTTCACTGCCATTGCACACAGAAGGTTAAAATCTTCCATCACAAATACAACATAATACAATGCAAATGCATAAAATAACTTTAATTAAAAAGAAACCAGTATCCAGAGAGAGAGAAAAATAAATAAATAGACAGACGGTATGCAGTCAGCATCCCGTCATGTGGAATGCCAAAGGTCTGAATACCGGCGCCGAAATCCCAACAGGTCGGGATCATGGCACCGGTATCCCGACCGCTGGCATCCCGAAGGTAAGTATCAGGTGTTATGGGGAGGTTAGGGTTAGCTAGCTCGGTTAGGTTTAGGCACCAGGTAGGGAGGGTTTGGATTAGGGTTTGGGGGGGCTTGGAGGTTAGGTTTATGCACTAGGGGGGTAGGTTAGTATTAGGCACTGGGAAGGGTTGGTTACGGTAGGGGTTAAGAAAATACTTACCATTCTTCTCTATGGGTGTCGGGATGCTGCTGTTGGTATTCTGACCTAAGGCATCCCAATAGGCGGAATTATATACCTATTCCTAGACAGACAGCCAGGGACAACTACTAGAACAGATAGGGGTACAGTTACACTTTTTGTCACCTGGGGCAAAGATCAGTTCAGCCCTCTCCTCATGTGGTGGGCATAGTGTATGAGCAGTGGCCCATCTTGAAAGCAGATTTGATAATATTTATGACTAAATTCACAAAGTGAAAATATAAAAACCTATGGGGGCTGGTTTGTGGTTGGAAGTGGAGGGGCCATGGCAGATATTGGAAATATCTGCTGCTTTCCTCCATGTTAAATTCTGGGGCTCCTTAATATTTGCAGGTACCCCTCGAAAATTGGTGTGTTCGGGGAATATTATTAAAATATGAATTGATAAATAGGCCCCTAGTGTATGTGGTTGTCTATTAAACAGTGTAACCTATGGCTCCCCTGAGACAGTGAGAAGTATGGTTGACTGGAAGCCACCTACCTTACAGCATGCAGTCTGCCTCGCGTGTGTAGCTTCTCCGAGCAGTGCAGGATGGCAGATTCCATGCACATGGCCAGCTTGCAATTGCTATACAAATGAAATATGATATTTTAAGAGCTCTTTATAATAAAAAGACCTCTCCCTACTAAGTAAAATAATTGGCTAAAAAACATTATGGCCAAGTATGGGGGCACTTTCTCAAATATTATCAGGCTTTAGACCCAATAATTAGAATTTCCTAATGCCTCTAAACATGGCAATAAGAAATTCTTTACCACCCAGATGTATTAAAAATTACATCCAGGGACAGGGCCTTCAATAGGTACCTGTCTCTGAGATGTGTAAAGTAAACTGATCGCATCAGGGACCTACTGTGCATGCACAGTCATCAACCAGTGCATGCGGTATTACCAGGGAGGGATCCAGAGGATCCCTTTCCCGGTAAAATCTGCAATATGTAGCACATAAGCTACAATAGCTAATGCCATCATAAGAGCTTTGTTTACAATATAGCAAGGGGCAGCTATTGCGATCAGAAACAGGGGAGCCACAGCAGATCCCTGTAATACATCCGGAGGATATTTACATTTTCGGGGGAGGGGGTTTCTGCAAAATTGGTTTAATAAACTGGCCCATTAGTATTTTATTTATAAAGAAGAGCCTAAATCCAGCGAAAACTATTATTTTTGCTAGAGATAGGTCTTCTCCTTATTAACAATCGAAGACAATTAAACCTAAAACTGGACACCTGTTTCAGAAGGATCACAGTGGTAAATCTCATCTCTTGATAGTTTAGGAGTAGAGGGGCAAAATGCTTTATTAAATTAAATAAAGCATTTCTTTCATTGATTCATTTCATTTATATTAAATAATAATATGATTTTTTTTAACAATATTATTGTGATTTTCTTTTTAATAAACTGCAAAATGGAAGTCCTAGTTCAGGCTTCAAGTGTAGTGCTCATGCGTGACCCAGAAAATGTCGGGTCACACATGTGCAGAAGGGACCTGGACTGGCTGGCAAATTGGTAAGTCTCTTTTTCCTGCTGCCAGCCAGCCAGTACAACATTAGATTGCTGTGATAAGCAGGACTATAAAATCTTTTGTATTGGTGCCAAATATTGCCACAGGGATCAACTGAGACCTGAGTGAGTGTGTGTGTGTGTATATATATATTAGGGGTGTGCACCGGCCACTTTTCGTGTTTTGTGTTTTGGTTTTGGATCTGGATCTTTCTTCGTGTTTTGGATCTGGATTGGTTTTGCCAAAACCACCCTTCGGTGTTTTGGGTTCTGGGTTTTGTGTTTTGGATCTGTATTTTTTTTTAAAAAAGCATAAAAACAGCTAAACTCATAGAATGTGTTGATTTTTCTGCTCCTATGCTATTATTAACCTCAAAAAGCTTAATTTCCACTCATTTCCAGTCTATTCTGAACACCTCACACCTCACACCTCACAATAGTGTTTTTATGTCCAAAAGGTTGCACCGAGGTAGATGGAAGACTATGCTAAGCGACACGAGTGGGCGGCACAAACACGTGGCCCATCTAGGAGTGACACTGCAGTGGCAGGCAGGATGGCAGTGTGAAAAACTAGGCCCCAAACAGTACATAATTCAAAGAAAAAAAAGAGGTGCAAGATGGAATTGTCCTTGGGCCCTCCCACCCACCCTTATGTTGTATAAACAGGACATGCACACTTTAACAAACCAATCATTTCAGCGCCAGGGTCTGCCACACGACTGTGGCTGAAATGATTGGTTCGTTTGGGCCACCACAAAACAAGCTGGCAATTAATCTGTCCCTGCACAAACTGGCTCTACGGAGGCAAGATGTCGTCCTCATCCTCATCCACCGATTCCTCACCCTCTCCAGTGTTGTGTACATCCTCATCCTCACAGAGTAATAACTCGTCCCCGCTGGAATCCACCACCACAGGTCCCTCTGTACGTTCTGGAGGCTGATCTCCCTGGAAGAGTTGATAATTCATTTTTATGAACATCATCTTCTCCACATTTTGTGGAAGCAACCTCCTACGCCTTTCGCTGACAAGGTTCCCGGCTGCACTAAACACTCTTTCGGAGTACACACTGGAGGGGGGGCAACTCAGGTAAAATAGAGCCAGTTTGTACAGGGGCCTCCAAATTGCCTCTTTTTCCAGCCAGTACAGGTACGGACTGTCTGGCATGCCTACTTGGATGCTGTCACCGATGTAATCCTCCACCATTCTGTCAATGGTGACAGTATCATCTGCAGTGACAGTAGACATGTCAGAAATTGTTGCCAGGTCCTTCAGTCCGGTCCAGATGTCCAAACTTGGTCCTGCCTGCCCTGCATCACCGCCAGCGGGTTGCTTAGGATACCTAAGTTTTTTCCTGGCAGCCCCAGTTGCGGGAGAAAATGAAGAAGGAGCTGTTGACGTGTCACGTTCCGCTTCAGCTTACAGTGTTTTCACCAGCAGGTCCTTGCACCTCTGCAGGCTTGTGTCAGCCAGAAATAGAGACACCACATATGCTTTAAACCTACGATCGAGCACGGTGGCCAAAATGTAGTGGTCTGATTTCATCAGATTGACCACCCTGGAATCCTGGCAAAGCGAAAGAAGGGCTTCATCCACAAGTCCCACATGCCGAGCGGAATCGCTCTGTCTTAGCTCCTCCTCCTCCACCCCTCTGTCCTAGCTTTCTCCAGCTGCTTCTGCAAAAGCCTGTTGAGGGGAATGACCTGACTCAAGCTGGCAGCGTCTGAACTGACTTCACGTGTGGCAAGTTCGAAGGGCTGGAGAACCTTGCACAATACGGAAATCATTCTCCACTGTGCTTGAGTCAGGTGCATACCCCCTCCTTTGCCTATGTCAAAGGTGGATGTATAGGCTTGAATGGCCTTTTGCTGCTCCTTCATCCTCTGAAGCATATAGAGGGTTGAGTTCCACCGCGTCACAACCTCTTGCTTCAGGTGATGGCGGGGCAGGTTCAAGAGTGTTTGCTGGTGCTGAAGTCTTCGGCACGCAGTCGCTGAATGGCGAAAGTGGGCAGAAATATTTCGGGCCACCCAAAGCGTCTCCTGCATGCCTATGTTGTTTTTCAGAAAATTCTGCACCACCAAATTTATTGTGTGAGTAAAACATGGGACATGGTGGAATTTGTCCAGATGTAATGCCCGCACAATATTGGTGGCGTTGTCAGATATCACAAATCCCCAGGAGAGTCTAAGTGGGGTAAGCCACTGGGCGATGATTTCCCTCAGTTTCTCTAAGAGGTTGTCGGTGGGGTGCCTCTTACTGAAACTGGTGATACACAGCGTAGCCTGCCTTCGAACGAGCTGGCGTTTCTGAGATGCTGCTACTGGTGACGCTGCTGCTGTTGCTGCGTAAGGTGATACATCTACCCAGTGGGCTGTCACAGTCATTAAGTCCTTAGTCTGCCCTGTTCCACTTGTCCACATGTCCGTGGTTAAGTGGACATTGGGTACAACGGCTTTTTCAGGACACTGAGGACACTTTTTCTGACGTTTCTGTACAGTCTTGGTATCGCCTGCCTAGAGAAGTGGAATCTAGATGGTATTTGGAACCAGGGACACACTACCTCCATCAATTGTCTAAATCCCACTGCACTAATGGCGGATACCGGACGCACGTCTAACACCAACATAGCAGTCAAGGCCTCAGTTATCCAATTTGCTTCAGGATGACTGCTGTCGTACTTCATCCTCCTCGCTAAGGACTGTTGGAGGGTCAATTGTTTAGTAAAAGTAGTGGTGTTCCAACTTCCTCCTTTGGGATGATGAACGACTCCCAGCAGCAGCAAGAGCAGCAGCGGCAGCAGGAGGCGTAGCAATGCAGGATTCTCCAGAGGAATCCCGGATAGGAGAGTCAGTCATGCCAGTGACATGGCCTGCAGGACTACTTCCGATCCTGACTAAGGAGGAAATTGACGAGGAGGGAGTTGACGGTGTGGTTTGCAGGCGCTTGGATACAACAGGACAACGGGATTTAGGTGTCCCTGGACTGCTTACGCTGCAGGTGCCGTATAAGGGAGGATGTTCCTAGGTGGTTAACGTCCCTACCCCTACTTATTTCACCTTTACATAAGGTACATATGGCAAGACAGTTGTTGTCCGGATTCGGATAGAAATATTGCCAGACCAAAGAGGTGGAATGTTTGGTCTTCTGCCCAGGCATGACCGTGATGGGCTTTTTCATCCCACGGACAACAACTGTCTCCCCCGGAGCCTGATTTAAACAAACCACATCACCATCAGAATCCTCCTCGCCAACTTCCTCCTCAGCGCCAGCTACACCAGTATCCTCATTCTGTTGTACTTCAACAGTGACATCTTCAATTTGCATATCAGCAAATGGACTGTGGGTGCTCCTTTCAGCACTTGCAGGGAGCGTGCAAATGGTGGAAAGAGCCACCTCTTCCCATCCAGTGCTGGGAAGGTCAGGCATCGCAAACCACCACCACACTTGGACTCTCCTTGGGGATTTGTGATATCTTCTTAGAACGCACAGTTCTTCACTGTGCTTTTGCCAGCTTAACCCTTTTGATTTTTTTAGTGGGAGGAGGGCTTCCATCGTCATGTGAAACAGAACCACTAGTCATGAACATAGGGAAAGACCTTAGCCATTCCTTGCCACTCCGTGTCGTAAATGGCATATTGGCAAGTTTACGTTTCTCTTCAGATGATTTAAATGTTTTTTTCAAGGTCATTTTCCTGAACTTTGCCATTTGGGATTGTATGTGCCCTCTACTATGACACTGGGCATCGGCCTTGGCAGACGACGTTGATGGCATGTTATCGTCTATGTCATGACTAGTGGCAGCAGCTTCAGCACTAGGAGGAAGTGGTTTTTGATCTTTCTCTATTTTATTTTTATTGGAGAAAGTTTGGTCCTCCATTTATGTTATATCGATTTGATATATACGTGCGGCTAAGGCGCACACAAACACAGAAAATATTTTTTTTTTTTTCTGGAGAGTAGTGCACTTTGTGAGTTACACCACCCTTTAAGAAATGAGCCAGCCGGCTCTTTGCTTATGGGACACAGGCGCACGCTTGGCGCTGCTCCTTTGTTGATGCACGTGTGGCTACTGCGCACACAATTCACAAACACAGAAAATATTTTTTTATTTGGTTTGGAGTGTACTTTGGGGGTTACAGCACCCTTTAACGGTCAAGCCAGCCGGCCCTTTACTTATGACACAGGCGCACGCTTGGCACTACTTTGTTGATGCACGTGCGGCTACTGCGCACACAATTCACAAACACAGAAAATATTTTTTTATTTGGTTTGGAGTGTACTTTGGGGGTTACAGCACCCTTTAATGGTCAAGCCAGCCGGCCCTTTACTTATGATACAGGCGCACGCTTGGCACTACTTTGTTGATGCACATGCGTCTACTGCGCACACAATTCACAAACACAGAAAATATTTTTTTATTTGGTTTGGAGTGTACTTTGGGGGTTACAGCACCCTTTAATGGTCAAGCCAGCCGGCCCTTTACTTATGACACAGGCGCACGCTTGGCACTACTTTGTTGATGCACGTGCGGCTAATGCGCACACAATTCACAAACACAGAAAATATTTTTTTACTTGGTTTGGAGTGTACTTTGGGGGTTACAGCACCCTTTAACGGTCAAGCCAGCCGGCCCTTTACTTATGATACAGGCGCACGCTTGGCACTACTTTGTTGATGCACGTGCGGCTACTGCACACACAATTCACAAACACAGAAAATATTTTTTTATTTGGTTTGGAGTGTACTTTGGGGGTTACAGCACCCTTTAACGGTCAAGCCAGCCGGCCCTTTACTTATGACACAGGCGCACGCTTGGCACTACTTTGTTGATGCACGTGCGGCTACTGCGCACACAATTCACAAACACAGAAAATATTTTTTTATTTGGCTTGGAGTGTACTTTGGGGGTTACAGCACCCTTTAATGGTCAAGCCAGCCGGCCCTTTACTTATGACACAGGCGCACGCTTGGCACTACTTTGTTGATGCACGTGCGGCTAATGCGCACACAATTCACAAACACAGAAAATATTTTTTTATTTGGTTTGGACTGGAGTGTACTTTGGGGGTTACAGCACCCTTTAACGGTCAAGCCAGCCGGCCCTTTACTTATGACACAGGCACACGCTTGGCACTACTTTGTTGATGCATGTGCGGCTACTGCGCACACAATTCACAAACACAGAAAAAATATATTTTTTTTAGCACTTGGGGGGAGCACCACTGACAGACAGAGCACCCCCTGGACAACACTACAGCACCCCTTTAGGACTGGGACACTGCACAGGACTTTGGACACAGCCCCTATGGACAACTGACTGCACAACACAGTCCAGCCAGCCCCTATGGACTTTGAAGTAGTGGACACAGCCCCTATTAACAACAGCAGCACAGCACAACACAGCCAGCCCCTATGGACTTTGAAGTAGTGGACACAGCCCCTATGGACAACAACAACACAGCGCAGCACAGCACAGCACAACACTACTCTGCACTACACTACACTACACAGCCCAGCCAGCCCTAACTCCCACCCTCCCTCTTCACTGTCCACAGCCGAGTGAGAAAATGGCGCCGACGCGGGTACCTTATATAGGATCCAAAACCTGCGAGACCCGGAAGGCGGGATGATGACGTTTTGCCTCGATTTCAGATCCGAGTCAGGCGGGAAAAGTCGAGCCTGACTCGGATCGGCCTCGGATCGGGGGGGCTCCGGGGGGTTCGGATTTCAGAAATCCGAACCCGCTCACCCCTAATATATATATATACATACACAGTGTATATACAGTATATATATATATACATATATATACATACACATACAGTATATATACATATATATGTGTATACAAAATATGTGTATCTTCATTCTGTTCTTGTCACTGAGTATCACAGTGATCTCAAGAAATGGCTGGTTTTCCAGTCTCAGCTTGCCCTCTGGCAGGGCATGCACAGTTTGTAGTTCAGTTCCACACTGCACAAAGTCACTGCTGAAAGACAAATAATTTCTGTGCCACTTACCTTACCTCCTGCTTCTAGGCCATCCTGTGGCTCCTTCAGTGCAGGGCTGTTGCTGCTGCTGTGGCTCCGCCCCCATGGTCTCGTGCTGCTGTAGCTCAGTAAAGAGCTGCCCGTGCCTAGACTGAGTCATGCAGGCTAATGGAGTCTTGAGTCCTGCAGCTTGAGCTAAGCCCCTCCCCCATGACGTCACCACTGATTCCGGAAAATAGAATCAGCGGTGCTGCTAGCTAGATGGAGGAGCCGGACAGCAGACGCCCACTGTCACCGCACATTACCTGCAACCACCGGGTCAGTTAACAGCCTGTAATGACTGCTCAGCAACCAGCTGCACAAAGTAAAGAAGTGTGCCGTGACATGCGCTAAGCCCCGCCCTCCCACAATAGAGGGCGTGTCTAGGAATTGCCGGGGCCCACCGGGGAATACCCCGACTCCCCGGCAGCCCAGTCCGAGCCTGCCTTCTTGTAGATAGCATCGCCGATAATGACAGGGGTGCATAGTCCCCAATCATACACTGAAGAGAAGCAGTATCAGCGCACATAACGTGCTCTGAAACCACTTTGGTGGTTCATACATCTCCCCCGAGAGAGCCACCGAGCCCAAAGTGCAGCGAGTGGACAAATTTAATAATGTACACAGACACAGAGACAGGCAATATAATAGACACAGGGGGGATGTCTGGAACATAATGGACACAAGGGGAACATAATAATGAACACAGTTGGGTAGGCATAATCGTGGACACAGGGGGAACATACTGTAGGTAATTGACACATAATAATGGACACAGGTGGGGGCAGTGTGAACATTGGTGGCCACAGGGTACATTGGTGGCCAGTGTGAACATTGGTGGCCAGTGTGAACATTGGTGGCCAGTGTGAACATTGGTGGCCAGCAGTATGGGTACTTACTGGTTTTATTAGAAGACAAGGTGCCAAGAAATTGATTGTTCATTCCTGTACACACTGAACAATATGAACGATTTTAGACAACAGTATCTTCCAAATTGGCCTGCATCTACAGATGATGAAAGATATTGTTTATCGCCCAGCGGGAGCACGCATCATTGGTCATTCATTGCATACACACGGAACAATATGAACGATTTATCATTGAACTATATCATTATCGTTTGTATCGTTCAAATATATCATGCCGTGTGCATGCCCCATAAGGGGTATATTCATTAAAGTGCGGGTTTATACAAGTGGAGATGTTGCACACAGCAACCAATCAGATTCTAGCTATTATTGTCTAGAAGGTGCTAGATAAATGATAAGTAGAATCTGAACGGTTGCTACGTGCAACATCTCCACTTGTATAAACCCGCAATTTAGTAAATATACCCTTAATCTTAAGGGAAGGAATTCTGTAGAATAATCACTCTTTTTTCAGCTAAGTGGCTACAGTATTTTCTATGTAAAACATGTGGTGAGTAGATGGCGTTGGGCATAGGGCATCAAAGTATGTGAGTCTACATTGTCCAAAAATGTAAATATGTCCTTTGTTTCAGTTATATTTTTTTTTGTAATTATTGAATAATATCATTATTTCCATTTTTTAGCTGATTATTTCTGCCTCACCAAATCACAGACAAAATGTTTCTCAATTGGAGCTATTCTAAAACATCACATAAAAAACATTTTGAAACAATATATGTATTGCAGAGCTATTATAAATAAAGCAAGAATAATTAAATGTTTTAAAGATATTTTTGTTGAAAGTTTATTGCATGGCTCAGCAGAGTTGTGCTGTAACAGGTTGAATGCTAAAATTTCACTAGTGGAGGGGGAGTCTACGGAAATTATGTCCTATATCACAGTAGTTAATGACAGTTCCCACTCACATGACTAAATTAAATGTAATTGTCAGGTAATTAATGTTACAACTTATACTCAAGTGTCAGTTATTATATATAGAACATAAAGTGACAATAACCATTTTTAAAATATAAGGCATATTACTTATATTATACAGCATTGTGATGCCAAAGCCATCTGTTCCTGTCAATACCATTTATTTTATATCTATTATTTGATACTTTGATGAGGGGCTGAGCAGATAAAAACATGAAAACTACACAACGAATTTCAGTACAATAAAGCATTTCAAGTATTTATACAAATTGTCTCATGTACAAAACAGAATAGAACTATGTTCAGCAACACCTATCTCTGTTAAAATATACACATTGTCAATCACAGTTTTAATGACTAGATTTAAATTTAAAGCTATACATTTGGTGTTACCAAGATTGTAAAAGTAACACAATGTCCTTAAAAGTGTATTGGACTGCATGGTTTTGAAAAAATACAAAAGTTCCACTTTATTTAAACATTTAGCCATTAAAATATGTAGATGATCTGTAAATACAGTACCTTAATATACCAACATGTAAATTACTGTATGAACACTCAGTCAATGGAATCTTCCTGTTCATAGTATCCAGGTCCCTGAGTAAAATCCATTGGTTTTGTTGTGAAGATACCTTGATCATGTAGGACCAATTAAGAGTGTACATCAATATTAATGTACAACTTGTGTAAGTGGGATGGAATCTGTTGGTGTTAAAACATATTTTCAAGCAATATATATGACTCACTTCACTCTATAAAGAAATGTAAGCAATTATGCACATGTGATTTAAAACACAGAGTTAAAGGCTTCTAGTTAAAAGAGCATCTTCCTTGAAATGTTATCTTATCTGAGAGGACCATGGGAACATCAGCCAGTGTAGAACATGTGTTGAGCCTGGAGTTCTTACTTGACATGGTTCTGGCTCTCTTCTTATGGTGGTAGAAGTAATTTCTAAGATGAAAGCGGAATTTGTCATGCAAGGAAGCATAGATAAATGGGTTATAGCATGCAGAGCTCATGGCAATAAGATGACAGGTAACTTGAATAACATTGATGTAATTCTTATCTAAGATGGAGAACTCTTCATCAATATCCCGGATGAGGTTGACCACTTGAAGAGGCAACCAGCATATTGCAAAAGCCATAACTGAAATAATGAGCATACGGAAAGTCTTCTGCTTCTTTTTAGACCATTTATCTTGATTGTGGGACGTGGCCCCTGGAACATTCCTCCTTCTAAGGTGATAGGCAATGGCACAATAGGATATAGTGACAGCAGAGAGTGGAAGCATATAAGACAATAGTAGCATTGTACAAGAATAGAGAAGCCTCTGTTTTTCTTGATGCTTCCAGAATTCCTCACAAATTATCATGTCATGGCCAACACTTTTGAGATCCAGATAGTGAGTACACATAGATGTTGGTAATGAGACTCCAATGGAGACCATCCAGATGGAAGTTACAATATAAAAGCATGATTTACATCCTATTCTCCTTCTGATAGGGTACACAACTACGACATACCGGTCTATTGCAATGGCAGTCAAGGAGAGCACAGACACAAAGACAGTTGCAGCTTGCATTAAAGTGACAAAGTGGCACATGAATTTCCCAAACAACCATCCACGGATTTCAAAAGCATAGGATGCTGTCAATGGAACACAGAAAATACACATGACCAGATCGGCTGCTGCAAGGTTCCCAATAAGGAAATTGGTAGTGTTGTGAAGCTTCTTAGTAAAGGCAATTAGAAGTATTAGAACACAGTTTCCCAGGCAAGCTACAGTCACCAACAAGGCGTATAAGGGAATAAATAGAGGTTTCATCTCAAAAAGGAGATCCAGACCTGAGAATACCTGTGATGCATTTTCTGTGGACTCATTCGTCAATTGGCCAGCCATCTTTTTCAGCTTTCTGCATTTCTGAAACAGGAATTATACATTAAATGTTATTTTTAAACATCATTTCAACATCATTAAGGATATAATCAAGTAATCTTCATTAAAAAGGAAGCAACAAAATAAACACTAACATTTTAGAATGTATTAATATAATTCATGCTTTTCATTAGAATTTGGTTAAATTAACTATTAGCATAAACTTAATTGTTTTCCCTTCCTGGAATATTAGATTGAGAATATAACTGCTGTCATCACTCAATTGTGAAGGCCCGTTTAACAAATTTGCAGCATGTTAATCATTGTGTTGCTTAATTATTTTTATGGTATTAATGCAGTGATTTCAGGGGAGATTTATTAAAGCCTGGACAGAGATAAAGTGTAGAGAGATAAAGTACCAACCAATCAGCTGCTGTCATTTTTCAACCATAGCCTATAAAATGACAGTTAGAAGCTGGTTCTTTAATACTTTATCTCTTTCCACTTTATCTCACTCCAGGCTTTGATCAATCTCCCTCTTTGCAATTGTTAAGTACAAGAGTTAAAACAAAGACTAATTATTTAGGGCAGGCAGGAATGCTCCACTTCCCATTGCTCCCCCAACCTATCAGTGACCATGCTCTGTAATAATTAGAAGCTTCTAGGACTAGCTTTTAGGACATGCCCTGAGAAAGGGGTTCGGTGATTCTTAAAATTTAAGACAATAGATTATTATATATATGGTTCTTATTTTAGCTGTGCTTTGCTAGTTAATTTACCAGAAGTGCATTTAACTAAATTTTGCAGTGACCAGATTTCCAGAAAGAGTTTTTAAAATATTTTCGCTAAAAGTTTGCATAAAATATGAACACCAACCAAAATGACAAATTTATTTCAGGTAGCATTCAAGGCCAATCTGCTGTATAAAAGTGAACATTTGTCCTTCTGTCCTTCTGTCTTTCTATACAAATACACAGTTTACAACCCAAGTTCGTGAAATTTTACATACAAAAAAACACGGCCGAGGCAGCTAAAAAAAATGTGAAATCGAAATGAATTACTTTTCATTTTTAATTAATTAAAAATAAAATTTTTTGCTGTATGCTCATTGTGGGGCTTTGCACTCAGTACTGCTCTCTGCTGCCTCCAGTGGTGATATTTAAGAACTTTCTTATCTCTACTATCTACTATATAAAAATGAAAATTTGTCCTTCTGTCCTTCTGCCATTCTGTCTTTCAATACAAATCCACAGTTTACAAGCCAAGATCGTGAAATTTTACATAAGAGTGTATTAAAACACGGCAGAGGCAACTAAAAAAATGTGAAATCGAAATTAATTACTGTTAATTTTTAAATAATTAAAAAACACAATTTTTGCATAGCATTCGCACTCTACAGGTCAGGTACGGAATTACAAAAGGATTTAGCCCACAGTTTACAAGCCAAGATCTCTCATGGTTCTACACCTAAAACACCAAAGAAGAATAAAAGCATTGTCCTGTTTGGTTATTGTTAGATGCAGATTTGGACACCATTCTTCTTGGGCCATCTGCAAGGTCAATAATAAAAATATTAAAATTTTATTTTTGTTTCATTTCATAATTTGATTTTATAACATGCACTTTGCTACATACTAAGGAATTATGGAATTTTATTCTGTAGCATATAATCTAAGTCTCTGAACATCATTTACTATGGCTCTCGCATGGAGTTTACAGTACCTTTTAAATGCTGTATGAATTTATTAGGGATGAGCGGGGTTCGGTTCTCAGAGAACCAAACCCACCCGAATTTCAGGGATCCGGGGCGATCCGAGCCAAGCTCGGATCTCCCTGCCTGCCCTGGATCCCTCACCCGAGGCAAAACCTTGCGATGCCGCTGTGGGGTCGCAAGGTTTTTTATTGAGCGGGCTTAACGCTGATTGGCTGAGAGAGCTGTCTGTCACAGCTCTCAGCCAATCAGCGTTAAGCCCATTTAATATTCACACAGGAAGCAAAAGAAGATGGCACCCGCCATCCCTCGCTGCCTGATACCGCCGGCACCCCCGCTGCCAACACCACCGGCACCTCCACTGGCAGCATCCCCTGCTGCTGACACCACCACTGCCGACACTGCCGGCACCCCTGCAATGCTGCCCCACATATTCAGGACACCCTTTGCGACCCCCACACTGCCGACACTGCCGGCACTCCCACACTGAGGACACCACCAGCACCCCTGCACTACCGACACTGTCAGCACACATGCACTGAGGACACCACTGGCACCCCCGCTCTGCCAACGCCCCCGGGACCCTGCATTGAGAACACCCTTGCACTGCCGACACAGTCAACAAACCTGCACTGAAAAACCACTATTGATATTAAGCCAGGCTTATTATGAGTCTGAATATGGTAAAAATTGATATCTGCATCCATGAGGAGAGATCCAACTGATTTACAGTCAGGCCCATAAAGATGGCAACTATACTGGGTTGCAAAAAAGCAGCTCTGCAGCACAAATTTTTATTTATACTTGCTCATGCATCAGCTTACACAACTAGATGGTGTCAACAGTGGTGACCAAAGTTTTTTGTCTACCTCCTTGGTTGCTGGACCTCACTATGGAATGCACAGAGACTACTTCTGGTTCATTCCTTTGTCAGCCCCTTAAGGGTAAAACCGATTGGATGAAGCTTATACACCGTGGAGACCCTGAATGCCAGAAGCAGCTGCACAAGGAACTGGAAGTAGTTGCTGTGCATTTCATAGTGCGATCCAGCAACCAGTAAGTACACAGTCATCCTGGTATCAGAGCAACAGAAGCTCTAGGCCGTGTTTACACTGTATATCCAACAAATTGTGAATGCTTCTATCTCCGAAGTTTGCTTTACACTGTTACAGGTCCTACTTTCTTCAAAGACCTTAGGACTGTGGATGGGGAAGTTTGTCACACTTTTCGTGAGGCCTGCCTAAGGAGAGGTTTGTTGGAGGATGATGTGAAAACAAACATTCTTAAAATCCCGGGCAACGCTGGGTACTCCAGCTAGTTTATACTATTTCTGTCCTTCTGTCTTTCTATACAAATCCACAGTTTACAAGCCAACATCATGAAATATTTCATACGAGCGTATTAAAACACGGCCGAGGCAACGAAAAAATGTTTACATTGAAATTAATTACTGCTAATTTTGAATTAATTAAAAAACTAAATTTTGGCTGTACACTCATTGTGGGGCCTCATGGCATATGGGTAGGGCATCAGAGTGAGCACTTTGTGTTGTCATGTTTTGTCATGCTCTTAGTGTTTATTATCGAAGAGAGCTTTATCAGGCTTTCCCAACATTCTCAGCTGTCTGACTATACCAGATTACGCAACAACATTGACTTCTTTCTTTGAACTGTGTCAATATGATGACTTTGCAAGGACCGTGCTATACTATGAGCTGCCAAAGTATTACACATGGAATGCTTATCAAAAAGTTTTTTTAATGCAAATAAAACAGGGAGTCGCTGTAGATGGTCATCCTAGTATCAGAGCAACAGAAGCTCTTGGCCGTGTTTACACTGTACATCCAACAAATTTTGAATGCTACTATCTCTGAAGTTTGCTTTACCCCATTACAGGTCCTACTTCATTCAAAGACCTTAGGACTGTTGATGGGGAAGTTTGTAACACTTTTCGTGAGGCCTGCCTAAGGAGAGGTTTGGTGGAGGATGATGTGTGAACAAACATTCCTAAAATCCCGGGCAATGCAGGGTACTCAAGCTAGTGATATTATAAAAAAGGAAAAGAAAATGAATTTGAACTGAAATATCAAGCAACAATTTATTTGATTGGAATTTAAAAAATTCTATCAAAACCTTTACAACATAAAAAAATTCTGCTTTTAAGATCTCCTACAATATAGAACAATTAATTTATAACTTTCTTACTGACCCAAATATATCTAAATTATCTTGGCAATCAGGTGATAATACTTATCTCGAAAGGCTAGCAAGGAGATGGGGAGTACAGGAAAATTGTCTGTTTGAGGTGCACAAAATACTAAATAAAATGAAACTTTTATTTAATTGTTTAAAATGTATACATACATGTAGGTAGCAAAATATTTAGTAAAATATAGTGATACTAGAGATGTGTAAAGACTAGAAATACATGTGAAATAAAATATAATAAAGTTCAGCTTTATGCCAGTGTTTTGTTTTGTTTTAAAGTACAAAACATATTTGTATATTTTTAAGGTATCAGAGTTCAGTTGTATATATGAAGTTCTTAGAATCTTGCTATATAATTAGGCCACTTCAGCAAAATTACTTTAGTTAATGGACAAATATAGAATGCTACAAGATGATGTAGCTATTCAGTACACATATTGATTTAAGCTGATTAATGAGTTACAGATATCTATGTAGGTTAGGTAGTCTTCTAAAGCTGGGTACACAATTGATAGTTATATCGTCTGTTCCATTGAATGGGTGATATATCTATATTGCATCTCTGGGTGTGTACAGCAGATATGTGTGCGACATTGTTCACAGAAATATCCAATCTGCTGTGCAGCACAACAGATGATTCATTTATCTGAAAGATATATCGGTCATCTCCTGGTGTGTACGGGCCCCTGATGGTGATTGAAAGTGCAAGATGGGCAGGAAAATTAAATGCCAGTCCAGTTGAGCTGTAAAGCCCGGCACATTGGGCAGACGATTGGTAAGTTTGGATAGATTTACCAATTGTCAGATAGGTCAGCAGGCTGGCCATCCTGCTGATCCGTCGACCTAGAGTGTACCCAGCTTAACTTAATATAGTTTTCATAGCATACAGCAGGGGGGGGGGGACTAGCGTTGGTGCAGCCGGTGGCTTGCACCGGGGCCCGCTGATGTGCAGGGGCCCATAGCCATCGCTGCACATGCCGATAGTGTCCCCAGGGTCCCACAAGTGTAGGGAAGACCGCAGTGAGGGCAGTCTGCCCTACACAGTAACAAACACACAGCCGCTAGCGGCCAATGAGAATCAGACAGACTCTCATTTGCTGCTGTGTCCACGGAGGGAGCCGGCTGGAGCTCACTCATGAGCTCCACCTTCCGGCTCCCTCCACAGCAGGTGATGGGGGGAACAGGGGCGTAGAGAGCCACGCGGGGCCCCGGTAAAGAGGGGGCATGGCCTAATTTCAGGAGGCGTGGCCACACCCCCTTGAAAAAAAAAGTTTTTTGCAGAGCCGGGGAGGGGGCGCTGTGAGCCCCTCAGCCCGGCGCAAAGCCAGTGGGGGGCGCGATCAGTGTGATCGCTCCCCCCTTCAGGCATAGGAGATTGCTGTGGCTGCTGCCTAGCAGCCGCAAGCAATCTCCCACTGCAGTCCAGCACACGCTGTGTGCTGGGCTGCTGCAGAGGGAGGGAGGGAGGAAGTGAGGGGGGGCGGTGCCAGACCCGGGCCCCCGCCGGGCCCCTGCCGGGCCCCTCTGGAAGCCCAGGCCCGGGTAAACTGTACCCGCTCCCCCCCCTCTCGGCGCCCCTGGGGGGGACTACTACTGGGGGCACAGCATAGGGGTGGCTGCTGCTAGGGGCACTGTATAAGGGGGGCCACTACTGGGGGAACTGTATGGGGGGTGGCCGCTACTGGGGGCACTGTATAAGGGGGATTACTACTGGGGGCAATGCAGGGGGGACTACTACTGGGGACACAGCATAGGGGTGGCACTACTGATGGCACTGTATAGGGGTGGCCACTACTAGGTGCACTGTATAGGGGTGGCCGCTACTGGGGCACTGTATAGGGGGGACTTCTACTGGGGGTAATGTAGCATAGGGGGATTATTACTGGGGCAATGCATAGGGGGGACTACTACTGAGGTGCAGTGCATAAGGGGGATTACTACTGGGGGCAATGCATAGGTGGGACAACTACTGGGGGCACTGTATAAGGGGGACTACTATTGGGGGCACTGTATGTGTGGATGGCCGCTACTGGGGGCACTGTAAAAGGGGAACTACTACTGGGGGAAATGGAGCATAGGGGGATTATTACTGGGGGCAATGCATAGGGACGACTACTAATGGGGCAATGCATAGGGACAACTACTACTGGGGGCACTGCATAGGGGGGACTACTACAGGGGCAATGCATAGGGGGGAACTACTACTGGGGGCACTGCATAGGGGGGAACTCTTCTGGGGGCACTACTGGGGGCACTGCATAAGGGACCACTACTGGGGACACTGTATATGGGGCACTGCATATGGGGGCCCAAAGCATATTCATGCACCTGGGCCCACCACTCTCTAGTTCCCCCACTGGCATACAATAAATATATATATATATATATATATATATATGTGTTAACTGTATAGATAAGAAGGACCAACTATATAATTAGGGGTCATAAAATATCCGGACACCTACATAGATATCTCTAACTCATTAATGGCTAAATCAGCTTAAAAAGTTATGTGTTCTGCATGGCTACATCATCTCATAGCACTCTATATTTGTACATTTAATAAAGAAATGTTGCTGAAAAAGCCGAATTCTAAAGTTACCTGCAGTCTTCATACATACAGCTGAACTCTGATTTCTCAAAAATATAAAAATACGTACTGTACCTTAAAGGAAGACCAACAATAGACATAAAGCTGACCTTTATTAGATTTTATATCACATATATTTCTAATCTTTACATATTTATAGTATCACTATACTTTTAATATTTTGCTACTTATATGTATGTAAAAATGTTAAACAATTAAATGAAAGTTACATTTTATTTGGTATATTGTGCCCTTCAACCAGATCTTTTTCCTTATCTCCCCATTTGACTTGTTTAGGCTGTGGCAACACATATATTAATATAAGAAATTGAGATAATTAGGGGTTTGAGAATCTAATAATATGAGCACTTAGCAATTTTCTGTGCAATGGATCCTTTTCTCTCTACGGTTAGCAAGGAGATGGTCCAGACAGCATTTCAACTACCTATTATAAAATATGTGCCAATATTTTAACCCCACACCTTCATTAACTTTTAATAATATTCTGCAAGAAACCCCTTTCTTAAGGAATCCATGGAATCTAGATTTACACATAGGGAGGGTAGAAACATCAATTACTGTGCTAAATGTTTAACTATATTGCTTCTGAATAATTATATTAATTATTTGTAAAATAAATTAGCAAATATATTAAATTATATACTCCCATCCCTAGTTTTACCCGAGGAAGACAGGCAAGGAAAAATATGAGGATGAAAATATGAGGGTAGCCATTAACCTGTTTCATATCATTATCTCTAAGAAATCCCCAGCAGCAATACTATTGTTAAATGCTGAAGCAGCCATTGATAGAATTTGGGAAATAAATAGTGTCCAATTAAGGATATGCTTGTTCTTATTTATAAATAAAACAATATCTAGAAAATAAACCTGTTATCACAAGTCATATCTATAAGCATTGGCGTCAAATATACATTAATTTCTGTTTATACTAATTTTTCATTAATTGACGGAAGCACGGGATACAATATAATTCTGAGATTATATGCACTCATAAAAATAACATCTTTAATTTACATGGCATGGCAATAGGTACCCCCAGCCAGATTAAAAGCAATTGTTAAAGAATATAGGAATGAAAGTATTCAGAGGTGCAAAAGCATGCTGTATGGAACAAGATGAATATGTGGTAATTAACAGAGCCGTAACTAGAGTTTTTGGTGCCCTGTACCAGAAAGAGCATTGGTGCCCCCTCATTTTTCAAAGGGACATAATGCACCCAAAAAAGGGCCATGGCTTCATGGGGAAGGGCCAGGGAAGAGATAGGAGAGGCCAGCAGATGCTGGGGATGAAATAAGAGGAAGCTACAAGCAAGAATGATAATAAACAGAAATTTGACCGGCCCAAACAGCACCCACTGACCTGTGGTGCCCTGTGCGATGGCACCGGCCGCACTACCCTAGCTATGGCCCTGGTAATTAGAAACTCCGTAAGAGTTGGAGACTAAGATCTTCATTATTGTGCAAATAACAGAAGTAGCAAATTGCATAAAATGCAACTTCACAGTGTTTGTAAACAAATATAAATGAATAGCAATTGCAACAATCATTGAATACAGTAAGTGCAAATAATCCCCAGGAGTAACAAATGGCATAAAATGCAATTTCTAGGTCATTGTTGGTATATATAAATGAAATCTTTCAGTGGTGCATGCGTATGCCAGGTGGAATATCATAAAATCTTATATCTGGTAATAGAAAATACCGTAATCAATTTTTTTTCTGTATCTTAATTGTAGTTGCCATAAATGGAAATTAGAAACCCCAGGAGTGACATTTGGCCCATATTCTCTTAGACTTTTCACCTCCTTCACCTGTTTTCCAAGCGGAAAAGTATCGTGCGCATGCCCGATAATCCCCGAATTCATTTTCAAAGAACGCGAAAATGGGACCCGGCAAAACAGGGAGCTTCGAAAAAAATTGAATTTTCGGGAAAACATCCTATCACCCCCCGAAAGATGTCCAGACATGGGGGATCACTATGGGTACCCCCGTTTTTGCCTGCTGAAGGGAAGTTGGGTTTTTAAATAGCTGCGACAGGTGCATAAATGCGGCTTTGAAGAAGGTGAGCAGAAGAGCATTTAGCAATTTATTTGGAAAAACAACTATGCCCATCAAATTTGGGGTACATGAAAATGGGTGCAAGCATATTTTTAAGTCCCTAAAATAATTTTTACTAATTCTTCAAAAATGCACCTGCCGCTACTCACCGCAATGAAGAAAACACCTGCCACATATATGAGAACCCCTCTGGATTGAATTTATCTATTTTACAAGTGTCTTCCCTATTTTTTAACCCCCAAAATGAAAGGTTTTTTGGGGGGGTGTCCAGATTTTTTTTTTTGTTACACACATTGTTTTTAGGGGGCATTCCCAGGGGTGCAGGCTATTGTTTTTAAGCTTGCACCCCTAAACCCCAAATCTGCACTTTTTTCACCAGCTAAAGGCTGGAGAAAACTTATCCCCATTTTTTTTACATTGACTTTTCGCACCTGCGAAAGGTCTGTGTAATTGAATACGGGGATAATTACAATAGGCAAAAATGACGTCATCGCCTGGAATTGAATACGAGCCAGAGTATCAAATGAATTTAGATATACAATTCCATACATAATCCAGCATGAAGTATAAAGAGCCACACCCCACTTGAGTTGGCATAGAAAACAATACAGTGGAAATATTTTGTAATTACTGGGAAAGTCCAGACTGAAGGTAATGGTAATAGAACAAGTGTTCTGCCCCCTGACAAGTGACACCCAAGGCATATGCCTAATGGTAACTTCACCACTACCTTGTGGTCTCTCCATAAAGGAGAAACAGTTAGGGATGCAACATACTTGAAACTTTGCATTCATCACAAAAACAAAGGTGAACCAATTATAGCAATTTGCTAGTTTTGGTGTTTGGAACTGGGGCCGGGCATGAGAGTGCTTTTCTAGATTTAGCGCTTGGATTTGGGGCTGGGTCAACTCTAGATGAAGATTGTGTTAGAAATCAGTCCACTCCTGCAGTATCTCCCCAACTGTGTATACATACTGGGCACTAGGACCCAGAGTCTGCAGAGAAAGCCTGACCTTTCACCTGATGAGAAAGGTATATTTCCCCTTCAGTATTAGTACCTGGAAGTGACGTAGAGTGAGGCCGGAAGTGCATTTCCAAGCCCATACAATCCACCAAAAAAAAAAACTTGTCCCCTCACAGGCTTGATTCACTCAACATGAAGGGCATGGTGGCTTTTACTCATCACAGGTTTATATGTCCACGTAGATAGTAGGGAATGACGTTGGCAAGTAACTGATGACGTCAGTGTACAAAAACTGAAGGGGATCTATCCACTTCCCAACCTAATGTGCTTCTCCACATGTCTATGAGAGTGGCACAGTGGAAGAAAGATGTCTTCCACTTAGCTCCATGTAAGAGACCCCAGTTTAAACCTGCATAAAGCTGTTCCATCAATCCTGCACCACTATCTGCAACCAAGGCCGTAACTAGGGGTGTGCGACCGGTGCCACCACACAGAGCACAGGGCTCGGTGGGTGGCACCATTGCTGCCCCACGACCTTGTTACAGCACTGCTAATTTGCAGTACTTTTCTATGGGTATGTGCAGAGGGTGTAATACTGTGCAAACCTGTTTGCTCCTTTTTGCTTATTGGAGGGTGCCGCTGCTACTGGCTCTCCTCCCCGCCTCTAATCATAAGCTGCTCCTCCTCTTGTGGGCCAGACCTCTGCGGCAGGGATGGCTCGCAGTCTTGGACTGCCTCTTCACTGAGACCCTTGGCATCACCTCTGATGGGCAGTGCTGTTCTCCAGAGCACAGGCCTCCTGCACCCGCCACAGTGCAGTGTGCTCTGTCAACTGCGGGTCCCAGGAGCAGCTCCCTCCGGCTTGTAAGGTAAGCAGCACAGTCCTCCTCAGTAGTGACGGTCTCCTCTTATATAGTGGCCTATGTGAGCTGCTTTCTTCCCACCTTTAGCCCAAGTCACTCTTGGCCTCAGCATGCAATCGTTCTAGTCTCACTGGTGCATGGGGCTTCTGGAGAGTTCTGCCCTCGACTAAACTGCCACCAATGCATGCATAGCAGCATGAAGGCTCCTGCACTGTACCCATCATAAAGAAGTCCACTGTCACTAATGATATTATTTACTGTTAATACTCACAATGCCAACAAATACATATAATCCAGGCCACAGCCAAATACATACAAATATAATTATACTTTCTAAGCACACAACTGTATACTACATTTTCCTTATCCACATGTTTATTAGTGAAAGGGAGTTAGAAAACCAATCCAGTTCACTATCTCACAAGAGATAAACATGGGGGGGTGCCGTAAGGCCATGCCCCTTCCCCATAAGTTCTATACTTAAAAAATGGGGGGGCACCAATGGTCTTTGTGGCAAAAGGCACCGGAATGTCTAGTTATGGCAATGTACATTTAATAGTGAGTATGGCTGTATGTGTTATCTTTCAATAAATCAAAACCACTGATTAAGTAACTGGGCTGTTCATAGTTTGAGTGATCCACTGGTGTGTGCTTATATAACTCTATAGATTACAACACCTGCACACACATAACTTCCAGCAGATTGTCACACTCTCAGAAGAAGCATATCTTCTAGTTCTATTTATTATTGATTAAATACAGTGATACACTAGATAAATTAGCTTAGAGGTTCAACAATAAAGATCCTGGACCTGGAAAGATCCTGGAGTGAATGTGGTCAAATAGGCACTTTCTTACATGTCTGGTCAACATGGCCAAAAAGTATTTGCTTTTGGAATTATGTACTCAAGCTACTTACATAACACACTCCTTTCACACCCAGTTACCAAAGACACTTGGTCCTCCCATATAGGCTAACTGTTCCAGGATGCAGATGAATATGCTACTTAACAGCAAAGATAAGGAATTAATCCTTTACAGGCGCTCAATAATGAAGTAACTACTCCAGTCAAACCTCCTTAAACGTGCAATACAATAATGCTGCTCCCCAATAAGTAACTCGGATTGTTACTTTAATAATTGAACAATTAGGTATATATGTGTTTTGGAAGAAAATTATTCTTCCTAATGGGTGCGCACAAATTAGTATATAAACACAGGTATATATTGTAACATTTAATTAAACAAATAACAAATATATTGCAACATATATATAAAACAGACTCTTTACTAAACAAAGCATTAAAACATTGAAGCTATCAATATATATCAACTACGCCCCTGAGTTATAATTGATATTGGAACTCCAAAGACTCCTTTAAAAAACAGTCAGATTATAGTACAGCACTCCAGATAGATATGCAGTTCTTTAGCCCTTCATTGAGGGCTAAAGAACAGGGACTTAAGGTGCATACACACGTAAAGATTTTCTGTCCAACCATCCAACTAGTTGGCTGGCTGGAATCAAAATCTGGTAACGTATGGGAGGAAATGATGATCAGTAATTTGCTCCTAAATGCCAGAAAACAGATGAAAATGGTCGTCAGACAAGTTTGTTAAATGTTTGATCTAAACTATTTGTTCAAACAACAGTTTTTGTCCATTTTCTGGTGTTTGGGAGCAAATTGCTGATTGTCATTTGCTTTCATACCGTACCAGATATTCATTCCAACCAATCAACTAGTTGGATGGTTGGAAAGAAAATCTTTACGTGTGTATGCAGCTTTACAAGAATCTACAAGAGACCCCTGCGTTATATGGAATATCTGCTTGGACTCTAATCTTGTTTCCGATTTATTACTTGCTTAAGTCGGGAATCCAGAGCCTGCTGGACGGAGCCTTCCAATTGAACAGCGTGTGTGGCAGCGAGAACTGGAAGCCCCGGGAGCTGCACGGGGAGATCTGTGAGTAGCGTACGGCTTGCTAGCCGCTCTACTATCATCACTATCTTGTTCGCCATACCATCCACAATATTCCTGCTTATTGTATCTGGCCACAATCATGTGGAAATAAGCTAGAAATCTAATGGAGTTGGTTTACATCATTTGGAAGAAACAAACAAAAAGTTACTTTATACTTCCCCTTGTACATCTAGATTAAATAATCTGTTTAATAATATAAACCCTCAATGAAGAGCTAAAAACTGCATACCTATCTGGAGTGCTGGACTATAAACTGACTGTTTTTAAAAGAGTCTTTGGAGTTCCAATATCAATTATAACTCAGGGGCGTAGTTGATATATATTGATAGTTTCAATGTTTTAATGCTTTGTGTAGTAAACAGTCTTTTTTATATACATGTTTCAATATATTTGTGATTTGTTTAATTAAATGTTACAATATCTACCTGTGTTTATATACTAATTTGTGCGCACCCATTAGGAAGGATAACTGCCTTCCAATACACAAATATGCTACTTAGCTAGCAAATTACATTTATTGTGCAGCCAAATAATTGGTTGCAAAGTCTTGGAAGAAGTTAGAGTTACACCAAAAATCAGCTCTTAAAAAGTGTATCTGGTACATTGCACACATACTGTAGAGAAATTCACCTCCTTTGCAAAGACAATTCAGGGTCTGATTCAGAGTTGTACACAAACCCGATGGTGGCCAATCGGCGCATGCGCAGGGTCTATACTGGCCATGTGCCGATCAGTGTCTGCAAGCTCATTCACAGTGGCCGGATGCTGCAGCCTTATTGCGGAGGTTTAGGGTCTAAGTGGGTGCAGCGTCAGGCAAGATCCCAGAAAATGGGTGCGTATCAGCCGTGTTTTCTGGGCATGCTGAAGCCAGTGGCTGCGTCCTTGTATGCAGCTTCACTGGCTTCTGCTGCGTGAAAACACCCACCATCCTGTGTAACCTGAAGGTTACTCAGATGACCAATGGTCATGCAGAGTGATCCAGTGCTGCATCCTCGGATGCAGCAGATCACAGAAGCCAGCAGGTGGCGCCTATTTACATAGGACACCTCTTGCGACATTAGCATATATTAGCATAACTGCTGCGTCCAAAGACCCAGCAGCGATGCTAAAAGAGTACAACTCTGAATCAATCCCTGAGTTTCCTGAATTTGAAACCCTTGGCTTAGTGTGAGTGGTGTTCGTGGGTGTGGGATTGTGTATGCAAACACAGTTTGCTGAGTAGTCAGGCAGGCCCACTAGCCAATAGAAATAGAAATTGGATCCCATCCCATACCAGGTAGACCAATCTAACTATGTACATAAAAAACCTACAATATACAGAAGCTTAAACATTCCAGAGAACAACTGTAAATCATATTTAAGCATTTCCATGAATAATCTACAAGCTACAATATCTAACATTACAAACATAGTTATAGTGCATAAGCCATATGTTGTTTTTCATGTTTGTATTTTTGTAAATATACAGTATTTAAAGCATCTTCGAGAACTCAAAATACAGATACGATAATGTAATGCGCATCTCCATACACATGTAATGAACACTGTTTCATGGGAATATTGTTTTTGTGCTGTTTCATTAATCTCATGAGTTTAACTCATTTTTTGCTTTGCCTGTAATAGATTTAGAGAACTCTTTGGCATTACCTTCCTTCTGCGCTATCAGAGATCATAGAGAATAGGTCTTCTGTAGAACAAAGATATGGTTTGGCCTTTAATCTCACATACAGAGGACCAAGTGTATGATTAACATTAAACCAGTTCAACATACAAAGTAAAGATGAATGCAATCACTGAAAGTAAACAGAATTCTGAAACTCTACACTAGTTATCAGATCAGAGTCACAGCAAGAGAGGGGTTAACTCTCAAACCATGGTAGTATTTTTACTCTAGCAATCCAGAAAATAGAATAGTTAGGAACACACAGGCATACATTGATTTATGCAAGACTGACAAGGATTGAAAGGCATCTGACCAGTTCTAATCCATACCTCCTGGGAGAATATATTGTTGGTTAATGTTGAGTTTATCACTGACAAAAAAAATTATTTTATAATACTACTGGAAGAATATTTGTTCTGTAGGACCAGAACTATAATAAACCACATGCCTCCTGGCTATGATAAGAGAGAGTTGCCTCATCCTGACTCATAACTCTTGCTCAGTTCTGTATGAAATTATAATTTTCAAATATAATCTTGCTCAGTTTGACAATCTACCCAGATGAAAATGTAATTTTATAATAGCACTAGCTTTTACTCAACTGCTGACACAAGGTCAGGAGTGCTGGCATTTACCTCTCTCATGTAAGACTTGTACCTTTTTTCTGTAGTATTACTGTTATGGAACATAGGGTCCTGATTCACAGGTGCATGCAAATCTCGTTGTGACTGCGATTCCGTACACTGCATTGCTGCGAAAATATGCTAATGATTTAGCTGATGTCTTGTCCACAGAGACGCCTGCCTCCGGCATCTCATATTCACCACTTACATACAAAAGATGAAACATCTGGAACATCAGTCGCACATCGAACATCTGAGCATCCCTATTGGTGTTTCAGAATGTTCATCTCACCTAAGATGTTGGGGCCTCTGCAGCTGTTTACAAATTTGCAAAGGATCGTTAGGGCACGTTCAGAAAATGGTCCCCACATGTCTGCTTTTTTGCAGCCAACCCCCATTAACTCCTCCAAATGCTAACTATCTATCACTCACTTTGGGAAAAAATCCTTAATGTGAATGCTGTCTTAAACTCATCACTGTGTGTGCACAGTGCAACTTTGTCGCATGCATATTAACCAAAAATTGCTCCACCGCATTATCCAACATCAACACTGATTGCAGCTCTGAACTGTTGATATGTCTTATTGGTGTAGAACAATAAGACTGTGAAAAGGAGATTAGTCCAGACAGTTTATCTTTAAGCAGGTTTGGAGGTTTATTCGGAATAAAAGCAGTTGTCAATGGTAACAGAGTGTAAAACAGAGTAAGCAGTTATGTTATCAGAGACAGCAGTAGCAGTGATATCTGGGGTTCTACAGGTGGTAGAAAATGTACTACACATCCGTGTAAGTACATCACACATGTACAGTCTCTAAGACACATTTCCAAGATGGCTCAGGGGCACGGGGTCACACATGGTCTGTAAGGCTTACGTCAGGCAGTTTCGTAAAGGTAGCTGCCTGTTTTTAATACATGAGTAGGAGATAGCAATGGAGCACACGCCTCTCTATCATGAATTAGGTCCATAATACAGATGAAACACAGGAATGTCATACTGGTGGGGGTGCCAAGGCAGTGCCCTTTTCTGTGGATTGTAGATGCCATTCTGACTGGCAGTGGGTGCAGTAAGTTGTAGATACATTGTACATGTCGTTACACAGGTTTTCATAGAATAAAAAAATATCAAGCAATGTTTGTGTCAACACTGAATGTAATTATATAATACATATAATCTGGGTGGGAAGTCATGTCATAACAAAGCGAACACTTATTGTAGCTAAATAATGTATTTCTATATCCTCATATTGTTCATTTAATAAGATCTATTTTTGTTAAATTGGGAGCTAATGATTCATAGGAAATCATAATTGCTAGGACAGAAAACAGGATATTCTAATGATCCTTAATTGTTAATAATTATGGTAATAATTGAGTTGAATTTATTTTTACACTTATAGGTACTGAGCAACTCCCTAGATTTAATTCAGCTTAGAAAAACAGAAGCAGCCAGACTGAGGTTTAGAATTGTCTTTGTAGGTTTATCCATATTTTATAATCTCATAAAAAATCATGGGAGTAGGTGTAAGGAATTACATACAATAGCTAGAGAGGAGTATTAAAAAGACAGCTAAGAACCAAAAGTATATTAGTTTCATAACAGATATACAAAATATTTGTTAACCCATCCCAATTTCCCATTCATTCTTCTTGTCATGAAAAAAAAGATAAGTATTATAATTAGCTTTATTAAGCCTTGGAGAGACATTGCCCATAGCAACCAGTTAGTTCCTAACTTTAATTTTGTAAACTGTGCTAGATAAATGATATATAGAAGCTGATTGACAACATCTCCACTTTATCGGTCTTGATATCTATAAGAATTGATAGCACAGAAAAACACTATGATAATATAGCATGTATTACAATGGCATATCTGTAATAGGTGCGATGCACATGGGCTCTGTGTACAGGGGGCCCACACCCCACACCCTGCATCCATATAAATTAGTATACTGACCTCTCTGGAGTCCTGTGTCAGCCGGTTCCTCCCACTTTAATCACCAGGAAAATGGCATGGTGGCCATTTTTCTGGTGATTTGCGCATGAGCAATAGTGATGTCCCCGGGAACACGGCGCATGCGCAATAGTCTCTGGCACAAAATCCGAGTCTACTGCGCTACCAGAGAGGAGGGGGCCCACACGGATGCTGCAGACAGGCCCCCTCACATCTGGGATGTTATGTGACACTGCATTGTCTCTGCTGCCTGCTGCTACTTATTTATTAAGTGCATGAATAATAGATTACACACAGGTTGCACATGATACTGTCTCAGCGGACGTTAAAGGACTACAATCCCCAACATTCTTGATTACTGAATTTGATAATAAGGCATTTTTCATTCCAAATACTAATTTTCAATATATGTTAGCTTTTAAAGCCTAGATAATTAGATGGGATGGCTGTAATTGCATCTAACTAACATGCAGAATTAGGGGACATTTAAATGTGCAGCAGTCAAGTCTAGAAAATAACGTCACTTTATCACAGCAGGGCAGATGCTACACAACAGCTCTTAGACCTTCTATTAAAGCCACTGTGTTTGATCTTTTTGCTACAGGGAGAGCCAAGCAATGATCAAAGTGGTCCCTGCAAAATACGGATGTATTGTAGCGCCTGGACTTTTCTACTACAGGGAATTATGATGGTTCCAGGAGAGGGATTTCTATTAATGCACTATTATTGGGAAGGGGAGTTACTTAGTGAAATTGATTTTTAGAAAACCCCTTTATAGAACAAACAGCTACTATCATTTGTTGGAACATATTCAAGATGGCTGCCTCACGTTCTACATGCTCCTGAACATTTCTATAAAACTGCTTAAATTCAACACAATATACAGATGTGTCCTCATGTACTATTGCTGCAGTCACGGTTACCAGATTACAACTGACTCGGCTAACGATGGACGTATTTTTGTTTGTGTTAGTAAATGTGTGCTTTAGTGCCAGAAACACAACATCAATGTTGATCAATGTTCATTGATTTTAAATCGATCAATCAACCTTTAGTAAATTTACCCCTGAAAAACCGCTTCATGACACTATACTTATTGAATTTATATGCGTCTCTTGTATATCTGTGTGCGACTGAGTCAGAATTTGTATACGAAGTGCTATGGTGCAACGGGCGCGTTTTTTTTCCACACCAAGGTCAGTTGTGCTTTGCATACAGATTCAGTCATACACATATTCAAGTGTCACATAACAAATTAATCAATTTAGTCTCAGGAAAAGGTTTATCGCATCCATTTGCGACTAAGAAGCATTTTTAGATGAAAACGACACAAAAAAGATGCTCAGTACAAGCCGTGTCTCTTGGAACCTGTAACCTGGCGGCTCACTTGCGCCAGGCATCTCATACCATGCGGCATATTTAGGCTAGGTGTATGTGGACTGGTTCCATCCAACTTTCTGGGCCTGACCCAGGGATGGACAATAATGCATATGCAACTGCATACTCTCACGGATCACAGTTGCTAAAATATATTACTGCAGCAAGTGGCAGATTTTGTATCGAGACGCACACCGGAGCCCTTGTAGCTGTCCGCAACTACATACACAAACACAGCATTGTATGCTGATCCTCAAAACATCAACTCCTTGATTGAGACTATGGTCACTCACGATGGACATTGCAATTAAAACACTGGAGCTTTGTTCTCTGCTTGCGCGATCGCTGACAATGACTAGTACACGCCCAGGAAGTGGCCCGACACGCCCGTGTTTTGGAAGTCCCTGTAACTACCCACATAAAGGTCTTTTCCTGTCAATCAATTGCGAGTGAATCCTCACAGCGGCCGCGACCACAATTTATTTGCAGCATGTGCACATTGCAGCTGTGCCAACCACCAATAATCGCTCAACTGCATAAACATCAGAATAGTGTTCAACTGTGAAAACAGGCCTTCTGACCGCAAAACAACTCTCCTTTCTTGTAATAATAAACTTATATACAGTATTATCAGTCTCTGTATTTCCGGGGAAAGGATACTGTATTGCTCAAATCATAGGACCCTAGCTCATTTCCAGAAGACATGTTGTATTTACCATTGTTCACTTCAAAGGGTTCTCACACTGGGATTCTCACTCCTACCCAATAAGAATGGATATGAATGCCTTTCCCAGAGTCAGTTTAAAAACTCCTCATTTTAAGATATATCATTAGAGAAAACAATCAGATAAAAGGGATTGGACATATCAAACACCTAGATTAGTCAGTCTCAGCACATCACCCTATTATCATTTTTGAATCGTATGCAGATTTGATTGGAAAATCATCCCTTCCCTCCTCTCCCATCACTAACTTCAGTTATCATGATCTTAACAATACTTACTATATTACTTATGATCCAATGTATTCCTACACCCCCAATTTCATTATTTCACTTCATGCACCACATGCTGCAATGCCATCAGAGGCTTCCATTGTTTTGTCCCTTGGCATTTAAAAAAAAACAGAAACACCGGGGCAGATGGGGGAAATGAGTAGGCCAAAACCCTCTTTGTACCTTGTAACTATTGTAACACGGGGTGTTGAAATGAGGACTCAAGACAGGCAGGTACTCGGTAAAGCAGTGTCTTCTAATAGCAGCAGACACTGCACTCTAGCATACTCAGGCTTAGACCTGGAAACACAGGCATATAACACAAATAAGCAAATTAACATAAAAGATCCCAGTACTTCTCATGCTTAGCAGCCAGCAGTGGCTTGCAGCCACAATTGGCCGTGCTCTCCCAGCATAGCCCTTGGTCCATGGCACTACAACACTCTGGCCTACTAAACTGGCCGCTATTCAGCATCAGTGCTCAGAGCAGTGGGTGTATAAGAGTTTTAAACTCTTCCTGTTCCTGAGTGATGAACTGCAGCTGGGTCTGATGTAATCCCCATTTTTCTCTCTAAAGGGACACCTGGTTACTAACTCTTATAAATCTATTTTACCAGCCCTTAATCTATCATTAAGTGGTACACATACTATCAAATCGGTTCCTCCGCCCAAGCCAATTAAATATCTGTAATATGTTTAAGTCTTGCTTGGGTAAGCCCTCTGACACACTATAATACTAAACACAGAAAAAAGAAAATTGCCCCCCAGCACACTGCAGAGAAATCAAAAATACTTGAATCCTACATGATAATAGAAATTCAGAGGTATTGGTTTACATACATTTGCAAATATATGAATAAGCACTGGGCCATCGTCAAGGCTCCTCTATACCAGCATCCCTAGCATTAAGGGGTTCACGTCCGAGAAGCAAGGCACCCTATAATACTAAAAAGATCCTGATAGTGTAATGTGACGTTTGTCTATTAAGATTGACATGAGATATATTACAGTGTAAATTTCACATACACACACATATATATATATATATATATATATACATAATCAAGTAGAAAAAGGGCCACTCACCAGAGCATTTCCAACAGGTAAAGTCGATTTGATAGCTTACATGTGTCAGTCGACGTTTCGGTCCAACATGACCTTTATCAAGACCAGCAGCAGCACAACATGTGATTAAAAGACAACATATTTCCAAAGAATAGCATTACAAATCTCCTTACCTGTGTCCCCTTATGCAGCCAGCACCCCCGCGTGTCACGTGGCCAAACAGCGCTAAACCAGAAATGAGGTGCGTTCCATCATCTGGAACGCAAGGACCCGCGAGCTGGAAGTGAGTAAACTGAGCAGGGAAAGAATATAATATACATAGAAATGCGCAAGGCAACACAAGAGTTACAGGGATCCAAAATTTATAAACAATCAATGTCATTAACAATTCAATAATAAACCAAACCACTGGTGAGTTATTCTCATAATAATAAAAATTAATTTTGTAGTGCATTATTCATCTTTATATATTTTGTTAACCTTATACCAAAGAGGGTAATCAGAATATTGATATCCACAAATACCCACCTACGCAAAATCTTATAAATTTTGGGTCCCTGTAACTTGCGCCCCCTTGTGGTCACTATAGTACTTTGTAATGTGCATTTATATGTTTATTATATTCTGTCCCTGCTCAGTATTTGAGCGGATTGAATTATTAGTGCTTATTTAGGCTGACTTCGATGATTATTTGATGCCTGACGTGCTTTGATTTTAACTACACCACATAACCGGCTGGTCCGGTGGTGTTTAGGCTGATGTCTGGTGGAGACGTTTGTTGTGTTGTCCAGGTTGTTACCAGGACAATAAGACCCACCCACTGGGTTACATGTGACCGGAGGTTTACTCACTTCCAGCCTGCGGGTCCCTGCATTCCAGATGATGGAATGCACCTCATTTCTGGTTTAGCACTGTTTGGCCACGTGACACGTGGGGGTGCTGGCTACATAAGGGGACACAGGTAAGGAGATTTGTGATGCTATTCTTTGGAAATATGTTGTCTTTCATTCATGTTGTGCTGCTGCTGGTCTTGATAAAGGTCATGTTAGATCTAACACTTGACAATGCATGTCAGAGTACAAACCAAGCATGAAGTCCAAGGAATTGTCTGTGGGCCTCCAAGACAGGTTTGTCTCGAGGCACAAATCTGGGGAGGGGTACAGAAAAATATCTGCTGCTTTGAAGGTCCCAATGAGCACAGTGGCCTCCATCATCCATAAATAGATATTCAGAACCACCAGGGCTCTTCCTAGAGTTGGCCGATCATCTAAACTGAGCGATCGGGGGAAAAGGGACCTAGTCACGGAAGTGACCAAGAATCCAATGGTCACTCTGTCAGAGCTACAGCATTTCTCTGTGGAGAGAGGAGAATCTTCCAGAAGGACAACCATCTCTGCAGCAATCCACCAAACAGGCTTGTATGGTAGAGTGGTCAGACGGCCAGATGGCAGCCCAGCTGGAGTTTGCAAAAATGTACCTAAAGGACTCGCAGACCATGAGAAACAAAATTCTTTGGTCTGATGAGACAAAGATTGAACTCTTTGGTGTGAATGCCAGGCATTATGTTTGGAGGAAACCAGGCACTGCTCATCACCAGGCCAATACCATCCCTACAGTGAAGAATGGTGGTGCCAGCATCATGCTGTAGTGATGTTTTTCAGCGGTAGGAACTGGGAGACTAGTCAGGATAGAGGGAAAGATGGATGCAGCAATGTACAGAGACATCCTGGATGAAAACCTGCTCCAGAGCGCTCTTGACCTCAGACTGGGGCGACGGTTCATCTTTCAGCATGGCAACGACCCTAAGCACACAGCCAAGATATCAAAGGAGTGGATTCAGGACAACTCTGTGAAAGTCCTGGAGTGGCCCAGCCAGAGCCCAGACTTGAATCTGATTAAACATCTCTGCTCCACACAATTTCTTATATATTTTTTATTTTTTATAATTTTTATATTTTTACTTCCACATCACAGCAGCCTCTGTGGAGGAGTTGGTGGCTTGCTAAAATTTCTGCTGCTTCATAATTACATGCTCAGATATAAACCTAACATTATAGAATTATACTTTTACATTGTTATTTATGTATTTTTTCTTCTGTCTTATATTTATTTGTTTTTTATATATTACATTTGCATGTAATATTAAATTGTATTTAAAACAATTGAGGAGAATGGTCTCCAATCAGCAATGCTTTTTTATTATTCTTTTCTCTTGGTTTTTACTGTTAAGAGGTGTGGCAATTACCTCTATTAAGAAGCTGCAGCATAGATTGGCTAGTAAGATTGATATCTCCATATTCTGATCAGGTGCCAAGGTGTGCACATTTTGGTGTTAGGCCCTGATTCAGAGCCGGACGCTCTGACAGAACGCTCGCTCTTAATCAGGGCCATCCCTCCTCCTTTTTGGAGAGGCCTCTTCGCCGCTCGCATAGCTATGGGTGACCACCCACAGCTATAGCGAGCGGCCAAAATGATGGTCGGGATGGTCAAAACCATCGCGACCATCGGGCTTGCGACGAGACCCTGCAGTAGGGTCTCGCTGCCGTAAGCCCTGGAGTGCTTTTGGCTCTATCAGAGCCAAAAGCACTCCCACTGACATCACTAGTGATGTCAGTGGGGCCGGCCCCAGACGGTAGGCGTTCATATGGGAACGCCTCAGTCTGGACAGCCACGCCCCCAGCACGCCCACCAAAGGGGGCGTGCTTTCAATCCCCATCGACAGCACGTCCCCTTTGGTGTGAGACCCATAACAACGGCTTGGCCGTCGCTATTCGGGTCTTGCGCATGCGCACTTGGGCAACATCGACCCGCTTGCGAGCGCTCGCGAGCGGGTCTGAATCAGGCCCTTTGTTCTAACTGTAACCCATGCATGTTGATATGGAGAACAATATCATATCATGCATGTTGATATGGAGAACAATCAGTTGAGAGGTGAGCAGGAACCACATACGAGTGGTCAGGGCATCTAAAATTAAATAACCAATCTTTTACGGTGGTAAAGAAAAAATCATCAAAGGGAAAGTTAGCTACAGAAAGACACAAAATTGGCAATTTGCCTTTCACCACACAAAGTAACAAGGAAAGGCTAAGGCCTTGGGAAGTAGCCTCCTACGCCAATCGCTGACAAGGTTCCCGGCTGTGCTGAAAACTTTTTCTGAGTACATACTAGAGGGTGAGGAGCTCAAGTAAAGCAAAGCAAGTTTGTGCAAGGGCCCCATAATGCATTTTTTTCCTGCCAGTAGTCAAATGGACTGTCTGACATGTCTATTTGGATGTTATCATTAAAATAGCCCTCAACCATTATTTGAATGGTGGTCATATCAGATGGAGTCACTGTAGATATCTCATTAATTGTAGGCAATTCTTTTAGACCTGACCAGATGTCCAACTTGGTTGTGTTGACTCATCTGCATAACCAGTGGGTTTCCTAGGAAAGTTTAGTTTTTTCATGACAGCCGCATTTGCTGGAGAAACTGGAGGAGCCATAGATCTTTGCATCTCTTCAGATCTGTGTCCGTTGGGAACAAAGACACGGCATATGACTTAAACCTAGGATCAGGAACGGTCGCCAAAATGTATTGATCCGATTGGAAGGCATGACAACCCTTGTATCCTGGCAAAAAGATTAAAGGACTTTATCTACAAGTCCAACATACTGTACTTAGCGAATCACTTCATTTCAGCTCCTTCAGTATCTCAAGCTGCTTTTCCAACAGTCTAATTAGAATTTCCTAACTCAAGTTTGCAGTGTCTGAACTTACTTCACAGGTGACTACTTCAAAGGGTTTCAGCACTTTGCACAAGACAGAAAGTATTTTCCACTGAGCTTGAGTAAGGTACATTCCCCCTCCTCTTCCTATGTCATAGTTCACTGTGTAGCTTTGGATGGCTTTTTGCTGTTCCTCCATCTCCTGAGGCTTATAAAGGATGGAGTTCCACCTTGTAACTGCCTCTTGCTTCAACTGGTGGCAGGGCAAATTCAACATTTCTTGAAGGTGCTGCAATCTTCTACAAGCACCTGCTGAATGGTGAAAATGTTCCGAAATTTTTAGACCCACAGAGAGCATCTCCTGCACGGCCCTGTCATTTTTAAAAAAAATTTGCACCACCAAGTTGATTGTGTGAGCAAAACATGGACATGTTGGAATTCACCCAGCTGTAATGCTCTCACAATATTGGTGGCATTGTTAGAAATCACAAATCCCAAGGAGAGTCCGTGCGGGGTAAACCATTTTGCAATGACTTCCCTGAGTTTTCTAAGAGGTTGTCAGTGGTATCCCTCTTAGTGAAACTGGTGAAACACAGAGTAGCCTGCCTCTGAATGAGCTGCTGTTTCTTAGATGTTGCTGCTGTTGGTGCCGCTGAAGACAATACACCCACCCAGTGGGATGTTACAGTCATGTAATCTTGTGTATGTGCAGTTTTGCTTGTTCATATATCTGTGGTTAAGTGGACAGTTGGTACAGTGGCATTTTGGAGGATACTAATCAATTTTTTAATGTCCCTGTACAGACTGGGAATTTATTTTCTAATGAAGTGGAACCTAGATGGGATTTGGTAGCGGGGACACAGGACCTCAATTACTTGTCTAAAGACCACTGCATTAATGGCAGAAATTGGACGCACATCTAATACAAGCATAGATGTTATGGGGTTGGTGATCCGCTGTGCAACTGGGTGACTGCTGTCATACTTGCTCCCCCTTGCAAAGGATTGTTTAACCGTCAATTGTTTTTTTTAAACTACTACTAGTAGTCTTCCTGGTCCCCTTCTGTGATGAAGATCCACTCCCAGCAGCAGCAGGCTCAAGGATTCTTCTGAGGAATCCTGAATAGGGGAGGACTGAATTAGCCATATCAAATTGGATGCACGACTACTTCAGATCAGAGTAGTAAGTAGAGGTAGGGACCTTAACCATCTAAGAACCTGAAGTGATTTATTTATTAAACTGTACATGTCCTGTTTACTATATACAACACTAGGGTTGGTGGAAGGGCCCAAGGACAAGTCCATCTTGCACCTGTGTTCTCTGCATTATGTGCTATTTGGGGAATTGCCTGACATTTTTAATTTTATAGTTTATGAAACTGCCATCATGTCTACCACTACTGTATGGTAAATGTTTCATAGATATCCTATATTTTTGTAACTGCCATGCTTTTGTGCCGCTGCTTTGATGCTTACTTTTTTTTTAAGTTTCATACTGTAATTATATCAACTAATATCACAAATAGGTATACTTGCAAAATACTCTTATGCCATTTTTCAACTTTAATTTGTAGATGCCTCTCGGTGGGCTTGGCTTTCCTTGATCATAACAGCCATGTTTGGGGAGATTCAACTTGAGCACCAAATGGAGAGGCTATTTTATGATGGTATCTGGATATGTTCTCTCTCCTCCCCTCCCAGCCTTCCCATACATAATCCCAGAACAATGATAAGATATGTTTAGTACCAGATTTTTAAGTCCTTCTGTCCCCTGCCTTTTCATTGCTTCTGTTTTGTGTGCTTCCACAGACAGCATCTCCTGCATGCCCCTTTCATTTAAAAAAAAATGAGGAACCACCAAAGAGCTCAACTGGGGCAAGGACTGATGTGAATGAGTCAATTTTCTTTGTAAATGACTCCCCTTCTCCCTCATAAATTTGCTACAAAATCCAAAATGTAAATTAAATTTACTATGAATCAATCCTTCCTTTCCCTGCCTTCAACTACATACATACTCCATCTCCCTCAGGTCTCTTGACTAATGAAAACATTTGTATCCTGATGTGCCAGGTTGGAAGTTGCACTGCCACAGCCACTGAAATCTTCTACATGTGGTTCACACATCCCCAAAATGTCCAGAAATAGTTATGGCCACAGACAGCACCTCCTCTATGCCCCTTTCATTTTTTTAAAAAATTCTGAACCACCAAGTTCATAGGGTGGGCAAAACATGGTAGATTTTCATATTTACCCAGTTTTTTTAATTGCTCCCTCCCAACCCCAACCGCTTGCCTCTGGACCCTGGTGAATTGATAGGCTGTTATTATAAATAACAGTTCAGCTCAATAAACGCCTGCCTCCTTTGTATGTAGGTGACTCTAAGCAGAATAACTGTATAATGTAGATGGTGCGTGTCATGCGAGAAACCAGAAATATGAACAGCAGCACAGAGCATCTTCTTGCCAGGATGTGTGCAATAAAGTGCAAATACATTTACTACAAAAATTATTTGTGTATATTGGTCACATATATTCATATTTACATGTTACATACGGTGCGTAAAGCAGGATGAGGTAACCTGAGGCATGCCACCCATTGTTGATAAACAACTTCCAGTAGGCCCGGCAAACAGCACGGATGCTGGTAGTTGTAGTTCAGCCAGAGAGCTACAAACTGCTTTCCTCAGATGTAAACAGCAAGTCTTAGTCCCATTATCCCTAACAATATCACTGAGCACAAAGTAAATGTCTGTTTACAGTGTTTACTATTTAGCAGCACCTCTACAAGCAAGGCCACCGCATTTCTATAATGGTGCATACTAGGGATGTGCGCCGGACCATTTTTGCCGGATTTGGATTTGGATTTGGTTCTAATTCGTCATCCGGCTTTGGATTTGGATTTGGATTTGCCAAACTGCGGTGACTGGCTTTGGATTTGGATTTGGATTTGGATTTTTTTACAAAAATTTACAAAAAAAGCTAAAATCACATAAATTGGTCTTTTTTTTCTTCCTAGAGTATTATTAACCTCAATAACATTAATTTCCAGTCAATTTAGACCATATAACAGCTCATAATATTGTTCAACATTATTGGCCAAAGGTTGCAGTGAGCTGACTGGTTCCTAAGCGACAGAGCAGCGGCACAACAACACAGACACCACAGTATAAAGTACATCTATGACACATTGCCACACAGCAGTGGCAGAAATGAAAAGTAGTGCACCCACTCAGTGGGGTACGGCCAGCAGAGTCACAGTACTTGTTTACATAGTGGGCTACGGCCCAAGGAGTCACAGTGCACAATCTTATTCACATTACACCGCACGTAGGGCCTGATTCACATTACACCATAAAGTAGTGTCTCTTATTTATGTTATGACACACAGTAGTGCCCCTTTTACACAATGCCCACAGTAGTGACCCTTTTACACAATGCCCACAGTAGCGGTGTTCTTTACACAATGCCCCCAGCAGTGGTGCCCCCTATGCAGTCCCCTTAGTAGTAGGGTCCCCTATGCAGTGCCCCCAGTAGAATGTCCCCCAGTAGTATGCCCCCCATTAGCAGGCCCCCCAGTAGTATGCCCCCCATTAGCATGCCACCCAGTAGTATGCCCCCCTTTAGCAGGCCCCCCCAGTAGTATGCCCCCCTTTAGCAGGCCCCCCCAGTAGTATGGCCCCCCAGTAGTATGGCCCCCCCAGTAGTATGCCCCCCCCCAGTAGTAGGCTGCCCCCAGTAGCAGGCCCCCCTCAGTAGTAGGCTGCCCCAGTAGTAGCCCCCCCTGTAGTATGGCCCCCCTGTAGTATGGGCCCCCAGTAGTAGTAAGCCCCCCAGTAGTATCCCCCCAGTAGTAGTAAGCCCCCCCAGTAGTATTGGCCCCCCAGTAGCAGGCCCCTCAGTAGTATGGCCCCCCCAGTAGCAGACCCCCCCAGTAGCAAACCCCCCCAGTAGTATAGCCCCCCCCAGTAGCAGGCCCCTCAGTAGTATGGACGCCCAGTAGCAGACCCCCCCCAGTAGCAGACCCCCCCCCAGTAGTATAGCCCCCCCAGTAGCAGGCCCCTCAATAGTATGGACCCCCAGTAGCAGACCCCCCCAGTAGTATAGCCCCCCCAGTAGCAGACCCCCCCAGTAGTATAGCCCCCCCAGTAGCAGGCCCCCCAGTAGCAGACCCCCCCAGTAGCGCCCCCGGACCTTTGACAAGTAAAAAAAATAAATAAATAAAACTTACCTGATTCCCCGCTCCCGCGCCGTCCGCTCTGCTGTCACACGCTGCGGAGGGAGCCGGAAGACGGAGCTCATGTGTGAGCTCCAGCCGGCTCCCTCCGTACAGCAGCCAATGAGAGTCTGTGTGACTCTCATTGGCTGCTGTGACAAACACACAGCTGCCGCTGGCGGCTGTGTGTCTGTGTCTGTGTAGGGCAGAGCGCTATCACAGCGCTCTGTCCTACACAATAGGAGCCCTGATGTCGGATTCTCTAGTGAGAATCCGACATCAGGCGGCCGCCGTTCGGCCCCGAACGGGGATCCGAGTCAGGCGGTGAACACCCGAACAGGGTTCGGGTGGACTCGGATCCCCAATGTTCGGAGCGGTTCGGATTCCACAGAGTCCGAACCGCTCATCTCTAGTGCATACACACGGTCAGATTTTTCTTCAGATCTAAACGATAACGATTTTAAAAATCATTCAATCATTCATATCTGAAGGAAAATCTGTCATGTGTGGAATGATGAATGATGAACGATGCACGTTCCCATTTGACAGGTAACGATATCTGACATCTGATGTGTTTGCAGTCAGTTTTTTACGATTTTCATTCATTTTAATATAATCAAAAACGTTCAATTATTTGCAAATCATTCAATCGTTCATCTGACATAAACACAATTAACCTTGTGGTTACATCAATGATACAATGTAGCGGGTCCCATCATAGACTTCAATGGAGATAAGTCACCCATAGTTTTATTATTTTCACCATACTTAACTTAAACTTAATCATCTAAATTAACGACACTGACAACTGAATAGATTTGCAAAAAAGAGGTCGCAGCCAATTTTATTAAATCGGATTTTAATTGATCTGTAATATTCGAGCATGGTGGCGAAAAAGCAGTGCTAACTCGCCTACAGCCCATATGAAGAATGTATTACTAAGATGGAGGTGATGGAGGTGGAGATTCCAACCTCAAGTCTGAGCTATCTTGAGTAGTACCATCCCCCCTTAATCTAGCAAAGTGCTGGTCCCTCCATAAGATGGAGACCTGGTCCTCCCCTAAGGCAGCAACCAACTCGCCTCTCTCAAAGGGGGGGATGCTAGCCAAGTTCAGCTGCACTAAATTGAGCTGCCGAGGAGCACTGCTTTCCGCCAGCTGCGCCTCCCTAGTTGGAAGAAAACAAAGAAATAACATTCCAATGAATAACATCAGCCCAAGCCGATTCAAAATTTGCAGGGTGGGTGGGTGGGTGGGATCACAACTGGAAAAGAGGAAGCTGACTCCTCCCAGTGCCCTAATATCCCTAAACAGAGCCCACCTAAACAGGTCCCTGATAGGCTGTCCGCTTTGACTGAACCAATACAAGTACCAATAACGAGGCTGCAACCCAAAGCCAGTTCTAACCAGTACTGCTACAATAAAAAACAGGGTGCTTGTCTCCTCTCATGCTTATGCTAGCATTTGAGTGCTTTAAATCACCCATAGTTTTATTATTTTCACCATACTTAACTTAAACTTAACCATCTAAAATAATGACACTGACAACTGAATAGATTTGCAAAAAAGAGTCCGCAGCCAAATTTATTAAATCGGATTGTAATTGATTTGTATTATTCGAGCATGGTGGTGAAAAAGCAGTGCTAACTCAGCTACAGCCCATATGAAGAATGTATTACTAAGATGGGGATGGAGATTCCAGCCCCAAGTGTGAGCTATCTTGAGTAGTACCATCCCCCCTTAATCTAGCAAAGTGCTGGTCCCTCCATAAAATGGAGACCTGGTCCTCCCCTAAGGCAGCCACCGATTCGCCTCTCTCAAAAGGGGATGCTAACCAAGTTCATCTGCACTAAATTGAGCCGCCAAGGAGCACTGCTTTCCACCAAATACGGGGTCCACTGACGACGTTAGGACCACTAACTGCCTCCAATACCAGACAAAAGAGCTGAGACAAATAAGACCAAACCTTCACCAGCCAAATGCTCTCCATCTGATCTATAAAAGTCAACCTCCTCATAGCGGAGACAGGGGTGTTTGATAACCCACCCGCCCGGACTTGCTACGTAACAAGACACAGCAGCATTCAGTTTTCTCCTCACTCTATCTAAAGCCGCGCCACCTTGCTCCCCTCTCCAGAATCTATGGGGAATGACTTCCGACCAAACTAATTGAACTTGTGGCCAATGCTCAGCAATTATTTGTAAGTCTCTCTTCATAGCAATGATGATCTCTACACCTTTACACATGCCCAAATCATTGCCTCCCAGATGGATGACTAAGCAGTCTGGGACACCCCATTTCTTTTCTGAATCCCAAAGAAGAGTCAAAAAGCCATTCCATCTGAAACCACGCACCCCTATCCAGCGGATATTAAAGGGGGTCTCTCGAGCAAGGGGGTGTCTGCCAGCCCAATACACATACAAATGACCCACAATCCACATCCTATCAAATACCCTACCACGACCTGTATGAAAAAAGGTTTATAAAAGAACGTTAGTGTTTATACACCATACGTTTTGAACAACAATGAGGGAGGGAAAACTGAGTTGTGTGAGTGACCCAGATGGAGGTGAACAACACAAAACCTCTTTGAGGGCAAAAGTGAAAAGAACTCCAATCCCCCCTAGTGGCGGGTAGCATAAGGCACTGGGTTTCCCAAAAAACAAACTCGCATGAAGCGCTATCTAATTAAGTAGCTTGTCACCTCTAACATAACCTTTATAAGCAGAAGACTTCCACCGACCCAATCGCTTGATTGCCTCACTGGACGAACCCGCTGCTGCTGCACAAGTGGCCGCACCAATTCTGAATGAGTGCGTGCCATAATGCTCTAACGGCAAATTAAGGGCTATCAAACAACGTTTACAAACTGCATTGAACTGATAATGTGAGAGCATTGAAAGGTCTTCGTGAACTAGCCATTGCAACCCCCGCATGGACGCTGCTGATTGTAATGCTTAGCTATGGCTACGGGGCATATGCTCGGGTCTGGATGCGCAGGAATTGACACCCCTACCTAATTGTTCAGTTTTTGATCGCTGAATTTTCAGCAAAATCAAGTTGATTTTACAATCACATTATCCATTAAAATCCCTGTTTGCACTGACTTCTTGCTAGCAGCCACAAGCTCTCCTACTTGCAGCACCCCGAAAAATGCCAAGATGAACGCCAAACTGAACCACATCACCTCATAATCACCTAGAGACACACCCTTCTACTGCCACCACGAGATTCTTCAACAAGCTGGTATCAACTGGTATACGGTGATTGCCTAAATGCGCCTGCTCCCTCGCCCAACCCTTCAGAGCTTTTGAAAGAATAAATAACTTTGTGGGTCAACCAAGCCACGCAAGCGCAAAAATATGAAATGCCTGCCAAAGCACCAGATATTGCCGCCTTTGACCAACCCTGCTCATGCCAAAACCAAACGAACTACAACATGGTATCCTCAACACTCTTGCCCTGATCTATATTGGCAATGAAGGCCAGCTAGGAGTTCCACGCCGCCATATAGGACCTTAGGGTACCCGGCGCCAAAGCTTTCAGAGTGAACCCGTTGATGCCGGCCTGATGATCTGCCAGACATAAGCAGTACAAGATAAGCCATGAACGCTGGCTGTGGGTGCCAATGACCTAAACCTGGACCATTGAAAATGAGATAAAGCATCCGCTATCTCGTTTTCAATGCCCAGGACATGCCTAGCCTTAAATTCAAAGTTCCATATCAGATATAATAATGTTAAATGCCTAAGCAAACTGAGAACCTGGGGACAAACGGTTCTCTGGTTGTTAATGGCCTGAACCACCCTCAGGTTGTTGCACCAGAAATTTATGCTACGATCACTAAGCTGCGCAGCCCAAATCTCTACTGCTACCACAATTGGGAACAACTCAAGGATTAGCATATTGGCTGTAAAACCTGCAGCTCGCCAATCTTGTGGCCAAGCTTCCACGCACCACTGACCCTTGAAAAAGGCCCCAAAACCCCAAGCTCCAGACGCATCCGTATAAAGCTGGAGTTCAGAGTTGGCCACTGGCTTGGGTAACCAAATCCGAAGCCAGTGGCTTCCTGCAAAAACACGTACCATAAGCGCATGTCCTCCTTGAGTTCACTAGTCAAACAAATTAAATGGTGCACCTTTTTTACACCTGCTGTGGCCCTCTCTAACCTACGACAGAAGATCCTGCCCATAGGAATCACTCGGCAAGAGAAATTAAGCAGGCCGAGTAACGACTGCAACTGCTTTAATGAAATATTTTTTGCGAAAAGGCAAAGCCCTAGATACTCACGCATCTTAGCAACTTTATCGTGGGGCAACCAACATAATCCCATCCCGGTATCAATTTCGATACCTAAATAGGACAACACTGTGGTCAGCCCTTCCATCTTTTTTGGCGCAATGGGAACACCCATAACGTGAAAAAGAGCCTGTACTGATAAAAGCAGCTCGCTGCAAATGTCACTATCAGCGGAACCAACCAATAAAAAATCATCTAAATAATGGGCTATTCCCGACTGCCCTGAACCAGCCTGAATGCATCATTGCAGGAAGCAGCTGAAACATTCGAAAAAGGAGCAGGAAACGGAGCATCCCATTGGCAAACATTTATCTACAAAATATGAACCGTCAATCTTAAAACCCATGAATTTGAAAGAATCGGGATGCAATGAAAGAAGCCTGAAAGCAGACTCTATGTCTATTTTCGCCAATAGGGCTCCCTTACCAAACTCCTGCACCACCTGGAGGGCGTCCTCAAAAGATTGATAAGCGACGCTGCAATCGTTTGGATCTAACGCATCGTTAACGGACCCCCCATCTGGATAGGACAGGTGCTGGATCAACCGGAATTTACCGGCCTCCTTTTTAAGGACAACCCCCAAAGGAGAAATGCACATATCTACCAAGGGAGGAGATGGAAAAGAGCCAGCCATGTGGCCCAAATCCACCTCCGCCACTATTTTGTCGCTCACAATATCTGGGTAATCCCTGGCTGATTTAAGGTTCATTTTTGCCAACACAAAAACTGGACGAACTACTGGCAAACGAAAACCCTCGATAAAACCTTGTAACAAAAAGGCCACTTCCGCCTTAAGAGGATAGCGGCCCAACCACCGTTCATTAACTTTGATTTTAATTGGGGAAAAAGCTTTACTTAGCACTACATTGTTTGCTTTGCTCAGCTGCCTGGCCACTTGGACGCTTGCAATCTTTGGCCGTGTGACTCCCTCCACACAACATGCAGGCATGTTTAAATCGGCAGCTTGAGCCTCTGCTACATTGCCCATTATTAAAGGTGAAGCATTTACCCTTTCCTGCTATGTTGAACCCTGGGCGGGCAACAAAGGGCTGTTTACGAGCAACAGGAGTCTCGGTGGTGGGTTTATTTTGCTGGGCCACCCCCTGACCTCTAGCCAAACTTGTACATCCTTATAACCAAAGCTAAAGATCTTATACTTTTGGATGTTTAAAAATTCGGCAGGCCTGGTCTCCGTATAACAAGCCACAAATATGTACATTCCACAAAGCCAATTTACGTAGATGCACCGAGTTTCCTCGGCAGCCACCCCCCCCCCACCCGATTTAGCAAGGTCCAGGGCTTTCTTAGTGTCATGCGTAATGGAGAACATGTCCACGTACTTGCCTTCCTAAATGCGCTCCCTAACTTTTGATCTAACCCCTCTCAAAATGGCAGTATTGGAGCAATGTACTGCATCGCTCATTGCATCCGGAACCGAGCTCCCCGATGAACTATGGGCTCTATTTGGGCTCCTACGCTTCCCTTTTAACTGCTGAACACAGTAGCGCATGAGCTTGCGCGGTTTCTCAACTGAGCCGGATGAGTCAGATGAGCCATCAGAGTGTGATAAATTGACAGTGTTATGAGTCAATGTGATCTCACCTGCTCCGGAAATCGATGGGGTAGCGGACCCCCCTGCGGAAGCCAAATCTTGATCTGCGTTGCGCGGTGCACCCATCACGTGTTGAAGTGACGAAGCTGGAGTATCCTCTGTGGCAGCAGCAGCTGGGGCCAGTATGGCTAGAGTTGGGGGATCCTGTGAACTGGGAAGATCCACATTAGCAACAGTCAATGCGGGAACCCAAACCATTGCAGTAGCGGGGGGAAGGGCTAGTGTGGGTGGGGGAGCTGGTGTTTGCACTTGACTGATGCGAGGCCGGGGGGGCCTAATAGACGGAGGGTTCACTGGCAAGGGGGGTTGTGGAATAGGATCCTGGTGCAAAAGGTAACTGGGCGCCTGGTGGAATATTTGTGGTTGGGTGTTATAGAAGGCAATAGCGGTATGGAATTTCTGACCTTCATAGGGGGGTACCGCCTGCTGTACATAATGGCCTGAAGCTTGGGACAACTGAGTCAATGTACTGCTGGGCAAACAGAGGAAGGGAGGGCGGGTATGCTTACTGACTATATCCGTGGCTGAAATAAGGGGACCACTGTGCACCCTGTGGAGGGCCATATGAAGACAAATTATGGTGCGCAGGACCACTGATGGGGATACTAGCTATCTGCTGAATTGGAGCCATTACAGGAAGGAACAGCTGTGACGTGACAGGGGTGCTGCGAGCGGAGACATTGGGATGCCCATCTGCAGCAACCACATGACTTATGGAGGATGAGTGTAGTCCAGCTGGGCTGGCAAAGAATGGGCTCCCAGAAGGGCACCCTAGGGCAGAGGAGGGCAGTAATGCAGGGCTGTGCATACCCTGGGTCCCTAAAAGTCTGCTGCTACCTGGGGGGTGGGGCCAGGAACGGGGGTCAGTGGCCCCACCCTCCCTGCTCCCTGATCCATGGCTGCCATTAATGGAGGGCCATGCAGGCCCTGGTCATCTAAAATGGCTGCCGCTAGCTAAGGGGCGGGGTCTAATGAGGGGCCGCGGGGATCGCGACTACTGGCAATCGGGAGGCGGTGGGGGAAGGTGCTGCACCATGGGCCAGCCAAGCCTAGAGGCCTGACTATGAAGGGGCTGGAGTGCCAGGGGCCACGCTGTATGCGGCAGAAGCCGGCGGCCTGGCAGACACACGCGGGGGCGCATTGCGCACACCACGCATGTAGTGAGAGGTGGCCACTACCGCAAGAGGCCGGGCTGCCTCCAACAAGCACTGGGGGGGTGCATTGCAGCGGGGATGTGGAATCCTGAAAGCGGTGAATCAAAGTAAGTAACAGGTAGACGATGGGGGGGGGGGGAGAGCCAGACAAGGAAAACTGAGGAGCGGGGATATACAGGCTAATGAAAGGAAAACAGGGATAATAAGGCTGATGAAAGAAAAAACAGGTATGTGAGTAGGGACAGGAGAAATGAAAACAGGGATAGGAATGTGAGTGTGGATAAACACAGGAAAATATGGTTAATAGAGAAGGAGCAAGTGTGACAAACAACTATAAAGGGTAAATCAGTGTGACACTGAGGTACTTATCCAGACGATCACAACTGGAAAAGAGGAAGCTGACTCCTCCCAGTGCCCTAATATCCCTAAACAGAGCCCACCTAAACAGGTCCCTGATAGGCTGTCCGCTTTGACTGAACCAATACAAGTACCAGTAACGAGACTGCAACCCAAAGCCAGTTCTAACCAGTACTTCTACAATAAAAAACAGGGTGCTTATCTCCTCTCATGCTTATGCTAGCATTTGAGTGCTTTTTCTCACCATTGAAGACTATGGGGAGACACGTTGACCTCAAACAGCTAATCAGCAAGCTGCTCCGGCGGAGATGCCCGTTGATTGACTGGTGGCTCCTTCAATGATGGGGCACACGTGTGCCCCGGTCATTTGCGAGGAGTAAAGGTATGTGTACACTCACATACCTTTGCTCAGTCCGCTTGGATTCGGGTACACTCGTTTTTTTTTTTAAACCCTTTGGATGCCTACTTGGAGAAAAGGACGTGAACTACATATAGGAGAGATGAGTATGGATTTTTTTTATAGGTACCCCTATGGATTACTTTGGATACTAGGTGAGTATGTGTGATAGTGAGTGTGATAGTGAGTGTGAGTGTGCATGTATGTTATAATAAAATTTTACTTTAACGGTGTATGTTGTGTTTATTTATGTATTGCTTTGGTCAGCCAGCGGGCCCGTAATGCTCCACATGCTGGTATTTGTGGTTCTCCAAATACCAGTATGCAGGGGAGGATTGCTGGTATGTGTAGTTCCACAACTAAAGACAATATTAAACCATTGACTTTACACTACACACTAACACTGTTAGCAGGGATAGTCCCGGGCTATCAGCCTAGGACAGGGGTGCCCTGGAGAGGGGGACCCCTTTATTGAAGGGGTCCCCAACTCCCCAGGAATCCCTGGCCTGGGCTGACTGGTGGTAAAGGCTGAAGCTGTGGCTGGGGGGCCCGGTGAAAGGGCTCCCCTGGCTGTGGCATCAGCCCCCCACTAGAAAGGGTCCAGTGCAGGTTTTAATTATAGGGGTACCCCCTATAATTAAAACCAGGACTGGCCCTGCAGCCTGGTGCTGGTACTTTATTTATGGTGAAACCCTACTCATTTTGTTCCCTGTAATTGTAGGAACCAGGACAGGCTGGCAAGTCCGGGGCTGGTTAAGCTTTAGGGGGGGAACCCTATGTCATTTTTTTTTTAGATTATTTAACCCATTTTTTACAGGTCTTAACACAGACGCAGCTTACACATATCTCACTGATATGTGCAGGCTGCTTGCTCGGGTGAGTTTGGAAGAGAGAAAACACTCTTGGGGGAGTAATCTCATCTAAACTCTCCTTAAACTCTCCTCTAAGCTCTCCTTTAAACTCACAATTTGGAGGAAAAAACTCGATCTGCTTCACCATCGAAAAAAACTCACTTTCACCTAAACTCACTTCTTAGTAAATTTGCGAGTTGTTAAAGGGAAAACTCACCTGAGTATTGGTGAAGCAAAATGAGTTTAAAAACTAAAGAACTCAACCAAACTTGATTCTTAATAAATTTAACTATATGACCCTATGGGGTCATATAGTTTATTAAACTGCCATCCTGTCTATCATTACAGTGCCACTTTGTGCCAGTTTGGAAGCTGAACTACCACGTTAGTGCCTCCACTGCTGTCACTTAGCTTAGTCAGCCAGCTAGCTCGATGCAATTTTTTGGCCTAAAGTGGATTAAATCAATATTGTGAGCTGTGAGGTGGTCAAAATTTCCTAGAAATGACTGGAAATAAATGTTATTGAGGTTAATAATAGTGTAGGAACAAAAACAGGCCCAAATGATGTGATTTTAGCTGTTTTTATGATTTTTTGAAAAAATAAAGATTAAATACCAGCACCAAAACACGCAAGGACGGTTTTGGCAAAACCAGATCCAAAACACGAAGGAGATACAGATCCAAAACCAACACCAGAACACGGGGGTCGGCACACATCTCTAGTTAAAATGATGTCTGTGCATTATACATTTTTTGCTGGTAAGCATATCTCATCAAAATGTTTATTAGTGTTTCTGGATCCTTCTGAACTTTCCCCTTCAATTAGACATATGTGTCTGATTTGTCAACAGCCTCAGCACCAGCAAGATGCGGTACCTTTTTTGATTTGTCTTAGAGCCCGGCACAGCAGCATTATGCGTCATTCCTTCTTGAACTGGAGCCATACATCTGCGATGGCATAAAAAAACAGCAAATCTATGTTTCGGAGACCTTGTGCAATCACTGCCACACATTGAGCCTGATTCAGATTTAGGAATAGGTGGGGCAGATTTAAAATGTGCAAGGGGATTTAGATTTATGAGGGGTATGTCCAAACTAATATCTAAATTGCAGTGTAAAAATAAATGTTTCCAGCCATGTGGACTACTGTACATGTAAGCGTAGCCAGTATTTAACCCACATGAAAAAATATATGTTTGCACCCCTTGCATTACAACATGGTTTGTCCAGATACTCAATTACTTGCTCTATCTAAAGCTGGCCACATATCTAAAGATTATCTGTCCAACCAGCCAACTAATTGATTGGTTGGAATGAAAATCTGGTAAGGTATGAAAGCACATAACAATCAGTAATTTGCTTACAAATGCCGGAAAATGGACAAAAATTGTTGTTTGATCAAATTGTTTAGATCAAACATTTAAAAAAGTTGTCTAACGACCATTTTCATCTGTTTTCTGGCATTTAGGAGCAAATTGCTGATCATCAGTTACTCCCATACATTACCAGATTTTCATTCCAACCAATCAACTAGTTGGCTGGTTGAACAGATAATCTTTAGATGTGTGGCCAGCTTTACTCTATTCTCAAATCTGAATCAGGCTCCATGTAAAGTGGTCTGTGTGCAAATCACCACAGGACTCTGGAGAGCTGCAGAAGTGTGACTTTACCAGCTGCAGTCATGCTGAACAATAGCTATAGAGCCACTTATACCTCTTTTCCACCAAAAACCCAGGTCCGGCCTGGGTTTTTGGACATGGTTACAACCCTGGTCAGACCCAGGTCAGATCCATTTACACTGCACCTTTCATCTGGGTTACTCCCAGGTCAGCCCTGTTCACACTGAACTCAGGTCTGCCCTGCTAAACCTGTGAGGTCATAAAAAGTGGGAGGTGAATGCTCCACAACCACCAATCAGCTCATTTTAGGCATGACCAAGGTCGGATAACCCGGGTTGCACCGTTTACACTGCACCATTACCTGGGTCCAACCTGGGTCCAACCCTGGTAGCTACCTGGGTTGGATTGCAGGGTCACTTGACCCAGGTTCACTGAGCTGCGACCTGGGTAGACCCAGCAAAAACCCAGGTTTTTGCTCTGGTGTAAAAGGGGTATAACTGAATAACAAGTATATCACAGTGATGCAACTTCCGCCATCCACATTAAAGCAAAGTGACATACATCTACAATGTACTTAAAGTCATTCTTGGGCATCTCAAATATGAATGGCTTATACACCTGAGTTTAATTGTCAATTTCACCTAGTTAGAATTGTGGGACACCTTAGGTTTATTATTTATAGGGCTGTAACTTGGGTAGTGCGATCTGTGCCATGGCACAGGGCACTGCAGGGCAGGGGGCGTTGTTTGGGTCTGTCAATTTTTCTGTTTATTATCATTCTCACTTGTTGCTTCCTCTTCTTTTATCCCCAGCATCTCCTGACCATGGCCCTTCTTCAGGTGCACTATCTTATGTCCCTATTTAAAAAATGAGGGGAGGGGGGGCGCCAATACTCTCTCTGGCACAGGGCACCAAAAAGTCTAGTTACAGCTCTGTTTACTTGGTTGTGCAAATGTTCTTCTCAGATCTTTTCAGTAGGATAATAACAACAGGGGCTTACCACTAGGAGCCTCCCACAGACTCTTTCTTGCAAGTCTACATCTTTTAGGAAAGCTAGAGAGAATACAGATGTTCTTTACAAATGTTCTTTCACTCTTGTTTCCTTCTGGATATACAACAATAACAATAAAAATTCATAGAAGTGATAAAAAAAGCTGCAATCTCCAAATCTCCCATATGTCTTGACATATCCCACAAAGGTGAAAATAGTGACACAGGGCATGCCATTTCTTTTTCTATATCACAGGAGACTTCCAATTAGAAGCTTGTTACCCTTTGCTGGTGATGGAGGGCTGCAGGTGCCATGATACCTAATGACAATGATTATTTACAGCAGAACCATCTAGCTGCTTCTTTTTCTTCTCTCCTCCAGCTGAGAGTAAATCATTCTGCAGCAATATCATACAAAGTCTATTTGCAATAGTTAGCAGACATATGCATTTGGGCTACTGCAGAAAATGAGTGTCATTTTATTTAACATAATGTTATTTAATGTCATTTCATTTTAAGACAATATAATTTGTATTTTATATTTGAATTTGTATTCAAATACATTTTTTATTGGAAATAATATTTTCCCATTTAGCGGTCTATTTATCATCCAAGCTTCAAAATTAAAGGGATTGCAGGAGAAATCAATGGTTACACAATTACATTGACTGTGAGGAAAAAAAGGGTTAACAAATGTGCATAAATAGACCCCTTGCTACACTTTGAAACAAGGGATTTTTTACTACTTCCTGTTATTTTTGAAGCTATTGTACTACTTACTACAGATTAATATATTAAGTTAATATATTCACCATTGTACATAGTTACTGAACTACAGTGTTTCTTAATAGCAATCAATAATACTAGTCTAAAACTGGGACATGGGACATGGGAAAAACATAGCTCAGGGAATATCTCATTAGCCAGATAGTAGATAATAAGACGGCATCACACAGAATAAAAAGATTATTCTTTTTATTCTGTGTGATGTCCTCTTAATATCTATAATATATAATACATCATAATATATAAACATAGTTAGAAGGGAATGGGTATGAAGTCTCGACGTCGGCAGTTCGAAGGGAGAAGATCCCGACAGGGCATGTAAGTACCCTATCCCTACCCATCTCCCCCCCCCCCTAACCCTAACATCCCTTAGTGGTGCCTAACCCTAACCTCCCCCTGGGGGTGCCTAACTGCCCCTTATCACACCCTTAACCTAACCCTCCCAGGGGAGTTGCCTAACTCTAACCTCCCCCCAGGGGTGCCTAACCCTAACCCTCCCCCATAGGGGTGTCTAACCCCCCAAAATCTAACCTTAATCCTGCTATGCTCCCTAAGCCTAACCCTCCTCTCCCCCCTTACCGCAGCTAACTCTAAAGGCGCCCCAGACTTACTTTGTTCGGGCTGGCATCCTTTGGCATTCCGGCATTGGGATTTAGATAGGCGTCGGTATTTCAACACCTATCTTACATCCCCTGTTGGGATTTCCTTGTCGGTATTGAGTCGGTCTCATAACTACATCCCGTTAGAAGTATAGGCGATATGATAAGGTACACCTACAGTATTAGTTCAGATAGTGAATCTAAGCAGATGATGACATAAAAGGAGAGCTTACATTCTATTAGGAAAGGGGTGGGGGCAGGGCCGGCTCCAGGGGTAGCTGTGCCACTGCGCCGTCTGAGTGATGGATGCCCCTGTAGTCGCGTGCGGACAGAAATGGGGGGTGTGGCCAAATTACCATAGCCCACACCCCCTAAATGACATTATTTGGGGGGGTGAACGCATGGCATGCCTCCCATGTAACATCAGGCCGGAGGGAGCCCAGCACTTTGTCACTACCTGGGCTTCCCCCTGCCTTCTCCCAGCACTGAATGGATGCCGCGTGCATGCATGCAGCATCCATTCAGACTCCAGGGCACCCAACCTCCCAATTTGAACACCCATGGGCCACTTCCGTCCACGGGCAGAACAGCGGGACAGTGCTGTCCTGCTGAAATCAGGATGTTGGGGAGGGGTGCGCCCTCTATGGGGTGGTGCCCCTGTTCGACCGTCGAACACCCCAAGAGCCGGCCCTGGGTGTGGGTTTTGGGGAGATAAAAACGGTTGAGGATGTAAGAGGAAAGACAATATCAGGTAGAGAGTTTTGCCTGATCTGTAATAGATGAGTTTTGAAGAAGCATTTGAAGCATTGGATATTGGGGTACAGTCTGAATAAATGATGGTGAGTGTTCCATAGGTTATGGCCAGTGTGGGCTTAAACATTTTACTCAGATAGTGAATTTCTGCTTTCTGGGTGGGATTTTTTTCCCTCATTATCTTTCTAGATACCCTGCTCACCTAATAAATTTATAGCTATGATATATAAACAAGGCACCAAGGCCAAATGAAGCAACTACAATCTATAGATTATTTAGAAATGTTATTCAAAAGAGACTTAATTATTTGTATTAGCCTTTACTTTAATTATTTATATTAGGCTTTACATAAAAAAACACCTACATATTATATAGTATTTACAGAGTTCAACACTATAATGTCAGTAATTGGTGATTGTTGATACTGTAATATTACACACACTTGAATAGCTTCCCTTGTAGGCTAGTTTGTCATGGTAGAATATTGGGCAAAAATGTACTAAATGAGAAAAAATATTTTATTATAACTCAAAGAAGCAGGAAAGCTGAATACAGTAGTTATTTATTGGAATCATTCCAGCTTCAAAGACAAGGCTGTACCTTATTCTTCACATTCATTGTCCTTGCCAGTGAGTACCAAGCTATTGTAATTCAGAACAAATACAGTAGATCTAGCCAACAAACCTTTATTCAATCCCTTTAAATATTTGGGGGTCGCAGTGGCTATCAATGTGGCTGAGTAAATTGCCTGAATAGCTAATTGCTCAAAATAGTCATTATGTAAACTACCTTTGACAGTCATAGAAAGCGCTAAGTTATAAAATATTATTTTAATGCCAATTTTACACTGCAGTTATTTTTCTATGTGATTTGACAATTTGCAGACTGGTAAGACATATATTTCTGTCCTAATAACGAACACTCTTTAGACTTGAAGAATATATTAAGACATTTGAATATGTACATGTAGGATCATTTTTATGTGTTAGTAAGGTACATTGTGCAAATAAAAAAAGATCTGTGTAGCGAATAGGCACAGAATAATCACCAGGAATGACATTTCTTGAACTATGTGTGATGAAGCAGCTGCATTTGATGCCCTGTAGCTGACCTAAGTTTCGTCACTGAGGGGCTGATGGGTACGCTGTGGTTTACGACGTGTGTATCCTTTGAAGCCAACCACACCAGAAAGAGGGGTTGATAAAGATCAATTTTTGCAATTTGAGGAATGTGTATATAACTGTGGGCCTGATTCAGACCCGGACGCTAAACTGTGAACGCACGCTATGGCCCATAGTCGCCCGTCTGCGCATGCATAGCAGTGCGCGTGCACGAGCCAGTCAATGCGATCGGGAATCGAGCACTTGTAGTACACAGACTGAACGCTAATTTGAGTGACAGATAGTGCCATTTGGGGGTGGTGTCAGGGGTTGGTCTCTGAAAATGGGGGTGTGGATGTGTGAATGCAGGTGTGCTACCTGTGTGTTCTAAGGGCGTTTCATGGGCGTGCATAATTAGCAAGGCAGCGTCATTGTACATTATTATTATTATTATTATTATTATCATCATCATTTATTTATATGGCGCCATAAATGTTCCGCAGCACCTTACAAAGTACATAAACAAGTTGTAGACAAGCGACTTACAGAACAATACAATACAGGACCAGGACATGGATACTATATATTGCTACATTAGCAACCATAACACCCAGATAAGCAACAGAGCATAAGCAACCAAGTGTTAGGTGCCCTAGTGGTGAGTAAGAAGTAGATGAAACTAAAGTAGAGAGAAGCACAAGAGGGTAGAGTGCCCTGCTCGTAAGAGCTTACATTCTAAATTACATGTCACCTTGCAGTGATCGCAGTGCTTGTGGTGGGGTAGGGTCTACCTCAAGGACTGTGAGCAGCTCCGATGGCGCTCGATGTTACTAATTAATCATACACATACACAGATGACGTGTGCTAAGAAAGAAAAGTTGGCATCTTTAGACCGGCGTGTGTTTACTCTGCCGTCGTTCTCTAAGACATAGAGGGTGTCCTTAAGCCTTGCCGTGTGATCGCAAAATTTGCATACCCTGCCCCTGATGGCAGCAACAGTGTTCGGCTTTGTGTCTGGGTCTGAATCGCCCCCTGTATATTATCGCCTAAACATACAGTCATAGGACCCTTTAACCAGTTTAATAAAATGTGAAAACTGCCCTTTGTCATATTAAGAGAAGAATGTTTGTAAGTCACATAATTTATAAACAGCTGTCACTAGGAGAGTAAACCAGAATGGTGGGGGCTAGGAGGGCTTCTGTACAAGCATAAGAGTGCTGCTCTCTCTAAACAGTGTTACAAGTCGCGGGCACGACTTACCTTCTCAGGACGCTGTTGTTCCAGTTCCCTCAGTTTCTAGGCGATCTGCACTCCTCAGGAGGCCACATGTTAGTCATAGCTTAGCATGATTGGTTGGTCTTCCTATTTGAACATGCTGACCTTTTGCTGCCTTGTCAACTATAGCGTTCCCTTAGGTCCTCTCGGCTCAGCCGCAACGTTAGCATTCTGTATCACCTCATGGAAGGGTATTCCAGCGGTATTCCCTTGCTAACAGCTCTCCAGCCTCTCCAACGGCTCCTTAGCCACATCAGCAGCATCCGTGCTGCCACCAGCTTTCAAGCCTCTCCAACGGGTCCTTAGCCGCACCAGCAGCATCCGTGCTGCCACCGGCTCTCCAGCCTCTCCTAAGGCTCCCTAGCCGCATTAGCAGCGTCCGTGCTGCCACCAGCTCTCAAAGCCATACCATTGTACACTAACTAGTACATAAACTTGTGTACCAACTTTCATGAACGCAGTGCACTACTAGTACACAAACTTGTACACCTACTTGTGTACTAACTCTTAAGGATACAGTACTGTAATTTGTACACAAACTTGTACACCAACTTGTGTACCAACTCTTAAGGATGCAGTACACTAATTTGTACATTAACTTGTGTACTGGCTCTCAAAGCCACATCATGTGTACTTTCTTCTACTACCGGCTCCAAGCTGCACCATTGGTTATCAAAGCCGCATCAATTATTACTCGCTTCTACATCTGGCTCCAAGCTGCACCATCGGCTCTCTAAGCCGCATCAACTTTGTACAATATTCCATAACTGGCTCCAAGCCGCACCATTTGTTCTCAAAGCCACGTCGATTATTACTCACTTCCGCAACCATCTCCAAGCTGCACCATTTGCTTTCAAAGCCACATCGATTATTACTTGCTTCTGCATCCAGCTCCAAGCCACACCATCGGCTCTCAAAACCACATCAATTATATACTTTCTTCTACTATTGGCGCCAAGCTGCACAATTAGCTTCAAAGAGACACCATAGGTTCACTAGTCATATCATCAACTCCCAAGTCTAACTGAACCTGTTTCAGTTTCTGTCAATCCTCTCACTACTGAATACCATTGTACCTTTGTATTAATCTCTACTACCCTGAATGATAAGTCCAGGCAGCCGCCTAAGTACCGGTGAACATCAACTAGTTCTAAGGAAACAACGGGCGGTTTTTATTGGTGGAAGACCTCCCTAGTCTGGGTTCTAGGGTGTTCACACGAAGCAGGCTTTGGGTATCATAACAAACAGCTTGTTCATTCATTGGGGAGCAGATGAAAGGGCTGTGAATGTGCCAGGACCTTCTTATGGGTGAAAACCCCAACCCAACAGCAGTGCTAAGAACTTTGTTGTAAATTGTCTTACAAACTCTGATTTATTTTATATTTAGAAAATATTTTCATATATAATCTGTGTGTAATTTTCTTAATATTTTTGTAACTAGGCATTAAAAATATTTTTGGATTAAACACATTTAATCTAGCATACTTCTCTGTGATTCTTATTGAACTTGACAGTCTGTGAGGCCCATGCTACTGAAAGTGGTGTACTAATAATTTGTTCGGAGATCGCAAGACTTCAGGAAAAAAGCTTGCAAGGTGGCAGAAGAATCGTGTAATTTGGTAAGTGACCCAGGTGCGCCCGTGTCACGACCAGCTGATCCAAATTGCTGTATCTGTGAGTAAGCCCTGGATAGTGACAATCTGTTACTTGGTCAAGCAAAATAGAGCCAATCACTTTGTAATGACACCATAGTTTTCCATAACAATGGGGTGATTTACTAAAGGCATAAGTTTTAGCCAGCCAGACAATTCTATATTTGCTTCAAATGTTCCACTGTTGAATAAGATTAGGATACAATGTCACTGTAAATCATCTATTTATTCATATTTTCTCCTAACCCTATTTGGTTTTGGAAGGATCTGCATATCCAACAAACTGACACTGAATTGGAATCCGATCAGGAAATCCAATGATGTTTGTCTTGGACAAAGCACATTACATATACTAGCCTAACTCACTGAAAAGACCAGAAACCAAAATATATAAAAAAAAAAATATGGTGTCTAGTTACAGGAGACAGGTTTTCCAATGACAAGGACTTTTAGAAAATGAAATGCAAAACATTCACCAATATTTTTACAACATATTTTTGTCACAATATTTTGGTCAGGATGTAATCTTCATGTCAACAGTTATTATGTCGACATTGTTGAAAAGTGAGCATTGAACATGTCAGCATTTAGAAAATGGCAACATGTTCACAATGATGACTTTCTGCACAGACTAGCAGCAGAGGGCTAGGGTTAGACTACAAGAGGGGAGGTTAGGCACTAAGGGGAGGATTAGGGTCAGGGGTTAGATTAGGATTAATAATACTCACTGACAAAAGTGATGCAGGACTCACCGGACATCCTCCTGATGTCACCGCCATCCCAGAAGACACTGCTAGAGGCGCCGGCCCAAGTACGTAATCACAAGACCACCAGGGATGTTTTGACAACATTCTAATCATGTCAACATTTCATCACTATCGACATAATAAATGCTGACGTGGTCAAGTTTGACATTATGACCAAGTCGACATTCTCATGTCGACAAAATATACCACACCCTTTTAGTCATATTTTTCTAATGTTATTCCAATTGTACTGTAAGCATACAAACTCATTTAGGGGCTGATTCAGAGTTTGGAATCAGTAAAGCAAAAAAGAGCCAGTAACTGTGCACCTTGGTAACACCATGCAGGTGGGGGCAGATGTAACATATGCAGAGAGATATAGGGCCATATTCAATTTGAGGAGAAAACCCGTTATTTTAACAAAAACTTTTCACACCGGTGAAAAGTCTTTGAAATTGAATACGGGGATATTGCAAACAGGTGAAAATGATGTAATCGGCGCACGCCCGATACTTTATCCCTGCAAAACCTCCGATGTGGAGCAAAAAGTCCAGCACGGACCTTTCGCTCCCAAATTGAATGTGACCCAAATATTTGGGAGGAGTGTGTCCAAAGGCAAATAAATTATCGCCGATTACATAATTTTTGCCTGTTTGCATTATCCCCGTATTCAATTTCAAAGACTTAAAAAAAATAGCCTGCACCCCTGGGAGTGTCCCCTAAAAAAAATCTGTATCAAAAAAAGTTTTAAAAAAAAATCTGGACACCCCAAAAAATTAACTTGAATTTTGGGGTAAAAAAAAATAAAATATGGGGGACAAAATCCTAAAATAGCCAAATAGATTGCAGAGGGGTTCCCAAGTATGCGGCAGGTGTTTTCTTCATTGCAGGTAGTAGCTGCAGGTGCATTTTTGAAGAATTTAAAAAATGCACATTAGAGACTTAAAAATATGTTTGAATCCGTTTTCATGCCCCGTTTTCGCTGGATCCTAATTGAATGCGGGGATAAAGCTGGCGCACGCCCGATACTTTATCCCTGCAAAACCTCTGATGTGGAGCAAAAAATCCAGCACGGACTTTTCGCTCAAAAATGTAATATGGCCCATAGATTTGGGAGGGGTGTGTCCAAAGGCAAATAAAAATTGCAGTGTAATAATAAAGCTGTCCAGCATTTATGGGCTACATGTAAAAGCAGCCAGTATTTACCCTGCATGCCAAAGAGGAAATGTATTTGCATTCCAACAAGCTTTGTTCCAGATAGAAAGTTACTTGCTTTTGTAACCCCTATGACCAATAGATGGTATGTATATTAGCTATCCTAACATGTAAATATATATAGATGTATTTAGTATATCTGTGGGGATGAGAGGTTAATGATCATAAAGAGAATAGGTTGGGTACACTGTTTTTTCCTATTTCCCAGGAAATTAATTTGAGTGGTGGATTCATGTATTTTTGATGGTGTGGGCCAGAGTCCTGGCTGCCTGGAACCGGTTGGGGGCGGTGCTGCAGACTGTGCACATGGACATTAGAGGATAGTGATGGTTGAGGGGAGATGTTAGTTAGAGTGGAGATAGCCCTGAGGTAATGGCTAAAAGAGGAGGGAGTGGCGTAATGGCATGTACCTGATAGAGAGACGGAGCCATGGGCGCTGAGAGGTGGGGATCGAGTACAGATTACCCGGGCCCATGCTTCTTGAGGGGCCCGGCTGGGGCCCGGGTCTGGCGCCACCCCCCCTCCCTCACAGCAGCCCGGCACACAGCGTGTGCTGAGCTGCAGTGGGAGACTGCTCGTGGCTGCTGAGCAGCAGCCACAGCAGTCTCCTATGCCTGTGGGGGGGAGCGATCACACTGATCGTGCCCCCCTGGCTTTGCGCCGGGCTGAGGGAATTCAGAGTGCCTCCCTTCCCCAGGACGCAGCGTCGCAAAACTTTTTTTTGTTTGTTTTTTCCCGGGAAGTGGGCGTGGCCATGCCTCCCGTGATTAGGCCACACCCCCTATTACCCAAGCTCTCGGTGGGCCTGGACTGAGCCCGTGCTCTCTAGAGTGGAGGGGTCTGGTGGCAGACAATGGGAGCTGTTAAGAATGAGAAGAAGAGGATGAGCCGACAGTGAGAGGAGGAGAGCTAACGTTGCATCCCTTTAGAGCCAATAAAGGGACAAAGAGCTGGAGTTAAGCCCATAAGTTACAAACAATATAGACAGAGTGAGATTACCTGAAGGAGAGAGAGCAGGTGCACTGAGGAGAAACAGTGAGGAGAGACAGAGAGGAGAGACAGAGAGGAGAGACAGTGCTTTATCCTATTAGTGAGGAAGGTGCAGTGTCAGTCTGGCAGGAGCAGCAGCTGCTATACAGCACAGTGAGATAGAATCAGGGGAGTCACGGAGCCTGAGACATCCCACCAGCACACCATAGGGCAGAGTAGTGTCTGATTACAGCCAGAGGACAGACCTTTGAGGGGGCTGGGGTACAGGAGCTGATCAGGACAAGGTACTGACCAGAGCCAGCTTCCTGACTGAGACCTAAACCCAGGTGTGTATGTTCTTATGACAATTATCACCTCAGCACACCTCAGGACCCAGACTACAGGCCCCCATACATCAGCAATCTGAAAACCACAATTGAACAATTTGAAGATTTATCTCCCGATGTTAGGATTTGCCAATCGAGCAATCTGCGCCCATACACTACAGATCTTTTTCAGTGATTTGCAGATCGATTGCAGCAAACACAGATCTGGCAATCTAAAAAAGGCCCATCGGTAGAAACGGTCTGCAAATCTGCTGATCATGTCCATACACTAGCAATCTACAGCCCCAATCGACCTGTGAAATCCAACATGTTGGACAATCTGATTAAACTATTCCAATCACTTTTTGGTTGCAATCTGCGATCTGTGAAGCCCATACATTGCAGATTTTTATACACAATCGATTGCAAATTGCACGATTGCTGCAATCCATCTCTGATGTATGGGGGCCTTACCTATTAAAAAAACACCTGTATATATATAAATCAAGCCCATTAAGTGACATTCAAGCATATTGCTATTCATTAATGCAAGCTTTATTGCCAAGTAAAGGAAGACCCTTCATACAAGTGACTGGTATAACCCCTTTACTGCTGGAGACAATTTAATAAGGAGTAGTCAGGGGGTGGCCACATTTAGCAACGTCCAAAACTTTCTAGCATTTCAGAATATTAACTCTAGCAATGTGAGGGAGAATCAGCTCTAATATAGAGTTATACAGAAAAATCCATATCTTCACTCTGTCTCCCTGGGATTACTGCAATACTACAGTAGCGAAAGTGGAAGACATATTCTTGCATATGGCTACTTTATAAAAAGAAAAGTGTTACACGAACATTGTAGTTACAGGAACTACTTCATATTACCATCAGTAACATGGTGCAGATGCTAGTACTATTATATTAGAAAGACAACACATTTTATAGGGAACATTTCTTTAATAAATAACCTAACAGGACCCAACACAAACCTAGGTTTGCAACTAACAAATGTGTACACCAACAAGTAAACTGACCAAATATGACTTGTTAAATGGTTATTAGTGTGAGGTATCTGTATATTATCTGAAATGTGTTTCATGTATGTGAATTGTAATATTATTGTCATTAATAGTGCTCTAAATTAACCTAAAGGAGTCAAGTTAGCACATTTTAATGTAACATGTTGTTTCTCAAGCTGATAGAAGTTTCCAAGTAACCATTTATATATGTGGTAGAAATAGCATAACATATTTCCTTCTAATCTATAAGGGCAGTTACATTGGCTGAAATATAATATATAAATGTATGCCTTTACGGATAAGCTATCTTACTTTTGTTACAGCGAAGTATAACTCTCGTCGCTGCTTTATCCTGCATAATAAAACTTGTGTTATTGTGACCACAGTTAATCAGATCTCAGGTATTTTATTTGTGTAATAGAAAACATAGGACACTGAGGGTAATTAGTTTCCCACAAATAAGACCTATACCCTAGGCTTAGGGGTTTTCCCAGCAAGCCCCTTTGTGGAAGGTATACAAGAGAGGAAGCTTGGGTGGAGGCATTTGCTACCGCTGGACCATAGAAATAATGGGGTAGATGTATGATAGCTGCACTTAATGTGCCGCTATAACGCTTCCTGCTTCACCTCTTTACCGAGAACATCTCATCGGCCGGAGAGGGGGAGCGTTAACTCCTCCCTCCGGCGCTGCCTGCTAGAGAGAACAGAGCATCAGCCTAGTATTGATGCACTGTGTCTCTGTCCTGGCCGGCTCCACTGAGCACATACGGGATCTCGCAAGTATCGCGAGATCCCAGCGTGTACCCTGGAGCTGGCAGCAGCCCTAGCAGGGACAGCGCTGTCCCTGCTGTGGGGATAGGCTAGCGCCAGGCTGTTGCTGTCGATAACGAAAGCTACAGTGGGCCGAACGGTCAGGCGATATGACTGTTTGTACATGGCCCAGGCTAACGGCGCTGATATCTTATAGATAGCAGCACCGATAAAGATAGGGGCGCATAGCGCCCCTGTCATTTACCGCCCAGACCCCCGATCATACATCGGAGAGAAGCGGTATCAGTGCACATAATGTGCACTGATACCGCTTCTGGGCTTCATACATCTCCCCCATTCTGCTATAAGATAACCAACTTCTTAGATAGAACAAAGTAAACAGGGTTACACTTTCTTTGATTTGCTCCCATTTCAGAATCAGCACCGTAGTGTAGTGTAAGGGCAAACATTATTGGAAAACCTTATTTACCACATCCCCAAGTATGGAATGTTTTAATGGTATTTAAACTATTATATTATTCATTCTTTGTTTAATAACCTCAGTACTGGTTTATTGACATTTTAACTGAGGCATATGTCACAAAATCCCTTAACTAAATGAAAAGCAAAAGAGATTAAAACGCTAGTATTATAAATATTCTTTACTGATGAACTTGGTGCCTACATTATGCTCACTAAATGCCATTTGAATCTCAGTAGTGACATTTGATTATCACTGAATACAGCCTCTCACAGGAATACAATCTTATTTCAATTATTCTCATGCTAGAGTACTGTAAATGCAGTTTGTATGAATAATGAGTGCTATAGATGCTTACACCACTTTCCCTGAGACCTTAAGAGATTGATACTTGCACTGCCCTATGAATGGATTAAAGGTGCACTATATATTACTCTATCTTTCATTGGGGGTGTCTTAGCAGAAAAAAAAATTCTATATACATTTCGGATTACTTGTGAAAGGTCACACATTTACTTTCTCTAAAGACAAGGCTAATTAATCATGGTACTAACAATTAACAAAGCATGCTAAACCACATTAACATAAGCACTCCAGTCCATTAATATCAATCTATGAGGTTAGCTTAGCAACCTATACAATCTATTCAGTTAATCAAAAGACATTGTCACTTATCACATAGGAAATTACAAAAATAAATCTTTATATGTAAATTACATGTTTGATAATGAATGTTTGTTTTTGTATGTATCCTTATATTTTATATCTGCAGTTTATTTTTAATAACTTCACTGAATATACTTCCTATTGATAACTGTTGCTATGACTAGTTTATTTACTGTCTCTCATTCAAACCTTGTTCAGTTATTGCACTAAAAGCTCAAGATTCCAGATAAACAGACAATATAGATATGTCCTTTGGCATTTTATTATTTTATTAGCTACCTGTCCCTGACATAATAAGGCAAGTGTCTACACATCCTATACAGACCTTCAATACTTTTTAATTTCTAGTCAATGATAGATAGATAGATAGATAGATAGATAGATAGATAGATAGATAGATAGATAGATAGATAGAATCCTTTCTTATTTTAGCATTTGTATATGTGTCTAATATATCATCCATTCTATTTTTTAAATGTACCAACCTAATCCTATCAGGTTATTTTATACCTTCAAATATTAAACTTGATTAGAAAAAATCTTTCCTCCATCCTGACAGCAACCTTCCAGAAGATAGTATAGAAAAAGACCTGTTGATGCCATACTCACATAGTAAACAGAAGAAGTGTTATCACTTGTGTTATCTTTAAGCTGAGTTCAGAAAATACAGGTAGTAAATCTGTAGCTTGAAACCTGATGGCTGGAAGATGGGGATCACTATGACAGCATACACTAAGATACACCAGATAGCTTTGTTCACAGACTTTGAGTCACACTGCTTTGCAGGTAGAGTCAGAGATTCATTCTTTTCTTATAGCAATATCCTTTTGGTGTGAAAGTCGACTGTCAGTCCAGGGCTACATATAGTGTAATTAAACTCCAATCCTGTGTGGCTGTGATGTATATAACGCTGCCAGCGTCAGAGGTATAAGATCCTGTTCCCAGCCTTCACAGTAAATGCACACATTAAAGGGAGAGTGACTATTGTCAGTCCAGAGCTTTGCTGCTGATTGCATTAGTCTTTGCCCTTATTTGTCTCCACTTCAGTCTAACTTCATTTAACTTTAATTATCCCTTATTCTTCAAAACTGGGAAAAAGTAAACAAATAGATTTTTTTTCTGTTAAGCTGTGTAATTCAGCATTTGTATATATTGAGGCTCAGTTCATTCATAAAGAATATATGCTACAAACATTTTATTCTTTGGGAAAAAACTAATTATCCTGCATATGCAGAGAATATTGTTTTAATAACTAAGGTGCATACATACGTAACGATTTTTTGAACGATTTGTTGTTAACGACATCGTATTCGTTCAAAAAATCGTTCAGTTTCTGAGTTATAACGATGAACGATAACCGTCCAAGCACGCTACCGTTTGTAGTTTGTAGTTCATCGTCCATTTCAGGATGTCCAACATAACGATTCTCATTAAGGGAAGGAACATTTTTCGGTCATCGTTGTAAAAATCGTTCATTACACTTCAAAAAAATCGTTCACTTTTTCAAGGGAAAATCTGACAGATAATCTGACAGAAAATCGTTGGTTACAAAATCGTTACATGTGCACCTTTAGGTTGGTATCCTATAAGCCATGAACATTTTCTTACAAAAAAAAAAATTAACTTGATTTTTGGTCTGATGATCATTATCGGGCTATACAATCAAAGCCCATTTTTTCGTGAAAGTAATAGATTATCGGCCTTAGTATAGTCAAATGAGTTTTATATTTTTTGGTTATCCTTTTTGTTAGTAATCTTTTGGTTACTATTAGAGGAGTAAAAATTTTTATTTTACCTTTTGTTTGTATTGCTAAAGTATGTGTTAATAATATGCAGTAACACAAGCTGCCACCCGATGAGAACAGCGTTATTTATAGCAATCCTGCTGCAGTGCATCCATTCAAATATACCATAGGCTGTTTATTAAACACTCTGCACTAGGTCGCAGTGCATGGTTACATGCTTCTTGCATAAAACAGGCTGTGAATACTAACTACTGTACCATAACAGGACCAAAGTAGCAATTGGTTTAAATAAGAGTGCAGGGTGAATGTGACATTGTGTTAGGCAAGAAATCATGCCCAGGAAAAATGTTGCAGTAGTAAAACCTTCTTTTGTATTCCAAAGGAGATTCTGAATTTAGGGGTTTCGAGTAGAACCGGGTCATGGTTTGGATTCACTTTTCGGACCCAGTTCAGTTCTGTTGCCGGTTCGAAACTCGGGTTTAAAAACCAAACTCGGGTTTTCAATTCGGACATTTTAGCTATAGGGGCGCCGAGAGGGGGGGAAAGATTACTAATTACCCGGGCCCGGGCTTGCTGGAGGGGCCCGACTGGGCACACAATGTTTGTATATCTTACCATTATCATCTTCACATGAGCAAATACCCATATCACAGACATGTAGATTGTAGTACACATACAGTATCAGTAAGTGATGACAGTTCTGGCATGGGAAGCACAAATACAGTGCTCTTCTTATCATATTTAAGTCATCCCAGTATTGGTATTCAGGTGTGGGTGCAACTGCGATATTACGCAGATTGCATGTTTGTTTGCCACTGCGCATGCGTGTAAGCGGAACTGAGCACATGCAGTGATTGACTTATGATTATGCTCACACAGAGAATTCACTCACAAAGTGAGTGACTGGCAGTCACCATCTGAGGGAGGTTTAAACAATGTTTTCTGGGCGTCCATAAATTAGCCACTATGTCCTTGCTCACAGCAGGAGAGCCCTCTGTGTGTCTGGAGACCCGCTGTGTCTGCGTCAGCTTAGACTGAAGCTGGGTACACACTGGCCGATATATTGGCCGATCAATTGATCGGCCAATATATCATGTCCCCGTTGTCCAGTGTGTACAGACGATATGTCTGTGAACAACGTCCTTCACAGACATATCGCATTGGCTGTGCTGCACAGCTAATGGACAGATATGTCTGCAGACATATCTGTCCATTGGCAAGTGTGTACGGGCGATCAGCTTATCGCCCGTACATAGGGGCGCAGAGTGGGGGGGAGCGCGAGCGGGTACTACTTACCCAGCTCCGGCACAGCTCCCCATCCACAGCAGCCCAGCATATGCTGCTGTGTGCAGGGCTGCACTGGGAGACTGTCCGAGGCTGCTAAAGCAGCAGCCTGAGCAGTCTCCTATTCCAAAGGGTGAGTGAGCGTGCTGATCGCGCCCCCCATTGGCTGTGTGCCGGGTAGAGGGGCAAACAACGCCCCCCTCCCCAGCGCGCAGTGCCATGTCACAAATGTTGTTTTTTTTTTTCAAAGGGGGCGTGGCCATACCTTCCAAGAGTAAACCACACCCTTTATCCGCCCCACGCCCAGCCCAACCCTCTGAAGCATGCAGATGATGATCGTTCAATGTGTATGAATGACCATCACCTGCAGATATATCTGCAGATCACTCGATCTGAAGATATATCGCTATAGTGTGTACCCACCTTTACTCTGAAGCTTGATGGCTGTCTGATCTAGTTCAGTGTTTCCGATGTTTCAATCAGGCCCATAGTCACTTGTAGAAGGAACTTGCAACACTTAAAAAAATTGAGCAAGGAATTATTATGATAATTAATAGATATTTTAATAATTTAGTACATACAGAAACCTCTGTAACACCTTGCTGTATGATAAACTCCTAAATTAACAACAGTAATTCCAGGTACACAGTATTCAATTATCAGGCTGAACAACAGATAATACCTGATTAGACTGATAATTGGTTAGTGTGTATGCAGGAGCGTCAGCTGATAAACGGCTTCAAACGCTCCAGCAATGGTCAGATTGAGAGGTCCGAATAGCATGTGCTGTTCACACTATCTTGATCCTGACCTCCCAATCCCGTTTAAGAGACCAAAAGAAAAAACACACTGAGCAAGAAATTGTTGAGTGTGTACAGGTGCTCATCGATCTGATAATCCGTCGGATTAGAGCAGTTATCGGATCAGCATCAATTATCTATAATAGTGTGTACCCATTTTAAGAGTAAAAGCTGTCCTATGTCACATGGATTCTTGCAAAGTCTGTCCTATCACATTTCATAGTGTGTTTTCAATTTAGCCGATGTCCTCCACTTATATTCAGATGGTCGAGTGATGGGAGCATCTCTATACATGCCTAAAGGCTGAATGACTCCTTGTTAACAAGAGTACTCAACACTCCTCTGAAGCAATATGCCTGTAATTCATTGCTTTCATGTTAAATGCTGTACAGTACGTCAGCTGTGTTGTAGATGATAAAATATATACTAATTGCAGTATTACTCCTGAGAAAAACAAGTTTGGTTGAGCTGATAAACACTTAAAAGAAAATACATTTGTATATAATATGTAGCGATATTAATGAGTCATTAAAAAGATTTTTTTTAAAAGCTTTACAACATGGGCCTGGTTCAGATGGACTGAGGTGCGAATATACATTAATGCTGCTGCCGACAGGCTTCCTACTGAGATGAGAATAATGAATGAAGGCAGCGCTAAAACCTATTGTGCCTGTCGAGGGTGCCGCCTGTGAGGTAGAGTAGGGGCTCACTTTCCCTAGATAGCTGAATAAATGTAAAACAATGCCTCTGGCGCTTCCTAAATAGACCTATACGAATCCTATGTCAATCAACGACGCAATTCGATTATATAATAGTGATGTATTTAATATTCATAATAGTTTTATACATGATATAAAATGTAAAGTATAAGATATAAGAAAGGTCAGATAAAAAAGCTATTTATTATACCGGTATGTCTTATATTTTACATTTCATATCATGTATAAAACTATTATTAATATTAAATACATCACTATTACATACTCGAATTGCGTCGTTGATTGACATAGGATTCATATAGGCCTATTTAGAAAGCACCAGAGGCATTGTTTTACATACCTACTGAGACGGCCAGTGGCTTTGGCATGTTAAAAGTCATTGAGCTGTCATCGGCTACACCATCGGACATTAGAGCAACCTTATGGTTGCTCAGAATGTTTGATGGTACATGGCCGCCAGGGTCAATGGAGCTGCATCATTGGACACAGGGCCTGATTCAGCTTTGGGAATAGAGTAATGCTGGGTACACACTGGCAGTTATTTTGGCCAATCAATTGATTGGCCAGTATATCGTATGTCCTTCAGCCAGTGTGTACCAGCGATATGGGAACAACGTAGTTCACAGAAATATTGCGTCGGCTGGACAGATATATCTGGACAGATATATCTGCACAGCCAATGGCAGATATATCTGTCCATCGTGCTATGTCTATGGGTAATCTGCCGACTGCCCATACACTTGCGGCGGCAGATGCGGGGAGGGGGTCGCAACGAAACCCACGGACAGCGGGATCCGTGGACAGAAGGAAGACGATGGTTGTTAAGTGCAGATATATCTGCTAGGTGTGTACCTACCTTAAGGTAGAACAAGTAATTGTGCATCTTGGTAAAATTGTGCAGAGAGATGTAGATTTGGGAAGGGTGTGTCCAAACTAGGGGTGTGCTCCAACACCCGGGTTTAGGTTTTGGTTTTGGATCTGTATCTCCTTCAAGGTTTTGAACTGGATTTAGTTTTGAAAACCACCCTCAAGTTTTTTGGTTTTGGTTTTGATTTTGGATCTGGATTTTTTAAATAAAAAATAGATTAAAAGTTTTAAAAACAGCTAAAATCATGTAATTTATGCAATCCAAAACCCGAAATTCGGATTTAAAATCCGAATTCTGTACCGCAAAGAGATCAGAAGCGCGCCCCGGATTTACCTGGATTTCCTCAGGAGATTATAACCGCGACTCGAATTTACCCGGATTCACGAAATTTGGGTGGATTCGGAGTTCTGGAGAACCGAACTCACATCTCTAGTCTAAACTGAAGTCTAAATTGCAGTATTTAAAGCTGTGTAGTATTTTGGGCTACATGCAAAAGCAGCCAGTATACATGCAAAAAAATTGCACCCCTTGCATTGCATGGTTTGTCCAGGTTCTTGGTTACTTGCTTTATCGTACTCTGGGCCTGATTCAGTTTAGGACAGAATTACAAAGCTGCACGCAAGCAGCTTTACAATTATGTCCTTACAATTATGGTAATGCAGCAGGATGCAACATGCCTTATGCATGCATTAAACTTCTATCGTCAGATGATAGATGTGACCCATAAACTTAAACTAAACATAACTAAAATAAACACAGGAGACCAAGTTATGCCGTTTAAATTAATTGGTCAGCTTTATTTGGTTACAAGGTAGAAATGGTGGCAGGAGAAAGAACGGCAACTAACCAGCGTCCACTTGTCTTAGGCCGGAAGTAAATCACAACTTGTGAGGGCCAACTATCCCAGACAAGGGTAGGGTGATCTTCAAAACTTGCAAGTGCCAACTATCCCTTTCAGAGCAAGTGATGCGGCCCCAACACCCATGCCAATGCACCATTCATCCTGCTCGGTCGAGAGGTGCCGCTGACCCCAATAGGGTGAAATCAGCCTATCAGTGCATTGAAGGGGTGCGCACCGCTATTACTGCTGCAAGATGGACACTTCAATATTGCCAGTCTTTCCCTGCTAATGAAATAAAGCCGACACAAGACACAAGAGGGTAGGGAGGGTGGGAGATCAATTCAAAGAGGCAGATTTTACCACAGTAGATTCTCTACACCCTCTCCCTAACTCCGCCCCTAACCTAATGTCCTATCGCATCTGCCTATAACTGTCAACAAACATTTTTAACTTTATTAACCCCTCTATCCCTGACTAGAAGTTTATTTGCCGTCGGCTCTATTCCTAACCTCCGTTATATTAAACTTCTATCGTCAGATGATAGATGTGACCCATAAACTTAAACTAAACATAACTAAAATAAACACAGGAGACCAAGTTATTCCATTTAAATTAATTGGTCAGCTTTATTTGGTTACAAGGTAGACATGGTGGCAGGAGAAAGAACGGCAACTAACCAGCGTCCACTTGTCTTAGGCCGGAAGTAAATCACAACTTGTGAGGGCCAACTATCCCAGACAAGGGTAGGGTGATCTTAAAAACTTGCAAGGGCCAACTATCCCTTTCAGAGCAAGTGATGCGGCCCCAACACCCATGCCAATGCACCATTCATCCTGCTCGGTCGAGAGGTGCCGCTGACCCCAATAGGGTGAAATCAGCCTATCAGTGCATTGAAGGGGTGCACACCGCTATTACTGCTGCAAGATGGACACTTCAATATTGCCAGTCTTTCCCGCCACAGTGGCTCTCAGGAGAGAAGCAGCCCGCCACCATGCTAACCAACCAACCCCTTAAAAACTGCAAAAATATCTTCTAGAAACAAAAAAATTTTCTCCTCAGTAAGATGAACTCCATCCCTGCGGAAAAGGCGGGCATCCTGAATCCGAATTAAAGGATGGTGCACCACCAACCCTCCCAATTCCAGCACGTGCCTAGCCACCCATTTGTTAACCTTCCTCCTGGACCTGTCCAAAGCCACACTATTATAGCAATATCGCCATGAAAGCCTGGCGATGATAGGGGACCACACCAAAAGGCAGTTAGGCAATAACCGAACCACCTCTCTCAAGTCACGAACAATCGCATGGCGCAACTGTAAGGAAGTTTGCTGGCCCAAATCATTGCCCCCGAGATGTATAATTAACACTAAAGGGGAACCAAATTCAGCTACTGACCTGTGCAAGTTGCGCAACAAAGCTTCCCAAAGCATGCCCCTCTGCCCCAACCACCTAACACTCTCTCAACGTGGGAACACGGAGGCATCTACAACAAAGCGCGACTGCCCGGCCCAAAAAATAAAAGAGTGACCAATGAACCAAATGGGCCTAGCGTCCTGGACACCTGCAAATATACAGAAATAAAATAGATAAGTATATATGCAGCATGTAAATCACAAAGGAGGAGTGGGAGGGTGGGAGGGGGGAGGAAGACTTGACCCGAGGTGAAAACCTACAAAAAATCTGCTGGATCTTTTTTATGCTTCATTCGTTCATATTAATATTATATTAAGCTAATCGATCAATGTCCAAAGCAGGGCAAAAAACAGGGCAAAATCTCTCGGGACCCCCACCGGAAAGGCAGCGAGTTGGCCAAGGCACTCAAGTCCAAACGAATAAAGTATACAATTTATGATTCCAGACGAACATAACTTCTGTAGGCATTGGACTTCCATCTTCCGAGAGCCTGGATCTCCTGTGAAGAAAGACCCGAGGAGGCCGCAAAAGTGGCGGCACCCATTCTAAAAAAATGGGTGCCATAATCTGAAGGGGAAAGCCCGAGGTGCCGTATGCAGCGATGGAAGACCGATCTAAATTGGAATTTAGTCAGAGGAGAACCATCCGCATGCATAAGCCAAGCCCCCGGCAGCATTGGCCTACAAAGAGTATATTGGGAGGCCAAGTGAACCGGACAAATCCCGTCATCAGGACAGGATTTCAGGGACACCCAGCGACCTCTACCCATCTGATCGGTCTTGGAACGCCGAATACGGCACAACAGCGTATCACGCAGCAAAATGTGACAACGAAGCAGAGGGGGCTGAGCGCGGTGCGAAGACGCTACCAGCTCACTGATGCGAAAAGCCCCATGAAAGGCCATCGCAAAAGCGAGGCAGAATAACAGAACCTCGAATTGCGAAGAACAAATGCCCGTCAAACTTTCACCTAGACGCGCTAACAAATCAGGACCAATAGGATGACGCTGGTCATCCGTGGCAGGCCTGACGCGAGACCAACCCCTAAGGGCCCTTTATATTAAAAAACCCTTAGTTATGTCTCTCTGCCCCGCTAGGCGCAAAAAAAATGAAATCCCAGCAAGCCTCTGGGCAACATAAGCCCGCGACCTGCCGGAATCGAACAAGAAACAAACAAAAGCAACCATATTAGTATAACGAGAGCTACCTGATGAACTCCGTCCTTGCAAAAACTTCTCCCACTGTTGCCAAGATGTTTGGTAGGCCGTCAACGTCCGTGGGGCCACGGACCGACGTGCGAGATCTTCCATTCTGGTTTGATGATCTGCCAACAATGAAATGGACAAAGCTCACCTTTTAATGCTGCGTACGGGGCCAATTCGCGGAACCTCCGCTAATCCTGTCTGGAGAGCGCATCTGCAATGGAATTATCAGTACCCGGCACATGACGAGCTGTGAACAATATGTTAAACTGCAAAGCGCGCAGAACCAGCCAAGCAAGAAGCAGCAACAATGGTAGCGATGACGATCTTTGGTTATTGATCGCATGTACTACCCCCAGGTTATCGCACCAAAAAACTATGGACCGGTCGCGCAACCGCTGACACCATAGCTCTAATGCCACCACTATGGGAAACAGCTCCAGTAGGAGCAAGTTCTTGGTCAATCCTGCCTGCACCCATTCCGCCGGCCAAACTGAAAAACACCAATCTCCTCCCAAAAAAGATCCGAAACCTGATGATCCAGCAGCATCTGTGAAGAGCTGCAGGCAAGCATTAGGCTGAGGATCCGCAGGCCAGACGCGCACTCCATTAAAATCGGCCAAAAATGTCTCCCAAACCGCCAGGTCCAGCTTTAGTACAGACGACAGCCGCAGAAAATGGTGCGGTTAACGTAGCCCTACCAAAGCCCTCTGTAGCTTCCGACAGAAAATCTTCCCCATCGGGATAACTCGACACGTGAAGTTAAACAGCCCGAGCAGGGATTGACCTTGATGAAGAGTTACCTTTCCTCCTGCCAACGCTAGGAGGATAGTATCCTGCAAACGACGAATCTTGTCCGGCGGCAGCCGACAAAGACCCTCCAAGGTATCAATTTCAGTACCCAAGAAAACCAGCTTAGTGGCTGGGCCCTCAGTTTTATCGTGCGCAATAGGTACTCCAAATTCCGAGGAGAGTGCTTGCACTGAAAAAAGGAGACGATTGCAGCGACCCGAACCGGCTGGACCTACGCACAAGAAGTCGTCCAAGTAATGGGCTATGCTCGTCTCCCCAGACCCCACCGCGACACACTAATGGAGAAAGGAACTGAAACGCTCGAAGAACGCGCAGGAAATCGATCAACCCATCGGAAGACATTTGTCCAGGTAATAGCCATCCGTCAACCGAAACCCCATGAAGCGAAATGATTCAGGATGCAGGGGCAACAATCTGAAGGCGGACTCAATGTCCACTTTCGCCATGAAAGAACCCGGACCCCTGCGCGAACCAACGCTAACGCAGATTCGAATGACTGGTACTGTACGCGGCAGACCTCAACATCTATGGCATCGTTAACCGACGTGCCTGACGGATGTGACAGGTGCTGAATTAAACGGTAACTCCCGGGGGCCTTCTTGGGGACAACACCCACAGGGGAAAGGACCAGATCGGGTATCGAAAGGTTCAATAATGCGACCCAGCCCGACCTCCTTCATAACCTTATCCTTTAGCACGTGAGGTATATCGCAGGCCGAGCGTAAATTCCTAGGGGACCCGGAACTGACAGGCCGTATTATTGGAAGCGAGAATCCCTCTGCAAAACCCTTACTCAAAAAGGCGGCGTCGTCCCGCACAGGATTCCAGTCTAACCATTTTGCCATGGCATCCAGACGAATGGGAGTTGACGCTTTACTTCGAAGTCCCGGCCCCTGACCGTTTGGCAGAGGGTGCCGCAGCAGAGGCCTGAGCTCCTCCTGGACCGCGGGAGCAGTCCTTACTGGGGTGTGCCGCGCCACAGTGGAGGCACTGGTGTCGAAAGCGACACCTGCTACCAAGGGTACAATTCCCATTGTTGTATGCGTAACACTTCCGCTTGTTTTGCCCTCCATTGGCTGTCCTTGGTGCCGAGGGGGATGAGGGTTGAACTGGCTACCCGGGGGACTGATCAGCAAGGACGCGTGTAGGCTGTGTCACCTCCATCCACACCTCAACATCTTTACAACCCAATTCCATGACCTTGACCCGATCTTGCTTTCGATGAAACTCTTCGTCGTATTGATGCCACGCCGTACTGTGTGAGGCCTTGAATAGGCCATGTATCAGGTGTAAATATCTTATAACATTAAGGTACTCGGAAGGCCTGGTTTTGAGATAGCAAGTTGAGAACACGCAGAACCCAGATATCCAATTTGTGTAAGACTTAAAGGCCTCCAGACCAATACCCCCTTTTGCCTTTGCAGTCGCAGCAGCTTTCTTTGCCGTAGCTGTAAGGGTGAACATATCTACGTAGCGCCCTTTTTTGATCCGCTGCTTAACCCTGGTACGCATACCTCGAGTGACAGCTGTATTACCGCAGTGTACAACATCCTCCGGACCCGCTCCGCGATCTACACTGGTACTACTGCCGGAGGACCGTTCGCTAGAATGCCTATGACGACGTGAGCGACGTCTACGAGACCTCCTTGCCCTTTTACGCCTAGCCTTATGCAAACTATCGCTTGAAGAGGAGGGGGAAATGGAAGTAGACCCGCAGTCAGATGTACTGTCACACTCACCAGAAGCACTGGCAAGGGCATTGGTAACTCCAGTGCCTGCGTTAGCTCTGACTTCAGCCGTCGCACTTCTGGTCGGGGCTGCGACCACTGTTAACTCCTCCAGACTGAGGCAGCATCGTGCGCATTGTCTGTGTCCGTAGCCTGATTGGGCTGAGGAAGAGAGATGGGAGAGAAAGAAACGGAAGGAGCTGCGGTCATGGGAGCGAGGGAAAGACCGCAAATCCTGCCTAATTGCTGCACCAGTGGGCCAAGCTGCGTCTGCACGGCGGACGCCGCCAACGCAGAAGGGCCTCCAGTGTCAGCGTTTCCGGGCTGCTGGGTCAAAAGCGGTGTCAGTGCACCCACCACAGACACCAGCAGTCTGGCTATGGCACCAGCATCCAGCAAAGGAGCACTCCCTGGTGCCGCAGGCCCTGCAGGCATAGCAGACGCCGGAGCAGCTGCCACCCCCGCAGGCCTGGAGGAGCTGGCTACTGCAGACATGGGGGACCCCATGTCTGTATCATCATAAACAGGGGGCAGCAGAAGAGGGGGAGGATTAACCTGCCTGTCACTATGCAGGCATTGGCTCCGCCCCCTTCGTCTCCGCCTGTATTAATATTGGCCTGCGTGCAAGCCGGCGCCATGACTGGCATCCAGCCTGCACGCTTATGTGGCCGTTTCCACCGCCCTTCCCCCCGGACTTCAGCCGGCTCACTCTGAGCGGCCACTGGGGGAGAAGGGACGGGCGGTGTGACTGCCCGCTGATGGCCACGGCAACAGCCGGAGCGCGCACCCACGACTCCCGCGGGTGCTGTAGTATGCCCGGCCGCTCCCGATCCCCGCCTGCCCTGGTCCCTAGTCGCACTAGTACTGGTGACCAACGGGGAACCAGGGGCAGGCGGAGGCAGTAACTGAGGCGTTTCGCGGCACCGCCACGGCCGCGCGCCCGGGACCGCAGCGCTTGCTTGTAAGGGGGCCGCTTCACCTGACCCTCCTGAACGCCAGGAGGGCAGGACCTGAGAGAGAGGGGGATAAAGCGCGCCGGGCCCGACACCGTCTGACAGACGGGCGGGTACCGAGCACGCACGCTGGGGCGGCTTATGGTGCTCCACCAAGGGTAAGGCAAGGAGGTAGGAGGCACAGGAAGGGAAAGACAAGTTAAATAAGAAAAGAGAGTGTAGATATAGGGAAAGTATGGAGAAGAGAGTAGGGAAAGATATAAAGTAGGGAAAGAGAAAGTAGGGATGAATTAAAAACGTTTATTCCGACAGACAGATCTGCTAAGAAAGAACAGTACTTTCCTGGTCGCAGATCAATTCAAAGAGGCAGATTTTACCACAGTAGATTCTCTACACCCTCTCCCTAACTCCGCCCCTAACCTAACGTCCTATCGCATCTGCCTATAACTGTCAACAAACATTTTTAACTTTATTAACCCCTCTATCCCTGACTAGAAGTTTATGTGCCGTCGGCTCTATTCCTAACCTCCGTTATATTATTCATCCGAGCTGCGTTGTACAATACAAAATCGGATAATCAGTGGGAACAGCAAACTGAGATCCTGGCCTCTTCCCTCCACCCCAACGGCGGCGACTCGCCACCGTTTTGGTAAACGGAGGTTGTCACTGCCCCCAAACAGCAGCAGACTGTCAATCATTGACAGTCTGCTGCCGCTCTGCGTGCGAACATGCGGGACCCGTACTGTGCATGTGCAGGTTAGGCACCTGCGCAGATTCCCGACCACTGGGAATCTGCGTTCGGCAGTGCACTAGCGTGCATTGCTGAATAAGGCCCTCTATTCCCAAAGGTGAATCAGACCCACAGTCCATGATACCAAAAAGCCCCCGACACAACCGCCAACAAAGGTCACCCCCTCAGTCACCAGCCAAGAACACTTATTGAAATTGCAGTGATCTCCCTGCAATGCCGATATGCGTCTGCCAACGTTAACCATCGGGATACATGCGCAGTGCATCTCGGACGTACAGTATGCACATATGTAAACAATGGGCACATGGGGCCGGATTACATCCACCTCTGAAAGGCCCCACGTGCCTACAATTTTGAAAGCACATGTTAAAAAAACTTAAGTGGGAAATGCAAGCCATATTGGGGGTCAAAATCAAGATTTGGGGGATTGTGGCTATGGAGGAACTATTCACCTTTCAGCATTACTTGGCACTGAGGTTTTTCTGAATATTTTGCCTCCCTGTATCAGTTTACTGTACATCAGTCACGATGTTGGACGGTGACCGTCAACTGAATAAGCCTCAGCGTGATGCGAGGCCAGGAATATGCGTTCATGGACGCTCCCATTTCCAGGAATGCAGGCCGTCCCCGCACCGCTCCATAAATGCCTCTGCTTGTCAATCAGGCAGAGGCATACAGGAACCTGCGTGTGATCATGTAGGACCCGTTCTACTTACGTGCACCGTTGAATCAGGCCCTTAATCCCCAATGTGACAATGATAAAGTCATAAAGTCTGGATTGTGATACCTTTCTTCCCCACTACTCATGTTTTACCTCCTGTATCCTTCCCTCTCTCTCATCAGAGCTGCAATCAAGGGGGACTGCCGGGACTGGAGCCACTACAAGCCCCTCCGCTGCCTTCTACTAGCCAGACCGCCGCCCGCTGCTAGCAGGGGCATAGTGTAGTAGGATTCAGTGGAGCGTGTGCTCCAGGTGCCACGGGGATGGAAGGCCCCATCTGGACTGACCAGGTCAATGCCCCAACTGCTTTTTGCCCCCACCCCCTAATGGTTGTTCTCCAGCATCAGCCCACATGTCATGCCGAGCGCCCACTGCACTGCATTAGACGGTAGCGGCAGGCCCAGTGGTAAAACTGGAACTGTGCTGGCGGCCGCTAGTGGTGATTCAGTGCCTGACAATGTCAGACACACAGGGTTGAGACGTCATGATGCCTTGTCAATCCTCAGTACAGTACACAAGGAGCTAAAGAAAGAGCGCTGTCCTAGCCAGCCAGAAACCAGCCCCAAACCAGAGGCAGAAAAAAGAAAAAAGACAGATGCAGAAGAATAACGGTAGAAATGGAGGTGCAGGTATGAAAAAGATAAAGAAGAGGGGGACAGAGGACAAAACACAAAGTTATTAAATATACAGTACATAAGGGGATAATGCCACGTTTCTTCAAGTGCCTTAAGTATTGGTGTACAGTCTCTTTCTCTCTCCTATATTTTGGGGTTCTGGTTTAAATTAAACGACACATTTTATATATTGTTTTTATTAAAAGAAAAAATGAACATTTGACTAACAAGTGTCCAGGTCTATAAAAGAAAGATTAACTCTGTAGATAAAATAAAAAGTACATCAGCTTATCTGAAAAGGTGTCACAGGGATAAGACATTTCCTGATAACAGCATTCTGTTTAATAAAAGGAAACTTCCACAGTGTAAAACTGTTATAATCACTTTGATCAGATAACAGCTATGTACTATTTACCTAACATGGATGACCAAAGTGGCCAACTATTAGTTCCAGTCCATTCAAGGTCCCTGGTAGTGTCTGGTATGGAGCAATGGGATCCGAATGCTGTCCTATTCAGGGAAATTCTTTAATTTTCCAAGATGTTCTATAGCATCAGCTTCCTGATTTTAATAGTGTTACACTGTGGTCGTTTCCCATTATTAAACAGAGTGCTGTTGGACCATGACACCTGGTTCTCAGAAATTGTGGAATACCGGTGACATCACAGATTTGATGTATGAAGCTAATCTGTCTTTTATAGACATAGGCCATGATTCAATTCAGTTCGATGCTGAATAGCCCCGGGAGGGAGCTATTCAATTCAGCAAGTTGTTAAGTCAGAGAATGCCGGTTATCCCGACTTAACCTGGCTGTTTAGTCGCGAGAACAGGCATTCTCCGACTGAAGTGCTGACCAAGCGTCTGTTAGCACTGCACTAAGCCGGGAAACAGCTATGTGGCCAGCGCTGTCGGATTTCTCCTCGCATTCCCAGGAGGGTGAAAGAAGAAATCCTTCCGTCAGACCAAACATCGCACTGAATTGAATAGTTCTGGAAGCTCTCTCATGGGGTTATTCATCATTGCTTTGAATGGAATAACGGCTGTAGTGTAGGCATGCTTCGGGCGTCATGGCTCCAAGCTACACCTCTGGTTACTAACCCCTGCCACACAATAGAAGTGAAGTGACTCGTGAATCACTTCTCACTAGCCGCCCTCCCGCTCCACATCCTACCTATGTCGCTAAATGAGAGAGGAGCCACTCTGCAGCATGTGAGAGGACCGGAGTTGGAGCAGCGGCAGCCAGGAGTTCAGAACAGAAAAGGGATGGAGGTAAAGAACATAAGTGTCTGGGGTTGTGGGATGGCCGGGGGGGAGACCTACCTGGGGAGGCCCGGTGGGAGTGACAGTCCCTGCCCCATAATTTCTGATGGCAGCCCTGTCTCTCATACACACATGCAAACTCTCTCTCTCTCTTCATTATTTACATTAAGCTTCTTAATTTAGGGATAATGTTTTAAATTTCAGCATTTATTTGGCAATTTACTGGTGGTTTGCAGCCCACTCATTTACAAAAGCCCTAACTGTGGGAAAACTGTAATAAAATCCATACTTTAGAATACCATACCTCCCAACTGTCCTGCATCCAGCAGGACAGTCCCGTTTTTCTGGGACTGCCCCGCTGTCCCACCTGTGGACCGCAGTGTCCTGTTGTGGGGGGGAAGATGGGGAGAGCACAAAACGCTGCTCTGCATAGTAGAGCAGAGCAGCGGGTGTTAATGGGGAGAGCAGATGCCGTGCGCATGCGCACGGCATCTGTTCTTATGTGGTAGGACTGCCTGGGGGCTGCCCAGCATCTCGGAGAGAGTGCTGGGCACGCCCCCAAAGTGACAAAAACGGGGGAAGCCGTGAGGCTTCACCCAGTTTTCCATAGGCTCCATCCCTTTTGCATAAGCCACACCCCCTTTTTGGCCGCATGCGTGACCTGACCCTTCTTGAGATATTCAAATGTTGGAGGTATGGAATACAGTAGAACATTGGAGTACAATAATTGGTCTTACCATTACAAGTAGAGAAACCTTTATTTACTGTAATCAGTGCAGTAACAGGCCTGTGCTGGCCACGCCCCCTTAGCACATGATGTCATGCTGAGGGGGGTGGGACTGCCAGCACTGGGAAGAACAGCATTGTTCTTGGAGCATCCTTAGGATGCAGTGTACATGCCTGGAGCGTCCAGTGGATGCTTTGGGCGGCACTGCAGCAGCGATTCTGGCTGCAAGGTGTTGTTCGAGGCATCCTGCTAGCCAGATGCATTGATCGTGGGGCAGCAACAGTGCTCACACACCTCTAATTATGGGATCCCAATGCTGTCCTAATTATGGGATCCCAAAGCTGTCCTATTCAGGGAAATTTTTTAATTTTCCAAGATGTTCTATAGCATCAGGTTCCTGATTCTGGCTGCAAGGTGTTGTTCCAGGGATCCTGCTAGCCAGATGCATTGATCGTGGGGCAGCAACAGTGCTCACACACCCCTAATTATGGCCCTGACTAAGATGTGGCATAAGAAACTGTAAAAAACTACAAACCTGTCCAAATAATTAACTAGCTACTGAGAGGCAGGCTGATATCTACTATTTGGCGATGGTATAAACAGAATAATAGTATACACTAGCGGATCCTCAAAATCACCAAACAGCCCAGGACTTAATTAAAATGTGTTTTACAGAGTAGTAGTAAGTTTATACAGCCATACTCACTGTTACATACACTCAGTATCTGGATGGAGCAGAGGGGGAGATTTAATAAAGCTTGGAGAGGCCGATTCAAATGTTCTGCCGGCGGCTTTTTTTTTTAAGACGCCCGACAGAGCAATTCAATTGTTGCACTGTCAGGGCGTGATAGCCGCCAGCGCCAGCATTTCTGCACGCACTCAGGAGGATGCGAGCAAAAATGTGTCTGAAACACCCTTGGTTAGGGCGCGCTAACCGCAGATAGCGTACCCTAACCAGGAATTAAGACGGGTTTAGCCGTATTAGATGGCTAAACCTTGTCTTTTAGGTGGCGAAGAGGGCGATAATTAATGAGCGCCTAGAACAATTGATTATCAAACTGGGCGCTTATTAATTATCACGCCCAGATATAGCGAAGGCAGGGCCGGCCCGCCCATTACGCTGGCTATGCAGGTGCATAGGGCGCCAGCCAGAAGAGGGCGCATGGATTAGCCACCAGGCCACAACTCAATAGCGCAACCACACTCCTTCCCGTCCCCTCCCGTCGCCACACCATGCCGCAATACCTCCCGTCTCTCCCATAGTTCCGAGGAGCGTCGGACGGCAGAGTACGCAGGATCGGGGCTTAAGATTAGTATTGTGTCTTTATTTGTGTGTGTACAGTATGCGCTGCACTCTTACATAGGGCATTACTACTAGGGTCACATTTACAGAGGGCATTACTACTTGGGGCATTTTTACATGGGCACTACTACTGGTGGCACATTTACAGGGGGCATTACTACTGGGGGCATTACTACTGGGGCACATTTACATGGGCACTACTACTGGGGGGCATTTTTACAGGGGCACTACTACTGGTGGCACATTTACAGGGGGCATTACTACTGGGGGCACTTTTACATGGGCACTACTACTGGGGGCATTATTACAGGGGCACTACTACTGAGGGCATTATTACAGGGGCACTACTACTGGGGGCTAACTACTTGGAGCACTATTACAGGGGCATTACTACTGGGGCACATTTACAGGGGGCATTACTACTGGGGGCACATTTATAATGGGCCTTACTACTGGAGGCATTATTACAGGGGCACTACTACTGGGGGGCTAACTACTTGGGGGATTATTACAGGGGCATTACTACTGGGGGCACTTTTACATGGGTACTACTACTGGGTACATTATTACAGGGGCATGGGTTCACTTTTACAGGGGCCTTACTATTGGCTGCAGTACTACTGGGGGCATTATTGCAGGGACATTTCTAATGGGGGCACTGTTACATGGGGCATTACTATTGGGGGCACTACTACAGGGGGCACTAATACAGGGGTACTACCACTGGGAGCATTACTACTGGGACCACTACTAGTGGGAGCATTGCGGAAGGGGTACCACTACTGGGACACTGCATAAGGGGTACCACTGCTGTAGGCATTATGTGTAAGTGACACTATAGCTGTAGGCATTGTACAAGGGACACTACTACTGTGGGCATTGTATTACGGGCACTACTACTGTGGGTATTGTGTATAAGGGGCACTAATGTTGGCACTGTGTATAAGGGGCACTACTGTGTGGTGTAGTTTGAATTGGGGATACTTTTGTGTGACCACGCCCCTTTCTTTTGAGACCTTGCCTTTAGCAACCACCCCGATTATGGCGAGAAAGTGTCCCAGATGGGTTAGGGGAATGGTGAATAGATGCCATGCACATGCATGTGGCATCTATTGACTGGAGAAGGGTACAGAGCATGCCCAGCAACTCCAAGAGCACTGGGCATGTACCCAGCATGGAGCCGTATTAAATTTGAGCGGACCTGCGATACTTTTCCGCCTCCCGGACTTTTCGCCTACATCGCATGGTCTGTAGGCAGAAAAGTATTGCGCGCGTGCCTGCTTATCCCAGTATTCAATTTGAAGTACGCGAAAACGGGACACGGCAAAACTTGAACAGATGGACAGTACTGTCAGATTTGGGGAAATCAGCCTGGCACCCCACAAAAGTTTCCCTGACATGGGGGTTAGGTATAGTTACCCCTGATTTGGCTTGCTGAATGTATTTGGTGTTTTTAAATGGGTTCAATAGCTGCTAAATAGCGATTTTTTATAAGTGGTGCAGAAAAGTATTCTGCAGTTTATTTTGCAGAAAATAACTTATCCCAGCAGATTTGGGGTACTTGAAAATGGGAGTCAGCATATTTTAAAGTTGCTAATAATTGTGAAAAATCCACCTTCCGCAAGCCCCTGCAATGAAAAAACACTTGTTGCATACTTGGGGACACCCCCACAGTATAGTTCGCTAGTTTTAACTTTGTCCCCCAACATTTTTTTTTTTGCCCCCAAATTCAAAGTGATTTTTTAGGGTGTCCTTAAGTGTTTTTTTTTTTATGCAATTTACCTTTGGGGGACTGTCTGAAGGCTGCAGGGGGTTCCCACAATGTTGCACTCCAAAACCCCAATTCTGCACATTTTTCTGCCTGCTATTCATAGGCGAAACTTTTCCGCCTATTACATTGCATTGACTTTCCGCCTAGGTGGAAAGTCTTTCAAATTGAATACGGCGATACTTTTCCGCCTGGCGAAATTACGTCATCGGCGAAACTTTTCCGCGGATGGTGGCATTTCGCCTCAAATTGAATACGGGCCATGTTTGGAATTATAGGGCAGTGTTTGTGATTATGGCTTTTCCCATGATACCACACTCCTTTCCTATGTCGGGTGCACACACCTTCAACGCATGCAAATTCCGCCACAGGGCACCAAAGTGTATCTTTGCTTACCAAAAATATTAGGCTCGGGCCGGCCCTACTACTAGCATAAGCCAAAATGACTTGCCTTATGGAACTGGCATTTGATGTGTATCAGTTTAATGGTCTACGTGAATTCCCAATTATGAAAATTATTTTTTGTCTTCTGCATAAGTTACAGTCCTTGTGTTCTGTTATATGCAATGCAGTATTGTGTTATTCATTTCTTTTTTTTTAAATGTAGTTTTTTTTCACCTTTATTACACAAAAGTACTACAGGGGGCACCAAAATATATATGTGCTTACCAAAAAAAAAATTTGGCTCGGGCCAGCCTTGAGTGCAGGGTCTCAGTGGAGCTAAATCAAGAAAAGGAAAGTCCAGGTGCTGAAGAGTTTAATTAGCTTTTCTAGATTCGATGCGGTTGTGTGAGGGAGTCGCTCTCACTATAACATGAATTCAGAAAACAATGGTAGCAACTGCAGAGTCTAGAAAGCACAATTAAATTTCACTCAAAATAGTTAAGAATAAAAGTCAATCAATTATTTAATAAAAAAAACATACAATAATGAATAAAAGGCATATATCAAATTAATAGCAGCTGTATAATGCAAAATCATAATAAATTATGAACGTATCAACAATTAGTGTCAATAACGAGTTAAGAATGTCCTGGAGTCTGAACCACTGCAATATACGGGAAGGATGTAAAGTTCCTTAATAATAGGGGCTTCCAAGTGGGAAATGTTGTTAACAGTACATATGCTCAATGTGCAGCAATTGCAGGACACATTCAAATAGTCATTGTAGCAGCATGGGTATTACCTGCAGCTCGGGTGTAAGTTGTCACGTTTGGTGTCTGAGAGTTACCTGACTCAGGTGATGAACTGGATTCAGCAGAGAGCGACATGACTAGAACCACAGATGAGGTAGATAGCTCTATTGCAAGACTTATGTGGCAGTGAGAACTGCCTTTGATGATAAATGACAGGAACTTGGAACCAGTAGAACACTTGGAGGAACCGGACTGGGACCGGCAGGAAGACTTGTTGAGTTGAACTGGTGAACTTGGAACTTGACTCTGGACTGGAGTGACGTGGATTGAACTGAAGAACTTGGGCTTTGACTCCAGACTGGAGTAATGGGAATTGAACAGAATCCGGATTGGGCCCGTAACGGGCAGAATCTGGGCTGGAACTGGAACGGGCTTGGAACTTGACTCTGGACTGGAATAATGTGACAATGGCTGAAGGGAAATCAGGTAATGCTGAGACGAGGGCTAAACAGGTTTACTCGGAAATGCTGTGACAAAGGCTGGAACTCAGGTGCAGCATGAATTGGGTAATTGGGAATAACAGGTTCAGGAAGGAATGGGTAGGTTTGGGAATTTTAGGTTCAAGGAGGGAGTGGGTAGGTAGAAGGAGCAGGAGTTGATCCACAGCAAGAAGCAAGGCAGGGTAACACGGTACAGTTTTGCAGGGAGCCAGGGACCAACCAGGAGTAGGGCAAGCAGCAGAGCAAAAGACTAAGGTCAGGAGTGGGGGAACTCTCTTATAGCTGATGCTGAAACACACGCGTTGCACTGGCCTGGGAACTAGCAGGATTTCTGGATGCTCCAGGTATTGCTGTAAGCAGGACTTCTGGATTTGCCAGGTATTGCTGTAAGCAGGATTTCTGGATGCTCCAGGTATTGCTGTAAGCAGGATTTCTGGATTGCCAGGTATTGCTGCAAGCAGGATTTCCAGATGAACTAGTCTTGGAACCAGCAGGATTTCAGGATGCACCAGGTACTCAGAAGTAGCACAAACTTTACACCATGGGAAGTAACGAGATGTTCAGGCCCAGAATACTATCAGAGGAGGGTGTTTATACTAGGGATGTCCTGGGTCTCGCAGGAATTGGTGGATACGAACAGGTGGTCTGGTTACAGTAGCACTCTGAGTGATGGAGGCACAACATGCAGAGGGAGCAATCATCTCTGCAGTACTGAGAGTCAGAACTACACCTGTGATTCCAATCAAGGCTATCAGTGTTCACAGACAGAGGAGGGTCCAGGTGAATAATCACTGTGGAAAGGAATACACACAGAGATGTGCTGCAGCCAGCATGATCAGAGCAGATCTCCCAGGCAGATTACACACACAGATCCATGAGACAGTTGGTAGGGGTAAGTCTACAGACAAAAAGGTGAAAACTAGACAGGGTTGTGACATGTGTCCCGTAAGGGGCTGAGTGAGAGTCCGGTAGGCGGTGATGGCAGACAGCATGTACATATGGCTGGCTTCAGTGCTCAACCCAGCCAGTGGGGAACATGCGGTGATGGATGAAAAGCCACTCTGGTGTTTCCATGTAGTTAGAGAGATCCGGAGGTCACAAGGTAAAGCCCGTAGATGAATATTGTGATTTGTATAGGCTGTAGGTGAGGCCGTGCAGGAAATCCTGAAGAGGAGGGTGATAAGCTCTGTCCAAATTCTCACCAGAGAAGGTAGCCGTATATAGCGGATTCTCACAGGATAGTTAGCTGGAGGTAAGCACCTACGTGTTTCGACGTCCACCTGATGTCTTTTTCAAGGTGAATAATCTTTCAATTTGAGAGAGTATTGATTAGAGACAATGTATTATGTCTCTGTGAGCAGAGTTTTACTAATAATAATACAGAGCAATTCATATTCATACTCATAGTATTTTTCCACTAAGCAAAAAATAGTAATAAAAAAATATATCCATATATTTCTTTTTATATGGAATTTGCAAGCAGTACAATGCTCACAACTTACCTGAGTTATGCAGCTCTCCACCACCTAACTGGTAGAAGCCAGGAGGTAGACGTTGAGAAGCACCAGCAGCTGAATGTGGTACTAGACAGCATACTCAGGCCTAGGTTTTTAGGGGCCATTAAACCTCAATGCTGTGTCTGATTCAAAGGCATACAGATGTCCTGAGTCAATCGCACCAACCTAATGAACCTGTAGGACCTTGCCAAGGAACATCTTGAGCAAGACACAGAGAGATCAAATTCTGATTTAGATCTGCACAAGCTGCTATGTGCTCTACAGTTTTGAGCATCAGTCAGACCCTGTAGACCGTTTACTACTCCTTAATCTGCTTCCCCAGCCAGAAGGCAAAGTTGCATGAGCTAAGGGTAACTTTCTATAGTCTTGAAGTTATGCCTATTGTCCTGGCAGAAATATTCATAATTAGGCAACATGCCTATTCACTTACGGCCTGATTCAAAGGTGCACGCTATGTTGATAGCATACACAAGCAGCTGATCTTTTCAGTCTGCATGTGTCCGAATCACACTGCAGATGCGTCCCAATGATTACCAAAGAAAGCCGCAGAATGAATTTGGTTGCAGAAAGAGGCAATTTCAGTGGGTATACCTTGGTGACAATAAGGGACTGTGGCTTTTGCCATGGTTGCACTGATTTTAGCAACCTTGTTCAGATGGACATTCTGCGCCTTCATAGGGCTGGCACAATGTTCAATGGTGCGACTGATGTGCAGCTGATGGTGTGTCTTAATGCGCAAAGTGACAGATCAACGCCGCAGCAGGGGGGCATCACTGTACAAATCTCATCAGCTAGCATAAAGACACAGTCATGCAGCAGAAAAAGACAGTTGTGGATGCATTAGTGTGCACCACTGAATCAGTCCCCTTATGTGCAGGTGTGTTTTGATGTGAAATTCAAAATTATGAGTGCTGCAGCTGTTTATCTGTGCCATTATCCTCAGACAGTCATCACTATATCAGAAATTTGAGGAGGGATTGATGCCAGGGGGGTGACTGCTGGGTATGTGCTTTGTTTAGTTTTTCAACCATGAAAGATGGAATACATATTAATTTGTCTAATGTCTATTTGTTTCCTCCACAGGTAATTCTGGCTATGGCTGTTACTCCTGACTACTGATGCCTCTGTTGCTACTGTATATTTCTGCTGAGCATAAATATGAGGCTGATAAAAATCAATAAATGTGTGGTAGAGCACATATATGGATTATTAAAAACTAGGTTCAGGTGCCTTGACAAGCCTGATGGTGGGTTATTATACAGGCCGGGCAAGGTCTCAGCTTGTGTTTAATGCACAGTATTGGATTAATTCAACCTGTCCCCTTAGGTTTTCCAATAGATAGTAAGCAGGCAGAGGTCTTGTTACCATCGGGTGACACTAACAGCACAGAGGGGAGAAGCCAGTGAGGTAGACTCTGTTAAACAATTATTACACATGTAAGTATACTTGTCCATATTATGAATGCCATTTAACTGTTACCTAAAGATGTATCCTCATATATCTAGCCTCAATGCGCCAATGCGGTGCAAGATACCTGGTGCAAGAAAGCAGTGATGAGTGGTGAGGTCAATGGCTGGGGAGGCACATATGGAGATAGGTCTGAGTGCTGGGAGAATGACTTACCCCATACTCACTGTAACTCTTCCCTCACTACACTAAGCTTCAGTGTCCATTGATTCTCCTACTTGCATCACTGTGTCTTTTCTTGCTTCTGCTGACTGAGATCTGATCTCTAAACACAGCAATGCACTTCCTGGTCACATGACACTTTCCTACCTGCATAACTGTGTCTTCTCTTGCTGCTTAGCTCCAATGTCTAGACACTGCAGTCCACTTCCTGGTCATATCACACATCCAAGGTGTCCATCAGTGCTCAAGACACGCCCCCCCCATACTCAAAGGCATTCCTCTATTAGCTCTCTTTCTGTGTGCTTACTGCCCATTGTGTGGCCCCACCCCCAGCTCTGCAAGCAGCTTTTGCTGTCTCATCTCTCATCTCCCTGCAGTCTCAGGGAGCAGTGCTGGAATAAGTGGGGGATGACAGGGGCAGTCATCCAGGGGTGCCCACACACAGAGGGGCCCACACAACTAGTGCAAGAAGGGGGGGTTTCTGAATACTTAGAAACTCCCCCTGATGGCCATATCCCCCCTTACAGTGGGCAAAGTGGGGGTGGAGCTGATATAAAAGTCGACTGATGTGAGGTGCTCTCCTCCATTACCAACCTGCAGCTGCTGCATAAAAATGTAAGTATATGTGTTGTGTGCAGGTTTATTGTGTATATATGTATGTATGAATGTGTTTGTGATTATATACCGTATATGTATGTGTTATTGTGTGCATACTGTGGATGTGTTAGTATGTATATATATGTATGTGTATGTATGTGTTAATTTGTGTAAGTGTGTGTAAACTGTGTATGTACAGTATACTGTATGAGTTATTGTGTATGTATGTGTTTATATATGTATACTGTATATGTGTGTGTTAGTGTGTATGTAATATATATATATACACACACACATATATATATATATAGAACCCCCCAGAAAATCCTGCATTTGCCCCTGCCCACATAGGGTTTGTGTGACCCTGCCGATGCTTAATGTGGCTTGGTGGGGGCCCCCACAACTCTTAATCTGACCCTGCCAGGGAGCACCACTAAGTTGGATAGTGTTAACTATAAAAATGATTACAATAAACAAAGAAGATGTTTATAAGCTATAAATTGTTATATCAAATATCTCTCCTCCCTACCCTGACTGCACATCCTGATATATAGAGATATATAGATAGTAGGGGTGAGCGGGTTCGGTTTTACTCGGTTCTTATCGCCACTTTACCGCAATTTCGGCTCGATTTCATTCGCTATCCAAAACACGTGTTCGGCGATAGCCAATAAAAAGATCCGAGTAAAACCGAACCCGCTCACCCCTAATAGATAGATATATATATAATAACCAAAAAGTAAGGTGCACTCACCAAACTTGCAAAGTAGAGAAACTGCACTTTATTCAGCCATCAAACAGAGGATCAACATTTCAGTCCTCTTTAATTTAATCAAGATGCACTGATCAAGCAGCCCAGTCACATATTATATATATATATACTAGGGATGTTAGCCGACCAGGGATGAGCTGGTTCGGTTCTCAGAGAACATAACGCACTCAAATTTCGGGGATCCGGGGCAATCCAAGCCAAGCTCAGATCTCCCTGCCTGCCCCAGATCCCTCACCCGAGGCAAAAACCTTGCGATCCCGCTGTCAGGTTGCGAGGTTTTGTATTGAGCGGGCTTAACGCTGCTTGGCCGAGAGAGCCGTCTGTCACGGCTCTCAGCCAATCAGCGTTAAGCTCATTTAATATGGTGCCCGCCATCCCCCACTGCCTGACACTGCCAGCATCCCCCGCTGCCGACATCGCAGGCACCCCCACTGGCAGCAACCCCCGCTGCCTACACCACCACTGCTGACACTGCCGGCACCCCTGCACTGCTGCCCCACATACTGACGACACCGTGAGCAACCACCTCACTGCCGACACAGCTGGCAGCCCCGCTCTGCCGACACCGCCGGCACCCTGCATTGAGAACACCCCTGCACTGCCGACGCAGTCAGAAAATCTGCACTGAGGACACCGCTGGCACCCCCGCACTGCCAACATCGCTGGTAACCATCACTGAGGACACTGCCAGCACCGCAGCACTTCCATTCCATGTACTGAGAACACCGTCATCAACCCCTGCACTGCTGACACAGCCAGCAAATCTGCACTAAAGACACCACTGGCACTGCTGACATCGCCGCTACCCTTCACTGTGGACACTGCCAGCACTGCAGCACTGCCATTCCATGTTCTAAGGACACTGTCAGCAACCCCTGCACTGCCGACACAGCCAGCAAACCTGTACTGAAAACACCGCTGGTATCACTGCTCTGCTGATACTGCCATTACCCTGCACTGAGGACACTGCCAACACCGCACCACTGCCATTCCAGCTGTATATGAGCTTTTTCCTTTTATTATTGTTAAATAATAAAGGGAAAAAGCTATTAATGGCAAATCTATGATAATAAAGAAAGGTGTCTATACAGCGCCGAATCCTGCAGATGCATTAAGGTACATAGTATAGTGGCTTAACTTAAGAAATCTCTTAAAAACCCTATAATGGGTTCTACAGTATATTATAGGGGATATCAAGGTACCTAAATCCACAGCAAATAGCACCTCTGTAAAAGTAATCACACAACAGGTATTTATATGAGTATATCCACATTTTTAAGGCACATACAAATGTATAGGTAAGGTCACACCCTGTACATGAGCCAGAAAAAATAAACAAATGCAAAAAATGTACAGAAATAAAAATAAGGTCCTACAACCAGAAAAAAAAAATTCTTAAAGAGATAGTCACCACATTATGTATGAGATTAAGGGCCGTATTAAATTAGCAGTGAAAACTAACTTTTTTTTGCCATTGGCGGAAACTGTGAAATTTTAGCCAAAAAATAAGCGAAAACAGCAACAGGCTAAAAAAAAAAGAGAAAAGTTTTTGGCTTCCGTGTTTTTGGTTAAAAATGTGGGGATTTCTTTCAGAACCATTTGGATATACCCGCCCCCTATATTGATAAATTACCAGTAAAAAAATTTGTAAGTTGCATACTTTTTTTGTGCAGAAAAAAAATAAATAGTTGAAAAAAGGAAGCTATTTTTTTTCCTGAAAATTACTGTTCCACGTAAATTGGGGGTATGTTAAAATGAGTGCGTACATTTTTGGGTAATAAAAACGCAATTTTAAAAGCCGTTAAAAAAACCACCCCCCGAAAAATCAGACCCAATACGTTAAAACAATTTTCAACAATTTTTTTTTTCTACCAAAATTTGCACGGCCGTTTTTTGCGAAAGTACTTAGCTTACGATTTTTTTCCAATAATTTATCATTAAGTGGGGTGTCCAAAGGGTTCTAAAAGAAATCCCCACATTTTTAGCCACAAATAGAGATTTTGCTTTTTTTTTCTCCTGATCTGGGATGGAAAAAATGTTTCCAGTTTTTATTCACCTATTGCCATTTTCACCTGTTGTTTGGTGAAAATGTCACCTTTTGTTGGCGAAAAATGTCCATTTTTGCCGTTAATTGAATCTGGCCCTAAGGGGTAAATTTACTAAGATTCGAGTTTGGTCAAGATGGCAATCTCGGGTGAGTTTAGGCATGTTTTTCATCTCTCAAATTTACTAAAGATTTCTCTCCTTTCACTGCTAAAACTTGGGTGAGATTGCAAACTTGAATCAATTCAACACTGGCCAAACTCGGAAGTACTTTTCATGAAAAAGATGCAACTCAGGAATTTACCAAGAATCAAGTTAACAATCTTGGGTGAGATTGTAGCAAACTCCCTGATAAATTGAAGTTTCAAAAACTCCACCTCCTGATCTCTGAGATTGGCAGAATAATACACAGATCAGTATGATTTGTGTACATTTCTGCATGTAAATTTATTTCTTTTAAATCACGTAGGTTCCCGTCCCTCAAAAAAGCATAACCAGCCCCGGCCTCTCAGCCAGTCCTGGTTCCTAAAATTACAGGGAACAAAACAAGTAGAGCTCCCCTGTAGGGCCAGTGCTGGTTTTAAATATAAGGGGGGAAAAAAAATGTGTAGGGCTCCCTCTATATTTAAACCCACACCGGACCCAAACCAACCAGGGTGTAATGCCACAGCCAGGAGACCCTATCACCGGTTCTCCAGGGCCAAAGCATTAACTCCCAACACTGGTCAGCCTGAGCTGGGGATCTCAGGGGAGGTGGGGATCCCCCCAAGTAGGGGTCCCCCATCTACCGAAACCCCAAGCTTAGGCTGAAGCCCGGGGCTCAGGGGTACAGGGGTTATAATGTTGCAAATAGTTCCAAACTATTGTATTTTACAGTAGAACTACAGGTGCCAGCATGCCTGCTCTTTGACACTTGTGGAACTACAAGTGCCAGCAGGTGGCTGGCAACCGTACCTTGACTGTAAAATAAATAGTTAAAAAACCACAGTACACACACCATCTAAAGTACAACTTTATTACATTCACCTTCTTTAATCACACATACTTACCTGCTGTCAGATGTTCACGTTCGCTTAACCTGTAGAATCCATTGGGAGTACCTGATAAAAAAAAAAATACTCACCTACATCCTGGCCCCACTCTCCATAGCATCCCTGGGTCTTGGCAAAAACACAAACCGAGTGACCTGGGCCAAACACTTTACATTAGTAGTACATGTGTGTGACCAAATACACCACTAAACGGCTCCTGACTACTCATTGTGCCAACAGCCAGGAGCCAGCAGTCAATCAGTGGCCAATAACTGTAGAGCAGCCGCTGATTGGCTCCAGCTCCTGACTGACTGACCAGCCCACATGGGAACTGTCAGGAGCCGGAGCCAATCTGTGGCCAGTTAGCAGCCGCTGATTGGCTGCCGGCTCCTGACAGTTCACACTGAGCAGTCAGGAGCCGGTTAGCGGTGTATGTGTCACACAGATACACTGCTAATGTAAGTGTCAGGTCCAGGTGACTCGGTTTGTTTTTTTTCCAAAACATGGGGATGCTACGGAGAGTGGCGCCAGGCTGTAGGTGAGTATTGTTTTTTTTTCAGGTACTCCCAGTGAATTCTACTGGACAAGTGGACATGAACATCTGGCAGCAGGTAAGTATGTGTGAGTGGAATTGGTGTATGTATTAATGTTTTACTGTATACTGTTTGTGTGTACTGTGGTTATTTAACTATTTATTTTACAGTAGGGGTATGGGTGTCGGCCGCCTTCTGGCACTTGTAGTTCCACAAGTGCAAAAGGCCAGGCAAGCTGGCACCTGTAGTTTCACTGTAAAATACAGTAGTTTTAACTATTTCCCCATTATTATTCCTGTACCCACAGCCCAGCGGTGTGGGGAAGAGCCCCAGACTTCTGCTTAAGGCTGGGGTTTCAGGAGAGAGACCCCTTCTTGGGGGGTCCCCACCTCCCCTGATATCCCCGGCTTGGGTTGACTGGCTTGGGGTGTTAATGCTTTGCCCCTGGAGACCCGGTGAGAGGGTCTCCAGGCTGTGGCATTACACCCCAGTCGGTTTGGTCCGGTGCTGGTTTTAAATATAGTGGGACCCCATATGCATTTTTTCTCCCTATATTTAAAACCAGGACTGGCCCTGCAGCCATGTGCTGGTTCCTAAATTACGGGGGAACCTTACACGTTTTTCCCCATAATTTTAGGAACCAGGACCGGCTGAACAGTCCGGGGCTTGTTATGCTTTTGAGGGGGTACCCTACATAATTTTTTTTAAAGATCTAACCCTTTTTTTACAGGTTGAACACACAAGCAGCCTTCACATATCTCACTGATATGTGCAGGCTGCTTGTTTGGGAGAGTTAGGCAGAGAGAAGACACTGCAATCTCGGGTGAGTAATCTCCTTCAAAATTTGCTACTCGGGGGAGATATCTCGATCTGCTTCACCATCGGAAAACTCACTCTCAGCTAAATTCACTTCTTAGTAAATTTGTGAGTTTCAGGAGCCTCAAATCACCCAAGTTTCGGTGATGCTAATCGAGTTTAAAAAAAAAAAAAAACTAGATCAGACTTGAAGCTTAGTAAATTTACCCCTAAGTCTCAATTTAAAAAGATACTAAAGTGTATGGATTAATTCAGTCCGTGTGGCTATATCATGTCCAATTTATGGATCCATAACAGTGTATCTCTTCGTAGAAGCATCTTTGCACGATCTCCACTTCTTGGGGGTGGAGGTACCCAGTTGATGACCATGCACCTCAGTGTTGCAATAGAAGGTTGTGCATTGTGGAAGTTTTTGGCCACTGGTTTGTCTGTTGTTCCAGAGGCCAAGGCCAATCTAATTGATGACAGGTGATTGGCCATCCTTTCGCAAAATGGATGGATTATTTTACCCGCATACAGTTTATATATATATGAGCATGGACAGCTCAGAATATAAATGACATGGTCAGAGGTACTTGATAATCCGTGTTTAATTTTAGTTTTATTGCCCTTATGAGGATGATGGAATGAGTCATTCATGCTTCTGCACGTCGTACAATCTGTCCATCGGAAGCACTCAACTATTTGTGATGTAAGCCAAGTGCCCGTTTTCTGTGACAGACCCATCTCTGGTCTCATTAGTAGATTTTTTAAATTAGGACCCTTCTTGTAGTTTAACAGTGGTCTGTTGGGTAAACCACCTTTAAATGTAGGGTCAGCAGCTACTATCGGCCAGTTATGTTAGATAGAAATTCATGTGTTGGTTTTTCAATCCATACATTGCCCAATGCTAACCCCAGCAAAGTATCCAGCTTGTTCTTAAATCCAATAGTGGGGTTACTATGTAATTTTAAATAGTCTCATCAGTTAGTTGTCTATGCACTTCAGTGTGGTAGTCGCAAGTGTTAAGCAGTACCATGGTGCCACCCTTATCAGCAGGTATAATAGTAACTGGAGTTTTTTCTTAAATTGTTCAAAGCCACCCTATCAAGCTGGGTTAAATTATATTTCATCTTCTGTTGTTTTTCTAGGGTTTGATGTAACTCTTGATCTAGTAGGCGAGCAAATGTCTTTATACTCGGATTTTGAGAAGGTGGACCATACAAACTATTTTTCTTAAGGAACCCCTGTACAAAAGTGTTCTTGGAGTCATCTTTGAATTTTTCTTTTAAGTTTTCTGTATTTATCAATCTGCCACCTAAATGTATCAAAAGACACTGTGGGCACAAACGACAATCCTTTTGAGAGCAACCCCATCTCTACACCGATAAATTGATGTGATGATAAATTAATTACCAATTCTTGGTGGTCTATTGATCTTTCTTTTTGTTTTTGATGTTTGCCCCTCCTGCGGTGGGGCCTTCTGCATTTTAAGGTAACCCAGAGGCTTGTGAACGGGTATTAGCCCTTTGAAGCGGGGGTTTAGAGTTATATGTGTCTGAGAAATGTCAGTCTGAAGAGGAAGCTGATGAATAATTGTCCAAATACTGTAGGACTGATTGGCTCGATGTCTATTTTTCCTAAACCTCTGTGGATTACGGTCACTGCCTGTGAGCCACTTATAGACCCTGTGGTCCTTATAATCTTGTTTGACCTACTCCAACTTCACCCTTTTTAAAAGTTATTAAATCCTTATGATACTTCTCTATTTGATTATTTAATTTATCGAACCAGGTGTCAGATGTATCAGATTGCAACTGTGGTAAGGCAGTGGGGCAACGGGTGGCAATTTCAGATCTAACTTTCTTCAGATCCACACCTACTTCTTCAATTACAAGCAATAATAGATCAAATGAGCACTTGTTCAAAACGGAATACCATCTACTGCAAAAAGTTGAATTATTTCTTCCTATCATGGGGACATTTTTCAAATGAAAACCCTATGGCAGTTGTTTGTTTCTGAAATAGTCATACAGAAATTGACCGTGTAATAATAAATCAACTTCCCTCTTTTCAAGATGCAGTAATTTGTGTTACACATGCTCTCTACAGGAGGTAGTGTACCAAAAACATCAGTGTCAAACAAAAAACATGCTACATCATTATCCTTTAACACTAGCTGATCATGCTATGCACTAATCATTAGATTAGTCTAATGTCGATCATTAGATATAAGCGGTCGCTCTGAATGAGAACGGCCGCTTGTGGTGTGAAGTGCGGCCTCCTGGTCGCTAGCTAAGCTGTGGGTTACCACTCACAGCTCTAGCGAGTGACCAGATTGATGGTCGCGATAGTCAGGACCATCGCAACCATCGGGGCTTGCGACCAGACCCTAAAGTTGGGTCTCGGCAAGCTTAAGCCCCAGGGAGCTTCCTGCTCTGATCGAGCAGGAAGCTACCCACTGACATCAATGCTGATGTCAGTGGGGCCGCCCCCAAATGGCAGGTGTTCCGTCAGGAATGACCGGCCACCCCCCCCTGCCTGCCTCCCAAATGGGGCGAGCTGTCAATCACCATTGACAGCTCGCCCCCTTTGGTGCGAGACCCGTAGCGACGGAGCGACCGTCACTAGCCGGGTCTTGCGCATGCGCATGTTGGAGCCAGCTCCGATGTGCACATGACCAGTGGGCAAACATCAACCCGGTTGCGAATGCTCAGCGCTTGCAACCGGGTCTGAATAAGGCCCAGAATCTCTTCACAGTGTTACCACAAGCACTTACAATACAATAAGTATCTGGCTCATATAGAAAAAAAACATTACATATGACTCGACCATCTGGGGTGCCCTTGGTATGTGACCACACCATCTACATAAAAAATATCATACAAACTCGGCACTCACATACTTTTCAAACTGCATTGATTGAGCCTGTCGTTTATTTAAATTTTGTGGTCACACTTGCTAGGGCACCCTGTTTTTCAAATGTAAGACAAACTTTTTTCTTTTTCCAGGTGCTTATTAACTGATAGCCCTGGGTGCGGTCCTGTCTCTTTAAGGCAGGACCCAGTTTCATGTTTAAAATGTATGCAAGCTTGAGGACAAGATGGCAGATCAAGTTCATTTGTCTCAGAATCAGTGTAGGGACTGGCTAGATGGGAATGACCGTGAAGCGGTGGCCAGCTTAACAAATTATTGCAATATTTTGGAACCAACATTCCCTATGTTCAAAGGAGTTGCAGTTAGAAAAGCATGTGAGTGCCGAGCTTGTATGATATATATATGTATGTATATATAAATATATGTATATATACAGTAACATATATATACATATATATATATATATATATATATATATTAGGGATGTGCAGGCTCGGTTCTACTCGGTTCCGTTCGTTTTTTTTTACCGAATCTTATTGGCTATCCAAAACTCGTGACAGCTGAAACCCAATAAGATTCGGTAAAAAAAAACGAACGGAACCGAGTAGAACCGAGCCTGCACATCCCTAATATATATATATATATATATATATATATATATATATATTAGGGAAGTGCACCAACCCACGTGTTTTGGTTTTGGATCTTTATCTCCTTCGTATTTTGTATCCGGATTTGGTTTGGTTTTGCCAAAACCGCCCTTGTGTTTTATTGTTTTGGATCTGTATTTTCTTTCAAAAATGTATCAAAACTGCTAAAATCACGTAATTTGGCCTTTTTTTGTTCCTACAGTATTGTTATCCTCAATAACATTAATTTCCACTTGTTTCCAAGCAATTTTGACCACCTCACAGCTCACAATATAGTTTTTATACACTTTAGGCCCAAAAGTTGCACCAAGCTATCTGGCTGACTAAGCTAAGCGGCAGCAGTGGGCAGCACAAACATGTAGCAGTTCAACGCCCAACATGGCACATAAGGAAACATATGTTTTCATTAATCAAGAGGCCCGAGGGAGATGGAGTATGTTTGTAGTTGAACGCAAGGAAGGAAGGGTTGATTCATAGTAAATTAAATTTAATATTTTGATTCCGAAGCAAATTTATGAGGGAAGAGGGGAGTGCATGGGTGAACAATATGACCCTTTCTTTGCCCACAAAATCAACTTGGTGGTTTAGAATAAAAGGGCATGCAGGAGATGCTGTCTGTGGCCATAAACATTTCTAGACATTTTCAGTATTCAGCAAACACATGTCAAAGATTGCAGCAGCTGTGGTAGTTCAACGTCCAACATGGCACATCAGGAAACAAATGTTTTTATTATTCAAGAGGCCTGAGAGAGTTGGAGTACATATGTAGTTGAAGGCAGGGAAAAGAAAGTTTGATTAGTAGTAAATTTAATTTCATTTTTTGATTCAGAAGCACATTTATGAGGAAAGAGGGTAGGGGAGGAAGGGAGGCATTTACAAAAAATACTGATATCAGTCACATCAGTCCTGGCCCCAGCAGAATCGTTGAGCATTATGCCTGCTGCTGCTGCTGGGAGTGGATCTTCATCCCAAAAATGGACCAGGAATATTACTATTAGTAGTTTAAAAAAACAATAATTCACTGTTAAACAATCTTTTGCAAGGGGGAGCAAGTATGACAGCAGTCACCCACTTGTACAGTGGCTCATTGATGCCATAACATCTATGCTGGTATTAGATGTGCATCCAATATCCACCAATAAAGCAGTGGGTTTTAAACAGTTGAGGTCCTGTGTCCCCACTACCAAATCCCAGCTAGATTCCACTTCATTAGAAAAGCAATTCCCAGCCTGTACAGGGACATTAAAAAACTTAAATACTGTCCTCCAAAATGTTGTTGTACCCACTATCCACTTAACCACAGATATGTGGACAAGCAGAACAGAGCAAACCAGTTTCATTAAGAGGCATACCACTGACAACCTGAAAAACTCAGGGAAATCATTGCAAAATGGCTTAACCCCCCCCCCCCCCCGCCTTGGACTCACCTCAGGATTTGTGATTTCTAACAATGCAACCAATATTGTGAGGGCATTTGTCAGAGTTCAGCCTGGGATCGGCCATCCCTTACCGTCCCGCCGGCTTCCTCTGACTTCCCGGGCAGTCGGGCGGCTGGTGCAGCGATGTGGGAGGTGCTGAGCATTCACCTAATGCTGGTGTATCGGGCGGTCTGGTGCATGGAGATCGGAGTCTCCACCATGGGTGCCGCCATGACACTTCCTGCTCTGACTTGCCTTCCTTCCCTGACAGTCTGGCTGGTCAGCTGACACTGTGGACCAATCAGCGGGCCTCCAGGGGTATACATCTGGCTCCTGTGTATCAGGTAGTTGCCTGAACAACCATTGTTGCTGCTAGTTTTACTAGTGGTCTCTCGTTCCAGGTTTCCTTCCTTTCAGTGAGCTATCCCAGTGTGTGCAGCTATATTGTCCATCTCACCAGTGCTTTACCACCTCAGCCTGTGTGCAGCTATATCATCCATCTCACCAGTGCTTTACCACCTCAGCCTGTGTGCAGCTATATCGTCCATCTCACCAGTGTGTTACCACCTCGCCTGTGTGCAGTATACCTCCATTTCACCAGTGTGTTATCACCATCGCCTGTGTGCAGTATACTATCTATTTCACCAGTGCTTTACCATCACAGCCTGAATGTAGTTAAACATATCCACCTCTCCAGTGTTATCATCTCTGGCTGGGCCCAATACCACTACCCACCTCGTTACTGGACCCCGTGGTTCCTACCTACGTTTCACAGTATTACACCGTGGTGTACTCCTTCTGACTGGCAACCCAGTAGAGTGTGTCTGCAGTGCACACTCTCTTGTACCTCAAGTACAGTATCCTGAACTAGGGGTTCCACCCCAGTGCCTCTTACTGGCACCAACCCATTGGGCCACGAGTGTTCATCTCTCCTTTTCCTGCAGGCTTTGGTCACCTAGTCATAGGACCGCAACCTGCTTACGGGATGCAGCTCAAGCCCACATCCCGATTGGAGGGGTCACTGGCGAACACCACCTCGTGGGTTAGATTCCACACCTTTGACTAGGTCTCGCCAATGACCAAGACCCGTGGATGCAGAGATCGTACATCCAGGCCCCTTGCCTCCATTTTCTCCTGCAGCCTCAGCTTTCAAAGACCCACCTCCCAGCATGACAGTTTGTTCAGGCCCAATGGAAGCTGCAGGCTCCCCAGGTACTGGGACTCTTCAGGAGCTAACGACTCGCATGGATAATCAAGAGGCGGCACAGCAACATGTGGCCCAGTACCTACAAGAATTATCCGGTCAGCTCATGGCCATCCAGAATACTCTGGCAGCTATGTCTCCTGCTCCGCCTTCTGTCGCTCCTGCGGTTTCTTCAGCATTGCCTTCAGGGGTCTTTCCACAAAAGTCCTGTTTGCACTTGGCTACTCCCGAAAGGTTCGATGGTAGTCCTCAATGGTGTTGTGGTTTCATAAACCAGTGTGAGATCCAGTTCGAATGCCTTCCCCAGAACTTCCCTACCTCCTGGTCTAAAGTGGCCTATGTAATCTCATTACTAACTGGGGCAGCTCTGGATTGGGTCTCCCCATTGTGGGAACAAGCGAATCCGGTGGTATCTAGATACGAAGATTTTGTAGCAGCTTTCAAAAGGATCTTCGATGAACCCGGGAGATCTGTCTCTACCTCTTCGGATTTGCTTTGTGTCCGTCAGGGTACCCGGTCCGTCGGGCAATATGTAGTACAATTTCAAACCCTGGTGTCTGAACTTAAGTGGAACAAGGAAGCACTTAAGGCAGCCTTCCTACATGGCTTATCTGAGAGGATGAAGGACGAATTGGCATCAAGGGACTTACCTCCCGCCTTCTTGGATATTTTATCCCTCTGTATAAAAATTGATCTTCGCCATAGAGAGCGGTGGGGAAATAGGGGGCGTGGAGATCGTTCTCGGGATCGCCCATCCTTGGGAAGTCATTCCTTTCCTTCCTCCTCTAGCAGCGAGGAGCCAATGGAAATAAATAGATCCCGGTTAGTACAGCCGAATGTAACCTGCGTTTCCAGAATGTATTATGCTGCTCTGGAGCACATATTAAGGAATTGTCCTTTACTGGCGGGAAATGCAAAACCCTAATTGATGTTGGGAGAATTCAATTGGAGGTTATTACTGACTCCTCCCATATAACTGACAGTTTATTGCCCGTGTTGCTCTCCTACCAGTCCAGGACAAGGATGATTAAAGCCCTTGTAGATTCCGGGGCTGCCGGCAATTTAATTTCCAAACCACTGGTTCAGACCCTAGGCATTCCGGTGGTTCCATTGCCAAACAGATTACTGCTCTCTGGTGTAGATGGCAAGACTGTGCTAGGGAAATCTATTTCCTCAAAAGCCCTTCCAGTGTTCCTCTACATTGGATGTCTGCACAAGGAAACAATTGAATTTTTTGTTCTCCCTGACTCAGCTTACGAGTTAGTTTTAGGCCTCCCTTGCTAAGAAAGCACAATCCTAAGTTTGAGTGGTCCAGTATGCAAATTTTATCTTGGGTCCAAGTTGTTTCCATGGATGACTCACCCAAGTACTCCCTGTCTGCACTAACGCTGTTCTATCCAGTGGAAACGTAAACTTCTCCTCGTCTGACAAGCCAAAGAGTTCCTCTGTTTCCGGTCTACCAGCAGCTTATCAAGACTTAGCTGATGTATTCTGCGAACAGGCTGCGGATAAACTCCCACCTCATCATTCCTGGGACTGTGGTATTGAGCTCCTGCCAGGGAAGAACCCTCCTCGGGGTCGATCCTATCCATTGTCAGTTCCTGAAACAGCCACCATGGCAGCATATATAAAAGAAAATTTAGCTAAGGGATTTATCCGGCCCTCTACCTCCCCAGCAGGGGCAGGTTTTTTCTTTGTTAGCAAGAAGGGCGGTGGGCTTCGGCCCTGTGTTGACTACCGTGGTCTCAACCAGATTACGGTAAAAAATCGATACCCTCTGCCGTTGATTCCAGAGCTTTTTGATAAGATTCGTGGGGCTAATTTGTTCACCAAACTAGATCTATTGGGGGCATATAACTTAATACGTATTAAAGCTGGAGATGAGTGGAAGACCGCTTTTAATGCCAGAGACGGCCACTTCAAATATCTTGTAATGCCCTACGGACTCTGCAACGCCCCAGTGATATTCCAGGGTTATGTGAACGAAATCTTCCGGGATGTCCTCTACAGTTTTGTCATCGTCTACTTGGATGATATTCTAATTTTTTCTAAGAATCTGCAAGATCATCACCAGCAAGTTCATGAAGTCTTGTCACGCCTTCGGAAACATCATCTTTATGGAAAAATATCCAAGTGCCTTTTCGAGCAAACCTCGGTACCCTTCCTGGGACATATAATTTCTGGGAAGACCCTCCGGATGGATCCGGAAAAGTTGAAAGCAATTTCAGACTGGCCGCTACCCAGATCCTTGAAAGCTACTCAACGCTTCTTAGGATTTTCAAACTATTACAGACAATTTATACCAAATTTCTCCACACTGGTGTCACCTATTACTAGTCTCACAAAGAAGGGTGCCAACCCCATCTGTTGGCCTGATACTGCCATACAAGCCTTCCAAAAATTAAAAGAAGCCTTCTCCTCTGCACCTATCCTGTGCCAACCCCAATTGGACAAAGCGTTCACAGTTGAGGTAGATGCCTCTTCGGTAGGGGCAGTTCTGTCTCAAATCTCAAGTGATGGAAAGAACCACCCCTGTGGGTATTTCTCTCGTAAATTTTCCACTGCCGAAAAAACTATGGAATTGGTGATCAAGAGCTACTAGCTATGCGGTTAGCTTTAATGGAATGGCGGCATTTGTTGGAAGGAGCCAACTTTCCAGTTACCGTTATCACGGATCATAAAAAATTAATCTACCACCAAACAGCTCACCATTTAAATGCTAGACAGGCCCGTTGGTCCTTGTTCTTTTCAAGATTCAATTTAAAATTTCAATTTCATATTGGCAGTTTAAACAAAAAGGCTGATGCCCTCTCATGGTCTTTTTTGTTCAACACTCAAGAAGAGGATCATCAACATTCCCGACCAATTCTAGATCCTATGGTCTTCACCTCTACTCAAATTTTGACTCCTCCTCCAGGGAAAATTTTTGTGACCCCGGAACTACAGAAAAAATTGCTAACTTGGGCTCATAGCTATCTGTTCGCCAGTCATTCAGGAATCCTCAAAACTTACAAATACCTTCAGCGTTCCTATTGGTGGCCCACAATGAAAAGGGAAATTCGAGAATTTATTCTATCATGTGTGAAATGCTCTCAGCATAAGACTCCCTGTAAGAAGGCAGCAGGTCTCCTGTGACCCCTATCCATTCCTGATACTCCTCAGACCCATATATCCATGGACGTCATCTCTGAACTCCCATGCTCCAAAGGATACAATACCATATGGGTAATGGTGGATCGCTTTTCAAAGATGGCACACTTTATTCCGTTGATGGGTCTCCCACTTGCTGTTCAATTGGCAAAAGTTTTTGTTTAGGAAGTCCATACAACCTGAATATCTCCTTAAGAGATCATTTCCGATGGCGGAGTCCAATTCGTAGCTAAATTTTGGAGAGCTTTATGTAGCACTTGCGGAACCAAGTTAAAATTTTCATCAGCCTATCATCCACGAACTAATGGGCAAACCAAAAGAGTTAACAAAGAACTGGAGACCTTCATAAGACTCTTCGTTTCTTCCTCACAAGATAACTGGCTGGATCTACTACCTTGGGCAGAATTTTTGCACAACTTCAAATACCACACTTCCTCCAAAGCCACTCCTTTTTTTACAGTGTTCGGAAGACATCCTCAAGTCCCAGATTTTCAAAATTTACCTGAAGTAGAGGTTCCTGCAGTTTCTAACTTGGTGGAGTCTTTTGCAATCATTTGGAAGAGGGTTCATTCTTCTCTGAAACAGTCATCTAAGAACTACAAAAAATTTGTGGATAGACGACGTGTCGCTGTTCCACTGCTGTGACTTGGAGATAAAGTCTTGGTGTCTTCCAGGAACATTCGATTAAAAATACCCAGTATGAAGCTAGCCCCACACTTCATTGGTCCTTACCGTGTTCACAAGGTCATCAACCCAGTTGTGTATAAATTGGAACTCCCTCCTCAACTAAGAATATCCAATACATTTCATATTTCTCTGCTGTGTCCTCTGGTGTTGAATTGTTTTCAGACTTCTGCTCCCAAGTTACCTCAAGTGCAAACCTCTCAAGGTACAGAGTTCGAGGTGGGGAAGATTCTGGACTCTAGGTTTACCAAGTCTAACAACCTCCAATATCTCATTGATTGGAAGGGGTATGGTCCTGAGGAAAGGGCATGGATCAGAGCCACAGACATTCACGTGCCTCAAATGGTTCAAGCCTTCCATATTAACTTTCCTGGTAGGCCTGGTGGATGTCCGGTGTCCACTCTGAAAGGGGGGGTACTGTCAGAGTTCAGCCAGGGATCGGCCATCCCTTACCGTCCCGCCGACTTCCTCTGACTTCCCGGGCAGTCAGGTGGCTGGTGCGGCAATGTGGGAGGTGCTGAGCATTCTCCCTGATGCTGGTGTATTGGGCAGTCTGGTGCGCGGAGATTGGAGTCTCCATCATGGGTGCCGCCATGACACTTCCTCCTCTGACTTGCCTTCCATCCCTGACAGTCTGGCTGGTCAGCTGATGCTGTGGACCAATCAGCAGGCTTCCAGGGGTATACATCCAGCTCCTGTGTATCAGGTAGTTGCCTAAACAACCATTTTTGCTGCTAGTGTTACTAGTGGTCTCTCGTTCCAGGTTCCCTTGCTTTCAGTGAGCTATCCCAGTGTGTGCAGCTACTGATGTGCCCAGCTATAACGTGGCATCACAGCATTATCTCTCACGCCACGCATGGCGTGCCACACACCACGCCATGAGTCGCACCACAAAGAAAGTTTAGTAATGAAAAAAGTCATTACGTGTAATACAACATTTTGCCCACAAGATGTCACTTTTCCTAAACTACATAGCGCATGCGTCTGATTTCATTACGTGTAATACAACATTTTGCCCACCAGGTGTCACTTTTCCTAAACTACATAGCGGATGCGTGTGATTTCATTACGTGTAATACAAGATTTTGCCCACCAGGTGTCACTTTTCCTAAACTACATAGCGCATGCGTGTGATTTCCAATGTACCATACGGTATGTTCTGTATCACCGCCCGATGATTGTTTGACAGAGGCGGTGATTCGGTACACTATACAGTATTACAGCGTTTTCCACATGGAATCAGGAATGTACGGTATAATAAAGCGGTAGAAGAATGTCTAATCCAGTTTGAAATCATTAAGCTCTGTATTACCCACTGACTGTGCGGTTGAAATCATACTGTGTTTGCGCAAATGTAAATACTGTCGGCACTGTCCCAGACTTAGACATTACACTTTACAAACTACAGAACTCTAGTAATGGGTGAAGCGTGTGGCCTAGCGGTCTAATGCCTAGACTCACTGCTTCTCCCCTCTTCTTGTTCTGTGGGTTCGAGACCTTGAAAATACAGTATGTTTTTTTAATTTATTTTTAAAATCTTCACTTAAAATATTCAGTATTCAATACAGTACATGTGGAGCGCATGCCTGCCCAGTGCTTCGGGAGTCAAACAGCGAAAATAGGATTGTTATTATTGTACATACAGTACTGTACCTTAGAACGCAAACTTGCATCAATGCCGGCGCTGACATAAACGTGGACATTATAGTGATTTATTATGACCATCAAGTGGCAATGGGCCCTGTTAAAGAGACTGGTTTCTGTATAGCAAACTGACTGCGCGTTTAAACCGCAAAATTGCATCAATGTCTGCGCATGCCCAGTGGTTGGGTTTCAATCACAATGGAATGTGTGCCGCATGTCCAGTGGAGCCAAGCCATACATTAAGTAGCGCTATGCCATGGCGCATGCCCAGTTGTCTGTATTGCTACAGTACTGTTGAATTTTCACACTTGTGCCATTCTGCTTATTATATACTGACTGTGATGCAGAGCGTAAACTTGCGTCAATGACAATGCTGTCCTAGACTTGGAAACTTTAGTAATTTCATGTGTTCAGTAACTGATAGTTGACTCTGTATAAGAGAGAGGTCCCTATAATACAATCTGACTCCGCATTTAAACCGCAAAATTGCGTCAATGTCTGCACAGTTTGCATTGTGGTGACATAGCCAGTTCTGATGGGTTATGGTACAAATAGGATCTCTGGCGCGTGCCCAGTGGTGGGGTTGCATGCATTGCCAGTGGTGCTGCGCCATAGCCATACCCTTGTAGCACTATGGCTATGTACGCCATGGCGTACAGTATGGAAGATCATACTGTACAGTAGCGGGTCATGATTCACACACAGTGAAAGTGTGTTAATATTATTATTACACTGACTGTGTAATAATAATATTAAAAATAAAAAGTGTAACCTTGACTGTCTAATAATAATGAAAAAAAAGTTTGTTTCCAGGTTTTGAACCCGGAACCGGGTTGTACAGACGTCTGCAATGTCGAAGTTCGATTTCTTACCTCTACGCTACAGACGCCTGAGTACTTCATCGTATGGTACTGTAGATGTCACATAAAGTACTGTAGAGGACTAGGAGAGACTTGTGGGCAAGGGCTTAGGTGATCCATCTTGCTTACACTTCTCTCCTTATGTTCGAGACCTTGATAATTTAATTTATTTTTTTAATGTTCACTATAGTACTATAGTCCAGTCTTGTTATCCAACCCTTACAAAAATCAATATATTGTACTGTAGATGTGCCCAGCTACAGTACTGTAGTTTGTTGCTCCATACGGTATGCCATACAGTATACCGCATTGCTAGTTGCGCGCTACACTGTGGCGTATTGAGTCTCATAGCACTGCGCATGCCCAGTTGTCTGTATTATACTGTACTTACAACTGTAGTTGTAAGTACAATACGGTAGACATTGTAGTGATTCCCTGACTCTAGGAACTACAGTACAGTAGATGCAGTAGTCTAGGGGGCTTATGCCTAGCCCTACTGCATCTACCATTTTCTTGTCCCACTGGTTCGAGACCTTTAAAGTATATACTGTATACAGTAATTTTATTTTGTTTTAAATCTTCACTAATACATTATCCAGAAATTCTGGTATTTCTATGCCGCAGTACTTTATGACTGTGTAATATTAACTTTCAAGTTTCGAACCCGCAAAAGGTTTGTACAGGCAGCGTAATGTATTGGTTTGATTATTTACCATTACACTACAGCCGCCTGCAATACCAAGGTTGCACCTGGCTTGAGTGTTTCCTACAATACCGTACGTCATCGTATCTCAGGCGCATGCCCAGATCTACAGTATACCCATGTAGTGCTTTTTTTTTTTTTTTTAAGTCTTCGCTACTTTTGTTCAGTATTGTTATCCAACCCTTACTAAACTCAGTACATTTTATATATTAGGGGGTAAATGTACTAAGATGGGAGTGCTATTAAGAAGTGATGTTGCCCATAGCAACCAATCAGATTCCAGGTATTACTGTACTGTATCTTCTAGAAGGTGCTACTGTAGATAAATGAGAAGTAGAATCTGATTGGTTGCTATGGGCAACATACAGTACAGTAACTTCTTAAATAGAACTCCCATCTTAGTAAATTTACCCCTACAAGTTTCACTTTTTCCCCCCAATTTTTTTTCTTCCGCCCCCAAAATGAAAGTGAATTTTTAGTGTGTTCTGACTTTTTTTTGAAAAAAAAGTTACGCAGTTTACAGTACCTTAAGGGTACTGTCTTAAGGCTGCACGTTGAAGGCTTCCCGCAACGTTGCACCCCAATTCACCAATTTTTTCCGCCTGCTATTCATACAGTAGGCAAAACTTTTTCACATACTGTCTTACTGTACATTGCATTGACTTCCCACCTACGGTAGGTGGAAAAGCTTTCAAATTGAATACAGCAATAATTTTACGCCTGGCGAAATGGCATAATCTGCAAAACTTTTTTTAGCCAATCACGTGTTTTTGCTCCAATGGGTGAAAAAGTGCCAACCAATGTGCTCCCAACTGTCATCTCACAGGCTGTGTTTGAAAAATGACAGTTGGGAGCTGATTGACTGACACCTTATCACTTTTTTTATCACTTCTCACTCTGTCTCCTAACACTGCTTAGTACAGTAAATACACCCCTTGGAGTGAAAAGACAAGACCGGCTAAAAAAAGTAAATAGACCACCCCTAAATTGAAAACGGCCCTCAGTGTATACAGTACTGTATGTCTACTGTACTGTATTCTACTGTAAGTGCCGGGCAGCTGTGAAATCACTGTGATGGGCGGGCAACAGGGATACTGTACAGTATATGAGTGTGGGCGGCAACCCCCATTGGCCGGCGCACCCCTGGTGAGTGATATCCTGTTCAATAGTACAATACACCCCTGCATCTTTGTGTTATTGACTTTTTGTACCTTTTTAATGACAGATGCACGTGTTGGGTCTCAGGTGCACTTAAAGACTGAATTACATACAGTACAAACACCAATTGTATAAATTAATGACAATTTCTATGTAACCTACAGTAACATGCTCTACAGAGGGGGGGGAACTTCTTTAGCTTTCCACCCCCGTAGTCCTCTACTGTCCCCCGCTTCTTTTTTCTGCTGCTGGCATGTCCTGGAATTCCAAGCTGGACAATGACATGACTACTGTACAGTACCTACAGTAGGAGGAAGGAGATGACATGAGAAAAATCCTTCCTCAATGCCGACCCATACGCCCTACTGGACCGAGGACTACAGTACACAAAAAGATTAGGCTTTTAAGTTAAAATCATCACTGGCACTTTTGGCCTCAGATCCAGAGTTTCACCTATACCAGGTGCAGACTCTACCTTGCATCGGAGTGCAAGGTACACTGTACGCCCTGAAGAAAGGAGAAAAGGCAGAGACAAACAGACAGTAAAAGACAGACACACAGGTTCTCACCGGAGGTGCTCTTGTTCTTCATCCTGCTTCATCCCACACACCCTGTACTGTAGGAGAGAGAAACCGCTGTGCAGGGTCCTTCCCTGCTCTAACAGTGTCACACTAATCCACTTCTCCACATTAATATATGCCCTAACTAACCAGACTAACAAATTTATTAATAACTAATTTGTATTATAATTAAGCCTGGTGGTGAAATACTGTAAGCAGTGCCCCTAGGCCCACAGCCCATAATATAACGATAAAAAAAAAAATACATGAAACAAGACAGTATTTGGGTGCCCCAGATGGAGGTGAACACCAGCTGTCATTTTGAGGTCGAAAGTGAAAATAACTCCAAACCCCCCCCCCACTGTAGCAGCAGGTGGCACTGGGTTTCCCAAAGAACAAACTGGCAGGGAGCTAGAAGTATCAGAAGATTCATCTGAATGCGATAACAGAGCACTAACATTATCAAAAATGCTTCTCTCACCTTATCCTGATGTCGAAGGGACCGCCGCTCCAACCATACAGTAGATGTACAGTAGAAGCCTGTCTCTCAATGCACGGTGCACCCACTACTGTACAGTACTGTATGTCTACAACTATGGATGTGGATGTTGAAGCAGCCACTACTACTGTACTGTATATGAACCAAAGGAACCTGAAAACTTGAAACATCTGCATTACAAACGGCAACATCAAGCGCAGTAGCAGAAACTGGCAGCTGCAGCACAATCTGTGACGATGCCAATGTATGCCTTGGAACATGGGGCAATGTACAGTAAAAGTAGGTGTAAGGAAAAGAGGAAAAGTATGAAGTACAGTACATAAGGTACAGTAAGGGAAAGGTATTGTAAATAAAGAGCTTATAAAATAAATTAGGAGAATACTGTATACTGTATAATGTAGGGACAGAAAGCACAACCACAATACTGTACATACAGTATGGACACAGTGTACAGTACTTAGCAGTCCAGATTACAAACTGAAAAGAGGAAGTTAAACCCCTCCTCCACATTACTAAATATATACAGTACAGTATAAGCTACATAGCAGTTGCTTGACCGTTTCTTTCGATGACAACTGGTAAGACTCTATGGAGATGATCAATATAATTGTTACACTGCTCACGTGTCAATACTGTTCTCCAAAACTTCATTATCCCATCCAAAAGTTCCTGTTTAGTTGTTGGTTTCACATCAGACCTGATGAACCTCTTCAACTGGGCCCAAACCATTTCAATGGGATTCATGTCCGGTGACCTACAGGAAAGTAAAAAAAAAATCAAATATTCAGTCACAGTACTGTACTTTAGTAAAAAGTGTACTAGAATAATTACTGCTCGGTACTGTACATACTTTTTGGTACAATAAACAGTTAATACAGTACTATAGGACAATACTCACTCTGGTGGTGTGCGTTCCCAATTTATCCCTCTCTCTTCCATGAATTTTGCTGAAGCCGAATGTTTGGGATCATTATCCTGGAATAATCGGTCCTGATGGAAAGCATTTTCTCACAAATGGCACCATACAGCAATCTACTATTTTTTCTTGGAAGAAGGTCTTATCCATGATGCCTAAAGAGATGAGAAATTGTCAGTAACAAGCGTACACTGTACAGGACTGTAAATAATTTTTACAACAAACATTACTGTACTGCACCTTCAAAAATATAGATCGGTCCTGCACCCCAACGAGATATACCTCCCCATACATGGACCTTTAACGGATGCTTCGGACATGGTTTAAGTGAGAGATGTGCACGGTGTCGGAAGGACAGTCTTGAGAACCTCTCGAGAGAAACTGAAGTTTCATCTGTGAAAATTACGTCATTAAAATTCTCTCCACTCTCTATCCACCGTCGTGCTTGTTCAACTCTCTTTACTTTATTAACATCCCTTATCATGGGATTTATCCAGTGGAATAAAAACAAGTTTTAGTTTACTGTCATGTAAAATCAGTGCATTATTAATATACAGTATATATATATTTTATGTACAGTACCTTGTAGGGCCAAAAGTTCATCCCAGTTCCTTATGCATCCGTTTTATGCTGGAACAGGAGATGTCCAGGTCACATTCTGCTTTTAGAATATGTTGGATTTGTAAAGCTGTACACTCATCATCCTCACAAGTCAATTTGTGCACAATCTTTTTGACGCTCCTACAGTAGAACCCTTGCAGAGCATAAAGCAATTATTGGACAGTTAGTGTTGAAATTGGAACACAATACAGTAGCAATCTAGCAACATACAGTATACTGTAATAAAAAAAAGGTTGATGTAAAGTACCTACCATGTGCATTTAGAAGGAAATCTATATCTGGTCCGCGTTCTCTCAAAAGCATGATAGCGCACAGTCTGTAAACTAACAAGAACACCACACTCTTTCAGCCAGGCATGGATCTGTCATGTTGTTTTGTGTTCTTTTTTCATGCTTGCAATTATCTTGCTGATGGCTTTGCTGATTTTTGCCATGTTTGACAACAAAATCTGTGTAAAGAACAAGAGAAATACGGTACAGTACTGTTGCTGAGTATACAGACTGAGTACAGTATACAGTACATAATTTAGTGTTCAGTATCTTAAACACAGGGGGGTATTACATTCTTACTGTACATCAGCCGTAACATGTGTACACCGGTATATACTGTACTGTACAGTATAACCAGCTAGTAAATTTCATTTTGCAGGCTGTGTTTAATAAATGATAGTTTTGAGCTAATAAGTGATATATATTTCCCAATTTAATCCCACATCAAGCTTTCATACAGTATGCCCCTTAATACGCAAATATGCATCTACCGTATGAAGGAGACAAACAGGACAATAAACACAGCAATATTGTGACTGAAATTAAGATGGCCGCGGAGCAAAACAAGATGGCAGCGGGTACAGGACGGTCACTCACGGAAGACTATGAGGGGCAGTGGGAGGCTAGGAATGATCGGTGTGTGTGTATGATAGTTACTCGATTCACAAATAAGCCTCTATGGGGATGGGTGAAGGACGGGGCATACCGAGGCAGCGGGACGATAAACACAGCAATATTGCGACTGAAACTAAAATGGCCACCGAGCAAAACAAGATGGCGGCGGGGACAGGACGGTCACTCACGGGAGACTATGAGGGGCAACGGGAGGCTAGGAACGATCGGTGTGTGTGTGTGATAGTTACTCGATTCACAAATAAGCCTCTACAGGGATGGGTGAAGGACGGGGCATACCGAGGCAGCGGGACGATAAACACAGCAATATTGCGACTGAAACTAAAATGGCCACTGAGCAAAACAAGATGGCAGTGGGGACAGGACGGTCACTCACGGGAGACTATGAGGGGCAATGGGAGGTTAGGAATGATCGGTGAGTGTGTGCGTGATAGTTATTCAATTCACAAATAAGCCTCTATGGGGATGGGTGAAGGATGGGGCATACTGAGGCAGCGGGATGATAAACAGCAATATTGCGACTGAAACAAAGATGGCCGCCGAGCAAAACAAGATGGCGGTGGGGACAGGACGGTCACTCACGGGAGACTATGAGGGGCAACGGGAGGCTAGGAATGATCGGTGTGTGTGTGTAATAGTTACTCGATTCACAAATAAGCCTCTACGGGGATGGGTGAAGGACGGGGCATACCGAGGCAGCGGGACGTTAAACACAGCAATATTGCAACTGAAACTAAAATGGCCGAAGGGGGAGAGGGCGAGAGAGAAAGACAGAGGGAGAGAGAGAAAGAGAGAGAGAGAGAAAAAAGAGAAAAACAGGGAAAGAGCAAAAAAGAGAGAGACAGAGGAAAATTAAAGAGAGAGAAAGATAAAGAGAAAGAAAGAGGGAGGGAGAGGGCAAGAGAGAAAGACAGAGGGAGAGAGAAAGAGAAAAAGAGAGAGGGGGAGAGGGAGGGAGAGAAAGAAAGAGGGAGAGAGAAAAAGAGAGAGAGGGGGATAGGGCGAGAGAGAAAGACAGAGGTAGAGAGAAAGAGAGAGAAAAAGAGAGAGAGAGGGGGGTGAGGGAGGGAGAGAAAGACAGAGGGAGAGAGAAAGAGAGAGAGAGAGTTGGAGAGGGCAAGAGAGAAAGACAGAGGGAGAGAGAGAAAGAGAGAGAGAGAGAAAAACAGGGAAAGAGAGCGAAAAAGAGAGAGACAGAGGAAAATTAAAGAGAGAGAAAGATAAAGAGAAAGAAAGAGGGAGAGAGAGGGGGAGAGGGCGAGAGAGAAAGACAGAGGGAGAGAGAAAGAGAGAGAGAGGGAGGGAGAGAAAGAAAGAGGGAGAGAGAAAGAAAGAGAGAGAGGGGGATAGGCGAGAGAGAAAGACAGAGGTAGAGAGAAAGAGAGAGAGAGAGGGGGTAAGGAGGGAGAGAAAGAAAGAGGGAGAGAGAGAGAAAGAAAGAGAGAGAGAAAGAGAGAGAGAGAGATAAAGAGAGAAAGAGAGAGAAAAACAGAGGGAGGGAGAGAGAGAGAGAGAGAGAGAGAGAGATACAGTACTGTAGAATAAAATGTTGTGTAGTGTACTTACGCGGCCAGATGAGGCCACTGGGCCAGGGAATGTACCCTTGACTTGGTGACACTGTTGAAAAAAAATAATGTTACTATTACACTAGTACAGAAAAGAGAGACACTGAGAAAGAGAGAGAGGGATAAAGAGAGAGAGAGAGAGAGAGAGAAAGAGATACCGTAGGTAGAGAGAGACTGACAAGGGAAGAAAAGGAGAGATATACAGTGCTGTAGAAAACAATGTGGTGTACTGTACTTACATGGCATGGGGCTTCCTGCACCCTCCTCATCAATGACGAATCTGTCTGTGTGTACAGTATAAGAAAAAAAATATTATACAAAAAATCAAAAAGGCAGTAGCATGACACTATTGTGTCCATAGTGTAAATGTTGTAATCATTACCACTGTCATTTGAGGAGGAGGCTGCAGAAGGTGGTGGTGGTGGTGGTAGTGGGGGTAGGACTGTGGAAAAAGAACACTGTACTGTCAGTTTCCCTCAAAACCATTTTGAAACAAATAAACTGTACAAATCTTGACCAGAGTCTCCATAACACCAAAAACAGTGTACAGTAGTTTGTAGTGTACTTACTCCGAAAATTCAGCCCACTGGGCCCGGCTGCTGGCGGTGATGGGGGTGGTGGCAGTGGTGGCGGCGGGTAGTGGCGCTGCCGGGGCAGGGGGTGCTGCTTGCCCTGTGGGGAAAAATACATGTCGTCATTAAGGAGCATTTGAAAACAAGAGTTCAGACCTCTATTCCAAATTGGAGAGGGATTACGGTACAGTACTGTAGATGACCTTAGGGAATTAGCTATTGATTAAAATACAAACCAATACAGTATACTGTAGTACAAAAACTACTGTAGTCTTTGAAGCTGGCATTGGGCCCAAAATAAAACAGTATGGTACTGTACTGTACTGTATATAAAAAAATATACAGTCCAGTAAAGTACTGTATGACCAAGTGGTGCAACGTCACGCATAGGCTATGTGGGTGGCACTGTCGGCACCCCATGAGCTGTACAAGATGGCACATGCGCATGACACTGGAGCCCGAACCCAGCGGAGGACCTCGCTGAGGACTTCGCGACACCTCGCCGGAGGGGTAAGTACGGTATTAATAAATACAGTACCAGTGGAATTTCCGTTTGTATCACAGTGATACTAGATGAAAATTCCCCCTGGTATTTGCCTTCATTTGTAAATAGGGCACAGAGTGAGAAGTGATAAGATACCAGCCAATCAGCTCCCAAATTTCATTTTTCAAACACAGCCTGTGAGATGACAATTGGGAGCTGATTGGATACCCCTGAATCTGTCCATGACGTACAGTAATAATGTCAGACTTAAAGGGGGCAGGCCCAGCACAGAAAAATAGTGTGTACAGTACTGTAGGTTAACATAGATTTGGTCGACAGACATTAGAATGGTGGATCAATCAACTTGCCTTTTGTTACTGTAGGTTTATTAATCAAACAAGCCATGTCGACCAATAGTGTGTAACCCTTTAGTCCATGTACAGTACTGCAGATTTAATCAGCCTGTCAATCAAATGTCTGCCAGTCATGTCAATATGTGGTAACAACTGTCAGTCATCGTCAGATACTGGAGTATCCAACACCCTACAGTGCAGTGTACAGTAATGTAGAGTATGTCAGAGTCGTGCATTTTACTGTATTGTACAGTATACTGTAATTCATGTGATTATACAGCAATGCTGTACTTACTTCAAATTATTCGCCTCCGAATTCGCTCAAGACGAGGCCTGTCCCTCCTAAGCAAATCCGACCACCTGCGCTGCAGTGAGCGAACTCTGCGCCGAACGCCATATATGTGATATATTTCTGTGCTCGCGCTTCTGTAGGCGAGCTCTTTGTATTGGTTTGTGGCGAACGCTTGGTCCCGCCACTTCACCAAGACAAAGAGATCGCCGGATGAGTAGCGTCTTGCCCTCATAGAAGCCATTTTCACTAGCCAGTGACGCACGTCGTACATCGCACGACGCACGACGCACGTCGACACTAATTCACTCGTTACGGCAGGCGTCTGTGGTGCGCTGTAATGTAGTCATAACCGTAGTGGCAAAGTAGTGTGGGCATCACGGAATTGAAAAGTTTCTAAAGTCATGAAATCACAATCACTACATTGTCACAAGTTTGTGGTGTAATGCTATACACAGCACCGTCAGTCCTGTCTCTCATTCTAGACAGTAGATTCACTAGCAGTTTCTGCAGTTATGAAATCACTATTCTGTGGTGCTAAATTCAACGGCACCATCAGTTTTTAATATTCAGTACAGGCACATTCATTGAAATACAGAGTCCTCTCTTGGCACTACAGATCCCATTGTAAACCCTCCACTGGGCATGCGCATGAAATCCCATTGCAACCCCTCGAAGCAGACAGCCACCACAGCGCAGACATTGACAAAAGTTTTGCACTATTTAAACACACAATCAGTTTGTAATGTCTTACTTTTAAGCAGCCTTTTAAACAACAACACTACAGTATTACAGTACAGTACAACACTACTAAAGTAGTTTCACTATAGTGTCAAGAGCAGACAGTGACAATAAAAAAAAATATACGGTGCATCTCATTAATCTACAGTATCGGTTATACCGTGACAACAACTCGGGCAACTTCTCTACTATTCAGTTACTGCACCGTACCGTATGTACAATACAGCATGTGCAGTGATTTGCATCCTGTTATAAGATCTTACTGTACGGTACAGTACTATACACAGTATATGTATATTATGTGACATTAAAAATACAGTATGGGTTGTGCGTACATGCAAATGCTGTGAATGTGATATCCATCCAATTTACTGTAAGTTTAACAGTATGGCATTCAGTACAAGGTATTCAGTACAAATTACAACAGTGGAGCACTTGCCACCCAGCGGTTAAGCACTGTATTACATGCAATTACAAAAGTGGAGCACTTGCCACCCAGCGGTTAAGCACTGTATTACATGCCGTAGCATATCCTTCGTTGAAGAATACCACGGTATGCCACAAGTCCATGGCGTGACTCAGAGGCCTGCGCACCACGCCACAAGTCCATGGCGTGACTCACGCCATGCCATGAGCAACAAAATAGCTGGGCAGATCTGTATATTGTCCATCTCACCAGTGCTTTACCACCTCAGCCTGTGTGCAGCTATATCATCCATCTTACCAGTTCTTTACCACCTCAGCCTGTGTGCAGCTATATCATCCACCTCACCAGTGCTTTACCACCTCAGCCTGTGTGCAGCTATATCATCCATCTCACCAATGCTTTACAACCTCAGCCTGTGAGCAGCTATATCGTCCATCTTACCAGTGCTTTACCACCTCAGCCTGTGTGCAGCTATATCGTCCATCTCACCAGTGCATTACTACCGCGCCTGTGTGCAGTATACCTCCATTTCACCAGTGTGTTATCACCATCGCCTGTGTGCAGCATACTATTTATTTCACGAGTGCTTTACCATCACAGCCTGAATGTAGTTAAACGTAACCACCTCTCCAGAGTTATCATCTCTGGCTGGGCCCAATACCACTACCCACCTCGTTACTGGACCCCATGGTTCCTACCTACGTTTCACAGTATTACACCGTGGTGTACCCCTGCTGACCGGCAACCCAGTAGAGTGTGTCCGCAGTGCACACTCTCTTGTACCGCAAGTACAGTATCCCGAACTAGGGGTTCCACCCCAGTCCCTACGTGCCTCTTACTGGCACCAACCCATTGGGCCATGAGTGGCCATCTCTCCTTTTCCCATGGGCTTTGGTCACCTAGTCAAAGGACTGCAACCTGCTTACGGGGTGCAGCTCAAGCCCACATCCCGATTGGAGGGGTCACTGGCGAACACCACCTCGTGGGTTAGATTCCGCACCTTTGACTAGGTCTCGCCAATGAGCAAGACCCGTGGATGTGGAGATCGTACATCCAGGCCCCTCACCTCTGTTTTCTCCCGCAGCCTCAGGCCTCAGCTTTCAAAGACCCACCTCCCAGCATGACAGCATTACAGCTCAGTGAATCCCAACACGTCCTATGTTTTTCTCACACAATCAACTTGGTGGTGCAAATTTTTTTTCAAAATGACAGGGCCATGCAGCAGATGCTCTATGTGGCCCAAAAATATTCTGGACATTTTCACCATTCAGCAGGAGCATGTAGAAGATTGCAGCACCTGCAAGAAATGTTGAATTTTCCTTGCCACCAGCTGAAGCAAGAGATAGTTACAAGATGGAACTCCACCCTTTATATACTTCAGCGGATGGAGGAACAGCAAAAAGCCATCCAAAGCTACACAGCAAACTATAACATAGGCAGAGGAAGGTGATCGTGTCTAAAAGAATTGCCTACAATTAAATTAATAAGACCTCTACCGTGACTCCATCTAAGATGGTCACCTTTCAAAGAATAGTTGAGGACTATTTTTAATGATAGAATCCAAATAGGCATGTCAGACAGTCTGTTTGACTACTAGCAGGAAAACCAGGCAATTTGGAGGCCCTTGCACAAACTGGTTTTTCTTTACTTGAGCTACGCACACTCCAGTGTGTACTCAGAAAGAGTTTTAAGTACAGCCGGGAACCTTGTCAGTGATTGGCGTAGGAGGTTACTTCCTCAAAATGTGGAAAAGATGATGTTCATCAAAATGAACTACAAATTCCATGAGGAAGACCTTTACCGCCAGTTATGTCCAAAAATAACAAAGGCACCTGTAATGGTGGATTCCGGCAGGGACAAATTAATATTGTGTGAAAAAAGATGAAGTAGACACTGGTGAGGGTGAGGAATTGGATGATGATGGCGACAACATCATTGCCAGCATTGTCAGTTGCCCATTGTCTTCTGGGGGCCCAAACAAACCAATCACTTCATAATTGAGGATCTTGTTGATGAATGTGTTGGTGGTGAAGATAGTAGGTGCTTGGATCTAGCAGAGAGAAGGGAGCTGGACTGCTTGTTGTTACTTTTTAGCCAAAGTATCAGAATTTTACAAAAACTTTTTGGATGGATGCGCTGCAGATGATGTAACAGGGAGAAGGTTCCTAGATGTTTAAGGTCCCTACCTCTGCTTACTCTGGCTTTACCAAGGGTACAGATGACTTGACAATTGTTGCTCAGATTTAAGTAGAAATCATTCCACACATAAGATGTGGATTTTATTTGTCTTATGCCCAGACATGACAATGGGCTTTTCCTTGTCATGGGCAACAACTGTTTATTCCACTGGTGCCTAATTTACACAAACAGCATCTTCATCAACAACATCATCATCATCAACATCATCATCCTTATTAGCGTCAGCAACACAAATATCCTACTCATCCTGGTGCACTTCCACAGAAGCTTAATCGATTTCTATGCCAGCATGTTCACTTGTGCTTACATCATCATAAGAGGCAGAGCCACCAGTCATAAATAAAGGCCAAGGCCTTAACCTTTCCTTGCCACTTTGTGTGGTGAAAGGTATATTGCCAATTTTATGTCTTTCTGCAGCTAACTTTCCTGTTGATGTTTTTTACTTTACCAATGTTAAAATATTGCTTCTTTGATTTAGATGCCCTGACTTAAGCCCTGTATGCCCTTGGGCATCATCTTTAGTAGATGACATAGACGGACTAGTATTGTCATGACTGTAGGCCCTGGCAGCAGCTCCAGCACTAGTATGTTTTTCCTGCTCTCCTTTCACCTGATCATTCTCCATATCATCAACAAACATGAACGAATTGGAGTACAGCACACATGTAAATTTTGACCAATTTTAAATATTACACTGCGGTATCAATGACCTACAGTGCCACAATATTTTTTATGAATTAAACACTGTGTTACCACTTACAGTGTCACAATATTTTTTATGAATAAAACACTGCACTACCACTTACAGTGTCACAATATTTTTTCTGAATACATTTAGCTACCACCTACAGTGTCACAATACATGTTGAATATTAAACTGCGTTTCCACTTAGTGGCACAATATTTTTTTTAATAAAACACTATGCTACAATTTACAGTGTCACAATATTTTTTATGAATACACTGCGCTAGCACTTACAGTGTCACAATACATGTTGAATATTACACTGCGTTTCCACTTACAATGTCACAATATTTTTTATGAATAAAACACTGTGCTATCACTTAGTGTCACATTATTTTTTATGACTTAAACACTGCTCTACCGTTTACAGTGTCACAATATTTTGTAAGAATAAAACACTGTGCTACCACTTGCAGTGTCACAATATTTTTTATGAATACACTGCGCTACCACTTACAGTGTCACAATACGTGTTGAATATTGCACTGTGTTTCCACTTACAATGTCACAATACATGTATACTACACTGCGGTTACATTTACAGTGTCACAATAAGTGTATGAATATTACACTGCACTACGACTTATAGTGTCACAATATGTGTATGAATATTCACTGTGGTCTGACTGGTAGCGACACAGTAAAACAAAATGAATATAGTACACTGGGGTACAGCACAAAACAGCTTTTATTAGCTTCCTTTTTACACTGGGCACCCTTGGATGGACAGAGCACCCCTGGATGGACACAGCAGCCCCTGCCCCTGGATGGACACAGCAACCCCTAGATATACTCAGCAGCCCCTACCCTGGATGGACACAGCAGCCCCTGGATGTAAACAAGAGCCACTGCCCCCGGATGGACACAGCAACCCCTGTCCTGTATGGATACAGCAGCCCCTGGATGGACATAACAGCCTCTGCCCCTGGATGGACACAACAGCCGCTTGATGGACACAGCAGCCACTGCCCCAAGAGGTGGTGATCATGCACAGATGGTTCTACTAAGAGAGACACTATGGATCCATAAATTAGACACTATATGGCCACATGGTCTGAATGAATCTATACACTTTGGTATCTTTTTGAATTGAGACATAATCTGATACAGAATGTGGTGACTGTCACTTAAAGAAAGAAAAATTCTATAGTTTTTGGAACTTATTTTTATTTCTGTACATGTTGTAACTTTTACTTGGCTCCTGCACAGGGTGTGACATTTGTAGATTTTAATATACTGATATAAATGCCTGTTGTGTGATTACCTTTACAGAGGTGCTATATGCTATGGATGTAGGTAACTTGATATCCCCTGTAATATAGGACCAGTTATAGGGTTTTTTGAGATTTCTGTAATTAAACCATTATACTACATGGAACGGAAGTGCTGTGGTGCTGGCAGTGTCCTCAGTGAAGGTTACCGACGATGTTGGCAGTGCGTGGGTGTCAGCAGTGTCCTCAGTGCAGGTTTTCTGACTGTGGGCCTGATTCAGAACCGGACGCTCTGACCAGAGCGCTCGCTCTGAATCAGGGCCCTCCTACATGAAAATGGAGCGGCCTCTTGGATGCTCACATAGCTGTGGGTGACCACCCACAGCTATAGCGAGCGTCCATGATGATGGTCGTGATGGTCAAGACCATCGCGACCATCGGGCTTGCGACAGAGACCCTGCGGTAGGGTCTTGCTGCCGCAAGCCCAGGAGTGATTTTGGCTCCATCAGAGACAAAATCACTCCAACTGACATTACTACTGATGTCAGTGGGGCCGGCTTCAGATGGTAGGCGTTCCCATGGGAATGCCTCCGTTTGGCAGCCACGCCCCCGGCACGCCCACCAAAGGGGGCGTGCTGTCAATCAACATCGACAGCACGCCCCCTTTGGTGCGAGACCCGAAGCAACGGCTTTCCCGTCGCTAGCCGGGTCTCGCGCATGCGCACAACGGAGCTCCCTCCATTGTGCGCATGCGCAGTAGGGCACCATCGATCCGCTTGTGAGCATCCTGCGCTCGTGAGCGGGTATGAAAGACCCCCTATGTCAGCAGTGCAGGGGTGTTCTCAATGCAGAGTGCCGGCGTTGTCGGCAGAGCGGGGGTGCCAGCAGTGTGCTCAGTGCATGTGTGCTGACAATGTCGGCAGTGCAGGGATGCTGGTGGTTTCCTCTGTGTGGGAGTGCCGGCAGTGTTAGCAGTGAGGGGATTGCTCATGGTTTCCTCAGTATGTGGGGCAGCAGTGCAGGGGTGCCGGCAGTGTCGGCAGTGGTGGTGTAGGCAGCGGGGTTGCTGCCAGTGGGGGTGCCGACGGTGTCGGCAGTGGGGGATGCCAGCAGTGTCAGGCAGCGGGGGATGGCGGGCGCCATCTTCTTTTGCTTCCTGTGTGCATATTAAATGGGCTTAACGCTGATTGGCTGAGAGCCATGACAGACGGCAGTCTCAGCGAAGTAGTGTTAAGCCCGCTCAATACAAAACCTCACGACCCGACAGCGGGATCGCAAGGTTTTGCCTCGGGTGAGGGATCTGGAGCAGTCAGGGAGGTTTGAGCTTGGCTTGGATCGCCCTGGTTCCCCGAAATTCGAGTGGGTTCTGTTCTCTGAGAACCAAACCAGCTCATCCCTAGTCGGCACACATCCCTAGTATATATATATATATATATATATATATATATATATGTGACTGGGCTGCTTGAATAAAGTCCCACTGAGGACTGAAACATTGATCCTCTGTTTGGTGGCTGAATTGTGATTAAAGTCCCATTTTTCTACTTTGCAAATCTGGTGAGTGCATCTTAAGGCTCATACACGCTTAACGATATGCTCCATGAGCTATATTGTTAATTGTTTCTCCTGCACTGCCGGGCTCAATGTCACTAAAGACATTGAGCATACATGTCACGACCAGAGTTGTTGCACCTGGTGAGTTGCGATCTAATCGGGTGCTTTGGCACGGTCCTACTGGTGGGGGTGCTGGTGTCTGGAGGTTGGTGGGAGGTGTGCGTGGATGTCCGAAGGGTACAGGCCGTGTGGTGACAGGTGAGACTGGCAGCGCTGCAGCACTGGGAATTGCTGGGTGTCGCCATCTTGGTTTTGGGCATGTGACCTGAATGGGCCAATCAGGTTGGAGCATCTTGTGTGTACACTCAGCAGTCTATCATGCACCTTCCCATGGTACGTAAGGGTGTTCAGCACAACCTCTAGTTGCCAGTGCAACATATACACAGCACAAGCTGTGTCAGAGTACTCTGTGCTCCTTAGCTCGGTGTGATTATTGCAGTCCCAGCAGTGCTCCGTTTCCTGCTCTGTCTCCATCACAGGCTGTTCCCAGATACCCGCATCTACCCTGCTATACCCCTTTACTCACCCCATGGTTTGTGAACCATCCAGCATTCCAGACTCAGAACTCACTCCAGTACTTCAGACCTCTGTTCCTCAGTCCCACCTCCATTGGACTTTGTTTTTTCTGTCTGACACCTGCTCCCAGCCTCATTAATTGGACTTTGTTTTCCTGCCAGACATTTGTTTCCATCCTCACTTCACTTGGACTTGTTAATTTTCTGCCAGGTTATATATTAATTACAACTTCATGAATAATAATACTCCTATTAAACCTGCTGCATTCCAATACTACAAACCCATTCCTGTTTCTTCTCATGCATCCACCCAAGGTTCAAAAAATAATCCAGACCTGACAGTTTGCACTGGCCCAATGGATTCGGCCACTGGACAGGAACCAAGAACAGTTTTACTACAGAGTATTGCCAATCGACTAGAAAGCCTGGAGGCCTCACAGAAGCAACTGGCACATTTTCTCCAGGAGATGTCTCTTAGGCAAGATGCCTTGCAGGCTTCCTTCATCACTGTTAGTATTCCAGCAATCAGCCCGCAATGATGGTTCCAGTTCCCAGTGCTTCACCTCTTCTGCACTTACCTACGCCCAGTAAATTTGATGGCAATCCCAAGATGTATCATGGTTTTCTGAACCAGTGTGATGTACACTCGAACTTTAACCCTTTAACCCTCCAACTTCCCTACTTCTAAAACCAAAGTGGCTTATATTGTGTCCATGCTGTCCGGACCCATATTGGACTGGGTTTCCCCATAATGGGAGCGATCAGATCCTTTACTGGATAATTATTCACAATTTCTAGCATCATTCAGGAGAATCTTTGATGAACCCGGAAGGACGTCTTTTGCATCCTCCAAATTATGCACCTCAGACAAGGGATTTGTCCTGTCAGTCAGTATGTTATCCAGTTTCAAATGCTAGCATTAGAATTAAAGTGGAACGAGGAGGCATTAACTCTGGCCTTCGGGGACGGCCTTTTGGATCAGCTAAAAGATGATCTAGCCACCTGGGACCTTCCTACTAAACTTGATAAAATCATCTTCTTGTGCAACAAGTAGGATTTACGCTTTCAGGAATGACAGAGGTGATCATTCCAGGGTTTGCCCTGTTATCTCTCCCTTCACTCCAACCCTTGGATCCACAGATGATGAACCTATGCAGGTTAACCGGGCTCACCTCACTAATAAAGAATGGCATAAACAATGAAGAGAAAACCTCTGCATATATTGTGGGGAGTCCAGCCATCTTGTAGCTTCCTGCTTCCGCCATCCAGGAAACTTCCACTCCTAACCATCCCCGGGGACATTTAGTTATGGGTAGTGACTCTGTCCTCACAATATGCTGTGTCAGTTCTGTTCATAACCCTGGACTTGGTAAAGGACCTGTGTTCATTTTTGCCCTCCTAGATTATGGGGCAGCAGAAAACTTTATTACCCTCAGATTTGTTAAAAAAACATATCGATTCCTACCTATCTGTACACTCTAAAATTGTAGCTATTTAGCGTTATGTGTCGCACAAGAAATAATTGCTTTCAGACTTTGATTGTGGTTTCAAAGCACAAAACTTATTATTCAATATAAAAGCAGATGGTTACACGCTGTGATCTAAATACAATTAGCGCAAACAATTTATACAGTCACAAGGTACAGTCGTTACATACGCACGTGCTCTGGATCCAGATACCAGCATCAAAGATGAAACCTCCATCAGCAGGAAAGAAAAGAGATGACTGGGCTCTAGTTTTGGAGAGCCTGCATATATAACCTTACAGAGATAGGCAATACAATAGAACAGGTTGGCATGATTCCATTGGTTCTTCTTCCTGGTTCTTCTGTTACAGTACAGTTCATAGCTCAATTCATATGGTCACAGTCCAGCCTCCAACAGCTCTTTCTGTCCATTTTCCCGCTGCATAATAAATCTAGACTGGCTGCATTACAGGATACATTTTAATGCCTAACGCTCTATGATCCATAATTTGCAGACACATGTTGCGATCTCCTCACCGATGAAACCGGAAATCTGCAAAGACACAGTGGTTTAGAATGACACCAAACACGGTTTGCTTATCATATACTAAACCTTAGATATCAAATAACATGTATTTCACAACGTTACTGATAATGAATAAAACCTTAAATATTAACCTTAATGCTAGGGAACCTTTTTATGTAAGGGTGCAGTGTGTAAGTATTGGGGTATTGAGAAAAGATGCTAGTTAGCGTTGTGCGACTACGTGTTTGTGGAGTACACCGTGATACGTGTTTTGCAGGGTTGATCACATTATATGTTTTAGTAACCGTCTGTATTTATATAATGAGGACTTTTAACATCTTTCTATGGCATTGGGAATCGCACGACGCTAAGTAATATCATTGCCGTATGTACTTATAATGTGTGAGATTCGCTAAAATGGCGCTGGGTGGCCAGTCGCAAAATGGCATCTTGCGGCCATTCGCAAAATGGCGTTCTAAAGATTTAATTTTAAACAGATTCTGTCTCAGCCAATTATCCAGCTTTGACAGTCCACCCTTTGACCGTTTCAAACAACATGCTATCACACTCTGATTTTAAAAATGTAGTTTAGGCTTACACTATGACATATCATTTAATGTTATATTATGGGATGGCACAATGTGATTCTTAAACCATTAATAATGTGTCTGGGAGGGATATAAAACTACACTTATACGCACACCGCGGATCTTTGGAGATTATGGGAAAGATGTGGGGATGCACCAATCCTATAAGGGAAGTCTTGAGGGGGAATAGGGACTTACATTATTTAAGATGTTTTAAAATAACATTTCATAATACATTTCATGCATGTCTAAATCTTATACATCATCTGATGGTACCTTCTAGTTCAGGGTTGTAATGCAGTCCTACATTTACTTCAGTATTCATATTGCTACTTCTAACCACCATCAAAATTTCATTCTTTCGGTTTACCTTATCTTTACATTTTCCATATTTCAACATGTAGGAACACACCTGACACATAAGCCAATTACTATGATGACAACCAATATGAGGATCAGGAGTTTACCTATACTAGCAACCATTTCCTGGACCCACTCCCCTAGACCGGAGAACCACTACACTGGGTTCAACCATGAAACCCATTCCTCTACCTTCTCCTCTACTTCAGCCACTAAAGCATTATGGTTCTTCTGGAATTCCCATTTCAGCTGCAGAATTTCGTCCATCTTCCGGTCTATCACCTCCTTGTGGTCACTAGTGTTATTTGTAATATATGCACAACACTTTACTACAAATTGGGTGGCCAAAGTTACGCAATACCCTCCAGTGACAGCTGTTAAATAATTTAACACTAGTCTATGTTGCACAAGTTCTTTTTTGTAAGCTTGCAACTCCCTATCTGTATATCTAATTGTGTCATCATACATCTCGGTGATATTATCTATTAATTTAGCAAGATCTTGGGTATATCTGAAATTTAGTGTAACCCGAGCAATCCTGGTGGGATCCAATGCTACCAAAACTCAAAAGCCAGTTGTTTCACTAATTAACTGCGTGGCTTTAGTACGTCACCAGGTATTATATTTCTTTTGTTTCTGTGTTCATACTGTGTGTGAAGGTATGTGATGGTGTGTTTTTATGAATACCAAGCATTTCACCATGTGTAAGGGTCATAACCTCTGGAAGTAGTCTTCCCAGATAACACAAACCTTCGGAACTCAGAGAGAGCCACTTATACGCTTTGCTACCACATATGAAATATACATCATCAGGGAGAGCATAAGGAATAGAATGCATCATGATCATCCAACACATTTCCCTAACAAATGATAATATCTCAGGTCCCATCTGGCTAATACACGTTTCTGGTTGTATAACCCTAGCACAGTGCCCTTCTGGTACTCTGCCAACCATTTCTTTGATGTTACTTAGTGTATATTTATATCAGAAGTGTCTTCCAACCGACCTAATTGTGTGTAACAGTTCATAATTCATAGGCTCATGATCAGCTCTTAGTAAGAAGGTCATCGTCTGGTTATTCCCAGTCACCTCCCAACTTCCTGGTTCATTGGAGTTGGTGATGTTCAAACATAAAAGTGTTTTATCTACCTGGTACTGGTGGAGTTTAAAATGAGGTGGTTTGGTTTTAAGAAATTTTCCATCCAGTGTCTTCCCTTATTGTAATTCTAAGATCTCAAAGATATTTAATGGAAATGGCACTAATCCTACATTATGTTGTCCTTGGGACACGTGAGACCACACCCAACAGTTGGTTTGGTTTAAAACTTTGCCCACCATGGTATGATAATCCTCTAAAGGATACGCACCCCAATACTGGTTATACTTAGGTTGGCACTGTTGGAAGCATCTCTCATTGACTACGGACCCACAGAACTCACACATACAATAATCCTCAGACGATAGACCTTCACACTGTCTCTGAGTATCCAGAATAGCAGATCTCTTAGCAATTACTGTACTGGGTTTGGTCAGATACTCCCCTGGTTGGTTTAGCACTCCTTCTCCTGACTCTACTGCATTGATATCACCATCAGCTCCCCTCTCCGTCCTCTGTCCTCCATCACAGAAACCAGAGATCCTGAAACAACCCAAGATAATGAGGACTCACAAAGACAACCACAGCAGACCAAACCATTGCTGAAAACAAGGATCTACAAATTTCTTTAGCTCAGGTATCTCACTGTAACCTTTAACCTTCCCGGAACAGACTCGCTATTGACATATCTATGTTATCTGCCTCGATTCCGCCTTGTCTCTCCACCAGTTGGATGACCCTCTTACAGTGAGTGGAATGGACCCAGGTATCTCTCTCCGCCACCTTCAATGAAGTTGTACTCATCAGCAGCATCTGATACAGGCCTTCCCACTGATCTGTGAAACAACCTGAATGCAAGAAATTTCTGATCATAACAAATTCTCCAGGTTCAACATCATGACAGTTTGTTTCAGGTATATCATGTGACAACAATTTCAGTTTCTGCTGTTGCTGTTTTAACTATTTACTCATTGTTATAAGATACCTTACAGTTACCTCATTGTTACTTTTCATATCCTCCTGTGGACTTATAATCAAATGAGGTTGTCTACCAAACAGTATTTTAAAGGGGGACAGATTTAGAAGGGGTATAGGAGTTGTCCTGATTCTGTGAAGGACAAGTGGTAATGCTTCTGGCCAACCCAGTCCAGTTTCCACCATGATTTTACTTAATTTGTTTTTAATAGTAGCTTTCATCCTCTCCACCTTGGCGCTGGCTTGTGGTCGGTAGGGGGTGTGAAGTCTACTGTTAATACCCATCAGCTTACACATGTTTTGGAAGATATCACCTGTGAGTACCCCTATCACTTTCAATAATTCTATGGATACTGTATCTGCATACAAACTCCTGAACAATTTTCTTAGCAGTGAATGCAGTAGTATTAGTGGCAGCTGGGTATGCCTCAACCCAATTAGAAAACACATCAGTGCACACTAATACATACTTGAGATTCCTGCAAGGTGGTAATTGGATGAAATCAATTTGTATTACCTGAAAAGGTCCGTCGGTCGGAGGAATGTGGGATGGTTCAGTAGGGATCATATTCCCAATGTTTTTCCTCAAGCAGGTCAGACAGGACCTGCTCTCTTTTCTGCTTGAGAAGAAAAACCTGGTGCACACTAGTATGCTGTCACCAATTTGCACATACCTTGTATTCCCAAGTGAGTCAGACCATGCGCTGCCTCAGCCAGGCTTGGAGTGTACGCCTTGGGAGCCATTGGCTTACCTTGTCCATCTCTCCAGAGTCCAGAGGACTCTTGCCCACATCCCTTGGACCTCCAGACTGCCTTTTCCTGGATGGAACACAAATTTTGCACCTCAATTAATTTCAGCATGTCAATCGTTTGAAACATCATTTGGTTAATTGGCATATTTACTTTTAACCCTGCTGCCCATTTGGCAGCTTTGTCTGCCCTGTTGTTGCCCAGTGACACCGGATCATCCTCACATGTATGGGCTTTACACCTAATTACCGCCACTGTCTTAGGAAATTGGATTGCTGTCAGTAGTCTTTTTATATGTCTGGAATGTGCGATTGGTGTGCCTGCTGCTGTCATAAAATTTCTCAGACGCCATAGAGCCCTGAAATCATGTACCACCCCGAAGGCGTACCTAGAGTCAGTGTAAATATTAGCAGATTTACCTTCTGCTAATTCACACGCTCCTCTTAATGCCACCAGTTCCGCCACTTGGGCCGAGTGAGGTGGACCTTAAGGTTTGGCCTCTATGATATCTTCGTCATTTACCACAGCATAACCTGTACATAACTCTCCAGTAATGAGGCACACCCCGGACATCAAAGAAAAAAGAGATAGGTATATATAGAGGTCAAATATCTAAAACACAAAATACTTTATTAAATTATTCTAAAATTCATCAAAAAAGACCAATGGGCAAGATTCAAAAGACAGACATACATGCAACACATAACTTGGAGGCAGCCTAAACACAACAGTAATAAAAATGCTGTTGCTATATATAAAACAATTGTGTACCATAATAGATCTATTAGTACCCTAACAAAAAACTAATCCAGTCACTGACTGCAGATATAATGATGCACATGTACATAATATAATCTAATGACCAAAATTGGACTAAATGTCCTGGGCATAATTGCACGGTGTAAGGTGGTTTGCAAAAATGTGCAAAAATAAATTATAATCAGGTGACCAATAGAATAAATGGTATAACACGATAATGAATATAAACAAAATTAAATAAATGAGAGTAGTAATGATAATAGAGGATCAATCCTCATATACAAGGTGAAAATATAGCATAACATAACAGTGTTACAAATGTACAGGACAATGTTTAAAAAGCTGTACACCACACCCACATAATAACCAGATAAATTCTGGAATATAATTATAAGAGGCGTCCCTCTATTGCAAATTTTCTGACATTAATTATATGTTTATCCGGAGTGACATGTCAGTGAGGCATTGACTGGTGCCTTAATATCGGGCTTTTGGGTCCTCGTTTTGTTTATGTCTGTTGCATGTTTTTGGCGCGGTTGGCCCCCCAGCCCTCTCTCTACATTTTGCAGCATTGGGGATTGCCGATGTACGCCGCATGATGGCGAATAATTTGTTGCAGTGGTTACCATAGGGAGGGCATTTGATCCCGCCCTCCCCTCCTTAGCCTCACTCCGACAGGCTTGACCCTACCAATCACATGACGACCGGGACTATTTACATCCGGCTCCTACACAGTAACAAGACAGCTTCCTTGAGAAAGCCCGCTACCGGCAAAACGCGCATCGGCACGTCAGCTGGGGGATCCCAGTGCGCACTGAGGACCCCTTCACCTTACACCCACTTTGGAGAGTCTGTCTTACAGGTACTGCTTTATCTCCTTTCCTGCTCTCTCATTAGCTGCCTGTGTTGTGAGTTTCTGCAATGCCTAGAGCAACAGGGACATCACTAACACTTTGGCACTAACAGCAGAAGCAGCCTGCACTGTTTCCATGTATGCCGTGTGACAGTGAAACTCATTCCACGTCCTCTGGATCTCATGACATGGAACAGCAGTATCTGACCTGTAAGAGCATTCATTCTGCTTTTCATATCTATTATAATTTTATACGGTTCTCTACTCTCCAATTTGCAATAGAGGGTGGCCTCTTATAATTATATTCCAGAATTGATCTGGTTATTATGTGGGTGCGATGTACAGCTTTTTAAACATTGTCCTGTACCTTTGTTACACTGTTATGTAATGTTATGTTATGTTATGTTATGCTATATTTTCACCTTGTATATGAGGATTGATCCTCTATTATCATTACTACTCATTTATTTAATTTTGTTTATATTCATTATCGTGTTATACCATTTATTCTATTGGTCACCTGATTATAATTTATTTTTGCACATTTTTGTAAACCACCTTACACCGTGCTATAATGCACAGGACATTTAGTCCAATTTTGGTCATTAGATTATATTATGTACATGTGCATCATTATATCTGCAGTCAGTGACTGGATTGTTTTTTTGTTATGGTACTAATAGATCTATTACGGTACACAATTTTTTGATATATAGCAACAGCATTTTTATTACTGTTGTATTTAGGCTGTCTCCAAGTTATGTGTTGCATGTATGACATAGAAGGCCAGAAGTAGTAAAACGTCACTCTTTGAGCAGGTTAGAGGTCTGACTGATCATACAGCTTGAGGTTGGATATGTGCTCTGTCAAGCACCAGAGTACAATCGATACTATCGAATGTTACTGATGTTATGTTTGATGTTTCTATTTTGTGCCACACAATGCAAGTAGCTAATAATCGTTTGTTGTTGCTAATAACACTGGTAATTGGCTTGTAATTGATTTAGTTGCATTTGCATCAGCAAATAAAAAGTTAAATTAATGTCATGGTGTAAGCTTATTATATGTTGTTTTTTCCTAATATTAGGGGTTTTTGGCATTTTTAAGAGTGCACCAATATTTGCAAATCCTATGCTTTATCAATACCTTTAATAAACATGTATATTTTTCAAAATTAAAAAAGACACGATTTCAGTTGTTTCTTTTACTTTTTTATTTTTTTTGGAACAAGAATATAAATAATTTTTGGTACGCATTTGTCAGCATGCACAATTATGAAAAAAAAAAAATAAAAAAAAAAAAAAAAGGATGGAGATGGAGGCATTGGTGACTAGAAATATGGGGACTGGACATCAACAGGGGAAGGATCAAATAGCCAGGGCTATTTTCTTCATTTGGGACGGCTCAGTTGAAGAAGCTTTTTCGTAACAGCCGACTGGTGTGTAACACGCCGACTGGCCTGGCCAGAGCCGGATGGAATTGGCTCTGGCCTAGGCATAGGGCTTGCCATACTTTGGGGGGTGGCTGTTGGGCTGCCAGAGGTGGTGGTCCTTGGCAATTCTGTTTGCCTGCTTTGGGGCATCTGCTGATTGAACCAGGGCCCCAGCAAATGTCTCCAGGGCCTCCGCCACCCTCAGCAATCTGCCATCCATCCCCACCAGAGTGGCCTCCATCATCAGGAGAACAGAATTATTCTCCTGAGTTTTGTCGTCCAACTCGATGAGGAAAGACAATGCTGGGGCGGGTGGTGACCCTGGAGTCGGCTCCACAGGGTCCCCAGATGGACAAATTGGATCATCCCCTGCAGAACCTTCATATGTGATGGGCCCAGCCATCACCTCAGGAGCAGGCACTTCCTCCTCAGGGTCTGTAAAGAAAGAGTATTGTTAGGCAAATTTTTCAGGATTTTTTTTAAACATTTTTTTTCATAAAGATTTACCTTCTCTGCCATGTGGAGCATTAAAGTCGGCCATGTCAGTGTCCATATTGGACATGCCGACTATCTCCTCTTCCTCTATACACCCCTGAGCCTGCTCCTCCAAAACTGTTAAGGTCAGCTCCTCAGATGGACCACCACCTGTCCCCCTGGCATGGTCGGCCCTAATTCCTAGCTTCCTCTTCAGCCGATATTTGAAGACTGTCCATCTGTCAATGTTTAGTGTTAATTTAGTCATGTATTTCCTTCAACATTTATAAAAACATTTATAAACCAACATTCACACTAGCAAATATGTACCTTTTACACACAACAATATTGGTTCTGTGCGTCGTCCCAACACGATTAACAGCCCTGGCTATCTCCTTCCAGATCCTGCCTTTTTGTCTAGCCCCCATATTTCTGGGTGCATGGACAATATTGTCCAAGCACATAGTCACCAAGGTCTCCATCTCTGCCCTCAAAAAGGGAGTGTTTCTGGTCCTTCTCCTGCTTGGGCCTGGCTCCTCCTCACTCCTCCTTTCTTGCTGTTGGCCACCTACAACATGTTATTTTATTTTTTTTAAAATGCCTGTTTTAACATACAAAGTTTAAGGAATTGGTCATTATTGGTCAAAAAACTTACTTTCTAATGGCTGACTCTGGCTTCCATGCTCCTCTGTCTCCATGGTCAATTTTGAGAAAGCATGAGTACTAGTGTGATTTTGAGACATTTTTATACATGTGAGCGCAACTTTGGATTGGTTGAGCGTGCATCCATGTTGTGTCCATCCATGTTTCCCTGCGCAAATTGCACACCTAACCTTAATTGTGGTCTTTAATGAGATGTGAGCACATCATTGGATTGGTTGAATGTGCATCCATGTTGTGTCCATCCATGTTTCCCTGCGCAAATTGCACACGTAACCTACATTGAGGTCGTTAATGAGATGTATGCGCAACTTTGGATTGGTTGTGCGTGCATCCATGTTGCCTACATCCCTGTTTCCCTGCACAAATTGCACACCTAACCTACATTGTTCAATTTTCTGCTGTGTTACGTCCCTATTTAAGGGCCACCTAAATGGTCCATTACTTGTGCGTTGTTGGTAGTTGGAGTTTGTTGGAGTGTCTTGGGTTATTTGTACAAAACATCATTGGCTTGCGAGTCAGGTAAGTGTCTTGAAATTTTTTATTTAATTTTTTTAAAGTTTTTTATCTTGTTTGTTCTTATTTTTTTTTTTTTTAGGAATATTACTGCCAAATTTAGTGTGGTCAGAGGCAAGTGTATAAGAAGCCTGCTGCCAGTGTTTTTTTATTTTTTAAATAAATGTATAATCTTTATTTCTCTAATGTAGTTTTGGAGTGTGTTTTTTGTAATTTTAAGGATTGTTCCAGCCCACTTTATTGTGGTCTGAGGTAAATTATTATTTTTTTTTTGTTTAATTTTTTGGTTTCTAAAGTTGTAAAAAAAATTGTATTTAAAAAATGAAAATTTGTAACTTACAATTTAAATAATGTTTAGTGCACTGACATCATTTAATGCATTTACAGAAAATACTTTTTTTTTTTTTTAACTAACAAAAAAATTTAGATTTTTGGAAAGATGGCCCTACCCAACCCTGTAAGATTCTGATTGATTCTGACAAAGTTAAGTTATTTATTTGTTTATTTGTTTGTCTCATCAGTCCTACTAATTTCTATGAACCCACATTTCAGAGAGAGGTGGGTGAGTTAATCCTCACCATGCTTCAACCACCTAACCGACCTAGTCATCCTCGTCATAGGCATAGGAGGTTTGCAAGGCCCCAGATATTTCGAACATGGGTCACCCTTTTTGGAATGCCTGATGATGAGGTGTTATAACTACTTACTGGCTACCACCCACCATTATCCTAGACACTCTTTCAATAATAAAGAATGATCTAGAAAGTCAAATACACATTCCTACATCAATATCACCCCTGACACAGTTGCTGGCGGTGTTACATTTCTGCACCTCAGGGTCCTTCCAGACCATTGTGGATCTGGTGGGTGGCATATCACAGCCATCGTTCTCCAGGATCCTGAGGTGTGCGATGAATGCTTTTTTTAAAAAATATTACACAATATATTAGTATGCCTTTGGATCAGGAAGCCCTTGTTGTGGTAAAGCAGCAGTTTTTTGAGATTGCTGGCTTTCCACACATCATACGGGTAGTGGATGGCACTCATATAGCAGTTCAGCCTCCAGCACGAAAGGAACACATATATCACAACCGTAAACATTACCAATCCATGAATGTGATGGTGCTATGTGCTGCCTCCCTCCAGATCATCTCCCTGAATACAAAATTTCCTGGCAGCTCTCATGATGCATATGTGATCCAACATTCAGGGATTTGGCCAAAATTAAAAACACTGCAAGCTGGTGATGCGTGGCTTCTGGGTAATTTAAACTTTTTTTTTTATGTCTCAAAAAAGATTTTTTATTTTTATTAAATTAAATTTAAAAACACATATATTACTAAAAATAATCTCCTTCCCTACAGACGACAGTGGATATCCTTGCATGCCCTGGCTGCTGACTCCTTTTTTGGCCCCCACACCAGGGCCACAAACCCAATATAATGCCACATTTACAGCCACCAGGCAGGTGGTGGAGTGCTGTATTGGTCAATTGAAGGGTCGGTTCAGATGTCTCCACCACTCTGGTGGTGCCGTAATGTATTATGGTTTCACGTATCATGGTCCTGTGTGGGATTTTTCATAACATTGCCATAAGGAGTCAAGTACCCATTCAGCCAGAGGATGCCTTGCCTGAGGATGGCCCCCAGGAGGTAGGTGGTGTGAGACTGTCCAGGGGTGCCAGACGCAATGATGTTGTTGCTCCTTTTTTTAGGTATGTATTGCAAAATGATTTTGTTAAAAATATTAACTATGTCATATGTCATTGTTTCTCTGTTTTGACTTTAGGGAGTTTTTAATTTTCAACATGTTATTAATTTTGTGCTTTTCTTTTTATTTCCCTATACCCTACCACAATTACAACAATGAATAAACCAAAATAACACATTGTGAATGCCCTTGTCTATATGCTTGAATAAACAACAACCCTTTTGCTGACTTGAACAACCTTGTGTTTCTCCTTTTTGTACAGTTCTTGATTTTGTTTTCTCAAAAGTTTTCATTGTGTACCCCAAGTGTTTGTTTTTTAATGTAACCTCGTTAATATGTTTCGTGCTGTGTTTTGGAAAAATAAAGGAATTTATTTTTAAAAATATTAGCAAATTTAAAATTTTGTATAAGCCAATATTAACCATAACACATTCAGCATGTCCCAGAAACATTTCTGTGGCATGAGATTTGTTTGTTTTTTTGGACCCTATTGTATTTTCTGCTACAGTTTTTCTTTTTTTTATTTTAATATGTAAAAACAATACAACACATTAAACAAGCTTTCTTAAAATGAGTAACTGAATGTCCATATATTTGCCCGATGTATTTTTGTGGCCAAATGTTTTTGTTTTTACTTTGCACTATTATTGTGTATGCCTTACAATGTTGGCTAAAGTATGATACTTTAGAAAATGCTCCATCAATATTTTGTTAACAAAAATACATATCAAATCAATGATACCTTTTTTTTTTTTTTTTACATTTAATAACTATATTTTTTATAAAACATTAAGGCCAAAACCCATTTATACGCCTGGATTAGACAGGTCTTGACTAAACAAAGGATGACAAAATATGTTAATTATCAAAAGTTTATTAGAAAACACACACAAAAAAAAATGAAACTCCGGCAAGGTCCGATGCCTGTAATATATCGCCAATGCTATTTTGAGCATTGGCTAATGTTTCCACCAGATTACCCAGCTCCTTGCACAGAAATGTGAAAGCATCTGTGGATCTGTAGAGTAGAAAATTGTAAAAATTAATTAATGGTCAAAATATGAGTCACAAACATTGAACAATTTCAGTTTATATTATGCCCTACAAAGTGTGTGGGACACAATGAAGTTGATGTATACACCAAAAATGTTCTAGAAAAAAAAGGCAGGCACATTTGTAGGCCTAGCAAATACAAAAAATAAGGTCTTGTATTTTGTGATAATGTACTAATGGGTTTTTTTGGACAACCAACAAATATATAAACCAAATTCAATTTGTATTTGTTTGGCATAAAAAAATGTGAAAAAAAAACACATACACAAAACTTTTGAAAAAAAAAATTTGGAAGTTGTAAATTTCTAAAAATTAAATTTTATGGATCATAGACATTGAATGGCATAAAGGACAGACTACTATTTAGAGGAGACCACAGGGATTAATGTTGAACATATGATGGGTTTTTTTGGGGGAAAATAAAAAATATGAAAAAAAATTTACAAAAGTAAATAAGGGCTAATGGCTAAGTAGCCTTAAAGCCAACTATGTAGACATTTTTGACCAAGAAATGTTACCTAGAATATACACCAAAAAAACATATTGGACAAAAAACCCACAATACGCAACAAAGACCTTTTAAAAAAAACACCCCCAAAAAATTAATTTTTTAAAAACAAAAACAATGTACAAGTACACACAAACATCCTGTAAATATGAAGACAATTGTATTCTACATAATTAATTAAAAAATAAAATTACCATAAATATGTCCATGTGAAGATGGCTGATCCTCCATCAGGGGTGGGTGGCCATTTAAATCTTTGGGGGGAGTGATTTGCCCCAAAGAGCCTTGGTCAGGAGGGGAATTTTGGGATGAGTGGGCAGGGGAGGGAGGGATGTTTTCCAAGTTTTGGCCCAGGTAGGGAGGGTTACTTGGGGAGTATGGGGGTGGGGAGGGAGAGATGGGTTGGGAAGGGGAGGGGTTAGGAGGGGAATTTTCCACAGCATTGCGTCCACTACGCCGTGTCTGTCTCTGTCTACGCTGCTGTCCTAAGAATAGAAAAATGACAAGTCCAAATTTTATTTCAGCAATAACAAAAAAAAATAATAGTTAATACCCAAGAAAACCACAAAAAAAAACATTTATGGAAAGTAGTTACCACAAACTGAACAATAGGTACAACATACACTACAGCATGTTTTAGAAAATACTATAAAAAAAATGGAACAAATATAGTAACCAAAAAACGCAAATGCATACTTATTCTGGCACATTTGCCCCCGCAGACTCAATAAGACCTGTGGCGAACGCCGCCAGAGGTCCGACCACCGGCGCTCTAGTTGAGCAATATTGTGCCGATATCCAAGCGCATGCAGCTGGCAGCGGACCACTGCATAAGCCTGCCTTTTTATTGAATTTCTGATAGTGGGTACAAGATGGCCCAGGCGCCTGTCCATCCCTTCAACCAGCACTAACAGTTCCGCACATGTGAATGCTGCTGCTCTCATGATGGCAATGGCAGATTTGACAGTAAACCACAATTATAAATGGCTAACATGAAAAATGATTGGCTACAAAAAAAAAACATAATTTTCAAAAACTAATTTCTATTGGACAAAGCATTATTCATGTGACCAAAACTCAAAATTAATAATAGCAACTCAGATTGGCTCAAGCCCTTTATGCGCGAATGCAAATTACACAAACTAACATTCATAATGTTAATTTTAACATGCATTTAACAACAACACAACATTCATAATAAAAAAAACAGGTTTAAAATATTTTATTTCAACAAACGCACTAGCAGAAAGACATCAGCATGAACGGAATGACATTTGAACAATAAAGTTTTAAAACCAATTGAAAGGGAGTCAAAAAAAACAAACAACACTTTCGAACACTAATTACATAATTGTCAGCAAGCTAGTAACAAGCTGATCGATAGTGCATGGAAACCTGACGAGTGCATCAAGCGGCCGCAACTATCAGATGAAAATTAACATACAGCGACAGACAACGACTGACAACGATCGACTCGATCACTAGCTGCTATCACTCGTTACCTAGAGGAGGTGCTTTGTCCATGTATGGGCGTCACTTTGGTTGCAATCGCCCGGCCGTGCGATTGTTTTTCTTTGCAGATTCTGGATCGTTAGGCGTACGACCGAGCGGCCGCTTACGACCAACTCTGTATGAGGTCCTAAGTCCTGTAATGGCAAGGCCAAAATAGAAAAACCTGGGATCCACATTCTGCAGTATCCACACATTCCCAAGAAGGTACAGATTTACTGTTGGTTCTGCGACAGTGTCATGGTCTGTATGGCTTGGATTCTGTCATTTGCCAGATGTCATAACCCCTGGGTTAGGCAATGTCCCAAGTATTTAACCCTGGACTGGCATGGCTGTAGTTTGTCCTCCTTAGCAACCTTGTGCTCTGTTTACGAGAGATGAAGCAATAAAAGTTTAGTATCATTTAAACATGACATAAACAAATCAGAACATAACAATAAATCATCCACATACTGTATTAGAACAGATCCATTGGCAGGTTGAAAAGACTGTAAACAGTCGTGTAAGGCCTGGGAGAAGATACTGGGGCTGTCTATGAAACCCTGGGGCAATCGTGTCCATGTGTACTGTACACCTCTGTATGTAAAAGCGAATAGGTACTGACAGTCAGGATGAAGAGGTACAGAGAACAAAGCAGAACAGAGGTCAATGACAGTGAAATGGGTCGCATTTGGTGGGATCTGCATAAGAATGACAGCTGGATTCGGCACTATGGGAAAATGGCTCTCTACTACCTTATTAACCCCTCTAAGGTCTTGTACCAGTCTATAACCCCTCCCACCACTCTTTTCACAGGAAAGATGGGACTACTGGCTACATTCGCTGTATGGACTAAAATTCCCTGTTGTAATAACCACTCAATTATGGGATAAACCCCTATCTCTACCTCCTGTTTTAATGGGTACTGGGGAATTTCTGGAGCTTGCCTACCGCTTTTTAGATTTACCATTATGGGAGCTACATTTGCCATTAATCCAGTGTCCTGTCCATCCTTGGTCCAAAGTGAATCTGGATTTGGGATAACATTTGATCTACCTGAGATGAGTTTTTACCTGAACCGGTAGAGTGATACATTATCCTTTGGGGAGTGTCCATCATATCTCTCACCTCATGTGCCACTCTCTCTGGGAAAACTAAAAATATACCACCAGGGGTACAATATATGACACATCCCATCATACATAACAAATCCCTTCCCCGTAGGTTAGTAGGAGTCGCTGCTGCCAGGAGGAAAGAATGCCTGGTATGCAATGGCCCAATAGTGACCTCTGTGGATTTGGTTAAAGGATAATGTTGCACTTTACCCATTACACCCATTGCTGGCACTGTTTCACTGGTCACCTGTAAATTAGCTGGAGATTTTATCACTGATCTGGTCACCCCTGTGTCTGCAAGAAAACGATGTTTAGTACCAGCTACTTCAACTATCATTACCAGTTCTTCCCTAGTACTTTCAGTTAACCTGACTATCTGTAGACTACAGGTATGACCTGACCCCTAGCGTTGACTCTCAGGTACAGTAATCCTCTGCAGATTCACTCTCTTTTTGTTTTATGGTGAAAATTTTACTCCAGTTAACTTCTACTGGAAAATATACACCCAATTGAGTTATAATTGGGTAATGTTACCTTGGTTACCCTCGTCTGTTAAAGGACCATCTCCATCCATTACGCAATCCGTGATAAACTTTTTCACATCGGTATTGTGTGGAAGACATGCCCTTAACACCACTCGCCAATCTTTATTGGTTGGCTCGTGAGCATTACCCAAATTTTTCAAAAATCTTTAGTATTTTGCTAATTCCTTCTTAGGGTCAGGGAAATCATTCATTATGGAATTTAGCTCTGCTCTTGTCCAAAGACAATGCATTGCTCATCGCTTGTGGGCACTACACCATTCGCATCCACATTCCCATTTGGAACAGTTATTGTCCAGATGGGATGGATACCAGCCACACTGTTACCTTTGACCTTGTTACCTGGCTGGGGATTTAGTCTATTACTGCTACGTATAGGGTTAACAAATTCCTCTACGGGTGCAGTGGATGTTAACACTTCCTGTACTATCACTGATGAAGATGGGGCCACCACTCGTGCTTGTTGTGATGGAGCATCTAACATGTGTACAGCATGGGAAATGGTAGACATAACAACAGGTTCATCATCTGCATCATAAACATTTTCCTTGTGATTACTCAAGAGAGGGTACAAGTTACCTGTTACATTTTTATGAGTTTTTAAATTCTCTGTACCTCCACCCCCATTCGCATAGGGTGGTGGTGGTGCGCGTGAACCACTGGCAAGACCTTCCGCAACGCTACCTTGCTGTGCGTGCACGCTATTTTACGGCACACATGCACCGCAGTTTAGCGCTCTGTGTGCACTCCCCTGCATCGTGCACTCGATGCTGGTTTGCGTCGCATGCACACCTTTAAGCCACGTATCCCCCTCGTGCTGCCATAACTTTAAACAATCGTTATACTTTATCTTTTTCATTCGAGAGTGCACCATACAGATGCTATCTCAGACATTGTTCAATACCTCCTTATCAAAGCTGCCAATTCCGGGAAATGGTTTCACACTTTTCCTCGTCATTTTAAACCATACCTCACAGTACCTAGTTGCATAAGCACCATACCTAGTATGCATAATATGCCGTGCCAACCCAAGCAGCGCTTCCAAACGCAGCACATCATCTAACATCTCTACCGTTTGCTTGGCTCCCTTCTTTGGGAAAATAACGCTAAACTTTTCAATAGAGATTTAGATCGGTGAAAGAACGTCAAGGCAACTTTCACTTACCTGTAGACGATATTAACAGGATGCACCCACACACCTATGGAAGAATAACCAGGCTGCTTCCACGCACCTAAGCCCTTTTTGACTACCTTTGACTGCTAGCATGTAGGCATTCCAATAACACCTACCCTTTTCAGTGATTTCGTCCACCCTCTGCTCAGTTCACAATCACAATTTGCCACAACTGTGCGGGATCAATTAGAATGCCCAATAACCCTAACTGATCACTGAATGCTGCAATCACACTGAGAGCAAGACAACAACTACACCTGCTTATGTGTATAGACTGCGGTATCTACTACCGAGCCACTAGGCCGACACCAGGCACCTAGCACTTAAGGGTTCTACGATACCCTTAACTAGGGAACATGTTACCCCTACCAACACACGTTCCTGTTACACACTCTTTTCCTGAGCAGAAAAATAAACGTTTTCCCAGATTATGGCAACACTGATCAAAATATTTACAACAATGTTATCTATCAATATCACAATGCAATCTCAACGGCTTTGTTTAAACACATGGCAGCAATACAGGAAACACGTATACGCTGCTGTGCGACTAGTCGCATACACAATAATGAGACCACTACACAAAACCTTACGCTATTGTGCGACTTCCCCTTTTAACATGAAATTCTATCAACGAAGGAAAACAAACTTTTTCCATCCTTGTCCCTGGATTCTAATCAGCGCTCCTTGAACTCACACAATAACAGGTAGAGGGCTCTCAGCAACAAAGTGGTAGCAGGTATTCGAAAGCACAATGCGTTCTTTCCTGCTTATGGTGCCTCCACCCTTTTGCTGAGAGATCCCTGACCGAGTGTTACCATGTGACCGGTAGCGTGATTACACACTGCGAGCCCCCAACTATCGATTCCTACCTATCTATACACTCTAAAATTGTCGTTATTTAGCGTTATGAGTCGCACAAGAAATAATTGCTTTCAGACTTTGATTGTAGTTCCAAAGCACAAAAGTTATTATTCAATATAAAAGCAGACGGTTACACACTGCGATCTAAATACAATTAGCGCAAACAAATCATACAGTCACAAGGTACAGTCATTACATATGCATGTGCTCTGGATTCAGATACCGGCATCAAAGATGAAACCTCCATCAGCAGCAAAGAAAAGAGATGACTGGGTTCTAGTTTCAGAGAGCCTGCATATATACCCTTACAGAGATAGGCAATACAATAGAACAGGTTGGCATGATTCCATTGGTTCTTCTTCCTGGTTCTTCTGTTACAGTACAGTTCATAGCTCAATTCATATGGTCACAGTCCAGCCTCCAACAGCTCTTTCTGTCCATTTGCCCGCTGCATAATAAATCTAGACTGGCTGCATTCCGGGATACATTTTAATGCCTAACTCTCTATGATCCATAATTTGCAGACACATGTTGCGATCTCCTCACCAATGAAACCGGAAATCTGCAAACACTTTTTATCATATACTAAACCTTAGATATCAAATAACATGTATTTCACAACATTACTGATAATGAATTAAACCTTAAATATTAACCTTAATGCTAGGTAACCTTTTTATGTAAGGGTGCAGTGTGTAAGTATTGGGGTATTGAGAAAAGATGCTAGTTAGTGTTGTGCGACTACGTGTTTGTGCAGTACACCATGGTACGTGTTTTGCAGGGTTGATCATACTATATGTTTTAGTAACTGTCTGTAGTTATATAATCAGGACTTTTAACATCTTTCTATTGCATGGGAATCGCACGACGCTAAGTAATAGCATAGCCATATGTACTTATAATGTGTGAGATTCGCTAAAATGGCGCTGGGTGGCCAGTCGCAAAATGGCATCTTGCGGCCATTCGCAAAATGGCGTTGTGCAGATTTAATTTTAAACAGATTCTGTCTCTGTCAATTATCCAGCTTTGACAAACTCCAAGTATCCTGTATTATCCTCAATCACGTTATCACCCTATCTGCAGTCGATGGCAGCCCTATTGTCAATGGCATAGTCTCCAATCGGACTCATCCTATTTAGCTCGTATAGTAGCCCTTCATTCAGAGCTCATCAGTTTTCTGATAATACCCAAGGCATCTCACGATGTTATTCTAGGATACCCCTGGCTATGCAAACACAATCCCAAAATCGATTGGAATTCCATGCAAATCCACTCCTGGGGCGATACTTGTCAAAAGCCTTGTCTTCCACACATCAAAACTGTAAGAGAAATTCAGACAACTCCCCATTCCATACAGGTCTTTTTCTGATGTTTTTTTCTGAAAGTAAGGCTAATATCCTACCTCCACACCGAGACTGGGACTGTTCAATCGGTTTGATGCCGGATAAGACTCCTCCCCGAGGTCATACATACCCCTTGTCCTTGCACGAAACCAAGGCCTTTTCAGAATATATCTGGGAGAACCTGGAAAAGGGCTTCACCAAACCATCTACTCCTGCTGGAGCCAGGTTTTTTTTGTGTCCAAGAAGGATGGGGGTCTCCGACCCTGTATTGATTATTGGGGCCTCAACTATATCACTATAAAGAATCGATACCCATTGCCTCTTATCACAGAGTTGTTTGATCATGTCAAAAAAGCCACAGTCTTCTCTAAACTGGACTTACGAGGGGCTTACAATCTCATCAGAATTTGCGCTGGTGATGAATGAAAGACCGCCTTCAATACTCGAAATGGGCACTTCGAATATTTAGTGATGCTATTTGGACTCTGTAATGCCCCTGCAGTCTTCCAGAATTTTATGGAAGAATGAAATATTCAGAGACTTACTCTATGTATACGTAGTTGTGTATTTGGATGATATCTTAATTTTTTCAGCTGACCTCAAAGAACATCAACGTCATGTTAAAGAAGTCCTGACTCATCTGAGAAGTAGACAAAAGGGGTATGAGTGGAGTCCGCACCAGTCACTCAGTATAATCCTGTAATAAATCTAAGTGAAATTATAAATACCAACATACAGGTCTTAACTGAAATAAATTGTTGTAAGACTGATACTGTGGTTGGAGGTGCTACCAGAAAATTTGTGGGAATCACAATTCAAACGTCATGCAAAAGAACAAATATGTCTTACTGGTGTACTCGTTTTTAATAATAGATGAAAATCATAAAGTATATAATGACAGAAACAAAAAAGTATTTTATATGTTTAGACGTAATACTTAACCTTTATTTAATTAGTTAAAAGAAGAAAAAGGTGTGTTTCTAGACACACCTATATAGATCTAAAATCTCAAAAAGATACAAATAATAAATGACTTTACACACAACAATCTTGCATGTGTGAAATAATCCAGGCGATAATATTAACACCCAATTCCTAATTAATTGATAAGAGAATATATAGCATGAGTAGGCCAGAAATTGGGGATGAGAACCACCTGCTTAAATGTTCAAAAAAATATATTAATATGTGAACAGTGTCATCACTACATCAAATAGTAGTTAAGACTTGTTAGACAAGAAAATAACCGCATATCCCAACAAATAATAAATCTTACATGAAACATCAAAAAGATTGCAGCTCAAAAAAACACAAACAATGTTGGAGCCTGGTCAGTAAATTCAGGCCAGACAAATTGCAACGCTCACTCGTGTGTATACACATCTATGATCCAAGTGTATAACGCATAAGGAACACATCTAGACATCAGGGTGTAGAGATGTTGAAAAAAGTCAGTATACATTAATGCATCTATGCTGCAATAGATGGAATATATCACAGTAAAAACAGAATACATTCAGATTCCATGATATCCGATGGTGTTAATTGATGTCGTTTTGATTCCTATACATAATATCTGAAATGAGCGTTACTGAAATGACACTTATAATGAGTAAAAAGAACAAAAAAGAAGAAAAAAAAAAAGAAAAAAGAAAAGCCTGGGGAGAAGAAGTGTTTAAGCGACTTCTGCTTTTCCTTGTCAAAATGAATTTCAAACAAGGGATGAGAGAGAAGCAAACAGTGTCCCCAGGGAAACAACAGTTTAAGAGCGCTTCTGCTGTCCCCACTCCTTACAGTATCTCCCCTCTGTTACTGTAATAGCATAGCAGAGGAGGAGTTTCAGTCCGGCTTGGATGAGAGAGTGCTATAGAGATAGAAAAGGTAGAAAAAATACCTCGTAGAGAGCTGATAGGCAGGAAATGCAACTGCCGGTGATAACTCAATAGGGGTTTGCTGTACAGCGAGTAAAGCTGTGGGAACCAAAAGAATTTGACATTTTTGTGTTACGTATAAGAGGATTCCTTGTCTGCATTAACATAAGTGAACAGAGAACCAAAATGAACATTTAGAATACTGGAATAACTAAAACACATAAAAGACCCAAATTATATTCGTACATTAAAAGAGGTAATCCTAATTAAAGATCCTTGTTGGTAAGTATGAAAAATACAAAACAATATTATATGAGAAATCGTGTTGTTTGTACTTGCGCTTGCAACTGTAATTCTCCTATATACACATTAGTGTACATTGAGGAGACATATTACCATACATCAGTAACAAATATAAGTCACATAAATGAAATTAAACAGGTAAAACAACTGAAAAATAATAATATGTGAAGGGGGGTGAATATCATCATAGAAAAATGCGTGATGTTGGAAAATAGAGTATATGAGTTAAACATAAGAAGTATAAAAAAATATAATATAAAAAAATATAACAAAGGCCAACCATTGTTCTCTCTCCAAAACCATGGAACCGATTCAGTGTACGATTATTAAAAAAAAAAAAATATCAAATCCAAAATCAAATGATAAAAATAAAAATAAAAATGAACTCTTGCTAAAAGTGTAAGGTATAGTGTGAAGAAATTATAAGACTGTATGAAAGTAGAACTAATGTGGAGTGTGAGTGACCCTATTATATAGAGATACACATCTCTAAGTGTAAGCTGCCCATATATATCAAAAATACACACATATATGTGCACAAGAAAAAAAAAGAAAAGGGGGGGATAAGTAAAAAAAACCAACTGCACTAGTGACAAACAGAAAGTGAAAATGAGTGTTAAGTGTAAAAACAAAAAAAAGGAGCATAAAGTGTGTAGAGTAGCAATACCTATGTATATCTCTAAATAAATCAAATGGATGTAGTTTAGTGAATAGGAATATAAAAACAATGATAATACGTGTAATAATCCTATTAAACAGAAAAAGCCTGTAAAAGGAAGTGTGAGTGAATTAGTCGTGAAAATATATTGAATGAAATATAAGAAATAAATTATGAAGGTGTGAAAGGTGAGAAAAATATAATGATAAACAAACAAGTATGAAAAAGAAAGAAATTGAAGAAAAATAAAGAAATTACAGAAAAATGAACCTAAGTAAAGTTCCAATGTGTGAAAAAAGTGCTGAAAAATTTTTGAACTAAAGTATCGATACTATCTAATCCTAACTGGTTTATTCCTTCAAGAATACACTATAATTAATATTCTCATTGAGTCCTCTGGGCTCTAAAGTTCCTAATTTGAAAATCCATTCACTTTCTTTCATGGCAAGGGTTTTGTTGATGTCACCGCCTCTAAGTCCTAATTTGACTCTTTCAAGTCCACAAATTTTGAAATCCTGTGTTTTCCCTGCATGTTTAATGAGAAAATGTCTGGCCACCGTAGTGATCTGTTTCATTTTTAGAAGATCATTGGGTGCATTGCGTATATTACCCAGAAGTTTCAGGGCCCTAATCTTCAGCATCCTTGTTGTCATGCCAATGTACTGTTGTGGACAGTTACACGTGATCTTATATATCACATTAGAGGTTCGACAATTGAATAAATATTTCACCTTTATTTCTTGACCATATTTATCTACAACTGACTGAATGTTTGTTATATGTGGGCATATTTTACAATTCCCACATGGATGACTACCAGTAGTATGGGGATATTTGTTTCTCATTTGTGTGAAATGACTTCTCACTAGATAAACCCTGAGATTCGGAGATCTACGCCAGCTCATGTTAATTCGTGTATCCAAATCCTTAGCCAGATCTTCATCAGATAACAAGATGGGTAGATGTTTCTGTAAGATTGCTCTTACTTCTTACCAGTTGTTACAAAAGTCACCTATGAATCTGATGGTATTCCTTTGTTCCTTCTCTGCTTTATCATGAAAAATCAGGGATTTATTATCCACTTCGTGTTTTGCTTTCTTGATGGATCGATTGCTGTATCCTCTTTCACGCAATCTCAATGATAGCTCTTTACATTGATCGTTGTATGTTTGGTCATTAGAACAATTACGCCGTATCCTCAAGAATTCACCTTTAGGGATGTTTAAGATTGTAGGGGGAAAATGTGAACTGGAATTATGTAACAAACTGTTAGTAGACGTCTGTTTGCGGAAAGTTATTGTCTCTATGATGTTGTCATTACCTCTGTAGATCATGAGATCTAGAAAATAGATATTGGTCATGCTGCAGTTGTAAGTCAATTTGAGATTTAGTTGATTAGTATTGAGGGAAGTAATAAAATTGGTTAACTCTTCCTGTGTACCATCCCAGATCAACAGGATGTCATCAATATATCTCATCCATAAAATCACATGTTGTGTGAAAACGTCCTGATCTTCTTTAAAAATGACTTCTCTCTCCCACCATCCAAGAAAGAGGTTAGCATATGTTGGAGCACAAGCTGCTCCCATCGCAGTACCTCTCTCCTGGATGTGGAAATGGTTGTTGAAAATGAAGTAATTATGGTGTAATACAAAGTGTAGAAGGTCCAAAAGGAATTCCTGAAATGGTCCTATACCTTCCATAGTAAGGAAATATTTTACAGCTTGGATCCCTAGATCGTGAATAATGGAGGTGTACAACGATTCAACATCTAAACTCACCAAGAGATGTTTTTCTTCCAAACATACATCATGTAACTTACGAAGAACATCTGTCGTGTCCTTAACATAGGAAGGTAAACTCAGGACATGTTGCCTTAGCTGTACGTCCAGAAAACAACTGGCTTTCTCCAATAGTCCTCCATTGCCAGAAACTATCGGCCTCCCAAGATCTTTGTGAACCTTGGGCAATAGATAAAAGGTAGGAGTCCTAGGATAGGGTGTATCAAGATAATCATATTCAGTTTTAGAGTTGACACCATTATCTAAGGCCCTGTTGATCATTTTGGAAAAAAGATTTCTGAAGTTATCTGAAGGATCAAAAAGTGTGGTTTGATAACAGGATACATCACTTAATTGTACTGTATACTATACACTGATTATTGTCAACATTTTTATTTTGTTGATCTCTTGATGTGTTCTTCAAGTGGTATACATTCGAATCATTGATGTGTATATACACCAATTCTTACATCTATTATTTGGTATATATCCTGATTACAATTATTTGTTCTAAATGATTTTCAGCTCAGTGAGCATTGTAATTTCTATAGCCTGAATTTACTGATCAGGCTCTAACATTGCTTTTTCTAATGGGCTGTTTGCACTGCACAGCCCAGCTGATTCATCATAGGCAGTTGCATTCCCTGCCTATGATATTCAGCATACCTCTGTACAGCAAAGCCCTATTGAGTTATCACTGGCAGTCGCATTTCCTGCCTATCAGCTCTCTACGAGGTATTTTTTCTACCTTTTCTATCTCTATAGTGCTCTCTCATCCAAGCCGGACTGAAACTCCTCCTCTGCTATGCTATTACAGTAACAGAGGGGAGATACTGTCAGGAGTGGGGACAGCAGAAGCGCTCTTAAACTGTTGTTTCCCTGGGGACACTGTTTGCTTCTCTTTCATCCCTTGTTTGAAATTCATTTTGACGCTTAAACACTTCTTCTCCCCAGGCTTTTCTTTTTTCTTCTTTTTTCTTCTTTTTACTCATTATGTCATTTCAGTAACGCTCATTTCAGATATTATGTCTAGGAATCAAAACGACATCAATTAACACCATCGGATATCATGGAATCTGAATGTATTCTGTTTTTACTGTGATATATTCCATCTATTGCAGCATAGATGCATTAATTATTGTATACTGACTTTTTTCAACATCTCTACACCCTGATGTCTAGATGTGTTCCTTATGCGTTATACACTTGGATCATAGATGTGTATACACACGAGTGAGCGTTGCAATTTGTTTAGCCTGAATTTACTGACCAGGCTCCAACATTGTTTGTGTTTTTTTGAGCTGCAATCTTTTTGATGTTTCATGTAAGATTTATTATTTGTTGGGATATGCGGTTATTTTCTTGTCTAACAAGTCTTAACTACTATTTGATGTAGTGATGACACTGTTCACATATTAATATATATTTTTGAACATTTAAGCAGGTGGTTCTCATCCCCAATTTCTGGCTTACTCATGCTATATATTCTCTTATCAATTAATTAGGAATTTGGTTTTAATATTTTCGCCTGGATTATTTCACACATGCAAGATTGTTGTGTGTAAAGTCATTTATTATTTGTATCTTTTTGAGATTTTAGATCTATATAGGTGTGTCTAGAAACACACCTTTTTCTTCTTTTAACTAATTAAATAAAGGTTAAGTATTACATCTAAACATATAAAATACTTTTTTGTTTCTGTCATTACATACTTTATGATTTTTATCTATTATTAAAAACGAGTGCACCAGTAAGACATATTTGTTATTTTGCTTCTTTGTCATCTTAGAAGTAATAATCTATACTGCAAACTTGAGAAATGTGTCTTCGAAGTTCCTTCCATTCCATTCTTAGGGTACAATATCTCTGACTCTGGATTGGAGATGGATCCTAAAAAGGTTCAGATGATTCTGGGTTTGTCTCCTCCCACTTCTTTAAAGACAATACAAAGACTTCTCGGATTTCCTAATTATTACAGGAAGTTTATCAAGGGATTTTCATCGCCAGTAGCGCCCATCACTGCGTTAACCTGTAAAGGGGCCATCTCCTCCCAGTGGTCTCCTGAGGCAGAGGCGAAATTTCAAATGCTGAAGCAGGCCTTTATATCAGCTCCAGTTCTGAGACAACCAGACATGAACAGGCCTTTTTATTAGAGGTGGATGCTTCTTCTGAGGTGGTGGAGCCGTTCTCTCACATAAATTTGAGGACAACAAGATCCATCCATGTGGGTTCTTTTCTAAAAAAATTTCCGCCGGCAGAGAGAAATTATGCCATTGGAGAGCTGGAATTGCTGGTGGTCAAGTTAGCCTTGGAGAAGTGGCATTATCTACTCGAAGGTGCCAAGTTTCCTTTTACGGTATATACCGACCATCGAAGCCTGCTGTTTCTAAAAAACATTCAGTCCATCAGTTCTAGTTTGGCCCGCTTTGCCATATTCTTTTCACATTTCAGTTTTACTCTAATCTATTGTCTGGATCCCTCAATCAAAAAGCCGATGCTCTGTCATGCTCCTTCTCTTCAGACCGCAATGTGGAAGTCCACAGAGGGACTCCGATCCTTGACTCTAAGATCTTTGCTACCATTCAAATACAACCACCTCCTGTAAAAAACCTTCATAGTTCCGGAGTTACAGAAACAACTTCTGCCTTGGGCTCATTTGTCTCGCTTTGCTGGTCATACAGACATCCGTAATATGTTAGAGTTCATTGCCTCTTGCACCCAATGTGCCCAACACAAAACATCTAGACAAGCTCCTGCTGGAGACCTGGTGCCTCTTCCTATTCCAACACGTCCATGGACCCATCTGTCCATGGATTTCGTGATAGACTTGCCGGTTTCCAATGGTTACATCACCATTTGGGTAGTTATCGATCGTTTCTCAAAGATGGTCCATTATGTTCCACTCAAAAAACTACTCTCCACTTCTGAACTGGCTCAGTTGTTTGTACACCATTTATTTCGTCTGCACGGACTCAAAACTGAAATTGTATCAGACTGTGGGGTACAGTTTGTGACCAAATTTTGGAGAGCTCTCTGTTCTACTCTGCAAGTCAAATTAAATTTCTCTACAGCCTATCACCCGCAAAGTAACGGATCCACAGAAAGGGTGACCCAGGACCTGGAGACATTTTTAAGGATTTACATGTCGTCATCCCAAGATAATTGGTCTGACTCTATTCCTTGGGCAGAATTCACGCACAACTCCTCTTATCATTCCTCATCCGGTCAGTCACCATTCTGTGTGGTTTATGGTCTCAATCCTAGAGTTCCTGTGTTTAAAGACCTGCCAATCTATGATGTTCCTGCAGTTGAATCTACTCTATGGAAATTTGCTCAGATTTGGACAGAAGTTCATGCAACTCTCCTCAAGACCTCTCAGCGTTATAAGAAAGGGGCAGATAGGACATGTAGAGCTGTTCCCAAGATGCGAGAAGGGGATCAGGTCTGGCTTTCCACCCGCAACCTATGCCTCAGAGTTTCGTTCATGAAATTTGCACCCGGTTCATCAGTCCTTTCTCTGTCATTCAGGTCATTAACCCTGTGGCTTATGGACTAAAACTCCCTTCTTTCCTCAAGATTCCTAATTCATTTCACATTTCCCTACTAAAACCACTTGTTTTCAATAAGTTCCTCAAAGTCCTACCTTCATCTCCTAAGGTTTTCACTGAAAAAGGGGTAGAATTTGAAGTGAAACAAGTCCTGGACTTCCGTTTCGGTATGGACATTTACAGTACCTGCTGGACTGGAAGGGTTATGGGCCAGAAGAACGATGATGGATTAAAGCAGACGATGTTCATGCTCCTAGCCTCATTCGCAAGTTCCATGCCTCTAACCCAGAGAAGCCTGGGAACTATCCAGAGGCCACTCATAAAGGAGGGGGTACTGTCACAACCAGAGTTGTTGTACCTGGCAAGTTGCGGTCTCTGCCTGTGTGGGTGCTTTGGAGCGGTCCTACTGGTGGGGTTGCTGGTGTCTGGAGGTTGGTGCGAGGTGTGCGTGGATGTCCAAAGGGTACAGGCCGTGTGGTGACAGGTGAGACTGGCAGTGCTGCAGCACTGGGAATTGCTGGGTGCAGCCATCTTGGTTTTGGGCATGTGACCTGAATGGGCCAATCAGGTTGGAGCATCTTGTGTGTACTCTCAGCAGTCTATCATGCACCTTCCCATGGTACTTAAGGGTGTTCAGCACGCCCTCTAGTTGCCAGTACAAGGTATATACAGCACAAGCTGTGTGAGAGTTCTCTGTGCTCCTTAGCTCGGTGTGATTATTGCAGCCCCAGCAGTGCTCCGTTTCCTGCTCTGTCTCCATCACAGGCTGTTCCCAGATACCCACATGTACCCTGCTATACCCCATTACTCACCCCACGGTTTGTGAACCGTCCAGCATTCTGGACTCAGAACTCACTCCAGTACTTCAGACCTCTGTTCCTCAGTCCCACCTCCAATGGACTTTTGTTTTTTCTGTCTGACACCTGCTCCCAGCCTCGCTAATTGGACTTTGTTTTTTCTGCCTGACACCTGTTTCCAGCCTCAGTAATTGGACTTTGTTTTCCTGGCAGACATTTGTTTTCAGCCTCACTTCACTTGGACGTATTTTTTCTGCCAGTTTATATATTAATTACCACTTCATGAATAATAATACTCCTATTAAACCTGCTGCATTCCAATACTACAAACCCGTTCCTGTTTCTTCTCCTGAATCCACCCCGGGTTCAAAAAATAATCCAGACCTGACAATACACACTGAACGATATCATTAACGATATCGTTCAGTGACGGCACCTTCCCTCATCCCCGTACATGCAGAACCTGATTATATCGTCAGGTTGCCCTGCAAGTACAAGCGATGAAAGACATTGTTAACGATCCACGGGAGCATGCATTATTAACTGTGTCTTGCATACACACTGGACAATATTGAGCGTGATGAACAATAACGATATCGTTCATATAATCTAACTTATCATCTAGTGTGTATGCGCCTGCGGCATTACTTTTTGGGTTACTTTGAATTGCAGCTGCTGTGCTTAGACCAAGATTGCTACCCCAGCAGTGAACATTTAATTAGGACGTGAGTGTGGATTTATTGGGGATGGATAGATAGATAGATAGATAGATAGATAGATAGATAGATAGATAGATAGATTCAGAGATAAACACACATTGTACTGGTCTCACATAAGCATATCATTTTTAACATGTGTGCTTTAAATATGATTGCAGTAGTGATATTTTAAATTACAGTACTTATGATGCAAAACATTATGCTATGCATCATGTATTGCACTTGAACACACACTTGAATGCAGTCAATGGGAATTTGCAGTGTGCAATTGAGCAATAGTCAATGAGTACCACTTTATAACAATTGCTACACTCTTTAACCATCCTTTGATTATTAATTGCTTGCTAATTGCATACATTTGCAGAGATGTTTGCTAAAGAACTGTTGTGATTGCAAGAGCATGAGCTGCATGTAACTGCGTAGTGTTGCAATCCAACCCAGGTAACTTGCAGGGTTCAACACGGGAATAACCCGTGAAACCCTGCAGTGTAATACCCCTTTTACACCGGAGCTAAAACCCGGGTTATTGAAGGGTTAACCCGGGCAGCTCCATGGTGTAAAAGGGGAGATGGTTGGATCGCCGGGTCAAGTGACCCGGCAATCCAACTCAGGTAAATAAAAGGGTTTAACACGGGCGTAGCCCATGAAACCCTGCTGTGAGAACAGCGCACTCCGGGTCACGATGACCTGGAGTGCGCTGCCAGCCGATTGGTCCGGCTTCAGTGGCGCTTGGAGATGACATCATATCTAAGCGAACACTTACATGCCGGAAAAGCCGGGTCTATGCAGCCCCGACTCCTGTGTGAGCCTGATTCGGCACCAGCAAAATTCTGGGTTTGATCCGGATAGAAACCATATTCCAACTCCGGGTCAGACCCGGAATTTTGGTGGAAAAGGGGTATTAATGACACGATCTGGGTAACAATGACCTGGAGTGTGCCGCATCCCGGCCGATTGGCCAGCTTCAGTGGCGCTTGGAGATGACGTCATCTCCAAGCGTCCACTTCCACGCCAGAAGAAGCGGGTCACTGCAGACCCAGCTCCGTTGTGAACAGCGCAGACTCAGGAATTTCCTGGGTCGCACTGGCTAAATTCCGGGTCTGATCCGGTTTGGAATCCTGTTCCAACTTCTGGGTCAGGCCCGGAATTTAGGTATAAAAGCAAAATTAGAGGGGTCCACTGGTGTGTACCATTACCATCACCAACAGTACACACATATTTGAAAATATGTATGCAGCCAATCAGCACTTGTTTTTACAATGCTGTATGAACAAAAGCACCAATTTTTTAAGTTTTCCAGCCTTGAACAAATCGGAAAACATCATCAGCATTTTATTATTACACCCTCCAAATTTCCAAATTATAACCCAATAAATCCAGCATTTTGGACATTAAATCGCAGGTGACGTTTGGTGGTTTGCTCAAGTCATACTTCATGAAATTCCCCTCTCAGTTTTCTACATATCTGACAGCGCAGCTTCTAAAAAAATCTTCCATGCAATGGTAATGGAATCAGTCAATTTAGAATGAACATTATTCCTCAAATATTATCTAGCATGCTGCTATTGACATATCATTCTGATTAAAAGTAGAGAAAGTACTTGCATGAACATTTATATTTTACTATTTAATAGAATGGGAAGCAGAAAACTCACTAGTTTGAATTATATACTGCTCTTTTCAATTAATTTTTATTGAATAATTTCAGTTTGAAATATTTAAAATAAAGAATATACGCTATTTTTAATTGTAAGATTTGAGATAAGTGCAAGATTTTTTTTAAATAGTAGTCAATATTTAAAATTTTGAATGAGAAGTTCATACAGGAGGGGAATGAACAATACTGCAAAGGTAGAAACAAGGAAAGCAGCCCTGGCTTCAGGGCCATCTCTTCCACTGGGCTTGTTGGGCAGTTGCCCAAGGGCCTGAAGCTTGTAGGGGCCATCCAACTGTATTATGATCTAACCTCCCCCACCCCATCCCCCCGGTGACGAGTACTCACCTCAGTCCCAGTTTCACTTCATCCACTGGCTTCAGACCAGTCTCTGATGGGCATGCAGGAGGGTTTAATTTTATTGACCATTTACATTTTTTTCCTGTGAATGAGTGGGTAGAGGCCCCAGTGCATGGATTTGCCCAGTGCCCACACTGCTGTTAAGACAACGCTGCCGGGCTTCAGTCTTCCCGCAAACTTCGAATCCAAAAACGAAGTAAAACATCATCTTCCCAGCACTGGATCTCACGTGTTTTAGATTGCGTCATCTTCCCGATGGCAGATCTTGCATTTTAATTGAATATAAAAGTCCCTCCCATGTGATCAGGTGCCATTTCTCAGGGGATCAGGGGGAGACAGGGGCATATTTATAATAGGTGCAGGGTGTGCAGTGCACACTGGCCTGTGGGTCCACCACACACCTTGCACACACATTATACCATTATACTTCCCTCTCCGGAGTCCCACGTTGGTGCTGGTGGCAGCACTGTAAAAGCACCTGGAAAATGGCCACCATGGCCATTTTCCCGCCATTTTGCGCATGCGCAGTACAGGGAAAATAGCTGCCACAGCCATTTTCCGAGTGATTTGCACATGCGCTATAGACTCTGGGTACACTCTAGTATCCAGAGTCTATCAGTGTGGCGCTGCTCTCAGTGCGCTGCCAGCCACCAGACTGAAAGGAAGGGGCCCGTGATGGAGATTGCCCACAGACCCCTCCTCTCTTGAAACCCCCCTAGAGGAAAAAGGTGTGGACTGTGGGCTATAACACTGTGAGTCACTTTCAAGCACTAAAAAATGCCATTAGGAGCACTGTGTTAAAGGGGCACTGTGTGATTAAAAAAAACGCTATTGGGAGCATTATGTTAAAGGGATCCTGTGTTATTTAAAAATACAAATCACATACAGTAGGAGCACAGTGAGGCACTGTGTTGTGTGTTCAGAGCTTCAAGCACTGTGTTAGAAAAACACTGTTATGTGTTCAGATAGGCGCTGTTTACAAAAAAAAAGCCATTAGGAGCACTGTGTTAAAGGATCACTGTGTTATTAAAAAAAACTCCATTAGGGTGTCACTGCCATAGGAGCACTGTAAGACACCGTGTGTTCTTCAGGCACTGTGTTAAAAAGTAAATAACATAAAACACTGTTGTGTGTATTGTGTTAAAATAAAATATTAAGAGCGCTATAAGGCATTGTGTTGTGTGTTCAAGCACTGTGTTAAAATATAATGTCATTAGGATGCCATTCCTAGTAGCGCGGTGTGGCACTGTGTTGTGTGTTTAGGCACTGTGTTAATAAATAACGAATTAGTGTGCCACCAATTACTAGTAGCGCTGTGAGGCAGTTTGTTGTGTGTTCAGGGCCTTAATGCACATTTAACAAAATGTAATATAAAACTTGTGTGTTAAAAAATATAACATAATTATTAGAATGCCTCTTGGCTTATACTAGGGCCGCTGTGAGACAGTTTGTTGTGTGTATTCGGGTACAGTTAAAGTTCTTAATATAAAACTTGTGTGTTAAAAAATATAATTATACTCTCTGGTGCACCTCATAAATGTACCACAGGGGTGTGTTACCTAATTAGAAGGAGGGAGGTGGGGGGCAGTAATTTGGCCAGCTTCTCTTGCAACCCTTGTCTGGAAGCTTTGGCTATTAACATTGTATTCTTTTATGACATTTTCTCAGCTGCTGCTCTCACAAGGTCTTGTCTTTCAATTTTAATTGTTTAATTACTCAATGTATTCATTAATCATTATTTTATCTGACTTCCACCTCCATTTCCCTGTTCTGCCCTCGACTCCTGAGCTAATTACAATCATATTTAGACTCTCTGGTATACCTCATAAATGTACTACAGGGTTGTGTTACAGGATCATTTTGTTCAAAGATGTATTTGATGGATCCTGTCCTTGTTGAATCCCGATTTGCCTGCCCGACTTTCTCTCCCGAACAAGCAGCCTGCACATATCAGTGAAATATGTGCAGGCTGCTTGTTTGTTTTTTTATATTTAAGGGTTAATTTATTTGTTAAAAATGACGTGGGGTCCCCCCCAAAAGCCTAACCAGCCCCGGACTGGTCAGCCAGTCCTGGTTCTGAAAATTACGGGAACAAAATGATTAGGGTTCCCCTGTAATTTAGGAACCAGCACCTGGCTGCAGGGTCTTTGATGGTTTTAAATATAGGGGGAAGAAATGCGTAGGGATCCCCCTATATTTAAAACCAGCACCGGACCCAAACCGACCGGGGTGTAATACCACAGCCAAGATATCCTATTAATGGGTCTCCATGGCCAAAGCATTCTCACCCCAAGCCAGTCAAGCCAAGCCGGGGATCTCAGTGGAGTTGGGAACCCCCCCAAAAAAAGTGGTCCTTCCTCTCCCAAAACACCAGGGTTGGTCTGGAGCCCAAGGCTCTTCCCTGCACCCCTGGATCGGTGGGAATGGGGGTAATAAAGTGTTAAATAGTAGTAAACTATTGTATTTTAATACTGGTGGATTATCTACCAGGATTTATTGTAAGGAAACGGCCAAAAATATTTTGCTTTTGGTGGACAGTTTTCACCCAAATCCTTTGAAGCGAGGCCTTCCTTTCTCCCAACTATTTAGATTTGTATGGATTACTTCCAACATTCATGACTTACTTGTTCCCTACAGGAGATGGGACAAAGGTTTATCAATAGGGGCTACCAGAGTCATGAAATTGAGGAGGCGATTAATAAATGTATGCAAATTAAGCGAGAGGACACTCTTAGTAACAAAGATTCCAAGACTGAAGGTTCTAGGATGATATTTTACACCATCTACTGAATTGCCTCCAAACACATCCGTGAGGTTGTGTTGCGACATTCGCATATTTTACAGTCTGATGAGAACATTGGACGCTTTTGCTGTGATAAACCACTCTTCGCTTATAAAAGAAGTACCAACATCAAACAAATGATTTCTAAATCTGATATAGGGCCCATTTCCAATAAAAGCTTGCTACGGTCCAAAAATGGAGCCTACAAATGCCATGAATGTGTCAACTGTCAATTTTTAATGCTTGGTGCTCATTTTGTGGATCCCAAAGAGGACATTAAATATGAAATTCAACACCATCTAGACTGCAATTGCCATTTTGTTTTCTAATTAAATGCCCTTGCAACCTACTTTATGTGGGTAAAACTATCTGTACCCTCAAAGAGAGGATTGCCCTCCATCGGTCTTCCATTAAGAAAGCCCTTCAGATGGTTGATACCAATACCCTTCCGCTGGCGAGACATTTCGTGACAGCCAAACACCTTATTAAGGATTTCAGATGTATGCCAATTGATTGCATTCCTCCTACGAGGGGGTGACAGGAACAGACTCTTGTTGTAGAAGGAGAGTTTTTTTTATTGAGGGTCAATATCTGAGTTGCTTTCTGTGATTTATATCCTGAATTGATATCTTTATAGGTTATGTAATGCACTATATGCCAGTTTACTTTTCACTATATTTTCCTATTTATTTTATTTAGTCTGCTTTATTATTTAGATCTATGCATTGTTTTTGATGTGCACGTACACCATTTATAGCCGCCTGTCCGCTTTTACTATGCATATAGACCTCTAGCATAGTAATATTACATATTCACAACAGGCCATGTTGTATTATATGGGTAGACTATAGATCCCTTTATGGATGTGTTTTATTATTGTCCACATGTAGTTTCATTATAATCATGGTGCCATTAGGTTACTTTGACTTCCTTACAGCTAGCGTTGCCTGGCCGACGGTTGTGTCACTTCTGATCATGTGATCGGGTTCTATTCATCAGATCCTACATATGCGTCACGTCACTTCCGGTCCCGTTGCGGACAGCGATGGAGACGTGAACACATGCAGGTGAGTTGCAGTTTGTGTGATTGGTTTGGCTGTTTAATGGTGTCTCATGCCACAGTTTTTCTGTTCATGAGAAAGGCGCTGCTGAAACAGCTGTCGAACAGATCAGCAACCATGTGGGTCCTGTGAGATGTTGATGTATTGACAGTTGTGGTGACCACCCTGGCTTGGCTGAGTATTCTGTTCCAATGGTATGCCACTTTTATATTGGATCTCACTATACTCTGATACATTTCATGTTGCTGCTGATTCCATGATGCTGCTGAATTTTTTTTTACAAATATATATGATTTTTTTGCATTTATAAATGGATGTGCTGGTTCTTTGTGTGAACCATCTACCTATACCTTTATATACCAAGCACTCCCCTGCTTTTATATATAAGAGTGCAACTGGGTTTTGATCTCTCTCTCTCTCTATATATATATATATATATATCTATATGCTGTATATACACATACATAATATAATGGTGATTAATTCATATTTTTAAATAACTATATAGAATTTGTAAATGTACAGCAGCTTTCAGCAGCGAGCAGCAGTTGTATCACCACTACAGTGTCTAAGAATGGACAACCAAGTCACTCACACAGACTCACAGTTACAGGCTACAGCAGTGGCGCACTCGGCTCTTCCCTCAGTCACACACTACCTTCCCTTGTCTTCGTCACACAAACAAGACTGCCCACGGTCAGGGCCGGATTATACGCGGGGCGGAAGGGGCGGTCGTCCCAGGGCCCCCACACATAGAGGGCCCCCACAACTAGTGAAAAAAAAAAAAAAAACACAGCAGCTACACTCCGATTCTTCTCGGCGGCTGCTCAGCTGTTCCCTTACAGCAGCCGCCACGGAGTTTCACTGCGGGTTACGCAGCTGAGCTCAGCCGCGCTGCACACAACATGCAAAAAATATAGCGTCCACAGGCACAGAAAAGCTCCGGTCACATACTGTGGGTAGCTCACACATGCTGCGAGCAGCGCTGGATGATGGAGCCACCAATCGGCAGCGCTCAGGAGCTGAGTGTAAGTAACAGACACTCCGGTCCGGGTGCCAATGTGCCTCTCTCTGTTACCGCTGCAGGGGCGTTGCAGCAGTAGCTGCCGGGGGGGGGGAGGAAGGAGACTTGTGGTGCCGCAGGCCGCAGCTCTACCCGGCCTCTGGGGCACGATGGCAGATTATCTTTGCCCTGATGAGCCGGGGAAACTGCTATGTCCCGGATGATGCTTTTCAGCGCAGCAGCTCTTCAGGAGACGGACTCATCTACAAGTGAGTGACCCTAAGCTCTCTGCTCTGTGTAATGTGGGGAGACTGTCTCCTGTCTGTCTGCTAAGGAGAGGGTTCAGTCACATTTCTGGGAGGGCTACCATTCAGGAGTTGTGGTACCATAAGTCCCAGCATGATGTGCCAGGGGTGTGAGGGAATCATAAGTCCCAGGATGACATGCCAGGAGACCATAAGTCTCAGCATGATGTGCCAGGGGACCATAATTCCCAGTGTGACGTGCTGGCTCAGTGATAAAAAGTTAGTGTGTTTTATTTATATATATATATATATCAGTATCCACAGGGTGGGACTCCGTAAAGAAAAACTTCAAACAACACTGCTGAGTCTGCAACGTTTCAGCGCTGTAATCGGCGCTTTATGCTTGACAAAATCGCTGATTAAAGCGCTGAAATGTTGCAGACTCAGTAGTGTTGCTTGAAGTTTTTCTTTATGGAGTGCCGCCATGTGGATACTATATTCAGTTTGTCCTGGTTTCCAGGGTGGGGGCACCCAGTTGGCTATGATCTGTACCTCGTGAGTGCCAGATCTTGGTTATACATATATATATATATATATATATATATATATAAAATTACACACACACATGTGTAGTCTCATATTTCCACCAAACCTGAAACCAACTGTGGCTGGACTGGGGACGTACAGTTTATGATAATCCAATCTGTGATGTCTGCCTCATACATGGGGAAACGCCATCTTGGGCATGAGTCCGCTTTGCACTTTCAACCCTCTGCTCTGGTTCTGACTCCAGAACATATGATGACGTCAGACCTCGCGAGACCAGGGCTGGCCCGAGCCTATTTTTTTGGAAAGCGAACATAGATTTTAGTGTCCCTTGGTGATATATATATCTGGGATAGCCTATAATGCTGTTCAATACTTCACCTCTAAGTTAGTGTGTCACATATATGGTATCCTTGATAACGGGCACGTGGCCAGAAACGCAGTTGGATTAAAGGCTTTTATTTACACTAAGACGCTGAGTGCCACCGGTTCTTTTTGCTCCTGTGTGTATGTATATATATATATATATATATATATATATATATATATAAATATATAATATATATACACATACATATATACACACATACACTGTGTGTATATTTATTACACGCCGTGTATGTATGTATGTATATATAGCTACAGTGTTTGTGTGTGTGTGTGTATATATATATACACACACACACACACAATACATACATATATACATACATATACACATTTTCTTTATTTTATAACATTGCCAATATATCAATTTAATAATGTTATTGATAGGGGCCCCCACAAGTTTGTTGCCCAGGGTCCCCCACAGACCTTAATCCGGCCCTGCCCACGGTCACCCAGACTGCCTGCTGCCTGTCGGTAGCCCCTCCCTCCCAGTTACCATCCGCTGCCCCCGGAGCCTGGAGCCCAGTGAAGATAGAGAGCCAACTGCAAAAGTTTGGTAAACATGAATTGGGAAAAAAAAAAAAAGTTGAAGAGAAAAAAAACGCCTACTGTTGTGCTGCGGGTGGCCCGGGCCCCCTTCCATTGCCGGGCCTGGGTATTAAGTACCTGCTCCCCCCCTCTTGGCGCCCCTGCTGATATCATTCAGAGTGCTGGGGGATACCCTAGGCTGTTTCCTGTAAATTTCCAATTTAGGCAGAAATTAATGAAAAGTACTTCCGATTTGAGCCGATGGTGAATTCATTTCTAGTGAAAAAATGGCCGAATTTGCGGCATTAACTCACCCAATTTCCACCCCAAAAGGTGAACAAAACATCCGACTTTAATGATAGTAAATTCCTGATTTGCAAAAAAGTGATATTTTCACACGAGATAGCAATCTCGGATCAACACGAATTTTAGTAAATTTACCGCATAGAGTTAAACCATTATACATTTTAAAAGTTTGGACTCATCTTAGTACACTATTACCATAAATGTACAGTAAAACTGTGATCTTCAAAAGACATAATTTATGGCAAAATATGCAAAATGAGAATGACTCAGACAGGTATTTGTGCTTATAATGGATCTCATTGTTTGCAGAAGACAGTCAGTGATCTTTCTTATTTTACTTGTAGTTTTTAAGGAGAACAGTGGGTTTGAGCACTTGATACAGGTATCACAGGCAGGACAATGGCTTTGGTCAATAAAGTGGGAGTCATGAGCCGGGTAAACACTAGACGATATGTCATCTGATGTAGCAGATCAGACAACATATCAGCCAGTGTGTACAGGCTATGTTGCTGACAATGCGCGCTCTTCAGCTCATCATCAGCAACAACGTCCCTCGGACCTGCATGCAGGTCCGACGGGTGATACCATCAGTGGGTACCATGTTGCCAAATGCAGCATGGACCCTCCATCGCTCCTGGCATTGGCAAGTGTGTATGCACTTGCCGATGCCTGGACTCCCGATGAGGTCCCGTCGTGAACAAGATCGTGCCTTTTAGTATGTACCCAGCATTACTGACTATAACTGACAAGTTGTAGATCAATTCACGTGTAATAACACCTGTAGAAAACAAAATAACATGGTGTGAAAGGGAAATGAAGAGGCAGTTTTTTCTCTTTTTACTTTTTGGTGGTCTTTTTATACTTTGTGTACAGTAATGTCACCTGCAGTAGAGCTTGATGTTGCAGAAATTGAAAAAAGTTCCAGTCAGCTACTTCTGACACTAAGCATCACTTCTGCTGTTCATCCAGGTTCCCTTACACAGTGAGAGAATAAATGATTTGGTGTAGTGGGATGCGGTCATAATACCGAACGTGGGGATTCCAGCGATCAGAATGCTGGCGCCAGAATCCCGACAACAGGCAGAATCCCGGTGAAGGCATCATGACCGCCAGCATCCCAAAGGTAAGTAGAGGGGTTAGGTGGAGGGTTAGCATTAGGGTTAGGAATTAGGCACTAGGGGGAGGGTTAGGGTTAGGAACTAAGGGGGAAGGGTTAGGTTTAGAGTGTGAGGAGGGGGAGGTTAGGTTTAGGGTGCGAGGATGGGGAGGTTAGGTTTAGGGTGCAGGGAGGGGGAGGTTAGGTTTAGGGTGTGAAGATGGGGAGGTTAGGTTTAGGGTGCGGGGAGGGGGAGGTTAGGTTTAGGGTGCGGGGAGAGGGAGGTTAGGTTTAGTGTGCGGGGAGGGGGAGGTTAGAGTGCGGGGAGGGGGAGGTTAGGTTTAGGGTGCGAGGATGGGGAGATTAGGTTTAGGGTGCGGGAAGGGGGAGGTTAGGTTTAGGGTGCGGGGAGAGGGAGGTTAGGTTTAGGGTGTGGGGAGGTAAGGGTGCAGGGAGGGGGAGGTTAGGTTTAGGGCGCGAGATGGGGAGGTTAGGTTTAGGGTGCGAGGATGGGGAGGTTAGGTTTAGGGTGTGGGGAGGGGGGAGTTTAGGTTTAGGGTGCGGGGAGAGGGAGGTTAGGTTTAGGGTGCGGGGAGGGGGAGGTTAGGGTGCGGGGAGGGGGAGGTTAGGTTTAGGGTGCGAGGATGGGGAGGTTAGGTTTAGGGTGCAGGGAGGGGGAGGTTAGGTTTAGTGTGCAGGGGAGGGGGAGGTTAGGTTTAGGGTGCGGGGAGGGGGAGGTTAGGTTTAGGTTGTGAGGATGGGGAGGTTAGGTTTAGGGTGCGGGGAGAGGGAGGTTAGGTTTAGGGTGCAAGTAGGTGGAGGTTTGTTTTAGGCACTAGGAGGAGGGTTAGGTTTAGGCACCAGGGGGAGGTTAGGTTTAGGGTGCGAGGAGGGGGAGGTTAGGTTTAGAGTGCGGGGAAGGGGAAGGTTAGGTTTAGGGTGCAGGGAAGGGAGATTAGGTTTAGGAACTAGGGGGAGGTTAGATTTAAGCACCAGGAAGGCAGGGTTAGGGGTAGGGAGAGGGGGAGGGTTAGGCTTAGGATACCGACCAACAGGTGTCGGTATGCTAACCCTGTTGGAATGCTGGCATCGGGATTCTGAGCACCAGCATCCCGTACCCATCCCAGTGTAGTAGCCCAATTCACTTAAAAACGGGAAATCATCACTACTGTATGTAGAAAAGCAATGCACAATTAACAATCAAGTAATTTGATAGTAATTGAAACATTGATCTAAGGTTCACTTGGACTTAAGTTCCAGTTCTTCTTTAAAACACGCTTCTTGCTTTATGGTCATCTAGAATTTAGTTGCCTATAGTAAGATCATTGAAACTTGTTGTATGTATTCATTAGTTACCTTGATCTCCAACTGTTTGCTGAATAAGATCTGCAGCACTCTATATGAAGTCCAATTCGCTTCTTTAAAAAAAATTGGAAACTGAAAAGATCTATATGCCTCAAAATCAGTACTAGTTTATTAATTGAGACACATTCACTACCTACACCTACTAAAGTCACTAGGCTCTTCTTAATGAAAATGCAATACGTTATTGAAACAGTATAGATTGCTATATCATGTTTGACCTGCAGTAAACTGAGCAATTATCTGCTTATCACTAGGAGAATCAGTGCTTGGCTCAGCTTTTTGTACATGTTCTTTCTTTCATACTTTAAAACACAACTTCAGGGTATTCAGCTTGCAATGGTTACCTACAAGATCAATCTCATTCCTTCTTAAGAAGAAATGATAGCAGAAGATTAAAGGCCACTCAGCAATGTCAGTGGCAGGACAGAGAGAGATCCTATTTAAAATATTTTATTAGGGCACTGAGTTGCCAGCACTTAAATTTGGTGAGCGTACAATTGGCAATTTGAGAACAAAAATAATGGATTTTAGTCCTAACCACCAATACACCTCAGTGGGCTCTACAGGTTAAATCTAGATTCAGCAATAAGACAGAAAGCCAAGACTGGAACTATTACTGCATATTCCTATCAGTTTCCAAAGGGTTGAGACAGCTCAGAACACTTTTGATGCTTTCTTATACTCTCTGGCGAAAGCCTCAATAGATACGGCCACGTAGCTTCAAAAAAATTTACTTTGTAAGACAGGGGATGATCTCTGACATCCTTCATTTTCTGCTCCTATGGCAATCTATGGATTGTACTGGACTAAACCTCCCATGCTCACTCGCTGAGCTGTGAATATGTTGTGATTGTATTACATAAGTAATACCTCCCCTGACTTACCATCTCTGAATATCTTAAGACCATTTATCATTCCATGGGGAAACTGTTCGCAGTTTCTTTGTCTTGTAAAATAATTACAACTCCTCCATTATGATTAATAATAATTAGGGGATATGCAGTGTTCCCCATGGGAAGAAATATATATTCATTTTGAAGCAGTTGATATGAGATTATACTGTAAATTACTTAGATTAGCTATGAGCTGTTTACAAAATCATATTTGATTGCTCTAAACTAGTCCTATTTTAAAGAGCAATTGGGTTCCTTAAACAACAGGAGACCAAATCACACAGGAATTTCATACATTGCAAAAACATTTTATCATAAGTAATCGATTAAAAGCTTTTGTAAAAAAATATTACAGACAAGATATTGCAAGTAACCATAAATGCAGAACAGTTTACAATTAAGCCATCAACATTGCTGAAATGGTGTTGTGTATGCAGTTTTGCAATACTATATATACCTTTTAAACTGATACTGGTCAGAATGAAAACTGTCCCTGTAAGCAGTTTAATCACAAAAGATTCAGATATCATATTACAGTACTTAGAAGAGCTGTCATTTCTTTCTATTAAAAACACATAGTCCATCTTCTGGGACTGTCATTTGCTACTCCCTCATTCATTAGGCCATTAGGCAGAGCCAAATATAAAAATATATATATATTGTCATTTTGGAACAATATCTTGCTTGTTGCATTAGTTAGTATGACAACCAACAATTCTTAGCTTTCAATTTATTGCATACTTTCCCACTCTACCAGAATGGCTGGAAGGATTGAAGGGTGCTTCCAGCCACACGGGAAAAGTAGGCAAGTCTCCCATATCCTTCTCCACCGCTCACACACCCCATAGCCCCACCTCCACCTGCTTGCACCCTCCTATGGCCACGCACTTACAGAGCAAAAGTCAGTTTGAGGCAGAGGGGGGGTTATGACACGATTCCCTGTGAATTGCGTCATCATGGCCCCGTCTCCCCACTATAAAATGCCTGTTTTCTCAGTACTGTATACTTGGAATGGGATCAAGATGGTGCAATCATGACACCACACCCACTGCACTGCACACTTTCCCAGCTGTCACGCCCCTTCTCTGCCGACCTGGCTGCCCCCTGAGCAAAGTCAGTAAGTATGATTTTTTTGTCCTTTTATGTTCTTCATACATATCACTGTTACGCAATGATGACAACTGAATCACAGTCACTAGAAATTTGGCATGGAAGATTTTGTCACCTTGGATACGACAGTGTTCAGACATTACAAAACGGGATTGTCACAGGAATGTCAGTGAGTGATGCAGAGAAACGTGTGTGAGAGCTGTATAGTAGGAAAACAAGTAGGCAGTAAAGTCAGTAAATGGATACAATACTTTGTGACATTCATAGATGATTTTACAAGATTGACACGTGTGTACTTCATCAGAGAGAAGACTGAAGTAGCAAAGAAGTTTGCAGACTAGAAAAAAACTTGTAAAGGATAAAATTGGTTACAGACTCAAGACCCTGAGATCTGATAATGGAGGAGAATACCTAAACAGAGACCTGGAACTCTTCATCAATTGACCATTGCTTATACTTCTGAGCAGTGATGGACTGGGGCTGCTGAACAGTCACCCTGGCAGTCACCCTGCAAGTGGCCTCACAGGGGCATGCCGGGAGTAATGGGGGCCTGGCCTCATTGCACACCCTCACCTTTCAGTATCCCAGCTGAGCAGAGTGCTGGGAGGTGGAGCTGCTCAGTCTGGGTTTGACATCGTACTGGCCCATCTGGACATCGCCCTTCTGGCATTTGCCAGAAGTGCCAGATAGTGTGAGTAAATGAGCAAACCATACACCAGTGGAGAAAGCAATATGTATGCTAAAGGACGCAAGCCTAGACAAACAATTTTGGGCAGAAGTCGTGTCCACAGCAGTTTATCTCAAGAACTGTTCTCCTACAGTTACCCTAAAGTACAAAACACATATTGAAGAGTGGTATAAAAGCAAACAACTTAGATCTTTTGGAAGTGCACATACCAAAAGAAAGAAGATGCAAGCTGGATTCAAAATCTGCAAAGTGCATCATACTTGGTTACTGCCATGAGAGTAAAGGTTACATATTATTGGAATTGATGCCAAAAAGCTTATCAAGTCTAGAGATGTCATATTCAAAGAAGTTGGTAGTTGATATGCATTGATATGTGTCACTGGACATGACAACAGCTGGAAATGCACCTGTACCAGAGGCTACCCATGGAAATTCAACCACAGAAAAGATTTTCTGCAAGGTCAAATATGGCAAACCACCTAATAGGTATGATGAGGAATTTGCAAATATTGCATCCAGTGGACCTGAATATTTGAGAACCAAAGTCAAGATCTGACTGGTATGAATAGAAAATAAGTAGAGATGTGTGGATCCGGTTCCCAGAGAACCGACAACAACCGAATTTAGGGGTTCCAAATCGAACCGAATCCAAGTTCGTAATCACTTTGGGGTATCGAGTTGAACTGAGTCCCGGTTCGGATCTTCCAGCATTTTAATGGAGAAGCAGTGTATGCCTCTCAATGGTAAGGTGAACAAGCCATCATTCTGGTGAAACAATCGTCCTAACCTGTGGTCCCAGTCACTGCACGGACCGGACCAACATATCTACTCCTGGTATTGTTTTAATTGTTTAATTTTGTGTCTCCCACTTGAAGACTGCCATCTCTGTTGGAATCAGTGACTGCAGTCATGCTGGGTATGATAAAGCATAGGCAGTCAGGCTGTGTTTCTCCTCCTTAGTTAGAGGGTTGAGCACTGTGTGTTTAATAACATCTCTTCCCCCTCTCCTTCTTCTTATGTGAGGGATATATTTGCAATGGTATAGATGAGTGGGATATATTGTGCACAACTCATAACAACAACATAGAATATTTGCAGGTTATAATAGCACTGCTTTACAATACATGAGGTATGCTGGTGATTACTGCTAATGTTTATTGAACTAGAGTTAAGCAGTACATCATCCTGTCTTTAAATTATCTCCCTGCATGAGGGATACATTTACCAACAGGCGATGTATTCAGTTAATAAATGTTTCAACTAACATGATACATTGTGTATAAATTCACAGGATAATATACTAAGTATCCACAAAGTGTATGTGTATATATATATATATATATATATATATATATATATATATATATATATTGTGATAGGATCACTGGTAAAGTGGTCTGTGGCAGGTACATTTGTCCCAGATTCCTGTCTTTTGTGTTTTAAACCCCCAGGAGAAAGTCTGCAGTGTAGCAGACTTGAGTTTCGGCTTTTTGAAAAGCCGTTTGGGACCTGGGGGTTGTGGGTGAGAGGTGAGGGAGGGCTCCACCCACGGCCACTCCAGGTTTTGGTTCTCTTAGCCTGGTAACAGGCTTGTTAGGGTTTCCACCTGAGAGTGGCCAATATAAGCCCAGTGTGTTGAGGGCTGATTGTCTCACCTGGGAGAGCAGACAGGGAGTTTGCTCAGAGACACTGGAAAACCTAACTGTGAGTGTTGTGCTGTGCCTTGTTTGCTGGTGAGGGCATTAGGCCCTGCCAGGTTCTGGTAGTGAGGGAACCACCTGTAAAGTTAGAGCCCGGCCAGGGCTAGGTTTTATGTTTATGGTTTCTTTTGTTGTTTCTGTTTTGCACAATAAAGACTGGCGCCGACCAGCTTGTACTCGCTTCCAGACTGGTGTGCTGCTTCCCTGCTGCTGTGTGTGTGTGTAAGGAAGGAGTCCCCTACCCAGGAGAGGGACCTCCTAATCTGACTGTGTCACAATATGGTGAAGAATGCGGGCATCCACACACACTGAAGTTGCAGCGAGAGGAAAACTTTCCATTTAAAAATTAAAGGGACAGACACCCAATTTGTGAGTGTGGAAATAACACTGTGTCCTTGGAGTCCCATAGAGGAGGCGTCAGCCAATGCTCAGAGAGGCAAGGATCAGCTTCCAACCTACACCCCAGGACAAAATGGAGGAAATTATTAAAGCCTTGCTCCAAGCTACAACAGCTCAGCAGGAATCTACCAGAACTCAGCAGGAGACGAACAAACTTCAGCAGGAATCTACCTGGGCTCAGCAGGAATCTACCAGGGCTCAGCAGGAATCCACCAGGGTGCAACTGTTGGCCTTGGAGACAGCCCAGAGGCAACAACAGGTCGCCATCGAGGAAACCCGCCAGGCCTTAGCGGAAAACAGCCAGGCCATAAGAGAGGTGGTACAGCACCTGGTTGTCCGGCCCAGAGATGTTACTACTGGTCCTCCCACCACCACTCACTCCGTACGAGCCAGTCACTTCCTCCAAAAGATGACTTCGGGCGATGATGTGGAGGCCTATCTCGCCGCATTTGAAAGAACAGCCGAAAGGGAGAGTTGGCCCAAGGAGCAGTAGGCAAGTCTGGTGGCACCTTTTTTGTCTGGGGAGCCACAAAAGGCCTATTTCGACTTATGCCTGGCTGATGCCAAGGACTATAAATAACTAAAACAGGAGATCCTAATTCGCTTGGGAGTCACAACCTTTGTTCGTGCCCAACGGGTCCACCGCTGGGAGTTCCATAAGGACAAGCCTCCACGTTCACAGATGCATGACCTCGTCCATTTGTCCTCAAAATGGCTACAGCCCGAGATGCTGACGGGACCACAGATCGTGGAAAGGGTCATGATGGACCGGTACCTGCGATCATTACCTGTGACTCTGCGCAAGTGGGTGAGCCATGCAGACCCTAAGTCCGCGGACCAGTTGGTCGAGCTGGTGGAGAGGTACATGGCGGCTGAGGAGCTGATGAGTATGCCCCACCGAGCCCCGATGGCGCACCGGCAAACTCCCACAGACACTGGTAAGACTGTTCCAGGGGAGAAGGGTGCTGGGCGGTGGAATGTACCTAAGACTGAGGGTGTAGAACCTGGAGACAGGCCTTCCAGGCCGGGAAGGTTCTTGCCCCGTAAACGACTAGACATTAAGATGACTCAGTGTTTCCGATGTGGTGGCTTCGGCCATATTGCCGCTAATTGTTCACTTACAACTGAACCTATGCAATGTGATACTGCTCATGTCTACCGCAGGGGGTCGTTCTTTGCACAGATAGCCTGTACGGCTGACCGGCAGGCTGAGACTGATAAGCACATGTGTGTACTCACTGTAGATGGCAACCGAGTAGAGGCACTGTTAGACTCTGGTAGCTTGGTGACACTTATAAAAACTGAGCAGGTGAACCCCTTGCGGCATGAGGGGAAAACTGTTGGTGTGACCTGCATACATGGGGATACTCGATATTATGTTACTGCCGAGGTGAACATCGAGACACCATGTGGTTCTGCTATAGTTTCTGTAGGTTTGGTGCGTGGTCTGATGTACGATGCAATATTGGGGAGAGACTTTGCTCACTTCTGGAAGTTGTGGGAAAGCCGTTTTGTTCCAGAAATGAACAACCCCGATCCATTTGAGAAGGTTGCCGATGTAGTGGAGGAGGGAGTTTCTTCTGAGTCAGAGTTATTCCCTTTTTCTACTATGATTGGCGAACTAGAGAATGCGGAGCGTGACGGTGGCCCGCCAACTGATGTGCCTCCCATTGAGGTGGGAAGTGTTGTTGGGCCAGGTGATCATCTGCCTTATTTAGAGGTCAGAAGAGAGGTCTTTGCCGTGGAGCAGTTGAATGACCCTACTTTGGTAAAAGCCAGGGAGAATGTAAAAGTAGTTGATGGTAAACCCGTAGACCCTGATAGTCCTTTGTCCTATCCCCACATGGCAATGTGGCAGGATTTGTTATATCAGGTGACTAAGAAGGGGGAAGATGTTGTGGAACAACTAATAGTTCCCAAAGCCTACAGAAGAGCAGTGTTGGATCTGGCCCATGGTCATATAACGGCAGGCCATCTAGGGGTAGAGAAAACCACTGAGCGAATAATGCAGAGGTTTTTCTGGCCCAGGCTTCATAAAGAGGTATCTGACTTTTGCGCATCCTGCCCTGAGTGTCAGTATCATGCTCCCAGGCCACATTTTAAGGGTCCACTAGTTCCATTGCCTATTATAGAGGTGCCTTTTGAAAGAATAGCGATGGATTTGGTTGGACCCTTAATGAAGTCTGCCAGGGGACACCAGTATATTCTGGTCATAATGGATTACGCTACCAGGTACCCGGAAGCGATCCCGTTGCGCAATACGTCAACCAAGACCATTGCCAGAGAGCTAGTCTTTAGCAGGCTGGGTATACCTAAGGAGATACTAACTGACCAGGGTACACCGTTTATGTCCAAAGTCATGAAAGAGTTATGCCGCCTGTTCAAAATCGAACAGTTAAGAACTTCGGTTTATCACCCCCAAACCGATGGGCTGGTCGAGAGGTTTAACAAGACGTTAAAACACATGCTTAGGAAAGTGGTCGACAAGGATGGTAGGGATTGGGATTACTTATTGCCGTATTTATTGTTGGCCATAAGAGAGGTTCCCCAGTCCTCCACCGGGTTTTCACCCTTCGACTTGTTGTATGGGAGACACCCAAGGGGGTTACTAGACATTGCCAAAGAGACATGGGAGGGGCAGTCTAGTCCTTACAAAACGGTGATTGAGTATGTTTCTCAAATGCAGGAGAGAATTGCTGCGGTAGTGCCGATAGTGAGAGAGCACCTGGAACAGACTCAACAGGCACAGCAGAGGGTATACAACCGCAATGCTCGGTTACGCAGCTTTGCTCCTGGGGACAGAGTGTTAGTATTGGTTCCCACTGTGGAAAATAAACTTTTGGCTAAATGGCAAGGGCCCTTTGAAATCTTAGAAAGAGTGGGGCAGTTCAATTACAAAGTTTACCAGCCCGGGAAAAGAAAGCCGGAACAGATATACCATATAAATCTGTTAAAGCCCTGGAAAGATAGAACGGTACTGTTGGCCGTCCGAGACCCTCCAGTAAGTCCAGGGCCCTTAGTTCCCGAAGTGACAGTGGCAAAAACCCTGTCGGCAATTCAACAACAAGAGGTCAAGGAGTTTCTGATTAGAAATAGGGTGCTGTTCTCTGACGTACCTGGGAAAACCTCGGTCATTAAACATGACATCATCACTGACCCAGGGGTTAAAGTTAATCTAAAGCCCTATAGGTTACCAGAAGCACAAAGAGAATCGGTGTTGAAAGAAATTAAAAATATGCTAGAGTTAGGGGTTATTGAAGAATCACATAGTGAATGGTCAAGTCCCATTGTTTTGATTCCAAAGCCCGACGGGAGTGTGCGTTTCTGCAATGACTTCCGAAAGTTGAACAGTGTTTCAAAATTCGATGCCTACCCGATGCCAAGAGTGGATGAACTGATTGAGAGACTAAGGATGGCAAGGTATTTAACCACTCTTGACCTAACCAAAGGGTATTGGCAAGTACCGTTAACCGAGAGCACCAAACAAAAGACAGCTTTTTCAGCACCAGAGGGCTTGTTTCAGTACAAGATGTTGCCCTTCCATAGAATGATGGACAGGATTCTAAGGCCCCATAGACGGTATGCGGCTGCTTATCTGGATGACGTGGTCGTTCATAGTCCTGATTGGCAGTCTCACTTACCCAGGGTACAAGCAGTGTTGGACTCCATCTATAAGGCAGGTTTGACAGCCAACCCAAAAAAGTGTTGTCTAGGCATGGAGGAAGTAAAATATCTGGGATACACCATTGGCAGAGGCCTGATAAAGCCTCAGCTCAATAAAGTTGATGCCATACAAAACTGGCCACGGCCTCTGAATAAGAAGCAGGTGAGAGCCTTCTTGGGAATTACGGGGTACTACAGGAGGTGTATACCCAACTTTGCCACCATGGCAGTCCCAATGACTGACCTGACCAAAGGCAAACAAAAAGTCATGGTATAATGGAGTCCTGAGGCAGAGAAAGCTTTTCAGGAGTTGAAAGTAGCGTTGTGTTCCCAACCAGTCCTGATGACTCCTAATTTTGAAAGGGAATTCATAGTACAAACCAATGCATCAGAAGTAGGTTTAGGAGCGGTCCTGTCCCAGAACAAGGAGGGTGAGGAACACCCTATTTTCTATCTTAGCAGAAAGTTGAATGTACATGAGAGAAACTATGCCACAGTGGAGAAGGAGGCGTTGGCCATAAAGTGGGCGTTAGAGGCTCTCAGGTACTACTTGGTCGGAAGAAAGTTCAAATTGATCACTGACCATGCCCCTCTGAAGTGGATGTCTGAAAATAAGGACAGTAATGCGAGAATTACAAGATGGTTCTTGGCTTTACAAACTTTTACATTTTCAGTGGAACACAGGCCAGGAAGCCAGCTGGCCAATGCTGATGCGTTGTCACACGTTCATTGTTTGGGGGCTTCAGTTGTTCCGCCCCACAGGTCGAAACAAAGGGGGGGGATATGTGATAGGATCACTGGTAAAGTGGTCTGTGGCAGGTACATTTGTCCCAGATTCCTGTCTTTTGTGTTTTAAACCCCCAGGAGAAAGTCTGCAGTGTAGCAGGCTTGAGTTTCGGCTTTTTGAAATGCCGGTTTGGGACCTGGGAGTTGTGGGTGAGAGGAGAGGGAGGGCTCCACCCATGGCCACTCCAAGTTTTGGTTCTCTTAGCCTGGTAACAGGCTTGTTAGGGTTTCCACCTGAGAGTGGCCAATATAAGCCTAGTGTGTTGAGGGCTGATTGTCTCACCTGGGAGAGCAGACAGGGAGTTTGCTCAGAGACACTGGAAAACCTAACTGTGAGTGTTGTGCTGTGCCTTGTTTGCTGGTGAGGGCATTAGGCCCTGCCAGGTTCTGGTAGTGAGGGAACCACCTGTAAAGTTAGAGCCCGGCCAGGGCTAGGTTTTATGTTTATGGTTTCTTTTGTTGTTTCTGTTTTGCACAATAAAGACTGGCGCCGACCAGCTTGTACTCGCTTCCAGACTGGTGTGCTGCTTCCCTGCTGCTGTGTGTGTGTAAGGAAGGAGTCCCCTACCCAGGAGAGGGACCTCCTAATCTGACTGTGTCACAATATGGTGAAGAATGCGGGCATCCACACACACTGAAGTTGCAGCGAGAGGAAAACTTTCCATTTAAAAATTAAAGGGACAGACACCCAATTTGTGAGTGTGGAAATAACACTGTGTCCTTGGAGTCCCATAGAGGAGGCGTCAGCCAATGCTCAGAGAGGCAAGGATCAGCTTCCAACCTACACCCCAGGACAAAATGGAGGAAATTATTAAAGCCTTGCTCCAAGCTACAACAGCTCAGCAGGAATCTACCAGAACTCAGCAGGAGACGAACAAACTTCAGCAGGAATCTACCTGGGCTCAGCAGGAATCTACCAGGGCTCAGCAGGAATCCACCAGGGTGCAACTGTTGGCCTTGGAGACAGCCCAGAGGCAACAACAGGTCGCCATCGAGGAAACCCGCCAGGCCTTAGCGGAAAACAGCCAGGCCATAAGAGAGGTGGTACAGCACCTGGTTGTCCGGCCAAATGTAACTAAACATTATGTGAATTATAAAGGTTTATTATTTACCTGTTCTGAGAACTGACATCTCATGTCACAGGATTATTATACAAAGTATCGGCAGAGAATGTGCAAATTAAGCATTGTATTTGTGTTGATAACTGTTACAAATGTTCACAGATTTAAATCATGCTGGAAATTACTGCTAGCATTTATCTAAACTGCTGAAAATACATTTGATGCTTTGTTTGAATCTACTATTATATGAATATGATATCATTGTGTGAATTGCAGAAAATAACCATATATTTGCAGTGAGAACCAATACCTAGGTATTGATCACTTTTCATTTCTTGTGGATGATACATGTCAACAGATTAATGTTAACCATATACTTACCTGTCTGCATTCCATTTCACTTTAATTGGACTCTCATTTTAAGTTTTGTAATAAAAGTGACATTTTAACTTTTTTGACCATTTATCATTACCTAAGAGAGCCCCAAAAAGAGCCCTTCTTTTTTCTCCTCTTTTCTCCTCTTTTACTTCCCTAGCATCCCTTCTGGGCCAGTGGAGCACCACCAACCAATATATTATAATAAAGTCATATTAATGCAAGATATTGAGTTACATTGGGTTACTGATATGATTAATATTATTCAGGTGGTTCAGTGTGGAAGGAATCCTTCCCTTTCCTTTTTCTGAAACCACCTAAGAGGTATGATGAGGACTTTGCAAATATTGCATCCAGTGAACCTTTGAATATTCGAGAACCAAAGTCAAGATCTGACTGGTATGAATGGAAAATAAGTAGAGATGTGTGGATCCGGTTCTCAGAAAACCAACAACAGCCAAATTTAGGGGTTCCAAGTTGAACCGAGTCAAAGTTCGTAATCACTTTGGGTTGCTGATTTCCGGTGTGGATTTACCCACGGTTTGAAACTGAGATTTAAAAATCAAACTCAAGTTTTATATTACAGGTCAAAATGATGTCATTTACAGATCCAAAATTAACACCAAAACCAAAACACATGAGGGTGGTTTTGCAAAACAAAAACACTAAGATGAATCTGGATCCAAAACCAAAACATGGCGGTTGGCGCACATCTCTAAAAATAAAATATTAATGGTACTACCCTTATCAATACCAAAAAAACAGTCTGTTTTGGCTGAAATAACATCAACAAACTTATATATAGTAAGTAAAGTAAACCTTATTCCATAATACTCTAAATTACATTTAGCATATAGTAAGCAAACAATTGCATTCAAATATAATAAAAGGTGTATGTAAAATTACTATAAAAATGTTATAAATTTGTGGAGGAATGGGCAATATGGATCAAAGTCACTGACAGGTGGTGATTCAGCTTGGGATGGAATTGCAAGCAGCTTTGTAATTCCATCCTTGTAAATATGCAAATGCTGCAGGAGGTGTATGACACCTGCCTGCTGCATTTCCAATCCTAGCAGGCTGAGATATCCAGGCGCTGGGCCACCAGCCAGCCAAGCTTAATCAGGCTGGCCAGCTTGCGAGGCCAGGAAACTGTGCCTGTGGACACAGCCCCTGGCCTTGCCATTCCCCCGTTTCTGGGGATGACGGCCAAACCCTGCTATGTGTCCTATGTAGACACACAAAAACATAAGGTCCACACCATGGGGTTATTGAATGGCTATAATCATTAGAATTATAGCACACACTGAAAGCTAGCTCCTGCGGTATAGCTCAACCTCCATGGTATGTATAAGGTAGAGAGACCATCTATAGCTACAATCAATTTATATATATATATATATATATATATATATAGATAGATACAGCAGGTAAAATAAGTATTGACTACATCAACATTTTTCTCATTAAATATATTTGTAATGGGGCTATTGTAATGAAATGTTCACCAAATGTCAGCAACAACCCATACAATGTACACAATTACACATGCAAAGAAATTAAACCATAGATGTCCATAAATTAAGTTATTTGTAATAATGGGAAATGACACAGGGAAAAAGTATTGAACATTTGAAGAAATTAAAAAAGACATGGAAAGCCAAGACACCAGCTAAAATCTATCAATAATTAGAAAGCAATCATGCTCCTTGTCAGTGCAATTTAATATAAAATGGTTCAGTCCCAACTGTACGTATAAAAAGGTGTCTCATTAACAAGGTGTCACACAAGAAACATCTCATGATGGTTAAAAGCAAAAAGCTCTCTCAAGACCTTCACTACTTTATTGTTGCAAAACATACTGATGGCATTGGTTACAGAAGGATTTCTAAACTTCTGAATGTTCCAGTGAGCACTGTTGGGGCCATAATCTGGAAGTGGAAAGGACATCATTTCACCATAAACTAGCTACGACCAGGTGCTTCTCATAGGATGTCTGACAGACGAGTGAAAAGAATTATCAGAAGAGTTGTCCAAGAGCCAAGGGCTACTTATGGAGAGCATCAGGAAGACCTGGAATTAGCAGGTACAATTGTGTCAAATAAAACAAAAAGTAATGCATTCAACCGCCATGGCCTCTATGCAAGCTTACCACTCAAGACTCCATTGCTAAAGAAAAAGCATGTTGAAGCTTGTTTAAAGTTTGCTGCACAACATTTGGACAAGCCTGTAAAATATTGGGAGAATATAGCCTGGTCAGATGAGATCAAAATTTTACTCTTTGGATGCCATAATACACACCATGTTTGGAGGAAAAATGGCACTGCACATCACCGCAAAAACACCATACCAACAGTGAAGTTTGGAGGTGGGAACATTATGGTGTGGGCTGTTTTTCAGCATATGGTAATGATATACTTCATATAAATTGAAGAAAGGATAAATGGAAAAATGTACCAAGACATTCTTGATAAAAATCTGCTGTCATCTACCTGGATGCTGAAGATGAAACTAGGGTGGACATTTCAGCAAGACAATGATCCCAAACACACAGCCAAGGATACTCTCAATTGGTTTCAGAGAAAGAAAATAAAGCTGCTAGAATGGCCCAGTCAATCACCTGACCTGAATCCAATTGAAAATCTATGGAAAGAACTAAAGATCAGAGTTCATTCAGGATTTGAAGACTGTTTGTGTAGAAGAATGGGCCAAAATCACTAGTTTCTCCATAGAGGAGGCATCTTGAAGCTGTCACTACCAACAAAGTCTTTTGTACAAAGTAGAAAATACATTTCAGTAAGCATGTTCAATACTTTTTCCCTGTGTCATTTCACATTATTACACATAACTTAAATTATGGACATCTATGGTTTGATTTCTTTGCATGTGTGGATTGCATGGGTTGTTGCTGACATTTGGTGAAAATTTACTAAGAAAAATGTTGATGTGTTCAATACTTATTTTACCCGCTGTGTGTATATATATATATATATATATATATATATATATAAAATAAAAGCTTCCTTCAGGAGTAAAGCTCAACCTCCTTATGCTGTATAAGGGAAGGAGTACGCTAGCAGCTATAACCAGATTACCACAGTCTAGATGATTTGGAATCAATGTTCATACAGTGCATACTGAGAGCTGCCTTCTGTGGCTGAAATTCCACCTCCATATGCTGTCTGGGGGAGGAAGGCCTCCTGCAGCTACAATCAGCACACCACACTCTTTGAAAAAGACCCCTGCAGAGTGAAACATGTTATGCCGGGTACACACTGAGTGATGTGTACCAGTATGATATGGCGGCCTGACAAGCCAACATATTGTACCTCGGGTACACAATAGAATGAGGTAATTAACGACAGAACAATCCCTCAGTCTGTCCTTCATTAACTGCACTGGGGCCGTGAGTATAGGTTCTTTGGGCCTGATTCAGAGCGGGACGCAATTAGCGCTCGCTCGTCAAGAAAATAGGGGTGGCTATTCAAATCAACCATTCGCTCTTTGCGGTCTATTCACGTCTCTAGGTCTGAACGAGCGAATAAAACTTGCAGTCGTTTTTTGAAAAAATACGCATCCTACGTCATGTCCGCTATTTATTAGATTAATCGAGTACATCGACCAGGGTATGAAGTGCTCGCTATTCTTGGGGTTGGTTTTTGCTACCACAATTTTGCGAGCAGTTCTGGCTACAAAATAACCCAGTGACGTGGTCAATGACACTGCTGTTTTAATTATGCACACCCATAAAACGCCTGTTTTGACCTTTAAGCACGCCTGCGTTCGGATCTCCACTCCCCGTTTTCAAGCACGCCTCAATCTGTCACTCAAATTATCAGTCATTCGCTATTTTGCGAGCACGTGAATTTCGGCCGCACTGACTGGTTCGCGCATGCGTATAACGATTGGTACGCATGCGCAGTTGGGCAAACATCGCTCGGAGCGAACGAGCGGCCGCTTACGAGCGGCTCTGAATCAGGCCCGTTATTCACAGGTACTCTTTGGAATTCTACTGGAGAAGTGGACAGAACTGCTGGCAACAGGTAAGTATGTGTGTGTGAGGTAGGTGTATGTAATACAGTTATACTTTTTACGGTGTTTGTGTACTGTGTTTTTTTAACAATTTTTTTTACAGCGGGAGTATGAGTGTAAGCCGCCTGATATCACATGTAGTTCCACAAGTGCCAAAGGGCAGACATGCTGGCACCTGTAGTTCCACTGTAAAAAAGAATAGTTTCTATTTTTTGACACTACTATTACCCCAGTACCCACATCCCAGGGGTGCATGGAAGAGCCCCGGGCTTCAGACTAGTCCTAGGGTGCTCGTGAGAGGGGGCACCCAATAAAGGGGTCCCCACCTACCCTGAGATACCCGGCTTGGGCTGACCAGCTTAATTTGCGAATACTTTGGGTGGGGTTACCCGGTGATAGGTTCCCCTGTCTGTGGCATTAGACTCAGGACGGATTGAGTCTGGTGCTGGTTTTAAATATAGGGGGACCACTACACAATTTTTTTACAGCAATTTTTAAAACCAGGACTGGCTCAGCAGCCAGGTGCTGGTTCCTAAAATACGGGGGGACCCTGTTAATTTTTTCCCCAATAGTTTTAGGAACCAGAACTGGCTGAGCAGCCTGGGGCGGGTTATGCTTTTGGGGGGGGACCCCATGTAATAATTTTTTTAAACATTTAATCCTTTGTTTACAGGTACAACACAAGCAGCCTTCACATATCTCATTGATATGTGCAGGCTGTTTGTTCAGGAGAGTTTGGCAGAGAGAAAACACTGCTTTCTCGGGTGAGTAATCTCATCAACTTGCTACTTGGGGGAGAAACTTCGATCTGCTTCACTATCAGCACACTCACTCTCAGCTAAATTCACTTCTTAGTAAATTTGTGAGTTTTAGGAGCATCAAATCACCGGAGTTTCGGTGATGCAAATCGAGTTTAAAAAAAAATTAACTCGATCATCCTCAAATCTTAGTAAATTTAGCCCAAAGAATCGATGTTCATAGAGTGCATAATGAGCGCTTCCTTCCATGGTCCCCACCTTCCCTGAGATCCCCGGCGTGGGCTGACCAGCTTGGGATGGGGTGACCCGGTGACAGGTTCCCCTGGATGTGGCATTACACCCCCACTGGATTTGAGCCTGATGCTGGTTTTAAATATAGGGGGACACCTATGCAATTCCCCCCCCCTATTTTTAAACCAGGACTGGATCAGCAGCCAGGTGCTGGTTCCTAAAATAAAGGGGCACCATATTCATTTTTTCCTCCATATTTTTAGGAACCAGGACTGGCTTAGCAGCTCAGAGCTGGTTATGCTTTTTGGGAGGAGGAACCTACATCATTTTTTTTTTTAAATTGTCACTTTAGAGAAGGTTACCAAGCAGAAACATACACAAATCCAACTGATCCGTGTATGTTTCTGGCAAACTCTCAGCTTAGGAGGTGGTCTATTTGAAACTTCTAATTAGCTGCAAGTTTGCTACAATTATACCCGAGATTGTAATCTCGTTTCTTAGTAAATTCCCGCGTTGTATCTTTTTCTTGAAAAGTACATTATTATTATTATCAGGAAGGAGCATGTAGCAGCAAGTTAAGATGAGAGCTGGAAGGCTTTGATGAAATAGTGGGTCTTGAGAGAGACTGATGGTGAGTTTAATCGAGTTTGCAATCTTGAGTTTTTCAGTGAAAAATTAGAAATCTCTCCCAAACTCACCTGCAGGGCCGCCATCAGGGGGGACTGTCGGGACCCCAGTCTCGGGCATGGAGAGAGAGGGGGCCCGGGTGACATTGGGGTATAATACACGGGCAGCAGGGAAAAGGGGCATCGGCGTAGCACGGCAGCTGCATTTGACATATGGAGCTGGAATGGCAGCCAATCAGCCAGCCAGTATTTCATGCGCTCCCCCTAGCCCAGTCCAGACAGCTTGCCTGCCTTCCCCTGTCTGCACCCCCCAGTCCAGCCAGCCTTATAGCGAAGGCCAGTCTGCCTTCCCTGCCTCACCCCCAGTCCAGCCAGCCTTCCCTGCATCCCCCTAGTCCAGCCAGCCTTCCCTGCATCTTCCTAGTCCAACCAGCCTTCCCTGCGTCCCCCTAGTCCAGCCAGCCTTCCCTGCATCCCCCTAGTCCAGCCAGCCTTCCCTGCATCCCCCTAATCCTGCCATCTTTCCCTGCATCCCCCTAGTCCAGACAGCCTTCCCTGCATCCCCCTAGACCAGCCAGCCTGTCTTCCCTGCTTTGCCTCAGTCTAGGCAGCTTTTCTGCGACCCCCCCCCCCCAAGTCCAGCCAGCCTGCCTTTCCTGCCCCATTCCATCCAGCTTTCCCTGAGCCCACCTAGTCCAGCCAGCCTTCCCCACATCCCCTTAGTCCAGCCAGCCTTCCCTGCATCCTCCTAGTCCAGCCAGCCTTCCCTGCATCCCCCTAGTCCAGCCAGCCTTCCCTGCATCCCCCTAATCCAGCCAGCCTGTCTTCCCTGCTTTGCCTCAGTCTAGGCAGCTTTTCTGCGACCCTCCCCCAAGTCCAGCCAGCCTGTCTTCCCTGCTTTGCCTCAGTCTAGGCAGCTTTTCTGCGACCCTCCCCCAAGTCCAGCCAGCCTGCCTTTCGTGCCTCAGTCCATCCAGCTTTCCCTGAGCCCCCCTAGTCCAGGATGACTACCCTGCCCCTCATCTAGTCCAGCTGGCCTTTCCTGCCCTTGCCCCCCCTAGTCCAACTGCCCCCACAGACTAAACTTTGAGAATTTTTAAACTGGTTGATGTCCTGCTCCCAAAGTAGCTCCAGCCACATCCACAGCTCCGCCCACCACTGGAGGGCACTACATATTTTGTCAGTACTGGGCCCCACAATTTCTGATGGCAGCCCTGCTCACCTGAGTTTGTCGTTAGTAAATTTGCGAGATGAAAAACATGCCTAAACTCACCCGAGATTGTAATCTCAACCAAACTCAAATCTTAGTAAATTTACCCCTTTGTGTCCACAAATTAACTACATATAGTGGAAGTGTGAACTAACCTTTTCTTGGGCTTTAGATTTGAATTGAATGCACTGTCAGCGACTTTGATTCATATTGCCCTTTCCTCCACAAACCTATACAATTTTTATAGTTATTATCGAGGTATGTACTCAACTGATTGTTTCATAGTCTTCAAATATTTTTTCAGAATATGTATATATATATATATATATATATACACAAAGGCCCTGATTCAGAGCCGGATGCTCTGACCAGAGCGCTCGCTCTGAATCAGGGCCCACCTCCATAATTATGGAGCATCCTCCTGGATGCTCGTATAGCTGTGGGTCACCACCCACAGCCTATACGAGCGTGCAGGTTGATGGTCGCGATGGTCTTGACCATCGCGACCATCGCCACTGCGAGCCGAAGCCTGCAGTTGAGTTTCTCAACCGCAAGGCCCGGAGTGATTTTGGCTCTATCAGAGCCAAAATCACTCCCACTGACATCACTAGTGATGTCAGTGGGGCCGGCTTCTGACGGTAGGCATTCCCTTGGGAACGCCCCCGTCTGGGAGGCACGCCCCCGGCATGCCCAACCAAAGGGGGCGTGCTGTCAATCAACATCGACAGCACGCCCCCTTTGATCAGACACAACGAACAAAGGAAAGTCCTTCGCTCATCGCGTCTCGCGCATGCGCACGACGGAGCTCCCTCCGTCGTGCGCATGCGCAGTGCACACCATCGACCCACTTGCGAGCGGACAGCCGCTCGTGAGTGGGTCTGAATCAGGCCCAATATATGGACAAAAGTATTCGGACACATGATCATTACACCCACAGGGACTGTAATGAGGTTGTATTCAAATACATAGGGCCAAGTGTAATAGGTTGTGAATTTGTAAGAAAAATTTCATTTTTTACTCACTCGCAAATATAATAGGGTGTGACTATAGTAAAACTCACATTTTTCGGGCTTTACTATTACTCGCAAAAAAGCATCTCGCATCCAGATGTTTTCTCATTGTCAAGATAGAACTCAGGCAATGTAATAGAGTGCAAGTGCTTCACTCGCTCATATTACTGCCTGAGAAATCACCAAAACAATAGACCAACTTCAGGATAGCGAGTTTATCCTGAGCAGGTCAGAGTAGCACAGAAACATGCACATATCCATGAGAGATGTGCATATTTCCTTGTGTACATATAAAAATACTTGAAAAAAAATTACGTGTACCCTCTGTAGAGCCTGTGCTGGTTTTTAATATACTGGGGACAAAATGCATAGGGGGCACCTGTATTTTAAGAACCAGCACAAGGCTTGTCTGATCCCGTCCTGATTCTGGAAATACAGGGGAGTGTGAGTGTGTATGTGTGTGTGTGTGTATGTATGTATGTATGTATGTATAAATAAAATTGTACTGTCACGGTGTGTCTTGTTTTTTTTTTTATTCTTTTTCAGTAGAAGTACAGGTACCAGTTGGCCTGTAATGTCCCGCATGCTGGTACTTGTGGGTTCCCAACTACCAGAATGTAGTGCCAGGGATAGCCCTGGGCTATCAGCCCAGGCCTGGGGTGCCCTGGAGAGGGGGACCCTTTTCTTGGGGGGGCTCCAACCTCCCCAGGGATCCCCAGCCTGGGCTGACTAGCGGTCAGGGGTAGTGCTTTGGCTGGGGGACACGGCTGTGGCATTATTCCCTCACTAGAAAGAGTCCAGTGCTGGTTATGGAAAATACAGGGGATCTATCTAGTGCAAGTACTTTATTTTTTGTCCTTTCTAAATGTACGGGATCATAACCATGTTCCAGATTTTTTTTTATTAAGACATCCATTTGTTTAGCTGCTTCCTCAAGAAAGGAAACAGATAGAAATACTTTGCTGTCTATAGATAGCCATCATTCGAAACCGTTAAAAATGGGCTTGCCCTTTTCCCAGCTACTGAGGGTTAAATGCATAAATAGTGATCTTGAGGAAGCAGCTAAACAAATGGACGTCTTAATAAAAAAATTTGGATCCCGTACATTTAGAAAGGACAAAAAATAAAGTACTTGCACTAGATCCACCTTACTCAATAAAAAACAAAAAGATCATAAGAAAAGATATCTTCCATGGGTTAATAAATTTAATCAGAATAGTGATATCATTAACCAACAGCCCATTCTACAGGCGGATGATCATCTTAGACTATCTGATACTAGGCTGATGTCCTGTTATAAATGGGGGAAAAACCTGAGAGATTTTCTGGTTAAAGCAGATGTTAGTGGTTCAGGTCATGCCTTGCCAACTCATTTTCTAGCCACTAAAAACGGTTGTTTCAGGTGTACCTGCACTACTTGTAGGTTCCTTATCCCAGGCGATTCATTAAATCATCCATTATCTGGGAAAATATTTAGCATTCGACATCATCTGACATGTTAAAGCCAATTTGTGATTTATCAAATTGTCTGCCCATGCAGGCTTTCTTACATTGGTAAGACGGAAAGGTCTTTTAGGGAGTGGATGGCTGTCCAACGCTCCTCTATTAGATTGGCACTTATATCTGGTACTAGCGATCAACCTGTAGCAAGGCATTTTTGCCAAGCAGCACATAGCCTGGCGACATTAAAGTATCGTATGATTGATCGTGTACCCCCTCTTCTTACAGGAGGTAATAGATCTAAATTGCTTCTCCAACATGAAAGTCAATGGATTATATGCATGGATACTATTGCCCCTAGAGGTCTGAATGATCAATTAGGTATAGGGTGCTTTACATGAACAGCTGTTGTGAGCTCCTAGAATCTTTGTGCTGGATTGCTGTATGTACTATATGTGACTAGATTATGTAACAATTATTAATATCTTAATACAATATTGTGATAATTGTATATGTATGCTACCCCTGAATGGCTTAGGAAATCTGCATTGTTTATTGTTGCTATGATACATTGGTGATGGGTTGAGTCACGTGATTACTAGAGCTGTCAAACAGATGCGCCTGGCTCTGCTGATGTCAGTGTCCTGCGCCTCTGGCCGGGTGTTACATGATCGCGCCCAGGTGCCAAAGGTTTCACTAGTGGTGATGTCTATTTATATGCACCGGCCACTTTTCGTGTTTTGTGTTTTGGTTTTGGATCTGGATCTTTCTACATGTTTTGGATCTGGATTGGTTTTGCCAAAACCACCCTTCCGTGTTTTGGGTTCTGGGTTTTGTGTTTTGGATCTGTATTTTTTTTTAAAAAAAGCATAAAAACATCTAAAATCACAGAATGTGTTGATTTTTCTGCTCCTATGCTATTATTAACCTCAAAAACCTTAATTTCCACTCATTTCCAGTCTATTCTGAACACCTCACACCTCACAATAGTGTTTTTATGTGCAAAAGGTTGCACCGAGGTAGATGGATGACTATGCTAAGCGACACGAGTGGGCGGCACAAACACGTGGCCCATCTAGGAGTGACACTGCAGTGGCAGACAGGATGGCAGTTTGAAAAACTAGGCCCCAAACAGTACATAATGCAAAGAAAAAAAAGAGGTGCAAAATGGAATTGTCTTTGGGCCCTCCCACCCACCCTTATGTTGTATAAACAGGACATGCACACTTTAACAAACCAATCATTTCAGCGCCAGGGTCTGCCACACGACTGTGGCTGAAATGATTGGTTCGTTTGGGCCCCCACAAAACAAGCTGGCAATTAATCTGGCCCTGCACAAACTGGCTCTTCGGAGGCAACATGTCATCCTCATCCTCCTCATTCACCGATTCCTCACCCTCTTCAGTGTTGTGTACATCCTCATCCTCACAGAGTATTAATTCGTCCCCACTGGAATCCACCACCACAGGTCCCTCTGTATGTTCTGGAGGCTGGTCTCCCTGGAAGAGTTGATAATTCATTTTTATGAACATCATCTTCTCCACATTTTGTGGAAGCAACCTCCTTACGCCTTTTGCTGACAAGGTTCCCGGCTGCACTAAACACTCTTTCGGAGTGCGCACTGGAGGGGGGGCAACTCCGGTAAAATAGAGCCAGTTTGTACAGGGTTCTCCAAATTGCCTCTTTTTCCTGCCAGTACATGAACGGACTGTCTGAGATGCCTACTTGGAAGCTGTCACCGATGTAATCCTTTAACAGACAGAGGCACGCTTGTCGCTGCTGCTTTCAGGATGCAGGTGCAGCTACAGCACACACAATTCACAAAGCTAGGAAAAAAAATATTTTTTTATTTTTTGTGGAGCGCACTTTGAGGGTTACACCACCCTTTAACAGACAGACGCACACTTGACGCTGCTGCTTTGAGGATGCAGGTGCAGCTACTGCGCATACATTTCACACACAAACACAGAAAAAAAGATTATTTTATTTCTTGTGGTGCGCACTTTGGGGGTTACTCCACCCTTTGACAGACAGACGCATGCTTGTTGCTGCTGCTTTGAGGATGCAGGTGCAGCTACAGCCCACACAATTCACAAACACAGAAAAAAATAGTTTTTTATTTATTTTTTGGAGCACTTTGAGGGTTACACCACCCTTTAACAGACAGACGCACGCTTGTCGCTGCTGCTTTGAGGATGCAGGTGCGGCTACGGCCCATACAATTCACAAAGACAGAAAAAAAAGAAGAATTTTTTTATTGTTTGTGGAGCGCACTTTGAGGGTTACACCACCCTTTAACAGACAGACGCACACTTGTTGCTGCTGCTTTGAGGATGCAGGTGCGGCTACAGCCCACACAATTCACAAAGACAGAAAAAAAAAAGAAGAATTTTTTTATTGTTTGTGGAGCACACTTTTGGGGTTACACCACCCTTTAACAGACAGACGCATGCTTGTCGCTGCTGCTTTGAGGATGCAGGTGCGGCTACAGCCCACACATTTCACAAAGACAGAAAAAAAAGAATTTTTTTATTGTTTGTAGAGCGCACTTTGAGGGTTACACCACCCTTTAACAGACAGACGCACGCTTGTTGCTGCTGCTTTGAGGACAGTATCATATGCAGTTACAGTTGACTTGTCAGAAATTGTTGGCACGTCCTTCAGTCCGGACCAGATGTCCAAACCGGCCCTTGACTTATGACACAGGCGCAAGCTTGGCACTGCTACTGTGTTATTGCACATTGGCTACATCGCACACAAGTCACAAACACAGAAAAAAAAATGTTTTTTATTTTTTGGAGTACTTTGGGGATTACACAACCATTTAGCAGACTTATGGGACACAGGTGCACGCTTGGCGCTGCTCCTTTGTTGATGCACGTGCAGCTACAGTGCACACAATTCACAAAGACAGAAAAAAAAGGAGAATTTTTTTATTGTTTGTGGAGCGCACTTTGAGGGTCACACCACCCTTTAACAGACAGACGCACGCTTTTCGCTGCTGCTTTGAGGATGCAGGTGTGGCTACAGCCCACACAATTCACAAAGACAGAAAAAAAAATAATAGTTTTTTTATTGTTTGTGGAGCGTACTTTGAGGGTTACACCACCCTTTAACAGACAGACGCACGCTTGTCGCTGCTGCTTTGAGGATGCAGGTGCGGCTACAGCCCACACAATTCACAAAGACAGAAAAAAAGAGAAGATTTTTTTTATTGTTTGTGGAGCGTACTTTGAGGGTTACACCACCCTTTAACAGACAGACGCACGCTTGTCACTGCTGCTTTGAGGATGCAGGTGGAATCTAGACGGGTTTTGGAACCGGGGACACACTACCTCCATCAATTGTCTAAATCCCACTGCACCAATGGTGGATACCGGATGCACGTCTAGCACCAACATAGCAGCCAAGGCCTCAGTCCTACGTTTTGCTTCAGGATGACTGCTGTCGTACTTCATCCTCCTCGCTAAGGACTGTTGGAGGGTCAATTGTTTAGTAAAAGTAGTGGAGTTCCTACTTCCTCTCTGGGATGATGAACAACTCCCAGCAGCAGCAACAGCACTAGGAGGAAGTGGTTCTTGATCTTTCCCTATTTTATTTTTATCAGAGAAAGTTTGGTCCTCCATTTATGTTATATTGATATATACGTGCGGCTAAGGTGCACACAAACACAGAAAATATTTTTTTGGGGGGTTTGGACCCTTTAACGGTCAAGCCAGCCGGCCCTTTACTTATGACACAGGTGCACGCTTGGCACTACTTTGTTGATGCACGTGCGGCTACTGCGCACACAATTCACAAACACAGAAAATATTTTTTTATTTGGTTTGGAGTGTACTTTGGGGGTTACAGCACCCTTTAACGGTCAAGCCAGCCGGCCCTTTACTTATGACACAGGCGCACGCTTGGCACTACTTTGTTGATGCACGTGCGGCTACTGCGCACACAATTCACAAACACAGAAAATATTTTTTCATTTGGTTTGGAGTGTACTTTGGGGGCTACAGCACCCTTTAACAGTCAAGCCAGCCGGCCCTTTACTTATGACACAGGCGCACGCTTGGCGCTGCTCCTTTGTTGATGCACGTGCAACCACAGTGCACACAATTCACAAACACAGAAAAAAAATTGTTATTTTGTTTGGAGTGTACTTTGGGGGTTACAGCACACTTTAATGGTCAAGCCAGCTGGCCCTTTACTTATGACACAGGCGCACGCTTGGCACTACTTTGTTGATGCACATGCTGCTACTGCGCACACAATTCACAAAAACAGAAAATATTTTTTTATTTTGTTTGGAGTGTACTTTGGGGGTTACAGCACTCTTTAACGGTCAAGCCAGCCGGCCCTATACTTATGACACAGGCGCACGCTTGGCACTACTTTGTTGATGCACGTGGGGCTACTGCGCACACAATTCACAAACACAGAAAATGTTTTGGGTTTTTTTGCACTTGTGGGGAGCACCCCTGATGGACAGAGCACCCCCTGGACAACACTACAGCACCCCTTTAGGACTGGGACTCTGCACAGGACTTTGGAGTGGACACAGCCCCTATGGACAACTGACTGCACAACACAGTCCAGCCAGCCCCTATGGACTTTGGAGGAGTGGACACAGCCCCTATGGACAACAGCAGCATAGCACAACACAGCCAGCCCCTATGGACTTTGGAGGAGTGGACACAGCCCCTATGGACAACAGCAGCACAGCACAACACAGCCAGCCCCTATGGACTTTGGAGGAGTGGACACAGCCCCTATGGACAACAGCAGCACAGCACAACACAGCCAGCCCCTATGGACTTTGGAGGAGTGGACACAGCCCCTATGGACAACAGCAGCACAGCACAGCACAACACTACACTACACTACACAGCCCAGCCAGCCCTAGCTCCCACCCTCCCTCTTCACTGTCCACAGCCGAGTGAGAAAATGGTGCCAACGCGGGTACATTATATTGGATCCAAAACCCGCGAGACCCGGAAGGCGGGATGATGACGTTTTGCCTCGATTTCAGATCCGAGTCAGGCGGGAAAAGTCGAGCCTGGCTCGGATCGGCCTCGGATCGGGGGGGCTCGGGGAGGTTCGGATTTCATAAATTCGAACCCGCTCACCCCTAATTTATATGGTAATTTTCTTCTATCTGATTTCTCCTGACATCAGTGTTGATTAAACAGACACTGAAATGTTGCAAACACATTTGGATATTGTGTATCTACTTTGGCCTACCCAAGTGCCGCACCTGGAAGGGATCATTGTGAGTGTATGTGAGGGCACTGGGCATATTGATATTACTACTGTGAGTGCAGATCCATATATATATATATATATATATATATATATATATATATATATATATACACAGTGCCAGACAAAAGTTTGGACACAACTTCTCATTCAATGGGTTTTGTTTATTTAAATTATTTTCAACATAGTCGATTAATGCTGAAGACATCAAAACTATGAAAGAACACATGTGGAATTATGTTGTACACAAAAAAGTGTTAAACAGATCAAAATATGTTTTATATTTTAGATTCCTCAAAAGTAGCCCCCTTTTGCTTGGATGACAGCTTTGCACACTTTTGGCATTCTTTCATTCAGCTTCATGAGCAGTGGTGTAACTAGGGTATTTGGAGCCCAGGGCAAATTTGAAAAGGGAACCCCCCCCCTGATATGTGCGCGCCGAAGGGAAAAAAAATGGGCGTGGTCACTTAAATATGGGGCGTGTCAACATGACACACCTCTTTATTTTCACGCTGAACATTCCTATCCATATGCACATTAACCCCAGTAGTGCCCCTTATACAGTACCCCCAGTATGCAGTTGTGGTCCCTCTTATGCAGGCCCATAGTAGTGGTCCCCCTTATACAGCCCCCAATTAATTCCCCTTATTCAGTGCCCTCAGTAGTGGTCCCCCGAAATGCAGTGGCCCGTGTAGTATTCCCCCTTATGCAGTGCCCGCAGTAGCAGTCCCCACAATGCAGTGCACCCAGTAGTGGTATCCCCTTATGCAGAGCCCTTTATATAGTGCCCCCAGTAGTAGTCCCCCCCTATGCAGTGCCCTTTATATAGTGCCCCCAGCAGTAGTCCCCCCATGCAGACACCCAGTAGAGATCCCCCCCTATCTAGTGCCCCCTGTAGTGGTCCCCCCAGTGCAGTGCCCCTAGCAGTAAGCTCCTTATATAGTGCCCCCAGCAGTAGTCCCCCCCATGCAGTGCCCCCAGTAGTGGTCCCCATTATGCAGGCCCCCAGTAGTGATCCCCCCTATCCAGTACCCCGTGTAGTGTTTCTTCCTATTACTGCCCCCAGTAGTAGTCCCCCCCCAGTGCAGTGCCCCTAGTAGTAGGCCCCTTTTATAATTCCCCAGTAGTAGTTTCCCCCCCAAGTAGTAGTCCCCATTAGAGGTTCCCCCTCCCGATTAAGTGTCCACAGTAGTAGTAGCCCCCAGTAGAGGTCCTCCCAGTAATGGTGCCCCCAGTAGTAGCCACTCCCCCCTCCCCCATTGTGCCACCACCCCCAGTAGAGGTCCCCCCAAGTAGTAGCCACCCCCCACCCCCATTGTGCTCCCAGTAGTGCAGACAGGTTTAAAAAATATATATATACAAATATACTTACCTGAATCCATGCTGCTGCACCGGACCGCGACACCTCTCCCACCGCTGTCGCCCGCCGGTTCTCCCGAGCTGGCACGCTCAGCATTATGGGAGAGACATCATGATGTCATGAAGTCTGTCCCATTACCCACTGCAGGAGCTGGACGGAAGCCCGGCTCTTGCAGTGGGTGCTGCAGCAGTCAATGAGAGTCTATCTGACTCTCATTTGCTGCTGTTTAACACACGCATCGCTGCCAGCGCTGGTGGCGATGCGTGTGTTATGCACAAACTGAGCCCGCCTCCTGGCTCTGTTGGGCAAGTGCTTAGGAGGACGGAACGGGCTCAGCTGTGCAGCACAGGACCGGCGCTGGAAGCCTAGTGCCGGTCCTGTATAAATGTGTAGCGCTGACCGCACTCACTGCTGTCGGTGCTACACTGGCTAACTAGGGCGGGCCGGACCGTGGCTGGCGGCGCCCCCCGTGCCGATGGTCCCATGGTGCCCAGGGCACGCACCCTGCTCACCATGCCCCAGTTATGCCACTGTTCATGAGCATGTGCTGTTCTAAAGCTAGGCCAATGGTTTCCATGGCTCTATCCACTTCATCAGGATTTGGATTGTCACCTGGATCATTTGTGATCATCCAAAACTTTTCTAGCTTTAGCTGCATCTCCATAGCAAATTTCCATGTTGCATAATTCTCTGAGTCTCTCAGTTTTACAAAGCTCATGCTGGCTACTGCACTCTGCATTTTCTGTCTTAATCCAAATATGTAATAGATAATTCTCAGATATCCAATCAACTAAATTATCTCTGAAGCCATTAGTAAAAAGATATATATAGGACTGCAAACCATATGAATGAAAGAATTAGCATTTTATTAATGCACATATAGCATATAATAACATTTGCAGGTACAGTGAGAATAAGAACATATGTGCCACATTGGCCACTTTTACCAGAGTACAGATTGGGTGAGAATAGTTGTTTAAAGGGAGAGACTCTGGAAATCTCTGAAATGGCTCATCCAAGTCTACAGGTTTGATAAATGGAGTTATAAAAAAAGAGGAAACTATAGCCACAGGCGATAGAGAATGGACATTCAACAATATACAGTATAATCCTGAGATAATGTGTCCTATGCAGCTGTTAACCAGAAGGAAACACAAATAAGGAGGAGTAACAGTGCTGTGGAACAAAATAACCTCTTAAGAACTTTTAGTGTGGTAAATAGTTATATATACAGTGTATATATATATATATATATATATACAGAAGGTCAGTTGTGCCATTAATATTTTTTAATTATTTATATATACATTACATTGATTCCATAACAGAAAAAAACAATGATAGTGTGGCAAGGACAGGATAGATATGACATAGTGGTAAAAATGCAGGTTGTCAGATCCAGGCCAGGGTTTGTGTGTGTAAGTTTGAGTCTGGAAAGGCAGCTGATTACAGACACCTGTGTGAGCTGCAGAGACACTGGGAACTGATCCTGATGGTGAATTTTGCCCAGGTTATAGGCCCGGGGGTGAATAATGTTAGGGATCCTGGATCTGTAAGTCCATTAAAAGAACTGTATTGCTGTTTGGAAGAGTCTGTGTACCAGCCTGTAACATCTTACCTGTGAACACTGCACTATCCTGTATACCTGCCTGTGGTGAGGAAATAAAGCTTCTGTTGGATTTTTCCCGGTCTATGTGAGTCACAATACATATACATACACATTAAAAATAAAATAAAGTAAAATAAGATTACTATGTGGTTTCTGCGATCTATATCACAGCAGATTATCAGACAGCTTAAAACAAATTTGTATACACTTGAAACAAAGTTGCTAAGTTGTTTGTACAGCCTTAGATCACATGATGTCTTATAGGTCCGCATATTTAAAGTGACAGGTGAAGAGCAATTAAAATTTCACATGTAGCGCTTATTGTGCAATATCAAGTCCGTGCAGCAAGAGAGGGCCGTGTGGCAGGAGAGGGAGTTGGCTTTTCAGTATATATATATATATATATATATATATATAGTATAAATGCCAAGAGCCGCGTCCAGCTAGATAAAGGCTTTGCAGGTCTCAACATCTGAATATACTGGTGAGAGGTGAATAATCACTTAATAGCATTTGGCCAGAGGCCCCGAAATGTTCGCTGACATTGAGCCGGAGTACCCGGTGAGCTCACTGGGAGCTGGTATTTGTTGGCATAAGGCAGTGGTTCTCAAATTTGGTCCTCAGGACCCCACACAGTTCACTTTTTCTAGGTCTCCGAGCAGGTCCACAGATGTATTCATTACTCACTGACATATTTTAAGAGATCCACAGGCGGAGCTAATTATTTCACTTGTGATTCTGTGAGGAGACATGGAAAACATGCACTGTAGGGGTCCTGAAGACCGAGTTTGAGAACCTGTGGTATAAGGTAAGCCGGCACTCACCACTCTGTTGGAAATATTCTGTAACTCAGTGCAGCCCAGTTCACTTCGGTCTCCTGTGTCCTCTGCCATATGCAGCTGCCAAAAGTAGCTTGCAGCATCTTAAGACCGAACAGTGGTCAGGAAAGTGCGGCCAAACAGAAAAAAGCACTATGTGCTGCTAAACCCACGGCAAGGATCCCTATCTGGGGGATACTTGAGAAGAGAACCTCATAAGCAAGGCCATCCATATTGCCTATCAGACAAAAACTCCAGAAAGCTACGGGCACATTGCAACCCCATAGAGTTTTCTGATATCTGCTGTGTACTTTTTTAATACATATGGTGTAGGATTCTTTGCTTCCTCAGCTCTTTGTCAGCAGGGCTCCCTCCCCATACACATGTGCACTCAAGGCTATCATATCTAACATATCTATGCTCACCAGCACAGTCTTTTTTCGCATGAGATGTCCCGGTGGCAGTTTGTATATAAATTTTGTAAATATACTCTCCTCCTACACTTTTCTCCTTCTTCCTTACCATGCATTCCTATCGCACTGTGATGTTTCCAGCCAGTCTCCAAGAAAAAACCCAGCCACAGGCTGCTGAGAGCATAATACATATGTTGATAATGTCTGCTCTGTCAGCCCAGCTCCCAGTTAGCCTCAGACTGCCTTTCCCTTTCCATGGATTATCCCCAGGTGATGGCTTTGGATGTATCCACCCCGGGGCCTGTTGCATGTACAGTATATATCACATTTGCATAGAATGGTTGAAAGGTAACCTAGTCAGGATGATGGAGACTCGGAAACTATCAAAGCCGATTTTGACTATCACTGGAGAATATCTGTAGGGACCGATGTTGATTATCACTGGATAATATCGGGTGAAACCGATGTTGGTAATCACTGGAGAATATCGGTAGAGACTGATGCTGGTTATCATTGAAGAATATCGGTTGAGACCGATGTTGGTTATCACTGGAGAATATCGGTTGAGACTGACGTTGGTTATCACTGGAGAATATCTGTTAGGGCCGATGTTGGTTATCACTGGAGGACATCGGCAGAGATCAATGTTGTTTATCACTGGAGAATATCGGTTGAGGCCGATGTTGGTTATCACTGGAGAAAAAGTCAGCTGAGACTTGGAGGTAAATTTACTAAAGATAGTTTTAGAAGTGGAGGTGTCGCCCATAGCAACCAATCAGATTCTAGCTATTAACTTCTAGAAGGTGCTTTTTAAATGTTAAGTAGAATCTGATTGGTTGCTATGGGCAACATCTCCACTTCTAAAAACTTTCACTTTAGTAAATTTACCCGTTGGTGAGAGTACACTGAAGAATTTAGGCTGAGAGAGATAACCACACTGTAGATATACAGCAGCGACTAGTGAAGGAACATTGGAGATAAACACAGCATGGAACCTGGAACAGTGCTTCGGTGCAAGCAGCTACTGGAAGTAGAGAAGTTATTCAGGCAACTTCATGTTCCCGAAGTCCTGCTTTATACTCTAAGGTAGCTGGTCATTGTCGGAGAGAGACAGCAACGCCACCATTGGAGGAAGGTCTGGTCAATTGAGAAAGACAACATTGCTGCACCCATGATTGCAACCGTGGGAACTCCACAATGGAGAATCACGTGGAAATCATCACCGGGCCCTGGGGAGAATACTCAGAGTGCTACCCGCCACCGCACCTGGTGTCTGACTGCATGGCTGATCAGAGGAAGCCGGTGCTGCAGTGAGTAATGGCCAATCCGAGGCTGAATTCTGACCTGCTGATTTGACTCCATGTGTGTGTGAATGGTCATATCTATGGCCCTGATTCAGAGCCGGACGCTCTGACCAGAGCGCTCGCTCTGAATCAGGGCCCACCTCCATGAATATGGAGCGTCCTCCTGGCCGCTCGTATAGCTGTGGTTCACCACCCACAGCCTATACGAGCGTGCAGGATGATGGTCGTGATGGTCTTGACCATCGCGACCATCGCCAGTGCGAGCAGAAGCCTGCGGTTGAGTTTCTCAACCGCAAGGCCAGGAGTGATTTTGGCTCTATCAAAGCCAAAATCACTCCCACTGACATCACTAGTGATGTCAGTGGGGCTGGCTTCTGATGGTAGGCGTTCCCTTGGGAACGCCTCCATCTGGCAGGCACGCCCCCGGCACGCCCACCAAAGGGGGCGTGCTGTCAATCAACATCGACAGCACGCCCCCTTTGATCAGACACAACGAGCAAAGGAAAGTCCTTCGCTCGTTGCGTCTCGCGCATGCGCATGACGGAGCTCCCTCCGTCGTGCGCATGCGCAGTGCACACCATCGACCCACTTGCGAGCGGACAGCCGCTCGCGAGTGGGTCTGAATCAGGCCCTATGTCTTTTTGTTGGTTTGGCATCCCTCAGCTAGGGATTTTACAGCTTTCCCAGCATGTGGCTGTGTCTAATGGTTGGCATACATGGATTGTGTTGGAACAGTTTGCATGGATAGCTGCTTTGGAATGAATCCCGCTTTGGTAGACCATGTGTGTTGCTTCTCTATCTTGGAGGGAATGATCTTGGGTTGCATAAGTCGATAGCCTCATGCATATGGCCAAGGAGAATATCCATTGGATGTCGGTTTGTTGGCTGCAGACCGCGGTAATTTTGTATGAGGTTATTCCCCACAGGACGTGGTGGTGCTCTGTGACTGGTATTGCCATTAATGAGGTGAGGAAGAAAGCCAAGCAAGGCCTAGGATTGTTTGAGAAGCAGCTCTTTCAGGAGGTCCAGACTGTGGTTTTGAGTTTGTTTGTTTGAGTTTTTGGTAAGTTAGAAGGTGTTTAGTTTCTTTCATTAGTTCTGGTGGCAGATGGCAGCTGTGGATGGATTGGTGGTAAGCATAGCAGACAGGGCAAGTGGCACCTGAAAAAGTGAATTATGTGGTGTTGGTGTAGTGCACACATTTGAGAAAACACCTGAATCTGAGTTTTTATGGATGCTATCAGTGTGAGGGTCCATAGTCTTTGCTAAGTGGTTGGGGCCCCAATTTCTGAGTGTAGCACATGAGGAGCAAGTTCTGTGATCCCCCATTTGTGTATCACTGCAGTTATAGAATCACATGATCCTGGTACTATTTTGAAGGGGAGCCCAAGACTTGTCGAGGTTTCTTAAATCAGTGCTCGATCCAATTTGAAATTCAAGCAGCAAACTTTGCCTAGAAAGAACCAAGGTGTCACGACCCTGTCTGGTTTTTACCTTTTGCCTGTTGACTTTCCACTGCCAGCTGGCTCATGGATGTATGTGTGTGATTACCTGGAGGATCTGCTCTGGTCATGCTGGCTGCTACACTTTTCTGTGTGCATTCCCTTCCACACTGATTGTCCACCTGAGCCTCCTCTGTCTGTGAGCATTGCTAGCCCTGATTGGAATCACAGTTGTAGTTCTGACTCAGTGCTGCAGAGATAAATACTCCCTCTGCATGTTGTGCCTTCCACCACTCAGAATGCTACTGCCAGACCACCTGTCCATATCCACCAATTGCAGCCAGACCCAGGGTATATATATCCTCCCCTGATAGCATTCTGGGCCTGAACATCTCGTCTTCCTGTGGTGTATGGTTCGTGCTGCTTCTGCATACAAGTGTATCCCAGACCCCTGCTGACAGCAACCCCTGGTGCATCCAGAAAACCTGCTACAACAACCCCTGGTGCAATCCAGAAAACCTGCTACAGCAACCACTGGTGCAATCCAGAAAACCTGCTACAGCAACTACTGGTGCAATCCAGAAAAACCAGCTACAGAAATACCTGTCAATCCTGATCTTAGTCCTGTGCTCTGCTAGCCCTATTCCTGGTTGGTCCCTGACACCCTGCAAACCTGCATCATGCTTCCTGCTGTGGATCAACTCCTGCTCCTTTTACCTACCCTATCCCTCCCTGAACCTAAATCCCAAACCTACACATTCCTTCCAGAAACCTGTTATTCCCAATTATCCAATGCAGCCTGCACCTGAGTTTCAACCTTGTCACAGCATTTCCGGTTCACCCTGTTTAACCCACGTCTCAGCATTACCTGATTTCCCTTCAGCCATTGTCACGTTATTCCAGTCCAGTCAAGTTCTTGTCATATCAGTTCTATCCACTTTATTCCAGTCCAGAGTCAACTTCCAAGTTCATCAGTTCAGTCCACGTTATTCCAGTCCAGAGTCAAGTTCCAAGCTCATCAGTTCAAGCCACGTAGTTCCAGTCCAGAGTCAAGTTCCTAGTTCACCAGTTCAACTCAACAAGTCTTCCTGCCGGTCCCAGTCCGGTTCCTCCACGTTCCTGTCATCTATCATCAAAGACATTTTTCACTGCTACACAAATCTTGCAAATAGAGCTATTTACGTCACCTGTGGTTAGTCATGCCGGTCTCCGTTGAATCCCGATCACCACCTGAGACAGGTAACTCGCAGACACCATTTGTGACAGAACCATTCATGACACAAGGTGGCCTACGTTATTTCCTTGTTGTCCGGACAGGCCCTCACCTGGGCGTCTCCACTGTGGGAGAGGAATGATCCTGTGGTTAATGACAGCACTACATTTTTAGAAGCCTTCAGAAAAGTATTTGATGAACCCGGCAGGGTATCATCTGCTTCATCAGCTATTCTGCAATTAAAACAGGGAAGCCAGACTGCAGGACAATGCTCAGTACAGTTCTGAACCCTTGGTTCCAAATTAGGATGGAACAATGAAGCTCTGGTGGCAGCTTTCATGCAAGGTCTTTCTGAGCAAATTAAAGATGTCTTAGCATCCAGAGAATTGCCTACATCTTTGGACGATTTAATCTTTTTATGCATTTGCATCGACCGACGCCACAGAGCGAGAACCTGAGAGTGAAAGCAATCCCAGCGCTTCAGTTTCAAACTTGCACCTCGTTTCTCTGCCCCGGTAGAGTCCCCTGAGGAACCAATGCAGATTGGGAAATCACGCTTGCCAGCGGTAGAAAGAGAAAGGAGATTCAAGAATAATCTAAGCCTGTACTGTGGAGATCCATATCACCGTTTTCTTCAGTGTCCCCAACATCCAGGAAATGACAAGGCCTAACTGATCGAGGGATGGTCAGCTTAGGTGCACTCCAGCACACCCCAATCGATAAAGAAAATCACAGTTTGTGATTGATGTGATCCTACTACTAGAGAAACCCACCAAGACACTTAAGGCTTTCCTGGATTCAGATTCCGATGGGAATTTTATTACTGCCAAAGAAGTTCAAGAGCTAGGGATCTGTAGTTTACCCCTACAAAGTCCACTCAGTATCATTGGGGTAGACAGCAACAAACTTCTTATGGTCACCATCAACTCCAGAACTCCAGAAATTACAATGCAAGTGGAAGATCTTCACAAAGAGTTAATTTATTTTTACATAATCTCATCAGCCGACAGTCCTATTATCCTGGATCTTCCATGGTTATGCAAGCATGCTCCTACATTAGATTGGAATGAACCTCAAATTTTATCATGGGGACCTCAGTTTTCAAAATTGTCTTCCTTTAATCCGACCACCACATCGGGTTATCCAGAATATGAACATTGGGCCTGATTCAGAGCCGGACGCTCTGACCATAGCGCTCGCTCTGTATCAGGGCCCTCCTCCATGAAAATGGAGCGGCCTCCTGGCCGCTCGCATAGCTGTGGGTGACCACCCACAGCATATGCGAGCGGCCAAAAAGATGGTCGCGATGGTCTTGACCATCGCGACCATCGGACTTGCGATGGAGACCCTGCGGTAGGGTCTCCCTGCCACAAGGCCTGGAGTGATTTTGGCTCTATCAGAGCCAAAATCACTCCCACTGACATCACTAGTGATGTCAGTGGGGCCGGCTTCAGATGGTAGGCGTTCCCATGGGAACGCCTCCGTCTGGCAGGCACGCCCCGGCACACCCACCAAAGGGGGCGTGCTGTCAATTAACATCAACAGCACGCCCCCTTTGGTGCGAGACCCGGGAAATCTTGAACATGGGTTTATCCAAGAATCCAAGTCACCTGCAGGTGCCGGTCTTTTCTTCATTAAGAAGAAAGATGGAGGTTTGAGACAATGTATTGACTACCGGGGGTTTGAACGCTATGACTATCAAAGACCGGTATCCTCTGCCTTTAATTTCAGAACTTTTTGATCGACTAAAAGGTGCAAAGATCTTTACCAAATTAGATCTTCGATCTTCCTGGGGCATACAATTTGATTTGAATACAAGCAGGGGACAAGTGGAAGACTGCTTTTAACACTCGAGATGGGCACTACGAGTACCTGGTCATGTCTTTTGGTCTAAGTAATTCACCTGCAGTCTTTCAGAAATACATGAACCATATTTTTCGAGATATATTGCACCAGTATGCAGTGGTATATCTGGACGACATCTTGATATTTTCCAAAGATTTGGCAAGTCATCGCAAGCATGTCTGTGAAGTTTTATCCCGGCTTCGCAATAATCACCTCTACTGCAAATTAGAAAAATGCTCCTTTGACCAAACAGAGTTAAAATTCTTGGGGTATATAATATCAGGTTCAAGTCTCCAGATGGATCCAGTGAAAATATCCGCCATCATTAGCTGGCCTCATCTGACAGGACTAAAAACCATACAGCGTTTCCTTTGTTTCTGCAATTTCTATTGTCAGTTTATCAGGAATTACTCATCCATTGCAGCTCCTATCTTGGCACTCACCAAGAAAGGTCAGGATCCCAGGGTTTGGTTTCAGGACGCAGAAGAAGCGTTTGTCAGATTAAAGCAATGTTTCACTTCGGCTCCCATTTTAAGACAACCTAGTTGTGATCAGCCATTCTTTCTAGAACTGGATGCTTCTACGATTGGTGTGGGGGTGGTCTTGTCTCAAAAAGATGAAGGGGGCAAATGGTACTCCTGTGGCTTCTTTTCCCATAAGTTCTCAGCTCTGCAGAGGAACTGTGCACTCGGGGATAAGGATTTGTTAGCCATCAAACTGGCCTTGCAGGAGTGGAGATATCAGCTGGAAGGGGCAAAATTTCCAGTCACGGTTTTTACTGATCACATGAATCTCACCTATCTCAAAACCACTCATTGTCTCAATTACCGTCAATCCAGATGGTCACTGTTTTTCGATCAGTTTAATGTGATTATTACTTACCATCCAGGTTGTGAGAATGTGAAGGCTGACACTTTGGCCCTCATTCAGAGGCGGTCGGAGGATGCAAGCGGTCACTCAGAAACTGGGCGGCCGCTTGCATCCTGACCTGCCGCCTCTGTTTCGGTCATTAGGCTGTGGGTTTACACCCACAGCTCTAACGACCGCTAGGGTGATGGTCGCAATGGTCATAGACCATCGCGACCATCGGGGCTTACAACGAGACCCTAGGGCATCCCTGTCATCCACCCATGGGAACGCCTACCGTCTGGGGCCGGCCCCACTGACATCACAACTGATGTCAGTGGGAGTACTTTTGGCTTTGATAGAGCCAAAAGCACTCCAGGGCTTGCGGCAGATGAGACCCTACCACAAGGGTCTTGTCGCAAGCCCGAAGGTCGCGATGGTCTTGACCATCGCAACCATCTTTTTGGCCACTCGCTATAGCTGTGGGTGGCTATGCGAGTGGTCCTGGCCACTCTAAAATCAGGAAGGACAGCCCTGATTCAAAGTGAGTGCTCTGTCAGAGCATCCAGCTCTGAATCAGGGCCAGTATCCCTTCCAGCAGTGAGTGGCACAGTGAGTCGCTTCCTCAAGATTTGGGAAGAGGTGAAGAAGAAAGTATGTAAAGCCTCTGCCAGGTATAAACAGGTGGCAGATAAGAAGAGAAGGAGAGGTCCTGTACTGTACCCGGGTGACAAAGTTTGGATATCTACTAAACACTTGCGATTGAAAGTTCCCACCATGAAATTTGCTCCTAGACTCGTTGGGCCTTTTCAGATCCTTCAGGTAATCAATCCAGTGGCTGTTTGTTTAAAACTTCCTGGTACTCTCAAGATTCCCAACGTATTTCATATTCCTCTCCTCAAACCTCTAGTATTCAATTGATATTCGAGACATTGCAATCCTCCTTCCACAATTCCAGTAGATCACCAAGAGGGGTATGAAGTTGAACAGATTCTGGACTCCAGAATGTCCCGGGGTTCAGTTCAATTCCTGGTAGATTGGAAATGATATGGGGCCTGATTCAGACCCGCTCACAAGCACCTTGCCCTCACAAGCGTGTCGATGTTGGCCCAGTGCGCATGCGCGGTGTGCGCGAGCCCCGGAGCGAGCACAAAAAGCGCTCACTCCGGGACTCACTACAAAAGGGGCGGCTGTTGATGTTGACAGACAGCTCGCCCCATTTTGTAGGTGTGGCAGGGGGGTAGCTTCACAAACGGAGGCGTTCCCTGGCGAACGCTTACCGTTTGTGGGCAGCCCCACTGACATCACCAGTGATGTCAGTGGGAAAGCTTCCAGCTCGATTTGAGCCAGAAGCTCTCTGGGGCTTGCGGCCACGAGACCCTACCCGATGGTTGCGATGGTCTTGACCATCGCGACCATCATCATGGCCGCTCGCTATAGCTGTGGGTGGTCATCCACAGAAATGCGAGCGAGGCCGCTCCTAAAAAAAAACCTGCACCCACCCTGATTCAGAGCGAGCGCTCGCTTTTTGCAAACACCTCTGAATCAGGCCCTCGGTCCGGAAGAACGTTTGTTGGGTCAAGGTTTCAGACATTCATGCAACCCAACTCCTTCAGAAGTTTAATCAAAAGTTCCCTGGCAAGCCATTTATGGGGTGTTTAGTGCCCACCCCTAGAAGGGGGGGTAATGTCACAACGCTGCCGAATCCAGGTCAGCGGTGCTGTGGTCCGGACTGGCGTGGGACAGCGGGCAGGAGATCTTTGGTGCCCGCTGTCAGCTGTGTTCCTTCTTCCCCGGCTGCTGTGTGCTCTGCTAGTGATTTAAAGAGACAGGCACTCATTTGGGGACCTGCTGATTGCAGACTGAACTCTGTGTTCAACTCTGACCTATATAAGGAAGTTCCAGGGAGCACTCCAGTGCCAGAGTATAGGCTCCATTACCATACTCCAGCGTTGCTGTGCATATCCTGATTATCGCTTCTGACCTTGGCTTTGTTTGTGACTCTAATTCTGCTCAACCCCTGGTTCTGTGTCGATATCTGGTTCTGACTCGGCTTCTCCCTGTGACCCATTTACTCCTGCTCCCTGGTACTGTCTCGTCCGTTTGGTTCTGACCCAGCTCATCGACTAAAGTCTTCTGCATTCCAACCAAGTTCACCAGCATCTGTATAGGGAAACCTAACCTGAGGGCTGTGACCTATGTGTCAGACGCAGCCAAGTCCAAACCTTCTTGTGAGGGTCCCTGGTGAAAACCGCCGGCACATTAGACTCTGCACCTCAGGATTAGGTCTAGCCAATTCCCTGAATATGGGTAGCATCCACAATCCATCCGTGAGTTTGTGACAAGGATATTCTGGTGAACTTATTCACCACAATTAATGTCTCAGGGCCTGATTAAGAGATGTATGCGAAAGGCATCTGTGCAAAAAAATACAAATGTCACAATCACCGGATTTGCATTGAGACGCCCACCGGGGCTTCACAAATCCAAGTGAATACAAATACAAACACGCAGCATTGGTCACAGATCAGTCGATAATCGTCCTTCTTAGTAACCCAATGGTCACGCAGAATGTCCACAGGAACTGGGATGCCATAGCCATTTTTACTGCATAAGAAATCACAGACGCAGGCTGAGACATTCTGCAAAAACTTCTCAACATGCCTGCCGCCCCACCATTGCCATCCACAAAAGGTTGCAGTCTGTCAATCACTTTGGAAATAAACCCTCACTGCTAGCAACAATAATGATATTGACTCATACAGCGCAACTCAGATGTATTGTAACTGTGTAAATATCAGCATTGCGACCATGTCTGAATCAGGCTATCAGTGTCTTCATTTATTATGCTAAGGGGGGCCTGCACCACACACCCTGCACCCATATTTTCCAATACTTACCTCTCTGAGGTCCTGCATCGGGTGTCTCAGCCCTGCACAAAATTCCGGAAAATTTCCACTGTGGCCATTTTCCTGGTGTTTTGCGCATATGCAGTGAGGAAATCACCTGAAAATGCGCAGTAGACTATGGGCACAGACTAGTACCCAGAATCTACTGATGCTGTGGTCACCGATCAGCCGTAGTCAGTCTGCTGCCAGCTGCCGGGGAGAGAGGAGGGGGTCAGTGTGCATTCCCCAACTCTTAATATTCCCCTGGCCAGGCCCAAGTACTGTAGTTGATGTGGCCTATCCCGGCTGTCAGAATCCCGACAACTGCATCCCAACAGGGAAAGAAGACTGACACTTGTCGGCAGGGCTGCCAACAGGGGGGACTGCAAAATGGGGGGGGCTGCCAAGACCCATCAGCTCCTACTGCCACTGCACAGCCTGCAGCCCACACTACCCCCTTGAACAAAAGAAAGGGAGCCTGGCCACTGCTACTGCCCACCACCGCTGACCTGGTCCCCATTAAGTAAATGGAAAAGGGCGCGTGCGATGCCATGAAGTCATGCCACACTGCTGGAGGGAGTGGTCAGAGGAGCTGCAGCACATAAGAAGCCGCATTTGTCGGGGGAGAAGCAGCGAAGAAGCCAGAAGGAGCTGGGCAGGGCAGTGCACTGGTCTGGCCTGGACCATACTTAATAAACCAGGGGGGAAAAGGGACGTGGGATGGGAAAAAGAGCTGGGCAGGGCAGAGCACTGCTCTGGTACAGATTTAATAAACCAGGGAGAAAAGAGATGTGTAAAGAAGAACTGGGCAGGGCAGACCACTGGTCTAATATAGATTTAATAAACCGGGGGGGCGGGGGCTTGCCTATTTTGTCAGTCCCAGACCTCACAATTTCTGATAGCAGCTCTGCTTGTCAGTCAGTATTCTAACCTTCTACCTACACTAACACTAAATCTCCCTCCCCGGTGCCTGACCCTAACCTCCACCCCTAGTGCCTAAACCTAACCTCCCCCCTTAGTTGCTAACCCTAACGTCCACCCCTAGTGCCTAAACCTAACCTCTCCCCTTAGTGCCTTACCCTAACCTCCACCCCTAGTGCCTAAACCTAACCTCCCCCCTTAGTGCCTAACCCTCCCCCTAATGTTTAACCCTCCCCCCAAACCCGCTACTTACCTTTGGGATGATGGTGCCGGGATTCTGACAAGTGTCAGGATTCCGGCACCGCACTGGAATTCCCATGGTCAGGATATTGACCGAATACCCATTGTTGACTGCACCAGCTTGTTGTAAGCCTGTGCTACTGGCAAATTCTGTGGACAGAATACCAGTAAGCGCATCTTGCTTTATTGAAAAAGGAAAGTAACTGGGAGAGGGAATTGCACTGAACCCTTGTAGTTGGGGTTATATATGTTGCTGCTTTAAACGTAGGTGGGGTCACTACCAACCTCGGGGGTGGATTGGGCCGCCGGGATGGTTCCCGCTGGGCCAGTCCCATCGTCCCATCAGTGCCCGCCTGTCACCCCCTCTGCCGGGCCAGCTGCCACAGTCGGAGCTCACCTCTGATGGGCGACGGGGAGCTGCTTTGAGGAGCCCGTCAGTGGTCCACCTCCGGTCCGCCTAATCTAGGGGTGGGCATTAAGCGCCCCCTCCCAGCCCTACTCGCTCCATCAGTCCAGGAGAAACAGGAGCCGGCCGCCAATTTTGACAGCACTGCAGTATATGACACACACAGACCTAGTAAGTAAAATGGATTGGCTAAACTATCCATGTTTTTTTTATAGTGCAGTGGGAATAAAAGTTTTACTAATATATATATATATATATATATATATATATATATATATATGAAACCAGGTTCCGGCACTCATGAGGACAATACATAGTTGCTGGTCCGGGTGCCTTCCATAGTGTGTTTCAAGGTCCAGAAAAACGCCAGCACATACACAGTCCAATGGCGGCACTCCGTAGAAAAAATCACTCAACAAATTTGCTGCAAGTTTGATTTGTTGAGTGATTTTTTCTACGGAGTGCCGCCTTTGGACTGTGTATATATATATATATATATATATTAGGGGTGTGCACCGGCCACTTTTCGTGTTTTGTGTTTTTGTTTTGGATCTGGATCTTTCTTCATGTTTTGGATCTGGAATGGTTTTGCCAAAACCACCCTTCCGTGTTTTGGGTTCTGGGTTTTGTGTTTTGGATCTGTATTTTTTTTTAAAAAGCATAAAAACAGCTAAAATCACAGAATTTGTGGGTTTTTCTTCTCCTATGCTATTATTAACCTCAATAGCCTTAATTTCCACTCATTTCCAGTCTATTCTGAACACCTCACAATAGTGTTTTTATATCCAAAAGGTTGCACCGAGGTAGCTGGATAACTATGCTAAGAGATACGAGTGGGCGGCTCAAACACGTGGTCCATCTAGGAGTGACACTGCAGTGGCAGACAGGATGGCAGTTTGAAAAACTAGGCCCCAAACTGTACATAATTCAAAGAAAAAAAAGAGGTGCAAGATGGAATTGTCCTTGGGCCCTCCCACCCACCCTTATGTTGTATAAACAGGACATGCACACTTTAACAAACCAAACATTTCAGCGCCAGGGTCTGCCACACGACTGTGGCTGAAATGATTTGTTCGTTTGGGCCCCCACAAAACAAGCTGGCAATTAATCTGTCCCTGCACAAACTGGCTCTGTGGAGGCAAGATGTCGTCCTCATCCTCCTCATCCACCGATTCCTCACCCTCTTCAGTGTTGAGTACATCCTCATCCTCACAGTATTAATTCGTCCCCGCTGGAATCCACAACCACAGGTCCCTCTGTACGTTCTGGAGGCTGGTCTCCCTGGAAGAGTTGATAATTCATTTTATGAACATCATCTTCTCCACATTTTGTGGAAGCAACCTCCTACGCCTTTCGCTGACAAGGTTCCCGGCTGCACTAAACACTCTTTTGGAGTACACACTGGAGGGGGGGCAACTAAGGTAAAATAGAGCCAGTTTGTACAGGGACCTCCAAATTGCTTCTTTTTCCAGCCAGTACAGGAACGGACTGTCTGACATGCCTACTTGGATGCTGTCGCCGATGTAATCCTTTAACAGACAGACGCACGCTTGTCGCTGCTGCTTTAAGGATGCAGGTGCGATTACAGCCCACACATTTCACAAAGACAGAAAAAAAAAGAATTTTTTTATTGTTTGTGGAGCGCACTTTGAGGGTTACACCACCCTTTAACAGACAGACGCACGCTTGTCGCTGCTGCTTTGAGGATGCAGGTGGAATCTAGACGGGATTTGGAACTGGGGACACACTACCTCCATCAATTGTCTAAATCCCACTGCACTAATGGCGGATACCGGACGCACGTCTAACACCAACATAGCAGTCAAGGCCTCAGTTATACGTTTTGCTTCAGGATGACTGCTGTCGTATTTCATCCTCATCGCTAGGGACTGTTGGAGGGTCAATTGTTTAGTAAAAGTAGTGTTGTTCCTTCTTCCTCTCTGGGATGATGAACAACTCCCAGCAGCAGCAACAGCACTAGGAGGAAGTGGTTCTTGATCTTTCCCTATTTTATTATTATCAGAGAAAGTTTGGTCCTCCATTTATGTTATATTGATATATACGTGCGGCAAAGGCGCACACAAACACAGAAAATATTTTTTTATTTTTGCTGGAGAGTAGTGCACTTTGGGGGTTACACCACCCTTTAAGAAATGAGCCAGCCGACTCTTTACTTATGGGACACAGGCGCATGCTTGGCCCTGCTCCTTTGTTGATGCACGTGCAGCCACAGTGCACACAATTCATGGAGTGTACTTTGGGGGTTACAGCACCCTTTAACGGTCAAGCCAGCTGGCCCTTTACTTATGACACAGGCGCACGCTTGGCACTACTTTGCTGATGCACGTGCGGCTACTGCGCACACAATTCATAAACACAGAAAATATTTTTTTATTTGGTTTGGAGTGTACTTTGGGGGTTACAGCACCCTTTAACGGTCAAGCCAGCCGGCCCTTTACTTATGACACAGGCGCACGCTTGGCACTACTTTGTTGATGCACGTGCGGCTACTGCGCACACAATTCACAAACACAGAAAATATTTTTTTATTTGGTTTGGAGTGTACTTTGGGGGTTACAGCACCCTTTAACGGTCAAGCCAGCCGGCCCTTTACTTATGACACAGGCGCACGCTTGGCACTACTTTGTTGATGCACGTGCGGCTACTGCGCACACAATTCACAAACACAGAAAATATTTTTTTATTTGGTTTGGAGTGTACTTTGGGGGTTACAGCACCCTTTAACGGTCAAGCCAGCCGGCCCTTTACTTATGACACAGGCGCACGCTTGGCACTACTTTGTTGATGCACGTGCGGCTACTGCGCACACAATTCACAAACACAGAAAATATTTTTTTATTTGGTTTGGAGTGTACTTTGGGGGTTACAGCTCCCTTTAACGGTCAAGCCAGCCGGCCCTTTACTTATGACACAGGCGCACGCTTGACACTACTTTGTTGATGCATGTGCGGCTACTGCGCACACAATTCACAAACACAGAAAATATTTTTTTAATTTGGTTTGGACTGGAATGTATTTTGGGGGTTACAGCACTCTTTAACGGTCAAGCCAGCCGGCCCTTTACTTATGACACAGGCGCATGCTTGGCACTACTTTGTTGATGCACGTGCGGCTACTGCGCACACAACTCACAAACACAGAAAATATTTTTTTATATGGTTTGGAGTGTACTTTGGGGGTTACAGCACCCTTTAACGGTCAAGCCAGCCGTCCCTTTACTTATGACACAGGCGCACGCTTGGCACTACTTTGTTGATGCACGTGCGGCTACTGCGCACACAATTCACAAACACAGAAAATATTTTTTTATTTTGTTTGGAGTGTACTTTGGGGGTTACAGCACCCTTTAACAGTCAAGCCAGCCGGCCCTTTACTTATGACACAGGCGCACGTTTGGCACTACTTTGTTGATGCACGTGCGGCTACTGCGCACACAATTCACAAACACAGAAAAAATATTTTTTTTTTTAGTACTTGGGGGGAGCACCCCTGACGGACAGAGCACCCCCTGGACAACACTACAGCACCCCTTTACGACTGGGACACTGCACAGGACTTTGGAGTGGACACAGCCCCTATGGACAACTGACTGCACAACACAGTCCAGCCAGCCCCTATGGACTTTGAAGTAGTGGACACAGCCCCTATTAACAACAGCAGCACAGCACAACACAGCCAGCCCCTTTGGACTTTGAAGTAGTGGACACAGCCCCTATGGACAACAGCAGCACAGCGCAACACAGCACAGCACAACACTACTCTACACTGCACTACACAGCCCAGCCAGCCCTAACTCCCACCCTCCCTCTTCACTGTCCACAGCCGAGTGAGAAAATGGCACCGGCGCGGGTACCTTATATAGGATCCAAAATCCGCGAGACCCGGAAGGCGGGATGATGACGTTTTGCCTCGATTTCAGATCCGAGTCAGGCGGGAAAAGTCGAGCCTGACTCGGATCGGCCTCGGATCGGGGGGGCTCGGGGGGGTTCAGATTTCAGAAATCCGAACCCGCTCACCCCTAATATATATATATATATATATATTAGGGGTGTGCACCGGCCACTTTTTGTGTTTTGGTTTTGGATCTGGATCTTTCTTCGTGTTTTGGATCTGGATTGGTTTTGCCAAAACCACCCTTCCGTGTTTTGGGTTCTGGGTTTTGTGCTTTGGATCTTGATTTTTTATTAAAAAAAAAAAACGCTAAAATCACATAAAATGGGCATTTTTTTGTTCCTTCGCTATTAATAACCCCAATAACATTAATTTCCACTCATTTCCACTCTATTCTGAACACCTCACACCTCACAATATTGTTTTAGGCCAAAAGGTTGCACCAAGGTAGCTTGATGTCTATGCTAAGCGAATCAGCATTATGGTATCCATTTGCATGTAGCACGGACCCGGGAGATCCATGCTACATGCATCTGTGTGATTGGCACAGACCAATGACGGGTCCGTGAGACCTGTCTGTGCTGCTGTGGTAAAAAAAAAAAAAAAAACCTGTGTAAAAAGAGAAATAAATGGCGTGCCCCCCCCCCCCCCCAAAAAAAAAGAGCAACCTGCCCTGGGCATTAGTGACCCAGTGCTGGGTGTGCTTAAATACAGGGGACAAACAACGTAAGGGTCCCCTGTACTTAAGCACAACCAGCACCAGGCTAGTCAGAACCAGCGCTGCTTGCCAAAATACGGGGGGCAGACGACATAGGAGTCCCCCGTATTCTGCGCAACCAGCTCTGGGCTCTGATCCGGTCCTAGTTCTGGAAATACAGGGGAAAAAAATGAGTAGGGTTCCCCTGTATGTTGCAGAACCAGCACTGGACTTTTTCTAGCGGGGGGCTGATGCCACAGCCAGGGGAGCCCTTTCACCAGGCCCCCCAGCCACAGCATCAGCCCTGACCGCTAGTCAGCCCAGGCCGGGGATCCCTGGAGAGGATCACCCTCTCCACGGCACCCCAGGCCCAGGCTGATAGCCCGGGGCTATCCCCGCCATCCCTGGTGGCGGTGGGTGGCGGGTTGATAGTGTGGTGTGGTGTAAATAAAGAATATCAAACATTGGCCCTCATTCAGAGCCGCTCATTAGCGGCAGTACGCTCGTAGCGTTCCGAAGTTGTTCAACCACGCATGCGCCGGTGTTACACAGCGCATGTGAGTACGGCTGTTTGCGATCTTTTTTTAAGTCGTTCGTCAAATAGCGAACAGGAAGTGACCTATTAAATGTGATTGACAGAACAGGCCGTTTTTGGGCGGTGACGGGGGTGGAGATCGGAAAACGCAGGCGTGTCGAGGCATTTTGTGGGCGTCCTTAAATTACTTCATGCGAACGTCAAATGTGATCGGAACGAGTCATACGTCACTGTCTGATCCACTTTCCGTTCAAACTGCTCACACAGCTTGGGGTCTGGTATACTCTACCACAATGGCGATGGTTTAGGGGTTTCTGTTATTGCAACAATATTGTCATCATGTTTGTTTTTTGGCAAAATTTTTAATGTTCTCAGAAATTTCAACAAAATTTTTAAATGGAAAAGTGTGCCTTCAAACTCCCAAATGGTTTTTAACCCTTTTTTTTTCGGAATGTTTTAAAATAAAAATATTTGGGGTGCCGGGATTAACGAAAATACATTTTTGGAATAATGTCACAATACACTGCAGAATAATTTGATTGTTTTATTTTTTAAACGAAAATTTTTTGTTTTTCCAGGCCATTGGCCACTTTGCAGGTCTGGATAACGTCACAAAAAATGACATAATTAAATAAAAAAGAATGGCATTTGGCCAAATTAAAAGAACACACATTAAAAACAATTCACAAGAAAGGAGAGGGAAGTTTTGGCCCTTAAGGAATATGGGTCAAGCACAGAAGGATTGTGGGAAAATTCACCAGTGCTGTCATCACTTTTTGCCCCGTTTGGCTGGGGTAGGGTGGGAGCCTGACCGGGTCCGGGTTGTCCTTTGGCTATCCTCTCCAGAGGCAGATGTTGTGGCCTCTGGACTAGGCAGAGGGCTAGGCACATTTGGAGGAATGGCTGTTGTTGTGCCAGAGGTGGAGGATCCTGCTGTTCTGGCAGGAAGGGAGGCCGGCTCCACCATGTGCTGGTGAACGAGCTGCTCCAGGGCATTGGCAATTCTGATGTTTGCCCTGTTATTTTCCGCCAGGGCCTGACCAATGGTCACGTGGGCCACAGCATTTTGCTCCATGGCCTCCACCACCCGTAGCAGACTGGCGTCCATCCTCAGCAGAATCTCCGTGTGGTGATCCGATTTAAAATTGAGATCCGTGAGGAGGGCCACTGCCTGCGAGGGGGATTGCCCTGGACTGGCTTTTGCAGGGTCCCCAGCCGGATCTACTGCTTCCTCCCCTGCAGAGCCAGCAGAAATTCTGCGGCCACGGCTCCCCTCTGGAGCAGACTCATCCACATGTGTCTCTGTGAGAAAAAAGAGAAAAGAGGAACATTACAATCTACATATTGTCACAAACACATTTCAGAGTTGGTAACATAACAACATTTACCTGGGACAACATGAGGAGCCGCAAAGTCTGGCATGTCCGTATCCATGTTGGACACGCCAAACACCTCCTCATACTGCACACACCCCTGTGCCAGCTCTTCCAAGTCATTCAGCTCCAATGACACAGGGGTGGGACCCCCACCTGTCCCCCTTGCATGCCTAGCCCTCTCTGCCAGTTTTTGTTTTAGACGATATTTGTAATCGGTCCATCTGTGGAACAAAACAAAAGCATTATTCCTGCAGTATTTGGCCCTGTAACCACTTTTCTTAAAAATGTAGTTTTTACGTACCGGTGTTTGACATCCCGGGCTAGACGTTCAAACTCACCAACCCTATTGACAGCACTGGCTATCTCCTCCCACATTTTCCACTTCTGGCTTGAACCCATATTCCGATCTGCCAGGGGCAGGGTGTCAACACACCTTTGAACCAAAACCTCCATCTCCTTTCTTGTGAATTGTGGCTGCCTTTTTTTTTTGCTTTCTTTGGTTGCCATACTCGGCCCAGCAGCCTCTTCCATGGCATCCTCCATACCTTTCAATTTAAAAATAAATATCATTTACATGTCCAACTGTCTATACATTTGGGGACTAACAAATCCTTTAAACAGAAAGAGAGAAGTACTTACCGGGCGCCTCTTGGCCCTCGTTTTGCTGGTCTGTAGACATTTTTTTCAAAAGCACTTGAACTACACCAGACCGTTGTGGCTTTTCCGTGACGTATTTATACATGCGTCCTTTTTTTGTGTTCGCATCATTGATTGTGCGCTCCTATGATCCCTCCTTAATTTAAGCGGGAAAAAAAAAACAATTTATGGATATGGGTGACTCGAGTCGAGGGGGCGGGTGTTGATTGTTGGAGGTATCGTGTGTAGTCGTGGATTGTTGGCGGGATTCGTGGTTGAGAGGCATTTTTTGGGAGGTGTAGTTGGTTTTTTGGTTGGATTTGGATATTTGGCGTTCGTTTTTTTGAAGTGCGGATATTTTCTTTCTTTGTTTTTTGGTGAGTACGTTTTTTTTCATGTACTTTATAAATTAAGGTTTCTACAATCCGAATTTCTGCATTTTAATATTTTTTTGTTTTTTTTGGCAGTTATTTTGGCATTGCCCCAAAGAAGTTTTTGGACTGTGACTCATTGTTCGACTTTTGGTAAGTTTGTTTTTTACATTATTTTTCGAATTTGATGTGTGGGTCTTCGCATATATTTGGCACATTCATGTTTTTTTTTTATTTGGCATATCATGTATTAACACTAAATCTAGCATCCGATATTTGTATTTTTGGATTCGTGATTTTTGATGGGACAAATGTGAACTATTTAGCGCACTAATGTTTCCTTATTCTCCTTCGCCAAATGCGAACTATTTAGCGCACTAATGTTTCCTTATTCTCCTTCGCCAAATGCAAACTATTTAGTGCACTAATGTTTCCTTATTCTCCTTCGCCAAATGCGAACTATTTAGCGCACTAATGTTTCCTTTTTCTCCTTTACCAAATGCGAACTATTTAGCGCACTAATGTTACCTTATTCTCCTTCGCCAAATGCGAACTATTTAGCGCAATATTTTTTTATTCAGAAGAAATTTGCACATTATTTTTTGGCCTCTCAAAGTAGGTTTGATGTTCGAAATAATGTGTGCTCCCCCCTATCTTTTTAAGCATTTTGTTTTTTGTTAAAGAATCAAATATGTCCACCAAAAATACTAACCGGAATTTCAAATTTGGAAATGTAGGTTGTTGCACTCATGACCATACCCCGGCATGTAAGCATCTTTGGAATTTAAACCTAAGATAAGTATATTTTTGAATTTACCTTTTTATCCCAAAATAACTACCTGGCTTCCCATTTCAGGTTGATGTTGGTCGTATTGTTTTGGCCATGCTTCCAGAACCCGACCAAATTTACAGTCCTACAGCAATACCACCACTTACGCAATTAATGGTGGTGTTACATTTCTGTACCTCAGGATCCTTTCAAACCACGGTGGGAATAGTGGCTGGAATCTCCCAATCCTCATTTTCAAGGATCCTGAGGGCAGTGATGGAGGCCATTTTCAAGCATCTCCATCATTTTATTAACATGCCATTGGATATGGGTTCCCTTAGTGTGGCAAAGGCCAATTTTTACCAAATAGCTGGCTTCCCACACATCATAGGGGTTGTGGATGGTACTCACATACCACTGCAGCCTCCAGCATGGCTGGAGGCCATTTTTCGCAACCGAAAGCACTATCACTCCCTTAATGTAATGGTGGTATGTGATGCCTCCCTCCAGATCCTGTCCCTGAATGCAAAATTACCTGGGAATGCACATGACTCATTCATCATCCGGCAATCAGGGATTTGGCATAAATTAAACAACCTCCAAGCTGGTGATGCATGGCTTCTGGGTAAGTGGAGACCTTTAGTTGTAACCATTGCCAAGCTTGAGCCACAGTGTTCCTGACTGTTTTTCTTTTATGTTCACAGGAGACAGTGGCTACCCTTGCACGCCCTGGCTGCTCACTCCTTATTTGGCTCCCACACCAGGGCCACAAAGTGAGTATAATTCCACACTTACAGCCACCAGGCAGGTAGTGGAGCACTGTATCGGCCTTTTAAAAGGCCGATTCAGATGCCTCCACCGCTCTGGTGGCGAACTCATGTATTTGCCGGATAAGGTTTCGAAAATTGTGGTCCTGTGTGGGATCTTTCACAACATCGCCATAAGGAGGATGCCTTACCTGAGGATGGCCCCCCCGAGGTTGGTTGGAGGTCAGTATGTGGGGGGGCATACGTGATGATGTGGTGGCCCGCTTTTTCAGGTAATTATTGTCAAACCTTTACTTAATTGACCCAATGTCTACATGTACGATTGGAATGTGCCTTTTTAATCTTGGTTTTCCTTTTTTTTCTTGTCTTCCTTTTCAAACCATGTAAAAACGATGCCTACTACCTGATCCACTAAATTGTCTACATGTGGCCACATTGGAACTAACTTGTTGACATATTTTTGCATCACCTCATTTGTGGATTCCTGTTGGCCTGCTACTTATTTCAACAGTTCTTGAGTGTTGTTTGTTTTTTTGGAGTTTGGTGTAGGTTTATTTTTGACGTGTGTTTTCACTGTGTGAATTGCTTGTCACAATTCACTTTCTATTTGTGTTTGCTGTGTATTAAAGTTTTGTTTTCCGTTCAAAAGACTGTTTATTTACACATTACAAGCACGTGTAACCTGTCTCCCAAAATGCCACCTTTCAGAATGCTGTATCCTGTAATGTGTGAAATTGTCAAGTCTTTGAACATGCTTTGTGGCGTTAAAAAAACAACAAAGGTCTTAGGGTGAATCAGTAGTTTCATAAAAAAGAGGCCTAAGCAGGTTTCAGTTTCTATTTACATTACCCACCACACGAAAAACCACAAACTGTTGGTGTAGCCACAAACCTATTGGTATGGCGAGGTGTTTAATGTGGCAGCTTACATACTTTCTAGCACTTTCTACAATCTAATTTACCTTACTTTAAATAACATGAACAAATAGTGGACTTATGGAAGGTTAAACAATGAAATTTTTACAGACAAGAAATGACTCGTTAACATCCAATGCATTTTTATTTTGCAAAAAAAACACAATTAAAAAATCCCAAAAAAACAAATCAGCTCCGACGGAGCGCCGACATGTGGTTGAGGACCACGAGCATTGCAATTACGTGGCCTCGCAAGGCGGCCAAGCCCTCCTGCATAGCATGCATCCGCCTCTGGTCCACTGTTGGTATAAAAAAAAATGGATCCTTAAGGAAATGACACCTTACATTATAAGTGTAAACAACAAAATAAACAAATAAATCGAGTTGCAAACAAGATCCAGTTTGGAGAACCAAACAAATAACAAGGCAAATGCTAAGATGGTATCAATAATAATTTCGAAATGAACACACAAAAATGAGAAACAAAAAGGACACAGTAGCCTTGTTAGGGTAAAGCACAAAACACAAAGAATGAGTTTTTGCACATGGGTGAGATGTATCAGTGGAAAATATCCCAGACATTGTATATACAATTCAAAACGATTTATTACAACAAAAGAAAGGTAAACATACCGGTCATTGGGCTGGATGGTCTGGGTTGAAGTCCATCCTCCTCCTTGGAGGTGGGCCAGTGCTGGTGGGTTGAGGGAGGGGAGAGGTCTGAAATTGGGGAGGGACCAGAAAATCGAGGGGGTGGTGGAGGGGAGGGTGAATAAAAGAGAGGGGGGTTTGGAGGGGAGGATGAATTTTGGGGGTGGGGCAAATTAGGAGAGGGAGGGGCCTCACCTATTGGCCGGGCAGGGGTGGAGCGGGAATTGGTGGAAGGTTGGGGAGATGTGCTCGGGCTGGTAGTCGGCGGCAGGGGCCGAGCCCGGCGCCGAACTCTGCGGCGAGCCAGTATTCTGCGTTCAGCCCCTAAATGATTAATGACAAAATTTTAAATTTTTTTAGGGAAGGGGGGGTGTGGAAGCCAAATTTCCCACACCCCCAAAAAAAAAAACATTATAAAACAGGCAAACATGCACACGCAGACATGTCCAAAAAGCTAAAACAGGGCTATACTGAAAACAAACATGCACACACACACATGTCAAAAAAGCTAAAACAGGGCTATACTGAAAACAAACATGCACACGCAGATAGGGCCGCAAAAAACAAACGGCTATACTGAAAACAAACATGGACACGCAGATAGGGCCGCAAAAAACAAACAGGGCTGTACTGTAAACAAGCACACGCAGATAGGGCAAAAAAACATTCCACAAAACAAAGCAAAAAACTTACTTGCAGCGATCCGCTGCCGAAAACATGCCAGCAAGCGGGGGGTGCGGCACCGCAGATCCGACCACCTGCGCTCTAATTGGCCTATATTACAGCGTGAGCTGAAGGAGCACAGGTGGTGGCGAACCTCCGCATAGGCCGATCGCTTGGCCCGATTGGTGATGGGGGGAGGCTGGCTGGTGATCCTCCGGTCCATGACCTCTGTGAGGACCAACAGCTCCCGTCTTGTGAATGCGGAGGCTCTCATGATGGCAATGATTTTTTTGGCAAAAAACAGTTTTAATAAAGAGCAGAGAAAACTTTTGATTGGCTAATGTACTTTGGAAATGAACAGGAACCATTGTATTGGTTCTTGTATGAGTCATGTGTCCTTCAGGCTCCAAAATCTAATGTGAATTATGATAGGCTTCATGCAGTGACATGCGTAAGCTAATTTAAATAAAGAAATTTGGATCAGAAATTAGGAATATCCTAAACACACGAAAACAAAAGGATAATTAGTTACAACATGTTTTTATGAAAAAGAAAACCATTGGGGAAACCGTACGTATTCTGTGGGTAAAATGACATACACGGACAATAAAGTTGTTTGAAAAAAGAAAAAAAATGGATAGAAAACATGTGAAGAGCAATTAAGCTAATTAATATATTGATTGGCATGATACGATTAAAGTATGTATGCAGAATGAACGAGCAGGTAATCGAAATCTGACAGGCCCACTTCCGGTTTGTACTTGTGCGAGCGTTCCCTGCAACCAAATTGGGAGATGGACGGTCGCAATTTTGCTCGCTCGTTAGCTAGAGGAGGGGTTAGGAGACTTTGGGGCGGAAGAATAGCTACGAGCGAACTTTCGAGCGAGCGCTGGAATTTAAATTTTTTCGCTCGTTTGGGGAATGAGCGTACTGCCGCTAACAAGCGGCTCTGAATCAGGCCCATTGTCTTTACAAGTAGAACTGTGGGTCTCAGCAAGCCTGCCCCACATGCTCGTACTTGGAGAACCACAAGTACCAGCATGCAGGGCATTAAGGGCCCACTAGTTCCTGTAGTTCACCTGTAAAAAAAATGTTTAAAAAAAACACAGGACACACACACCGTGACAGTATAAGTTTATTAAACATACATACACACACATGTACACATACTCACCTATGTAACCCTGTAGCATCGGTCAACTTGTCCGGTAAAGTATCCATAGGGGACCTGTGAAAAAAAAACATACTCACCATCTCCTATGCGAGGTTCTGTCCTCTTCGTTCCACGAACTTAGTACCGTTCTATAGAACAGGACTTCCCGAATGAGAGCTTAACGGCGGGGTATCACCATGGAAACCCCGCTGCTAAGCGTTCATTGGCTGAGAGAGGTCATCTCCCGTCTCTCAGTCAATGAACGGCTCCCTCCATTGTAGTCAATGGTGAAAGCCGCAAGGTTATTAAAGTTTACCCTGCGGTTCCCACCATTGACTACAATGGAGGGAGCCGTTCATTGGCTGAGAGACGGGAGATGACCATACTCAGTCAATGAATGCTTAGCAGCGGGGTTTCCATGGTGATACCCCGTCGCTAAGCTCTCATTCGGGAAGTACCGTTCTATAGAACGGTGCTAAGTTCGTGGATCGGGTTTTCTTTTTTTTTTTTTTGCCAAGTCAGGGGACTACTACTTTGGAATGAAGAGGACAGAACCTTACGTAGGAGATGGTGAGTATGTTTTTTTTTCACAGGTCCCCTATGGATACTTTACCGAACAAGTGGACCGGTAAACTAGAAGAAACCTTAAATTCAGAATACAGGAGCATGTCAGAAATATATAAACATACAACACCAGGCGCTATTTTAAATATAAAATAAAAGTTGTTGATAAATAATGTATAAAGAGTCGCTACCCAATAAATAGCTCTGATATTACTACTTCACAATATACAAATTAATAAGAGGTGGTATCTGAAATTATTCACCTCAGGGTGCGCTCACATAGACATAAGGATACATGTAATACAATAAAATATTTTATTAAAATTACACAGTATTAACATATAAAAAACATTTATAAATCAGCATCTAAATGGCCATTCTCACATGTTCATCATAATGGATCAATAATAGCATGTGTGAACAATCAAATGTCCACCTGTATAAATAAGTATATTGATCTCCTTTAAGGTTGTAATTATGTCCAAATAGAGCAATATTGCACTCACGTCCCGTCAATAATTGTACTCCTTATTAGGGGGGGTAATGAGATTTCCAAAGCAAGTTTCAGCATGTCAGAAATATAAAGAACAAAATCGAGAGCCATTCTGTGTCCAGACACTTCAAGTTAAATCATAATGCTAATCCTGAAAACTTACTGTTTAGAGATATTGAACATGTTAAACTGGGTCCTAGAGGTGGCAATCTAGCTAATAGGCTATCTCAAAGAGCGATGTTTTGGATCTTTGAGCTGAATACCCTATTTCCTCAAGGTCTTAATGATAGCTATGACATTGCACCCTTTTTATGATTCTTTATAGTTTTTATCTTTCTGTGATATTTTTTATTATGCTGCATTTTGTGGTTTCTTTTAAGTGTACACTGTGGATTTTATGGTTTTATGATTTTCAAGTACCGTCCAGCCTCACACTTCTTACTAATCCTTTTAGTATCGATGCGCATTTTATATCCTTTTTTATTATTAATATTTGTAGTCCCTGTTGTTTTTATCAACTTTTAGGGGCAATTGCTTTATTCATAATATTGTATTTTATGTATGTTTTATGGTCTTTTTATTATTAATATTCTTGTATTCTATAACACAGCTGATGTTGTATATGTTGGTTCTCACATACAGAATGAGAAACCAACAAAATGGCCGCCTTATAACTCATTATAGGGCGATTTGCCACCAACAAAATGGCCGCTGATCATTTTATCCACATGAAATGGCCGCCGCCGTCTGTGTGTGCATTGACAGCGGTGGTGATGTTTGTCATATGGCCCCGCTATGCAGAGTTCCTCCTCTGCATAAAAGACATTCGTACCACCTCAGCGTGCGAGCGCGATCGCGGCAGGCACTATCTATTGGCCGCCGCGATCTGCGCATGCCCGAGACATGCCGCGCGGCATCTTGGGAATTGTAGTACACTACACATGACATCATACAAGATGGCCGCGTGCAACTGCGCATGAGCAGAACGGCGCTGAACACCGTTTTTGGCGCTATTTAGCACCTTATTAAGTACAGTATAAAAAGGGCACCCCAAGTGGTCTACAGGTAACCCTGAGGAAGTCTATCCAGACGAAACGCGTTGGGACCCCTGTTCCAGCCCCTCTCCATACTGCTGACTATTCACAGATAAGCACTCCATTATCTTATTTATGTTTTTTAACCTTTTGTGTACCCTGTATTCCTATGTACTCAGTGTCATTAAAAACCCCTTGTTGATGAAGCTTCTCTGAGTAAGGGTCGTTTTCTGCTTTTTTAAAGCTGACCTACTCCATCTATATACGAACAATTGGGGCTATTATGGGATGCTGAAGTGGTCCCCAAGACACTTAGTACTTTATGCAGTGATTCAAGTGACATTCTGGTACGCATTCTTGTTTTCATATTATACCACTCTACTTGGACGTAAAATACTACACTATATATGTTTATTTTGATTCGGTGTGAGCCAATCTTATTTAAGGTTCCTGGTTACCCTGAAGTATTGAGTGTACCCCACCATATGAGGTCCCAGCAAAAGAACCATAGATAAGCAATAAAGTTTTATTTTCTGGTACGCACATTTATATTTGAGCACGTGCTGAAACCGTTTTGAATTACTACACTATCAGGTGCATGTTCTTTCCAAACCTCATTTCCAGATCACATACAGTATATATGTGTATGTATGTATATATATATATATATATATATATATATATATACATCCAAAGTCTCCTTATTTAAAAGATTAGAAGATATATCTATCTATATATTTATATATATATATTTATACTTAGATATGTATTTATCTATAAATATATATATATTTATATAGATAGATAGATACAGTATATACACATATGTATATACATATATATGTGTAGGGTTGGGTATGGGATCCCTGCTGTCAAAATACCAACAGCGGCATCCCGACAGTCATAATCCATACATCCATATGTAAGTACTCCTAATGCTAACCTCTACCCCACCCCTAACCCTCCCTCCCCAGTGCCTGAACCTAACCTCCCCCATAGTGCCTGAACCTAGCCTCCCCCTTCCTGCACCGCAAACCTAACCCTCCCTCCTTAGTCCCTATCCTTAACCCTCCCCCTAGTGCTTAACCCCACATCCTAACCCTCCCCGCTAACCCCTGATTCTTACCTTCGGGATTTTGGCGGTCGGTATTCTGGAGCCGGGATCCCGACTGCTGTCGGGATTCCGGCCCCAGTATATTAACCATCGGCATTCCATCAGCCGGGATACTGACTACATCCCATATGTATATGTAAAATATATATGTATATAGTATACAAAAATGCTCATCTCCGTTTCTGGTGTTCTCTCTGCACATGTGGGGTGCACTATGGTATATAAGGTAAGCGCTTTTTAATGTAAATGTTTGTATCCTGAAGACAGTGCTGAATAAAGCAGCATTGAAACGTTGATAATACATATACTGCTGTTTGTGTTTTTGTCCCTAGTGCTGCACCTACAGAACGTATATAGATAGATAGATATATGTGACATGTATTTTCCTTACAGTATGCTTCTGCACAGTGGCGTAAGTTCATCCCAGATGCCAAGAGGCAAGTTATAATTTAATGTAGCAATTCGCATGCAGACAGGTTATAGACACACGAAGGCAGCAGCTGATGGTCTGACATGGAGCTCTACACTAGTGTATGGTGGCTTCTCAGGTGCCGGGAAGAGGTGCCATGTATTGGGCGGCCGTGACGGCACACTCCGGGGACATAGTTACAGCCCTAAGTGGGGTGAAAATGTTGTGGACAATGGAGGAGGTGCCCCTTCAGAGCTGGAGCCCGGCAGCAGGTGCCTCCATTGTCTCCCAAAGTTCTGCCACTGCTGCAGCATGTTTGGTGTGATGGTCATCATAATGTCTCACCGCTGGTGACTACTAATACATATCATTGCCATGCAGAATGTTAAATATATATTTGTTTGTTTTGGGAGGGGGGGGTGGGTGGTAATTGCTATTTTATATTTATTGCACCTCTGAACGTTTTTATAATAAATTAGATCAGCAGATAGAAGAGGACAATATGTAAATATACGTGGCCCTTTTGAAGTTATGTTATATAGTAAGCACCACTATGGCATAGTATAAAGCATTGTGGGCCTGATTTTGAGTCAGATGTAACAGCGATGTTGGACGCAGTGGAGCGGTGGCACTACGCACACATCAATGGTGTTTATACAGAGGGCAGTACAGAGTCATACACACTCATAAAGAAGTGCATCAGAAATGTGCTGGGCGTTCCTGGGTGGTTACAGGGGGTTGCCTGATCAGACTGAGATGAAGCAATCGGTCAGGGTATGTTATTGGAGTGATACAGGAGTGTTGCTGAAAGTGGTTGCATACAGAGACGCTGCGTCACTCATATTGGAGACCATACTTAGATGGATAATCTGCACCTAGCAGATGATGCGACCATTGATAATGTCTAAAGACGCACTAATATGTATTGCAGCATCTGTAGGCACTAACAGTAGGTGTCTCAGTCCTTGCATTATCAGACGCATGGTTGTGCACCATGTAAGGAGTTTGTAGCGACATTAGGATAAGGTTGCAGATGCAACTGCGGCAAAGGATGCACAGATGGGCGCTGCAGCTTCCCATGCAGAATCAGGCCTTATGAGAAAATACAAAATAAAATGATTCCATGAGTCTAATGTAGATCTTTAAGGTGCTGTTATATTCTTCATTTCTGCAAAGCAATATCAATATTATAAATGTGCTGGGTGTTCCTGGGTGGTTACAGGGGGTTGGCTAATCAGACGCAGATGTAGCGTAGTATGGTGGTGTTGTTGGAATGTTGCTGAAAGTGGTTGCATAAAGATGGGCTGAATCTCTCACATTAAAGGCCATACTCAGATGGATGAAATTCAAGTTGCATAGGGCTGGTGCAAGTTTTGATGATGCAACTGATGGTGACTTCTAAAAGGCACAACAAGTGGTATAGCAGCGTCTATAGACACTAAAAGTAGGCTTCTCAGGCCTTGCACATTCCAATGCACGGTTGTACACCATGCAAGGGGTTAGTAGGAGAAGCAAGTGCATCCAACTCAGAATCAGGCCCTAAAGGGGAGAGAATCTCGCCTCCTCAGCAGACTTCACCCTCTCAACATACCTCTTAGCATTAGGGTTGCTTCCAAAAATTTCCCGGGCGGGTTTTCCATCAATCCACCCCTGCCTCACTCAATATATAGAACTAAAAACAGGGGGGAACGTTGTCGCGTATTATTGATTCCTACCTATCTATACACTCTAAATGTCGCTAAATAGCGTTACCATTTAACCTCTATACCATAAAGTCACAGTTTAGCGCTGCATATGCATATCAAATAGTTGCTCTCCAGACTTTGATTGTGGTTCCAAAGCACAAGAAGATATTGTTCACCAAACAGCAGATAGTTACACGCTGTGATCTAAATACAATTAGCGCAAACAAATTATACAATCACAACGTATAGTTGATACATACGCAAGCGCACTGGTCCCAGTTACAGTCATTAATACAGAGGTGTGTGGTCATCCCAGAGAATGGCTACTAACTGGGACCGGGACACAGGCTATATACCCTAACAGATCATGATAACAACAATGTAGATAGACAAACATAATTCCATTGGTTCTTGCTCTTGGTCTCTGTAGTACGCTGTAGTTCATAGGGCAGTTCTCTAGGGGTATGTCCCAATTCTCCAGATTACATTGTCGTTCTTTAATTGATTTAAATTAGATAGAGACGCTACATTACAGTGTACACATTCTAACTAGGGGTGAGCGGGTTCGGATTTCTGAAATCCGAACCCCCCCCGAGCCCCCCCGATCCGAGGAAGATCCGAGTCAGGCTCGACTTTTCCCGCCTGACTCGGATCTGAAATCGAGGCAAAATGTCATCATCCCGCCTTCCGGGTCTCACGGGTTTTGGATCCTATATAAGGTACCCGCGTCGGCGCCATTCTCTCACTTGGCTGTGGACAGTGAAGAGGGAGGGTGGGAGTTAAGGCTGGCTGGGCTGTGTAGTGTAGTGCAGAGTAGTGTTGTGCTGTGCTGTGCTGCGCTGTGCTGCTGTTGTCCACTACTTCAAAGTCCATAGGGGCTGACTGTGTTGTGCTGTGCTGCTATTGTTAATAGGGGCTGTGTCCACTACTTCAAAGTCCATAGGGGCAGGCTGGACTGTGTTGTGCAGTCAGTTCTCCATAGGGGCTGTGTCCACTCCAAATTCCTGTGCAGTGTCCCAGTCCTAAAGAGGTGCTGTAGTGTTGTCCAGGGGGTGCTCTGTCCATCAGGGGTGCTCCCCCCAAGTGCTAAAAAAATAATATTTTTTCTGTGTTTGTGAATTGTGTGCGCAGTAGCCGCACGTGCATCAACAAAGTAGTGCCAAGCGTGCGCCTGTGTCATAAGTAAAGGGACGGCTGGCTTGACCGTTAAATAGTGCTGTAACCCCCAAAGTACACTCCAGTCCAAACCCCAAAAAAAAATATTTTCTGTGTTTGTGAATTGTGTGCGCAGTAGCCGCACATGCATCAACAAAGTAGTGCCAAGCATGCGCCTGTGTCATAAGTAAAGAGCCGGCTGGCTTGACCGTTAAAGGGTGCTGTAACCCCCAAAGTACACTCCAGTCCAAACCAAAAAAAATAAAATTTTCTGTGTTTGTGAATTGTGTGCGCAGTAGCCGCACGTGCATCAACAAAGTAGTGCCCAGCGTGCGCCTGTGTCATAAGTAAAGGGCCGGCTGGCTTGACCGCTAAAGGGTGCTGTAACCCCCAAAGTACACTCCAGTCCAAACCCAAAAAAAAAATATTTTCTGTGTTTGTGAATTGTGTGCGCAGTAGCCGCACGTGCATCAACAAAGTAGTGCCCAGCGTGCGCCTGTGTCATAAGTAAAGGGCCGGCTGGCTTGACCATTAAAGAGTGCTGTAACCCCCAAAGTACACTCCAAACCAAAAAAAATTATATTTTCTGTGTTTGTGAATTGTGTGCGCAGTAGCCGCACGTGCATCAACAAAGGAGCGGCGCCAAGCGTGCGCCTGTGTCATAAGTAAAGGGCCAGCTGGCTTTACTGTTAAAGGGTGCTGTAACCCCCAAAGTACACTCCAAACCAAAAAAAATTATATTTTCTGTGTTTGTGAATTGTGTGCGCAGTAGCCGCACGTGCATCAAAAAAGGAGCAGTGCCAAGCGTGCGCCTGTGTCATAAGTAAAGGGCCGGCCGGCTGGCTTGACTGTTAAAGGGTGCTGTAACCCCCAAAGTACACTCCAAACAAAATAAAAAAATATTTTCTGTGTTTGTGAATTGTGTGCGCAGTAGCCGCACGTGCATCAACAAAGGAGCAGCGCCAAGCGTGCGCCTGTGTCCCATAAGTAAAGGGCCAGCTGGCTCATTTCTTAAAGGGTGGTGTAACCCACAAAGTGCACTACTCTCCAGCAAAAAAAAAAATATATTTTCTGTGTTTGTGTGCGCCTTAGCCGCACGTATATATCAAATCGATATAACATAAATGGAGGACCAAACTTTCTCCGATAAAAATAAAATAGAGAAAGATCAAGAACCTCTTCCTCCTAGTGCTGAAGCTGCTCCCATTAGTCATGACATAGACGATAACATGCCATCAACGCCGTCTGCCAAGGCCGATGCCCAATGTCATAGTAGAAGCCACAAACAATCCCAAATGACAAAGTTCAGGAAAATGACCTTAAAAAAAACATTTAAATCATCTGAAGAGAAACATAAACTTGCCAATATGCCATTTATGACACGGAGTGGCAAGGAACGGCTAAGGTCTTTCCCTATGACTAGTGTGTGTCATACTAGTATGACTAGTATGTTCATGACTAGTGGTTCAGCTTCACATGACGATGGAAGCCCTCCTCCCGCTAAAAAAATCAAATGAGTTAAGCTGGCAAAAGCACAGCAAAGAACTGTGCGTTCTAAGAAGATATCACAAATCCCCAATGAGAGTCCAAGTGTGGAGGCGGTTGCGATGCCTGACCTTCCCAGCACTGGACGTGAAGAGGTGGCTCTTTCCACCATTTGTACGCCCCCTGCAAGTGCTGAAAGGAGCACCCACAGTCCACTTGCTGATATGCAAATTGAAGATGTCACTGTTGAAGTACAACAGGATGAGGATACTGGTGTAGCTGGCGCTGAGGAGGAAGTTGGCGAGGAGGATTCTGATGGTGATGTGGTTTGTTTAAATCAGGCTCCGGGGGAGACAGTTGTTGTCCGTGGGATGAAAAAGCCCATCACGGTCATGCCTGGGCAGAAGACCAAACATTCCACCTCTTTGGTCTGGCAATATTTCTATCCAAATCCGGACAACAACTGTCTTGCCATATGTACCATATGTAAACGTGGAATAAGTAGGGGTAGGGACGTTAACCACCTAGGAACATCCTCCCTTATACGGCACCTGCAGCGCGTTCATAATAAGTTACTGTCAAGTTCAGAAACTTTGGCTAAGACCGTAAGCAGTCCAGGGACACCTAAATCCCGTTGTCCTGTTGTATCCAAGCGCCTGCAAACCACACCGTCAACTCCCTCCTCGTCAATTTCCTCCTTAGTCAGGATCGGAAGTAGTCCTGCAGGCCATGTCACTGGCATGACTGACTCTCCTATCCGGGATTCCTCCGGAGGATCCTGCATTGCTACACCTCCTGCTGCTGCTGTTGTTCATCATCCCAGAGAGGAAGTAGGAACACCACTACTTTTACTAAACAATTGACCCTCCAACAGTCCTTTAAGTACGACAGCAGTCATCCTGAAGCAAAACGTATAACTGAGGCCTTGACTGCTATGTTGGTGTTAGACGTGCATCCGGTATCCGCCATTAGTGCAGTGGGATTTAGACAATTGATGGAGGTAGTGTGTCCCCGGTTCCAAATCCCGTCTAGATTCCACTTCACTAGGCAGGCGATACCGAGACTGTACAGAAACGTCAACAAAAGTGTCCTCAGTGTCCTGAAAAATGCCGTTGTACCCAATGTCCACTTAACCACGGACATGTGGACAAGTGGAACAGGGCAGACTAAGGACTATATGACTGTGACAGCCCACTGGGTAGATGTATCACCTTACGCAGCAACAGCAGCAGCGTCACCAGTAGCAGCATCTCAGAAATGCCAGCTCGTTCCAAGGCAGGCTACGCTGTGTATCACCGGTTTCAGTAAGAGGCACACCGCCGACAACCTCTTAGAGAAACTGAGGGAAATCATCGCCCAGTGGCTTACCCCACTTAGACTCTCCTGGGGATTTGTGAAATCTGACAACGCCACCAATATTGTGCGGGCATTACATCTGGGCAAATTCCAGCACGTCCCATGTTTTGCTCACACAATAAACTTGGTGGTGCAGAATTTTCTGAAAAGCGACAGGGACGTGCAGGAGACGCTTTGGGTGGCCCAAAAAATTTCTGGCCACTTTCACCATTCAGCGACTGCGTGCCAAAGACTGGAGCGCCAGCAAACTCTCTTGAACCTGCCCCGCCATCATCTGAAGCAAGAGGTTGAGACGCGGTGGAACTCAACCCTCTATATGCTTCAGAGGATGGAGGAGCAGCAAAAGGCCATTCAAGCCTATACATCCACCTATGACATAGGCAATGGAGGGGGTATGCACCTGACTCAAGCGCAGTGGAGAATGATTTCCGTATTGTGCAAGGTTCTCCAGCCCTTCGAACTTGCCACACGTGAAGTCAGTTCAGACACTGCCAGCTTGAGTCAGGTCATTCCCCTCATCAGGCTTTTGCAGAAGCAGCTGGAGAAAGTGAAGGAGGAGCTAAGACAGAGCGATTCCGCTCGGCATGTGGGACTTGTGGATGAAGCCCTTCTTTCGCTTTGCCAGGATTCCAGGGTGGTCAATCTGTTGAAATCAGACCACTACATTTTGGCCACCGTGCTCGATCCTAGGTTTAAAGCCTATGTGGTGTCTCTATTTCTTGCCGACACAAGCCTGCAGAGGAGCAAAGACCTGCTGGTGAAAACACTGTCAGCTGAAGCGGAACGTGACACGTCAACAGCTCCTTCATTTTCTCCCGCAACTGGGGCTGTCAGGAAAAAACTTCCTAGCATCCTAAGCAACCCGCTGGCGGTGATGCAGGGCAGGCAGGACCAAGTTTGGACATCTGGTCTGGACTGAAGGACCTGGCAACAATTTCTGACATGTCTACTGTCACTGCATATGATACTGTCACCATTGACAGAATGGTGGAGGATTACATCGGTGACAGCATCCAAGTAGGAATGTCAGACAGTCCGTACCTGTACTGGCAGGAAAAAGAGGCAATTTGGAGGCGTCTGTCTGTTAAAGGGTGGTGTAACCATCAAAGTGCGTTCCATAAACAATAAAAAAATTATTCTTTTTTTTTCTGTCTTTGTGAATTGTGTGGGCTGTAGCTGCACCTGCATCCTCAAAGCAGCAGCAACAAGCATGCGTCTGTCTCTCAAAGGGTGGAGTAACTCCCAAAGTGCGCACCACAAAAATTAAAATAATCTTTTTTTCTGTGTTTGTGTGTGAAATGTATGCGCAGTAGCCGCACCTGCATCCTCAAAGCAGCAGCGACAAGCGTGCGTCTGTCTGTTAAAGGGTGGTGTAACACTCAAAGTGCGCTCCACAAAAAATAAAAAATTATTTTTTTCCTATCTTTGTGAATTGTGTGGGCTGTAGCTGCACCTGCTTCCTCAAAGCAGCAGCGACAAGCGTGCGTCTGTCTGTTAAAGGATTACATCAGTGACAGCTTCCAAGTAGGCATCTCAGACAGTCCATTCATGTACTGGCAGGAAAAAGAGGCAATTTGGAGACCCCTGTACAAACTGGCTCTATTTTACCTGAGTTGCCCCCCCTCCAGTGTGTACTCCGAAAGAGTGTTTAGTGCAGCCGGGAACCTTGTCAGCGAAAGGCGTAGGAGGTTGCTTCCACAAAATGTGGAGAAGATGATGTTCATAAAAATGAATTATCAACTCTTCCAGGGAGACCAGCCTCCAGAATATACAGAGGGACCTGTGGTGGTGGATTCCAGCGGGGACGAGTTAATACTCTGTGAGGATGAGGATGTGCACAACACTGAAGAGGGTGAGGGATCGGTGGATGAGGATGAGGACGACATCTTGCCTCCGTAGAGCCAGTTTGTGCAAGGACAGATTAATTGCCAGCTTGTTTTGTGGGGGCCCAAACGAACCAATCATTTCAGCCACAGTTGTGTGGCAGACCCTGGCGCTGAAATGATTGGTTTGTTAAAGTGTGCATGTCCTGTTTATACAACATAAAGGTGGGTGGGAGGGCCCAAGGACAATTCCATCTTGCACCTCTTTTATTTCTTTGCATTATGTACTGTTTGGGGCCTAGTTTTTCAAACTGCCATCCTGTCTGCCACTGCAGTGTCACTCCTAGATGGGCCACGTGTTTGTGCCGCCCACTCGTGTCGCTTAGCATAGTCATCCATCTACCTCGGTGCAACCTTTTGGACATAAAAACACTATTGTGAGGTGTTCAGAATAGACTGTAAATTAGTGGAAATTAAGGTTTTTGAGGTTAATAATAGCATAGGAACAGAAAAATCAACACATTCTGTGATTTTAGCTGTTTTTATGCTTTTTTAAAAAAAAATACAGATCCAAAACACAAAACCCAGAACCCAAAACACCGAAGGTTGGTTTTGGCAAAACCAATCCAGATCCAAAACACGAAGAAAGATCCAGATCCAAAAACAAAACACAAAACACGAAAAGTGGCCGGTGCACACCCTTAATTCTAACCAATAATTTCCTATATTCCATAACCATCGAATGCAAGATGCGACTCCCTCGCTGATAGGTTCAGATATCTGGAAATAAACAGTGTGTCAGTTTAGTACCAAACATGCCATGTCTATCATGTTGTATACCATATATATTAAATACATGCATTTTATATCATAATTAATAACTTTAATATAAACCATAATGTGCAGGAACCTTTTATGAGTGCGTGTATATTTATGATTATATGTAAGTATCCGTTGTGTGTTTTCAGGCAGTGGAAAAAGGTGCGTTATGTGTTTCTATTTATAATTGCAACTGTATATCTATGAGTGCACAAATCGTGTATACCCATGTGATTGTTTAAGTGTATATATGTACATATACACATACATACACACATGCATATATATATATATATACATACATACATACATACACACATTCACATATATATATCCTCAAACTGGTCATTATTTATTTTACTTCTGTCTGGACTAAAGGAATGACAGACAATGGGGTTTTGTCCTGTTCATGGATGGAGCAAGCCTTGGCAAACAATCTGATAGTTTTAACAAAAGGCTTCCCTAATACAACTTAAATACATCAGCATTGGATATGTGTTAACAATAGCTACACGTCTGTCAATTGTTTATTAATCTACATTTAGGACACTTCAATTGTGCATATCAGTGTCTGGGTTATATTTCAATTGCCACAGACATACTGTGTATATGTTTGAAGTAAACACTCACACTATCTTTGTGTATTCTTGATTATTTGTCACAGACATGTCTACAAGACAAGTCTGTCATCACTGAATATGAAGTCTTTAAATATATATATTTATATGTGTATCCGTGTGTATGGGGTATGTTAGGGTTTGAAACAGTTTGCAGTGGTAATGCGATTGCATGATGCTAATAATAGCCTATTAGCATCACACACCATGGTTTTATGCTGACTACACAAGATGGCGTTGTCAGAGGCAACCTAAAATGGCATCGCTCTATATTAATTTTAAGATCTGGTCTCAGCCAATCATCCGGCTTCAACAGTCCACCCTTTGATAGCAAACAACACGCTCTGGTCTTATTATTTTTTTATTTTTTAGTCTTACACTATGGGATATTATTTAATGTTATATTATGGGATGGCACAATGTGGTCATTAAACCATCAATAATGTGTCTCTAGGGGGGGAAATAAACCTACCCTTACATGCACACCGCAGATCTTGGGAGATCATGGGAAAGATGGGGGGATTCACCTAACCTATAAAGGAAGCCTTGAAAGGGATAGGGACTTACATTATTTAAGATGTTTTAAAATAACATTTTAATAACACATTTCATGCATGGCTAAATTTATACATCATCTGATGGTACATTCTGGTTCAGGGTTGTAATGCAGTCCTTCATTGATCTCAGTATTCATATTGTTACTTCAAACCACAATCAAAATTTCATTCTTTCGGTTTACCTTATCTTTACATTTTCCATATTTCAACACAGTAGGAACACACCTGACACATACGCCAATTACTTAGATGACAACCAATATGAGGTTCAGGAGTTTACTTATACTAGCAACCATTTACTGGACCCACTCTCCTAGACTGGAGAACCAATTCACTGGGTTCAACCATGAAATCCATTCCTCTACCTTCTCCTCTACTTCAGCCATTGAAGCATTATGGTTCTTCTGAAATTCCCATTTCAGCTGCAGAATTTCGTCCATCTTCTGGTCTATCACTTCCTTGGGGTCACTAGTGTTATTTGTAATGTATGTGCAACACTTTACACCAAATTGGGTGGCCAAAGTTACGCAATACCCTCCAGTGACAGCTGTTAAATAATTTAACACTAGTCTGTGTTGTACCAGTTCTTTCTTGCAAGCTTGTAACTCCCTACCTGTATACCTAAATGTGTCATCATACATCTTGGTGATATTATCTATTAATTTACTCTTCCTAGATAACACAAACCTTTGGAACTCGGAGAGAGCCACTTATACGCTTTTCTACCACATATGAAATATACATCATTGGGGAGAACATAAGGAATAGAATGTATCATGATCATCCAACACATTTCAATAACAAATGATCCTTTCTCAGGTTCTCCCATCTGGTTAATACATGTTTCTGGTTATATAACCCTGGCACAGTACCCTTCTGGTACTCTGCCAACCATTTCTTTGATGTTACTTAGTGTATACAATATTTATACCGGAAGTGTCTTCCACCCACCCTAATTGTGTGTAACAGTTCAAAATTCATAGGCTCATGATCAGTTCTTAGTGAGAAGGTCATCAGCTGGTTATTCCCAGTCACCTCCCAACGTCTTGGTTTATTGGAGTTGGTGATGTTCAAACATAAAAGTGATTTATCTACTTGGTACTGGTGGAGTTTAAAATGACGTGGTTTGGACTTAAGAAATTTTCCATCCAGCATCTTCCCTTTTTGTAATTCTAAAACCTCAGAGACATTTAATGGAAATGACACTAACCCTACATTATGCTGTCCTTGAGCCATGTGAGAGCACACCCAACAGTCAGTTTGGTTTAAAACTTTGCCCACCATTGTATGATAATCCTCTAAAGGATACCCACCCCAATACTGGTTATACTTAGGTTGGCACTGTTGGATGCATCTCTCATTGACTACGGACCCACAGAACTCACACATACAATAATCCTCAGATGACAGACCTTCACACTGTCTCAGAGTTTCCAGAATAGCAGATCTCTTCGCAATTACTGTACTGGGTTTGGTCAGATACTCCCCGATTGGTTTAGCATTCCTTCTCCCAACTCCATTCCATTGATATCACCATCAGCACCCCTCTCTGTCCTCTGTCCTCCATCACAAAAACCAGAGATCCCCAAACAACCCAAGATAAAGAGAAATCTGGGAGAAAACACAAAGATAACCACAGCAGACCAATCCATTGCTGATAACAATGATCTACAAATTTCTTTAACTCAGGTATCTCACTGTAACCTTTAGCCTTCCCGGAGCAGACTCACAATTGACAGGTCTACGTTATCTGGCTCGGTTCTGCCTTGTCTCTCCACCAGTTGGTTGACCTTCTTACAGTAGGTGGAATGGACCCAGATATCTCTCTCCGCCACTTTCAATGAAGTTGTACTCATCAGCAACACCTGATACAGACCTCCCCACCGATCTGTCAAACAACCTGAACACAAGAAATTTCTGATCATAACAAATTCTCCAGGTTCAACATCATGACAGTTTGTTTCAGGCATATCATGTGACAACAATTTCAGTTTCTGCTGTTGCTGTTTTAACTGTCTACTCATTGTTATAAGATACCTTACAGTTACCTCGTTGTTACTTTTCAAATCCTCCTGTGGGCTTATAATCAAATGAGGTTGTCTACCAAACAGTATTTCTAAGGGGGAAAGATTGAGAGGGGGTCTAGGAGTTGTCCTGATGCTGTGGAGGACAAGTGGTAGTGCTTTTGGCCATCCCAGTCCAGTTTCTGCCATGATCTTACTTAATTTATGTTTAATAAATTATGTTTAATGTTTAATTCATCCTCTACAACTTGGCACTGGCTTGCGGTCGGTAAGGGGTGTGGAGTCTACTATTAATACCCATCAGCTTACACATGTTTTGGAAGATATCACCTGTGAAATGAGTACCCCTATCACTTTCAATAATTCTAGGGATACCGTGTCTGCATACAAATCCTGAACAATTTTCTTGCAGTAAACTCAGCAGTATTAGTGGCAGCTGGGTATGCCTCAACCCAATTAGAAAACACATCAGTTCACACTAATACATACTTGAGATTCTGCAGGGTGGTAATTGGATTAAATCAATTTGTATTACCTGAAAAGGTCCATCGGTCGGAGGAATGTGAGATGGTTCGGTAGGGATTGTTTTCCCAATGTTATCCTCAAGCAGGTCAAACAGGACATTGCTCTCTTTTCCGCTTGGGAAGAAAAACCCGGTGCACACCAGTATGCTCCCACCAATTTGCACATACCTTGCTGTCCCAAGTGAGTCATACCATGCGCTGCCTCAGCCAGGCTTGGGTAGTACACCTTGGGGGCCACTGGCTTACCTTGTCCATCCCTCCAGAGTCCAGAGGACTCTTGCCCACATCCCTTGGACTTCCAGACTGCCTTTTCCTGAATGGAACACAAATTTTGCATCTCAATTAATTTCAGCATATCAATCGCTTGAAACATCATTTGGTTAATTAGCACATTTACTTTTAACCCTGCTGCCCATTTAGCAGCTTTGTCTGCCCTGTTGTTGCCCAGTGACACCAGATCATCCTCACATGTATGGGCTAAACACTTAATTACCACGACTGTCTTAGGCAATTGGATTGCTGTCAGTAGTATTTTATATGTCTGGAATGTGCAACTGGTGTGCCTGCTGCTGTCATAAAATTTCTCAGACACCATAGAGCCCCAAAATCATGTACCACCCTGAAGGTGTACCTAGAGTCAGTGTAGATATTAGCAGATTTACCTTCTGCTAATTCACAAGCTCTTTTTAGTGCCACCAGCTCCTCCACTTGGGCCAAGTGAGATGGACCAAGAGGTCCAGCCTCTATGATGTCTTCATCATTTACCATGGCATAACCTGTTCATAACTCTCCAGTGTTAATTTGTCTAAGACAACTCCCATCCATGTAAAATGTCACATCTACATTTTCTAAAGGTATATTCCGTATGTCAGGTCTTGCAGTAAAGGTCTAATTCAGATATTCCATACAATCATGTGCATCAATATACCTGCAGAACTCACCTTCCGCCAGCAACTCACCTCTCTCCACCCTTTGAGCATCCTGTTGCACATATGGTAAATACGTTGCTGGATTTAACGTACTGCACCATTTGATGGTGATGTTTGCAGGTGCTATTAGGGCTAGTTCCCATTTTGTGAACCTAGCTGAGGAGACATGTCTGGTTTGGGCAGAATTCAGCAAAACAGATACAGCATGGGGAGTATAGCCAATCATATAATGACCTAATACTACATCCTCACTCTTATTGACCAATAGAGCAGTTGCTGCTACACTTCTTAAACATGTTGGGAGTGATCTTGCCACAATGTCCAATTGTGCACTGTAGTATGCTACGGTCCTACTGGCATCACCATGTTTTTGTGTGAGGACACCTGCTGCACAACCATTAGCTTACGTACAGTACAAATCAAAAGGTTTTTCATAATCAGGTATTCACAATGCAGGTGCTCTTGTCAGACTATCCGTAAGATTAAGGAAAGCTTGCTCTGATTCCTCTGTGTGTATGACACGATCGAGCTTTAAGGAAGAGACGAAGGACCTCATTCAGAGTCGGTCACAACTGCTGAGTGCTCGCAACCGACTCAATGTTAGAGTCTCGTCACAAGCCACGATGGTCACTATGGTCTTGACCATCGCGACCATCACCCTGGTCGGTCGCTAAGCTGTTGGTGGTAACCCACAGCTTAGCTAGCAACCAGGAGGCCACACAGGAAAAAAAGAAGCACCCACCCTCATCCAGAGAGAGCAATCGCTTATTGCGACCACCTCTGAATGAGGGCTTAAGTCCTGTAATGGCAAGGCCAAAATAGAAAAACCTAAGATCCAAATTCTGAAGTATCCACACATTCCCAAGAAGGTACGGATTTGCTGTTGGTTCTGCGGCAGTGTCATGGTCTGTATGGCTTGGATTCTGTCAGTGGTCAGATATCATAACCCCTGGGTTAGGCAATGTCCCAAGTATTTAACCCTGGACTGGCATGGCTGTAGTTTGTCCTTAGCAACCTTGTGTCCTGTTTGCGAGAGATGAGGCAATAAAAGTTTAGTATCATTTAAACATGACATAAATGAATCAGAACATAACAATAGATTGTCCACATATTGTATTAGAACAGATCCATTGGCAGGTTGAAAAGATTGTAAACAGTCGTGTAAGGCCTGGGAGAAGAAACTGGGGCTGTCTATGAAGCCCTGGGGAAATCGTATCCATGTGTATTGTACACCCCTATATGTAAAAGCAAATAGGTACTGACAGTCAGGATGAAGAGGTACAGAGAAGAAAGCAGAACAGAGGTCATTGACAGTGAAATGTGTTGCATTTGGTGGGATCTGCATGAGAATGACAGCTGGATTCGGCACTATGGGGAATTCGCCCTCTACTACCTTATTAACCCCTCTAAGGTCTTGTACCAGCCTATAACCCCTCCCACCACTCTTTTTCACAGAAAAGATGGGACTGTCTATGGAGGACTGTTGGCTACACTTGCTGTATGGACTTAAAATTCCCTGTTGTAATAACCGCTCAATTATGGGATAAACCCCTATCTCTACCTCCTGTTTTAATGGGTACTGGGGAATTTTTGGAGCTTGCCTACTGCTTTTTAGATTTACCATTACGGGAGCTACATTTACCATTAGTCCAGTGTCCTGTCCATCCTTGGTCCAAAGTGAACCTGGCATTTGGGATAACATTTGATCTACCTGAGATGGATTTTTACCTGAACCAGTAGAGTGAAACATTAACCTTTGGGGAGTGTCCAATATATCCCTCACCTTGTGCACAACTCTTTCTGGGATATCTAAAAATATACCATCAGGGGTACAATAAATGACACATCCCATTTTACATAACAAATCCCTTCCCAGTAGATTGGTATGAGCCACTGATGCCAGGGGAAAAGAATGCCTGCTATGCAATGGCCCAATAGTAACCTTTGTGGATTTGGTTAAAGGATAATGTTGCACTTTACCCGTTACACCCATTGCTGTTACTGTTTCGCTGGTCACCTGTAAATTAGCTGGAGATTTTATCACTGATCTGGTCGCCGCTTTGTCTACAAGAAAAGGATGTTTAGTACCAGCCACATCAACCATCATCACTGGTTCTTCCCTAGTACTTCCAGTTAACTTGACTATCTATAGACTACAGGTATGACCTGACCCCTAGCGTTTACTCTCACTCTCCAATACAGCATTTAAGGCCACAATTGAAGCAGGTGACTGTGGAAAATTCCCTGCATTCTGCATATATCCCTTATAGGGATACTTACGTACTCCCTGGTTAGGGGGTCCTACCCTCTTCACCTTACAGTTCCTACTTACATGTCCCACTTGGTTGCAGTTAAAACACCTTCATGAGTGGGGTGGGGGAAAAGGTTGTTGTATAGGTTGGGCGGTAAAGAAAGATTGTGAGTGTGGGTATGAATTTTGAGGGAAATATGGTGGCTGAGGCTAGTATGGGTTTTGTGGTTGTGTGGGATAAGTGGGGTAGGGCTGTGTTTGTGTCTGTGCAGGATTGGTGAGTGCGTGCAGCTGTGCAGGTGCATGTGTGTCTGGTGGTGTGGTGGTGTGATGGTATATTCATACCTTCTAGAGCTTGAATGCTAACAGCCATTAGCTTCTCGCTCTGGGTCCCTCTCTTCTTGAGGATGTTTATATCGGGCTCAATAGCAGACTCCCTGAGTGTGTCTACAGTAACTCCCCTCCAGCCAGTTAGAGATGTCTGGACTCGGGTCTTCAGATTGTATTTAAGACCATCCATAAGTACCATGATGACCATTTCCCTATGGTGAGTGCTATCTTTAATATCTTCTATCCCAGTGTACTGGGTGATGGTCTGCAGAGCTCAGGTACAGTAATCTTCTGCAGATTCACTCTTTTTGTTTTATGGTGAAAATTTTACTCAAGTTAACTACTACCGGAAAATATACACCCAATTGAGTTACAACCAATTATGCGGGTAATGTTTCCTTGGTTATCCTCATCTGTTAAGGGACCATTTCCCTCCAATACGCAATCCGTGATAAACTTTTTCACGTCGGTATTGTGTGGAAGACACAACCTTAACACCACTCGCCATTCCTTATTGGTTGGCTCGTGAGCATTACCCAAATTTTTCCAAAATCTTTGGCATTTTGCTAATTCCTTCTTAGGGTCAGGGAAGTCAGTCATTATGGAATTTAGTTCCACTCTTGTCCAAGGACAATGCATCAGATCATCTCTTTTGGGCACCACACCATTCACATCTGGATTCCCATTGGGAACAGTTATTGTCCGGACAGGATGGAGACCGGCCACACTGCTACCTTTGGATTTGTTACCTGACTGGAAATTCAAACCCTCATTCAGAGGCGCTTGCACGAAGCGCTGAATGAGGGTGGCCGCTTCTATTTTTAAGTGCAGCCTCCTGGTCGCTAGCTAAGCTGTGGGTTACCACCCATAGCTTAGCGACCGACCAGGTTGAACAGTTGGGGAACAGTTATTGTCCGGATGGCATGCAGACCGGCCACACTGCTACTTTTGACATTGTTACCTGGCTGGGGATTGAGTCTATTACTGCTACGTATGTGGTTAACAACTTCCTCTACGGGCGCAGTGGATGTTAACACTTCCTGTACTACCACTGATGAAGAAGGGGCCACCTCCTGTGCTCATTGTAATGGAACATCTAACATTTGTACGGCATGGGAAATGGCAGACATAACAACAGGTTCATCATCCGCATCATAAACATTTTCCTTGTGATTACTCAAGAGAGGGTACAGGTTACATGTTACATTTTTATGGGTTTTTACATCGACTGTACCTTCACCCCCATCCGCATAGGGCGGTGGTGGTGCACGTGAACCACTGACATTACCTTCTGCAATGCTACCTTGCTGTGCGTGCGTGCGTGCTATTTCTCGGCGCACACGCACCGCAGTTTAGCACTGCATGCGCACTCCCGTGCATCGTGTATATGATGCTGGTTTGCATCGCATGCACACCCCTGAGCCACGTATCTCCTTCATGCTGCCATAGCTTTAAACAATCGTTATACTTTATCTTTTTCTTTCGAGAGTGCACCATACAGATGCTATCTCGGACATTGTTCAATACCTCCTTATCAAAGCTGCCAATTCTGGGAAACGGTTTCACAGTCTTCCTCATCATTTTAAACCATACATCACAGTACCTAGTTGCATAAGCACCATACCTAGTATGCATAATATGCCGTGCCGACCCAAGCGGAGCTTCCAAAAGCAGCACATCATTTAACATCTCTACCATTTGCTTGGCTCCTATCTTGGGAAAATAACACTAAACTTTTCAATAGAGATTTAAATCGGTGAAAGAACGTCAAGGCTACTTTCACTTACCTGTGGACGATATTAACAGGATGCGCCCACACACCTATGGAAGAATAACTAGGCTGCTTCCACGCATCTAAGCCCTTTTTGAGTACTTTCCACTGCTAGCATGTAGGCATTCCAATAACACCTACCCTTTTCAGTGATTTCATCCACCCTCTGCTCAGTTCACAATCACAATTTGCCACAACTGTGCGGTTCAATCACAATAACCCTAACTGATCACTGAATGCTGCAATCACACTGAGAGCCGATACCTACAACAAGACAACAACTACACCTGCTTATGTGTATAGACTGCGATATCTACTACCGAGCCACTAGTCCGACACCAGGCGGCTAGCACTTAAGGGTCCTACGATACCCCTAGCTTTGGAACATGTTACCCCTACCAACATAGATTCACTGTTACACACCCTTTTCCTGCGCAGAAAAATAAACGTTTTCCCAGATTATGGCAACACCGACTAAGATATTTAGAACAATGCTATCATGCTATCAATATCACCGTGCAATCTCAATGGCTTTGTTTAAACACACAGCAGCAATACAGGAAATACGTATATGCTATTGTGCGACTAGTCGCATACACAATAATGCAACCGCTACACAAAACATATTATTACCCATATGCTATTGTGCGACTTCCCCTTTTAACATGACATTTTATCAATGAAGGAAAACAAACTTTTTCCTCCTCTGTCCCTGGATTCTAATCAACGCTCCTTGAACTCACACAATAACAGCTAGCGGTCTCTCAGCAACAAAGTGGTAGCAGGTATTCGAAGGCACAATGCGTTCTTTCCTGCTTTTGCTGAGAGATCGATAACTGTGTGTTACCATTTAACCTCTATACCATAAAGTCACAGTTTAGCGCTGCATATGCATATCAAATAGTTGCTCTCCAGACTTTGATTGTGGTTCCAAAGCACAAGAAGATATTATTCACCAAACAGCAGATAGTTACACGCTGTGATCTAAATACAATTAGCGCAAACAAATTATACAATCACAAGGTATAGTCAATTTATATGTATGCGCACCGGTCCCAGTTACAGTCATCAATCCAGAGGTCTGTGGTCATCCCAGAGAATGGCTACTAACTGGGACCGGGACACAGGCTATATACCTTAACAGATCATGATAACAACAATGTAGACAGATAAACATAATTCCATTGGTTCTTGGTCTTTGTAGTATGCTGTAGTTCATAGGGCAGTTCACTAGGGGTATATTCCAATTCTCCAGATTACACTTGCTCTTAGTCTTTGTAGTACGCTGTAGTTCATAGGGCAGTTCACTAGTGGTATGTCCCAATTCTCCAGATTACATTGTCGTTCTTTAATTGATTTAAATTAGATAGAGACACTACATTACAGTGTACACATTCTAACCAATAATTTCCTATATTCCATAACCATCGAACGCAAGATGCGACTCCCTCGCTGATAGGTTCAGATATCTGGAAATAAATAGTGTGTCAGTTTAGTACCAAACATGCCATATTTATCATACATACATGCATACATGTATGTATGATGATACATGCATTTTATATCATAATTAATAACTTTAATATAAGCCATAATGTGCAGGAACCTTTTATGAGTGCGTGTATATTTATGATTATACGTAAGTATGTGTGTTTTCATGCAGCATAAAAAGGTGCATTGTGTGTTTCTATTTATAATTGCAACTGTATATCTATGTGTGCTCGCATTGTGGATACCCATGTGATCGTTTAAGTGTATATATATGTACACATACACACATACATATATATATATCCTCAAACTGGTCATTATTTATTTTACTTCTGTCTGGACTAAAGGAATGACAGACAATGGGGTTTTGTCCTGTTCATGGATGGAGCAAGCCTTGGCAAACAATCTGATAGTTTTAACAAAAGACTCCCCTAATACAACTTAAATAAATCAGCATTGGATATTTGTTAACAATAGCTACATGTCTGGCAATTGTTTATTAATCTACATTTAGGACACTTGAATTGTGCATATCATTGTCTGGGTTATATTTCAAGTGCCACAGATAGACTGTGTATATATTTGAAGTAAACATTCATAGTATCTTTGTGTAGTCTTGATTATTTGTCATAGACATGTCTACAAGACAAGTCTGTCATCACTGAATATATGAAGTCTTTAAATATATATATTTATATGTGTATCCGTGCGTATGGGGTATGATAGGGTTTTAAACAGTATGCAGTGGTAATGCGATCACACGATGCTAATAATAGCATATTAGCATCACACACCATGGTTTCATGCTGACGACGCAAGATGGCGTCATCAGAGGCAACCTAAAATGGCGTCGCTCGATATTAATTTTAAGATCTGGTCTCAGCCAATCATCCGGCTTCGACAGCATCCAATTGCCCCAAAGAAATTAAACTGTAGACATCAATATCTTTTAAAATATGTACAGTATTCATTAAAATTTTAACAAATTGTGCAGGTACAAATATTAAATACAATTCTTATACCTGTATACAATACAACATAAAACAGTTATACATGAAACAACAAACAAGACTATGGGGCCTATTCATCATTACTTAAAAGTCTCTGGAGGTAATTAGGTTTGGAACTCGCATGGAGTTCTACCTAATTTCCAGAGGAATTCATCATTCCTCCTCTCCATAACTATCTATTCCGAAAAGCTGTCATTTTTGCGATGACAGCTTTTCGGGAAATAGTTCTCCCTCTCTACACTAACTTACCGCCACTGGAATCTGTGCTGCGCATTCGCTGTTACATTTGTAAAACCAGCGCATATGCAGCACTACCTGCAGCTGCTGTTATTATTTTTTCTTGTTTCCCCTCAATACCCCCCTCCCCCATCCAAAAAGCTCCCCCCTGTCCCGCACTTACCTGCCCGCTGCAGCTGCTTCCGACTCCAGTGGCTGCTCTGACACTGTGTTCTCACAGCAGAACACTGTACAGTTTAGAAAAAAAAAACTTTTTTTTTTTTAAACTTTATTGTGTTCTGCTGGGAGTAAACAGTATCCGAGCAGCCACCGGAGCTAGAGGACGGACCAGAGAACCGGAGGAAGACGTCGGGGGACCTCACCAGCTGGAAGCAGGTAAGTCTTACCTGCTATTCGCCACCTCACAGTGGCGGATAGTAACTCCATCAAATTCTGAAAATACATAATTTTCGGAATTTGATGAATACCATAATTTCCATATCCCAATACTAATGTATGGGGAGTGTGGAAATTAACGCAGGGGGACTTAACCAGTAGATATCAGTGATATCTCCTTTGTTAAGATACTTCATGAATATTAAAATAACGGTATTTAAGGAAAATGTCTTTAAAAATTTTATTTTAGTGTTGATGAATAGGCCCCTGTGTGTGTGTATTAAAGGTTAGGAGTGTATCTCCTCTCGGGGTAGGTAGTTATCCTTCAATTAAGGTAGTTGCTGTGGGGTGATACGCTTCTGTGTTCTACTCACACCAGTAATTCATAGCCCAATAAGGGTTCCAATGGTGTTTAAAGTACTCTGGGGTAGTGGTAATTTCCATTGACCCTCAGGTGGTAATGTCCTGTACAAATGTCTAATGTCCGCTATGCACGGTGAAATTATGTCCTTGTACTGTTGCCATAAGTATAGCACTCATTTTAGGTCTGAATCAAATCGGATAAGTTTATTTGTTTGAAATTATTAAAAAAGTGTGATAATATAAGTGCATAATACTTGCATAGTTCCTGAGATAACAAAAGCTCCGTTTGCACCTAAACGTTTAGGTAGCATGCAGCAGAAGTTGTCTGCCTGGGTAACTTCCGGTGCTTGTGGGTAATGTGGAAGCATATAAAAGTACCAATCATTTACAGCAATGAGAATACAGTTTATGTATTATTAATAGAATTGATTGTTGACGTGTGATAGTTGCGTACACAGGCATGCAACGATACACGTGCGTGCCTACGCAGATACACACATGGCATGGTACACAAGTACGGTTGAGAGTGTGTAAATTTGCTGCACTGTTAGCAATGGGTTAGTACATTAAATTAAGGTATAAATATATATATATATATATATGTATATTGACAAAAGAAATAACTATCCGATTTGAATAGTATTACTGTAATATTTTACAACAAAGTGTAGAACCTCTGGGAAAATATTATCTGTTTCTGTGAAGTGATTTTTCTGTAGAGAAAATCTAGTTTTTTTGTGTGTGAACAGTTGAAAGAGAATTACATGAGTGTGTGAACCAGGAAGGTACCGCAGGAAACGATGAACAATGAGAGGTCCTGGCGGCATGTAAGGATCGCAATCACATGTTGAAAGGTGCAGGAAACGTGTCCTATTTGAAATCGATTTGAAATCGATTTTCAGGTGTGAGGCTGTCCTATGAAGACCTCAGGTGCAGGGGGCATGTCCTAGTTAAACTGCCTCTGTAATTGTAAGACACATAGATAACCAGTACCTGTGTGCCTTGCGATTGGACCGCACGTTATGTGTATTATACGCATAGAGTATAATATGCAAGCGTGAATTTGTGTAAAAGAAAGGAAATTTCACTGATTTTCTCGGTTGAAAAATCCTGGATGAAATCCACTGGATGGGGTGGTGACGTTTCCCATCCGGAATTCTAGTGGAAATAAACCAAAGTAGGTAGGGAATCCCGCTATATGCGTTGCCTGTTGTATAACGGTCAGTTGCTAGTTTCGATCCCAAGGTATTACTTATAGTGCAAAATCAACTATGCCTGTTAAAGTCATGAAAATTTGAGGATAAAGCATAATGATTGTCTAAACTTGTGGCAACAAGAAAAATTGTACTTTAGAAAGAGTGAAAGCAAGTGCACCACCACCACCATGTGGTAGGGGAAAGAGTTACAAACCAGTATAACTAAAAAAATAAATAAATAAAAAAAATAACTGTAACCGTGTACTAACCAAGTTGGAAAGTTTTATTCAGGAAGCAATGATGACCCTATCCTGATCCCAACCATTTCTCATGCACTCGGCATCCAAGAGGGGCTGCAGCAGAAACAGGAGAGGTGGTTGGGACCAGCGAAACTGGTAAATATGGTACCATCCATAGGAACAAGACGGTAAGTATACAGGCTCTAGAAAACACACACACACGACCACTACAAAGTGGCACATATAGGGAACAGAGATGGTAAGATATGTTTAATCCCTTTTATGGTGTTTATTCCTATGGATATATATTAGTTATGTAAATTCATGTACCAAGTAATTTTCAATATCTCATATACCCCATATCTTTCTATTCTATCACATCTCTCTCTCTCTTTTCATAAGTATTTTTTCAGATAGATTGTATTCCCCAATGTATCAATAGGTCCTGGATCTGCTCAAAATGCATGAAGAAATATTTCTACCCTTTTAAATATCTTCTCAAACATACACAGATACACACACATATTGTTAAAACATATTGAAATATTGAAAATGTGATAAATACATTTTTACATATTTATGAATAATATTGAATAATAAATTGTTATTGAAATATACTTTTCTTTACTTTATTTCATACCTTTATGTACTCATTTATGAATTAATTATCCAAATGATATAAAAAGTTATACATAGAAATCTTGGGTGAACTTGCAAGTAGGTTATTAAATGGTTTATAATTAGTTATTAATCATGATCTGTTATTAAATGATAATAATATAGAAAGGTAGTCAGATACTAGAATCATACCCCTAGACACATAGGCCCTCATTCAGAGCCGTACGCTCTGAGCAGAACGCACGCTCTGAATGAGGGCCGGGCTCCATTTTCATGGAGCGTCCTCCTGGACGCTCGTATAGCTGTGGGTCACCACCCACAGGCTATATGAGCGTGCTTTGTGATGGCCGCGATGGTCGAGACCATCGCGACCATCGAAATTACGAGCCAGAGCCTGCGGTTGAGGTTTTCAACCGCAAGCTCCGGAGTGATTTTGGCTCTATCAGAGCCAAAATCACTCCCACTGACATCACTAGTGATGTCAGTGGGCCGGCTTCTGATGGGAGGCGTTCCCGTGGGAACGCCCCGGTCAGGGAGGCACGCCCCCGGCATGCCCACCAAAGGGGGCGTGCTGTCAATCAACATTGACAGCACGCCCCCTTTGATCGGACACAACGAGCGAAGGACTTTCCTTCGCTCGTCGCGTCTGGCGCATGCGCACGACGGAGCTCCCTCCGTCGTGCGCATGCTCAGTGCATAACATCGACCCACTTGCGAGCGGACAGCCGCTCGCGAGTGGGTCTGAATCAGGCCCATAATTTGTTTCTTAAAACTTTTGCTTAAGTTTGTTGAACCCAGAGATATTATAGGTATCTGTTTGATGTCTATACACTATTTATTTTACTACATGAGTTAAGTTTAAGGTGTTTTCAAAAGTACCTATATTTAAGATGTATTTAAAAGCTTCCATGGAGGGTTATAACTCCAAGCATGTTTGTTTGCAGTCTCTCAGAGAGACAACATGTAGAGTGTCATTCTGAAAACACCACACAAAATGAAAAAAAATCACCATTTACTGTTCCTGTGCTAGTTTACCGAAAAGGTTAATTAGCACATGAAAAGCTCTGAGCCAGTCACATTGATAATCAGAATCTGTGCCCTCAGAGACTGACTCATAGTTTTAATTTTTCTCTTAAGTCAGTACATGTTTAATAGAAATATCTGAATTTAAGGTACAAACAAAAAGAATTGTGTTAACAAAATTGTATGCTTGATGTGTGTGTACATCATTCAAGCCACCATATAAATAGGAAATTGTCCTTGGTGAAGGTAATCGCACTAAATATACAGATTTTGGTATATGCGAATGCCCTCAGCAAGTGATTTTATAGATCGGGTAAATTAGTGTTAGGGACTGCATAAAAGGGAGCAAAATACTGCACAATAGCGAATATCGGGAAGTGAATGAGCCCGTACCACTTCTAGTTTAAACAATACTTAGTGAGTGCATCATTGTGTATAGACAACCCGTTAGGACAATAGGTCGGACACGGGTTGCACCGTTAGGACAAGAAGTTGGTCACGGTGGGGCTTCACTGATGAGCAGCTGGGGACATGTCTGTATTGGTATTATCATACCTACCTGTGTGTCGAGGAGACCGTTTGGACATAAATTGGAGGTGGGGGACAGACAGCATGGGAGTCGAGCAGTCACAGTTTGGAGCCAATAATGTATGGAAAGGGGGGTCGGGAATGGTCAATAGACCATCAACAACGATTTCCTGTACAGTGCCAACAGGTTCAGCTAGGTTTATTGTATGGATTAAATATGGTGTGGATGCAATTAAATATTGTGAGAAGTGGTCAAAAATGACCCAGGAGTTTGTGAGATCTTTTCTATTGTTGGTACATTTCACAAAGATGTTTTGAAAAATGTTAATGAGAAAATCTGTAGAATAAACTTACACAAATTGCGGCTTAAGTACTGTAAATTTTTAGAAAATTGGCAATGTGAGCATGAGGAGTAGAGAGGAAAATTGCAAACCAGTAGCAAGGAGCCTGAGAGGAAGTTGGTGCATGCACCAAGTGCTCCTCCACCTCCATAGAATAATGTAGGAAAGAGTACCGCAAAAATGTTAAAATTGTGTTTTTGGTATTGTTTGTTAATATGTGTACGGAGGTTATGCAGGAAACAGAAGATAGACCCTTCTTAAATGCAGCATTGTCTTAGGTGTTGCAGTTATACGTGGCCTGGCATGGGCAGGGGAGGAGCTGAGTCACGTTGTCCGCTCAGCCTGGCTGCCATTGCTGAACCATGAGGTAGAGAGATAATCCCTAGGGTGTTAGAATACCAGGGTAATATAAGGTTACATCCGGTGAGTACTATTGTGGTCCCTAGTGGTAAAATCAGATAGGGATGGGATTGTACCTGTATGTGATATCACAATGCAATGCCTTTGGAGTAGAACAGAATTATTATTTCTTAAAGGTATGGGAAATGTGCACTACAGAGAAGTAACAGTAGCAGTGTTAATGGTTGGACTCAGAGAGCTGTTAAAGGCCAGAATCTAACTTAAAGGGGTATGGTAGTAGTCACTCCTAAAGACTCTGCCACTGATCACACTTATGTACAGAAAAATAGGGGAGGGATACACATACAACACAAGTAGTCAGAACCAAAGTGGTGTTGGAACTAAGCCACATGTAGATAAGGATACCGCATAGCATGACATATAACCATCTATTAGCAGTTTAAACTACCTTTTGTATTGGGACTGGTAGAACAGTTTACTGTTGATCTTGTATGACTGCTAAAAAAAAAATACCTTATAGTTTGTGTGCCTTGTAATGCACAAAGGGTGGAAGATATATATCACTGGTGAGGGAGGATATCACGCTTGAAAATTTTGAATATGCAAAACGTTGCTGTAACATTTAGGAAAATGCACAGGGTATTTTTGTGCTTTTGGGCCACAACAATTTTATTGCAGTTCTGGACAAAGCCCTGGAACCTTCAAACGATATATAGCCCAGTCTAACAAGTTTTTTTCCTCCACATAAGAATATTTTTTTCCCAGGATTTCCAAGACTTTTCATGGCTAAGGAGTCCCACTGACGAGGAAAATCCACGAATGAATTCCTGCTGGATTCCTGACTAATTTCTCTCATGGGAGTATGATATTAAGCCAAGATGGTAGTATCACTTCTTTACTTGGTTTTACCTTTTAGATCAAATGCAGCCATTGCCCTACAGAAATCCCACATGGTAAAATAATCCTTTATTCCCTGATTGAGTCCAACCTGCAGATTATCTGCAGCGTAAATTGTGTTGTCAATGACACACAATACTACAGAGAGAAAAGACTGGCACAGGCCAGAAACTGGATGTTAGTAAATCTTTAAATACCCAAATATGTAAATTCTGTACCTGACATAGCATGCAGAAGACAGGACAGAGCACATAGCAAGCAATGCTAAATCACTTTGTAAATAGCCATTATATTTATTGTATTTCTTTGTTTGTTTAAATTTTAGTTTACAAGTTCAGCTTTGCTGCAGAACCCATGATGCTGTCATCCCATCAGAAGATCAGTAGCTGACAGAGTTGTCACCTGTCTGAATATACTGACACATGGAAATCCAAACAGTTTACAAGAAAGGGACAGTCCCAGTTAATCCTTTCATCACAGAAATCATTGTTTGTCTTGTCTTTCAACCCATATCCATTACAGTGCACCTTTATTTACTGTAATTGTACTGTAGACCTTTGAAACCACATGCCTGTATACAAGGCACAAACACGTGACCCATCTAGGCGTGATACTGCAGTGGCAGACAGGATGGCAGTTTGAAAAACTAGGCCCCAAACTGTACATAATGCAAAGAAAAAAAAGAGGTGCAAGATGGAATTGTCCTTGGGCCCTCCCACCCACCCTTATGTTGTATAAACAGGACATGCACACTTTAACAAACCAATCATTTCAGCGCCAGGGTCTGCCACATAACTGTGGCTGAACTGATTGGTTCGTTTGGGCCCCCACAAAACAAGCTGGCAATTAATGTGTCCCTGCACAAACTGGCTCTACGGAGGCAAGATGTCATCCTCATCCTCCTCATCCACCGATTCCTCACCCTCTTCAGTGTGTACATCCTCATCCTCACAAAGAATTAACTCGTCCCCACTTGAATCCACCACCACAGGTCCCTCTGTACGTTCTGGAGGCTGGTCTCCCTGGAAGAGCTGATAATTCATTTTGATGAACATCATCTTATCCACATTCTGTGGAAGCAACCTCCTACGCCTTTCGCTGACAAGGTTCCCGGCTGCACTAAACACTCTTTCGGAGTACACACTGGAAGGGGGGCAACTCAGGTAAAATAGAGCCAGTTTGTACAGGGGCCTCCAAATTGCCTCTTTTTCCTGCCAGTACAGGTATGGACTGTCTGACATGCCTACTTGGATGCTGTCACCAATGTAATCCTCCACCATTCTGTCAATGGTGACAGTATCATACGCAGTGACAGTAGACATGTCAGAAATTGTTGCCAGGTCCTTCAGTCCGGACCAGATGTCCAAACTTGGTCCTGCCTGCCCTGCATCACCGCCAGCGGGTTGCTTAGGATACCTAAGTTTTTTCCTGGCAGCCCCAGTTGCGGGAGAAAATGAAGAAGGAGCTGTTGACATGTCACGTTCCGCTTCAGCTGACAGTGTGTTCACCAGCAGGTCTTTGCACCTCTGCAGGCTTGTGTCGGCCGGAAAGAGAGACACCACATAGGCTTTAAACCTAGGATCGAGCACGGTGGCCAAAATGTAGTGGTCTGATTTCAACATATTGACCACCCTGGAATCCTGGCAAAGCGAATGAAGGGCTTCATCCACAAGTCCCACATGCCGAGCGGAATCGCTCCGTCTTAGCTCCTCCTTCACTTTCTCCAGCTGCTTCTGCAAAAGCCTGATGAGTGGAATGACCTGACTCAAGCTGGCAGTGTCTGAACTGACTTCACGTGTGGCAAGTTCGAAGGGCTGGAGAACCTTGCACAACACGGAAATCATTCTCCACTGCGCTTGAATCAGGTGCATACCCCCTCCTTTGCCTATGTCATAGGTGGATGTATAGGCTTGAATGGCCTTTTGCTGCTCCTCCATCCTCTGAAGCATATAGAGGGTTGAGTTCCACCGTGTCACAACCTCTTGCTTCAGGTGATGGCGGGGCAGGTTCAAGAGCGTTTGCTGGCACTCCAGTCTTCAGCACACAGTCGCTGAATGGCGAAAGTGGCCTGAAATTTTTCGGGCCACCCAAAGCGTCTCCTGCACGCCCCTGTCCCTTTTCAGAAAATTCTGCACCACCAAGTTTATTGTGTGAGCAAAACATGGGACGTGCTGGAATTTGCCCAGATGTAATGCCCGCACAATATTGGTGGCGTTATCAGATTTCACAAATCCCCAGGAGAGTCTAAGTGGGGTAAGCCACTGGGTGATGATTTCCCTAAGTTTCTCTAAGAGGTTGTCGGCGGTGTGCCTCTTACTGAAACCAGAGATACACAGCGTAGCCTGCCTTGGAACGAGCTGGCGTTTCTGAGATGCTGCGACTGTAGACGCTGCTGCTGTTGCTGCATAAGGTGATACATCTACCCAGTGGGCTGTCACAGTCATATAGTCCTTAGTCTGCCCTGTTCCACTTGTCCACATGTCCGTGGTTAAGTGGACATTGGGTACAACGGCATTTTTCAGGACACAGAGGACACTTTCTGACGTTTCTGTACAGTCTCGGTATCGCCTGCCTAGTGAAGTGGAATCTAGACGGGATTTGGAACCGGGGACACGCTACCTCCATCAATTGTCTAAATCCCACTGCACTAATGGCGGATACCGGATGCATGTCTAACACCAACATAGCAGTCAAGGCCTCAGTTATACGTTTTGCTTCAGGATGACTGCTGTCGTACTTCATCCTCCTCGCTAAGGACTGTTGGAGGGTCAATTGTTTAGTAAAAGTTGTGGTGTTCCTACTTCCTCTCTGGGATGATAAACGACTCCCAGCAGCAGCAACAGCAGCAGCGGCAGCAGGAGGCGTAGCAATGCAGGATCCTCCGGAGGAATCCCGGATAGGAGAGTCAGTCATGCCAGTGACATGGCCTGCAGGACTACTTCCGATCCTGACTAAGGAGGAAATTGACGAGGAGGGAGTTGACGGTGTGGTTTGCAGGCACTTGGATACAACAGGACAACGGGATTTAGGTGTCCCTGGACTGCTTACGGTCTTAGCCAAAGTCTCTGAACTTGACAGTAACTTATTATGAACGCGCTGCAGGTGCCGTATAAGGGAGGATGTTCCTAGGTGGTTAACGTCCCTACCCCTACTTATTCCACCTTTACATAAGGTACATATGGCAAGACAGTTGTTGTCCGGATTTGGATAGAAGTATTGCCAGACCAAAGAGGTGGAATGTTTGGTCTTCTGCCCAGGCATGACGGTGATGGGCTTTTTCATCCAGCGGACAACAACTGTCTTCCCCGGTGCCTGATTTAAACAAACCACATCACCATCAGAATCCTCCTCATCAACTTCCTCCTCAGCACCAGTTACACCAATATCCTTATCCTGGTGTACTTCAACAGTGACATCTTCAATTTGCATATCAGCAAGTGGACTGTGGGGGCTCCTTTCAGCACTTGCAGGGGGCATGCAAATGGTGGAAAGAGCCACCTCTTCCCATCCAGTGCGGGGAAGGTCAGGCATCGCAACCACCACCACACTTGGACTCTCCTTGGGGATTTGTGATATCTTCTTAGAAAGCACAGTTCTTCGCTGTGCTTTTGCCAGCTTAACTCTTTTGATTTTTTTAGTGGGAGGAGGGCTTCCATCGTCATGTGAAGCTGAACCACTAGTCATGAACATACTAGGGATCGACCTTAGCCGTTCCTTGCCACTCCGTGTTGTAAATGGCATATTGGCAAGTTTACGTTTCTCTTCAGCTGATTTAAATGTTTTTTTCAAGGTCATTTTCCTGAACTTTGTCATTTGGGATTGTATGTGCCCTCTATTATGACATTGGGCATCGGCCTTGGCAAATGACGTTGATGGCATGTTATCGTCTATGTCATGACTAGTGGCAGCAGCTTCAGCACTAGGAGGAAGTGGTTCTTGATCTTTCTCTATTTTATTTTTATCGGAGAAAGTTTGGTCCTCCATTTATGTTATATCGATTTGATTTATACGTGCGGCTAAACACAGAAAATATTTATTTATTTATGCTGGAGAGTAGTGCTCTTTGTGGGTTACACCAGCCTTTAAGAAATGAGCCAGCCGGCTCTTTACTTATGGGACACAGGCGCACGCTTGGCGCTGCTCCTTTGTTGATGCACGTGCGGCTACTGCGCACACAATTCACAAACACAGAAAATATATTTTTTTTTGGTTTGGACTGGAGTGTACTTTGGGGGTTACAGCACCCTTTAACGGTCAAGCCAGCCGGCCCTTTACTTATGACACAGGCGCACGCTTGGCACTACTTTGTTGATGCACGTGCGGCTACTCTGCACACAATTCACAAACACACAAATAATATTTTTTTTTAGTTTGGACTGGAGTGTACTTTGGGGGTTACAGCACCCTTTGACGGTCAAGCCAGCCGGCCCTTTACTTATGACACAGGCGCACACTTGGCACTACTTTGTTGATGCACGTGCGGCTACTGTGCACACAATTCACAAACACACAAATAATATTATTTTTTTGGTTTGAACTGGAGTGTACTTTGGGGGTTACAGCACCCTTTAACGGTCAAGCCAGCCGGCCCTTTACTTATGACACAGGTGCACGCTTGGCACAACTTTGTTGATGCACGTGCGGCTACTGCGCACACAATTCACAAACACAGAAAATAAATTTTTTTTTGGTTTGGACTGGAGTGTACTTTGGGGGTTACAGCACCCTTTAAAGGTCAAGCCAGCCGGCCCTTTACTTATGACACAGGCGCACGCTTGGCACTACTTTGTTGATGCACGTGCTGCTACTGCGCACACAATTCACAAACACACAAATAATATTATTTTTTTGGTTTGAACTGGAGTGTACTTTGGGGGTTACAGCACCCCTTAACGGTCAAGCCAGCCGGCCCTTTACTTATGACACAGGCGCAATCTTGGCACTACTTTGTTGATGCACGTGCGGCTACTGCGCACACAATTCACAAACACAAAAATAATATTATTTTTTTGGTTTGAACTGGAGTGTACTTTGAGGGTTACAGCACCCTTTAACGGCCAAGCCAGCCGGCCCTTTACTTATGACACAGGCGCACGCTTGGCACTACATTGTTGATGCACGTGCGGCTACTGCGCACACAATTCACAAACACAGAAAATATATATTTTTTTGGTTTGGACTGGAGTGTACTTTGGGGGTTACAGCACCCTTTAACGGTCAAGCCAGCCGGCCCTTTACTTATGACACAGGCGCACGCTTGGCACTACTTTTGTTGATGCACGTACGGCTACTGCGCACACTATTCACAAACACACAAAAAATATTTTTTTTTTGGTTTGAACTGGAGTGTACTTTGGGGGTTACAGCACCCTTTAACGGTCAAGCCAGCCGGCCCTTTACTTATAACACAGGCGCACGCTTGGCACTACTTTGTTGATGCACGTGCGGCTACTGCGCACACAATTCACAAACACACAAAAAATATTATTTTTTTGGTTTGAACTGGAGTGTACTTTGGGGGTTACAGCACCCTTTAACGGTCAAGCCAGCCGGCTCTTTACTTATGACACAGGCGCACGCTTGGCACTACTTTGTTGATGCACGTGCGGCTACTTCGCACACAATTCACAAACACAGAAAATATATATTTTTTTGGTTTGGACTGGAGTGTACTTTGGGGGTTACAGCACCCTTTAACGGTCAAGCCAGCCGGCCCTTTACTTATGACACAGGCGCACGCTTGGCACTACTTTGTTGATGCACGTGCGGCTACTCTGCACACAATTCACAAACACACAAATAATATTTTTTTTTTAGTTTGGACTGGAGTGTACTTTGGGGGTTACAGCACCCTTTGACGGTCAAGCCAGCCGGCCCTTTACTTATGACACAGGCGCACACTTGGCACTACTTTGTTGATGCACGTGCGGCTACTGTGCACACAATTCACAAACACACAAATAATATTATTTTTTTGGTTTGAACTGGAGTGTACTTTGGGGGTTACAGCACCATTTAACGGTCAAGCCACCCGGCCCTTTACTTATGACACAGGCGCACGCTTGGCACAACTTTGTTGATGCACGTGCGGCTACTGCGCACACAATTCACAAACACAGAAAATAAATGTTTTTTTGGTTTGGACTGGAGTGTACTTTGGGGGTTACAGCACCCTTTAACGGTCAAGCCAGCCGGCCCTTTACTTATGACACAGGCGCACGCTTGGCACTACTTTGTTGATGCACGTGCGGCTACTCTGCACACAATTCACAAACACACAAATAATATTTTTTTTTTAGTTTGGACTGGAGTGTACTTTGGGGGTTACAGCACCCTTTGACGGTCAAGCCAGCCGGCCCTTTACTTATGACACAGGCGCACACTTGGCACTACTTTGTTGATGCACGTGCGGCTACTGTGCACACAATTCACAAACACACAAATAATATTATTTTTTTGGTTTGAACTGGAGTGTACTTTGGGGGTTACAGCACCATTTAACGGTCAAGCCACCCGGCCCTTTACTTATGACACAGGCGCACGCTTGGCACAACTTTGTTGATGCACGTGCGGCTACTGCGCACACAATTCACAAACACAGAAAATAAATGTTTTTTTGGTTTGGACTGGAGTGTACTTTGGGGGTTACAGCACCCTTTAAAGGTCAAGCCAGCCGGCCCTTTACTTATGACACAGGCGCACGCTTGGCACTACTTTGTTGATGCACGTGCGGCTACTGCACACACAATCCACAAACACACAAAAAATATTATTTTTTTGGTTTGAACTGGAGTGTACTTTGGGGGTTACAACACCCTTTAACGGTCAAGCCAGCCGGCCCTTTACTTATGACACAGGCGCACGCTTGGCACTACTTTGTTGATGCACGTGCGGCTACTGCGCACACAATTCACAAACTCACAAATAATATTATTTTTTTGGTTTGAACTGGAGTGTACTTTGGGGGTTACAGCACCCCTTAACGGTCAAGCCAGCCGGCCCTTTACTTATGACACAGGCGCAATCTTGGCACTACTTTGTTGATGCACGTGCGGCTACTGCGCACACAATTCACAAACACAAAAATAATATTATTTTTTTGGTTTGAACTGGAGTGTACTTTGAGGGTTACAGCACCCTTTAACGGTCAAGCGAGCCGGCCCTTTACTTATGACACAGGCGCACGCTTGGCACTACATTGTTGATGCACGTGCGGCTACTGCGCACACAATTCACAAACACAGAAAATATATATTTTTTTGGTTTGGACTGAAGTGTACTTTGGGGGTTACAGCACCCTTTAACGGTCAAGCCAGCCGGCCCTTTACTTATGACACAGGCGCACGCTTGGCACTACTTTTGTTGATGCACGTACGGCTACTGCGCACACTATTCACAAACACACAAAAAATATTTTTTTTTTGGTTTGAACTGGAGTGTACTTTGGGGGTTACAGCACCCTTTAACGGTCAAGCCAGCCGGCCCTTTACTTATGACACAGGCGCACGCATGGCTCTACTTTGTTGATGCACGTGCGGCTACTGCGCACACAATTCACAAACACACAAAAAATATTATTTTTTTGGTTTGAACTGGAGTGTACTTTGGGGGTTACAGCACCCTTTAACGGTCAAGCCAGCCGGCCCTTTACTTATGACACAGGCGCACGCTTGGCACTACTTTGTTGATGCACGTGCGGCTACTTCGCACACAATTCACAAACACAGAAAATAATTTTTTTTTTGGTTTGGACTGGAGTGTACTTTGGGGGTTACAGCACCCTTTAACGGTCAAGCCAGCCGGCCCTTTACTTATTACACAGGCGCACGCTTGGCACTACTTTGCTGATGCTCGTGCAGCTACTGCGCACACAATTCACAAACACAGAAAATATTTTTTTTTTTGGTTTGGACTGGAGTGTACTTTCGGGGGTTACAGCACCCTTTAACGGTCAAGCCAGCCGGCCCTTTACTTATGACACAGGCGCACGCTTGGCACTACTTTGTTGATGCACGTGCGGCTACTGCGCACACAATTCACAAACACAGAAAATAATTTTTTTTTTGGTTTGGACTGGAGTGTACTTTGGGGGTTACAGCAACCTTTAATGGTCAAGCCAGCCCTTCACTTATGACACAGGCGCACGCTTGGCACTACTTTGTTGATGCACGTGCGGCTACTGCGCACACAATTCACAAACACAGAAAATATTTTTTTTTTGGTTTGGACTGGAGTGTACTTTGGGGGTTACAGCACCCTTTAACGGTCAAGCCAGCCGGCCCTTTACTTATGACACAGGCGCACATTTGGCACTACTTTGTTGATGCACGTGCGGCTACTGCGCACACAATTCACAAACACAGAAAATAATTTTTTTTTTGGTTTGGACTGGAGTGTACTTTCGGGGGTTACAGCACCCTTAACGGTCAAGCCAGCCGGCCCTTTACTTATGACACAGGCGCAATCTTGGCACTACTTTGTTGATGCACGTGCGGCTACTGCGCACACAATTCACAAACACAAAAATAATATTATTTTTTTGGTTTGAACTGGAGTGTACTTTGAGGGTTACAGCACCCTTTAACGGCCAAGCCAGCCGGCCCTTTACTTATGACACAGGCGCACGCTTGGCACTACATTGTTGATGCACGTGCGGCTACTGCGCACACAATTCACAAACACAGAAAATATATATTTTTTTGGTTTGGACTGGAGTGTACTTTGGGGGTTACAGCACCCTTTAACGGTCAAGCCAGCCGGCCCTTTACTTATGACACAGGCGCACGCTTGGCACTACTTTTGTTGATGCACGTACGGCTACTGCGCACACTATTCACAAACACACAAAAAATTTTTTTTTTTTGGTTTGAACTGGAGTGTACTTTGGGGGTTACAGCACCCTTTAACGGTCAAGCCAGCCGGCCCTTTACTTATGACACAGGCGCACGCTTGGCACTACTTTGTTGATGCACGTGCGGCTACTGCGCACACAATTCACAAACACACAAAAAATATTATTTTTTTGGTTTGAACTGGAGTGTACTTTGGGGGTTACAGCACCCTTTAACGGTCAAGCCAGCCGGCTCTTTACTTATGACACAGGCGCACGCTTGGCACTACTTTGTTGATGCACGTGCGGCTACTTCGCACACAATTCACAAACACAGAAAATATATATTTTTTTGGTTTGGACTGGAGTGTACTTTGGGGGTTACAGCACCCTTTAACGGTCAAGCCAGCCGGCCCTTTACTTATGACACAGGCGCACGCTTGGCACTACTTTGTTGATGCACGTGCGGCTACTCTGCACACAATTCACAAACACACAAATAATATTTTTTTTTTAGTTTGGACTGGAGTGTACTTTGGGGGTTACAGCACCCTTTGACGGTCAAGCCAGCCGGCCCTTTACTTATGACACAGGCGCACACTTGGCACTACTTTGTTGATGCACGTGCGGCTACTGTGCACACAATTCACAAACACACAAATAATATTATTTTTTTGGTTTGAACTGGAGTGTACTTTGGGGGTTACAGCACCATTTAACGGTCAAGCCACCCGGCCCTTTACTTATGACACAGGCGCACGCTTGGCACAACTTTGTTGATGCACGTGCGGCTACTGCGCACACAATTCACAAACACAGAAAATAAATGTTTTTTTGGTTTGGACTGGAGTGTACTTTGGGGGTTACAGCACCCTTTAAAGGTCAAGCCAGCCGGCCCTTTACTTATGACACAGGCGCACGCTTGGCACTACTTTGTTGATGCACGTGCGGCTACTGCACACACAATCCACAAACACACAAAAAATATTATTTTTTTGGTTTGAACTGGAGTGTACTTTGGGGGTTACAACACCCTTTAACGGTCAAGCCAGCCGGCCCTTTACTTATGACACAGGCGCACGCTTGGCACTACTTTGTTGATGCACGTGCGGCTACTGCGCACACAATTCACAAACTCACAAATAATATTATTTTTTTGGTTTGAACTGGAGTGTACTTTGGGGGTTACAGCACCCCTTAACGGTCAAGCCAGCCGGCCCTTTACTTATGACACAGGCGCAATCTTGGCACTACTTTGTTGATGCACGTGCGGCTACTGCGCACACAATTCACAAACACAAAAATAATATTATTTTTTTGGTTTGAACTGGAGTGTACTTTGAGGGTTACAGCACCCTTTAACGGTCAAGCCAGCCGGCCCTTTACTTATGACACAGGCGCACGCTTGGCACTACATTGTTGATGCACGTGCGGCTACTGCGCACACAATTCACAAACACAGAAAATATATATTTTTTTGGTTTGGACTGAAGTGTACTTTGGGGGTTACAGCACCCTTTAACGGTCAAGCCAGCCGGCCCTTTACTTATGACACAGGCGCACGCTTGGCACTACTTTTGTTGATGCACGTACGGCTACTGCGCACACTATTCACAAACACACAAAAAATATTTTTTTTTTGGTTTGAACTGGAGTGTACTTTGGGGGTTACAGCACCCTTTAACGGTCAAGCCAGCCGGCCCTTTACTTATGACACAGGCGCACGCATGGCTCTACTTTGTTGATGCACGTGCGGCTACTGCGCACACAATTCACAAACACACAAAAAATATTATTTTTTTGGTTTGAACTGGAGTGTTCTTTGGGGGTTACAGCACCCTTTAACGGTCAAGCCAGCCGGCCCTTTACTTATGACACAGGCGCACGCTTGGCACTACTTTGTTGATGCACGTGCGGCTACTTCGCACACAATTCACAAACACAGAAAATAATTTTTTTTTTGGTTTGGACTGGAGTGTACTTTGGGGGTTACAGCACCCTTTAACGGTCAAGCCAGCTGGCCCTTTACTTATTACACAGGCGCACGCTTGGCACTACTTTGCTGATGCACGTGCAGCTACTGCGCACACAATTCACAAACACAGAAAATATTTTTTTTTTTGGTTTGGACTGGAGTGTACTTTCAGGGGTTACAGCACCCTTTAACGGTCAAGCCAGCCGGCCCTTTACTTATGACACAGGCGCACGCTTGGCACTACTTTGTTGATGCACGTGCGGCTACTGCGCACACAATTCACAAACACAGAAAATAATTTTTTTTTTGGTTTGGACTGGAGTGTACTTTGGGGGTTACAGCAACCTTTAATGGTCAAGCCAGCCCTTCACTTATGACACAGGCGCACGCTTGGCACTACTTTGTTGATGCACGTGCGGCTACTGCGCACACAATTCACAAACACAGAAAATATTTTTTTTTTGGTTTGGACTGGAGTGTACTTTGGGGGTTACAGCACCCTTTAACGGTCAAGCCAGCCGGCCCTTTACTTATGACACAGGCGCACATTTGGCACTACTTTGTTGATGCACGTGCGGCTACTGCGCACACAATTCACAAACACAGAAAATAATTTTTTTTTTGGTTTGGACTGGAGTGTACTTTCGGGGGTTACAGCACCCTTAACGGTCAAGCCAGCCGGCCCTTTACTTATGACACAGGCGCAATCTTGGCACTACTTTGTTGATGCACGTGCGGCTACTGCGCACACAATTCACAAACACAAAAATAATATTATTTTTTTGGTTTGAACTGGAGTGTACTTTGAGGGTTACAGCACCCTTTAACGGCCAAGCCAGCCGGCCCTTTACTTATGACACAGGCGCACGCTTGGCACTACATTGTTGATGCACGTGCGGCTACTGCGCACACAATTCACAAACACAGAAAATATATATTTTTTTGGTTTGGACTGGAGTGTACTTTGGGGGTTACAGCACCCTTTAACGGTCAAGCCAGCCGGCCCTTTACTTATGACACAGGCGCACGCTTGGCACTACTTTTGTTGATGCACGTACGGCTACTGCGCACACTATTCACAAACACACAAAAAATATTTTTTTTTTGGTTTGAACTGGAGTGTACTTTGGGGGTTACAGCACCCTTTAACGGTCAAGCCAGCCGGCCCTTTACTTATGACACAGGCGCACGCTTGGCACTACTTTGTTGATGCACGTGCGGCTACTGCGCACACAATTCACAAACACACAAAAAATATTATTTTTTTGGTTTGAACTGGAGTGTACTTTGGGGGTTACAGCACCCTTTAACGGTCAAGCCAGCCGGCTCTTTACTTATGACACAGGCGCACGCTTGGCACTACTTTGTTGATGCACGTGCGGCTACTTCGCACACAATTCACAAACACAGAAAATATATATTTTTTTGGTTTGGACTGGAGTGTACTTTGGGGGTTACAGCACCCTTTAACGGTCAAGCCAGCCGGCCCTTTACTTATGACACAGGCGCACGCTTGGCACTACTTTGTTGATGCACGTGCGGCTACTCTGCACACAATTCACAAACACACAAATAATATTTTTTTTTTAGTTTGGACTGGAGTGTACTTTGGGGGTTACAGCACCCTTTGACGGTCAAGCCAGCCGGCCCTTTACTTATGACACAGGCGCACACTTGGCACTACTTTGTTGATGCACGTGCGGCTACTGTGCACACAATTCACAAACACACAAATAATATTATTTTTTTGGTTTGAACTGGAGTGTACTTTGGGGGTTACAGCACCATTTAACGGTCAAGCCACCCGGCCCTTTACTTATGACACAGGCGCACGCTTGGCACAACTTTGTTGATGCACGTGCGGCTACTGCGCACACAATTCACAAACACAGAAAATAAATTTTTTTTGGTTTGGACTGGAGTGTACTTTGGGGGTTACAGCACCCTTTAAAGGTCAAGCCAGCCGGCCCTTTACTTATGACACAGGCGCACGCTTGGCACTACTTTGTTGATGCACGTGCGGCTACTGCACACACAATCCACAAACACACAAAAAATATTATTTTTTTGGTTTGAACTGGAGTGTACTTTGGGGGTTACAGCACCCTTTAACGGTCAAGCCAGCCGGCCCTTTACTTATGACACAGGCGCACGCTTGGCACTACTTTGTTGATGCACGTGCGGCTACTGCGCACACAATTCACAAACACACAAATAATATTATTTTTTTGGTTTGAACTGGAGTGTACTTTGGGGGTTACAGCACCCCTTAACGGTCAAGCCAGCCGGCCCTTTACTTATGACACAGGCGCAATCTTGGCACTACTTTGTTGATGCACGTGCGGCTACTGCGCACACAATTCACAAACACAAAAATAATATTATTTTTTTGGTTTGAACTGGAGTGTACTTTGAGGGTTACAGCACCCTTTAACGGTCAAGCCAGTCGGCCCTTTACTTATGACACAGGCGCACGCTTGGCACTACATTGTTGATGCACGTGCGGCTACTGCGCACACAATTCACAAACACAGAAAATATATATTTTTTTGGTTTGGACTGGAGTGTACTTTGGGGGTTACAGCACCCTTTAACGGTCAAGCCAGCCGGCCCTTTACTTATGACACAGGCGCACGCTTGGCTCTACTTTGTTGATGCACGTGCGGCTACTGCGCACACAATTCACAAACACACAAAAAATATTATTTTTTTGGTTTGAACTGGAGTGTACTTTGGGGTTTACAGCACCCTTTAACGGTCAAGCCAGCCGGCCCTTTACTTATGACACAGGCGCACGCTTGGCACTACTTTGTTGATGCACGTGCGGCTACTTCGCACACAATTCACAAACACAGAAAATAATTTTTTTTTTGGTTTGGACTGGAGTGTACTTTGGGGGTTACAGCACCCTTTAACGGTCAAGCCAGCCGGCCCTTTACTTATTACACAGGCGCACGCTTGGCACTACTTTGCTGATGCACGTGCAGCTACTGCGCACACAATTCACAAACACAGAAAATATTTTTTTTTTTGGTTTGGACTGGAGTGTACTTTCGGGGGTTACAGCACCCTTTAACGGTCAAGCCAGCCGGCCCTTTACTTATGACACAGGCGCACGCTTGGCACTACTTTGTTGATGCACGTGCGGCTACTGCGCACACAATTCACAAACACAGAAAATAATTTTTTTTTGGGTTTGGACTGGAGTGTACTTTGGGGGTTACAGCAACCTTTAATGGTCAAGCCAGCCCTTCACTTATGACACAGGCGCACGCTTGGCACTACTTTGTTGATGCACGTGCGGCTACTGCGCACACAATTCACAAACACAGAAAATATTTTTTTTTTGGTTTGGACTGGAGTGTACTTTGGGGGTTACAGCACCCTTTAACGGTCAAGCCAGCCGGCCCTTTACTTATGACACAGGCGCACATTTGGCACTACTTTGTTGATGCACGTGTGGCTACTGCGCACACAATTCACAAACACAGAAAATAATTTTTTTTTTGGTTTGGACTGGAGTGTACTTTCGGGGGTTACAGCACCCTTAACGGTCAAGCCAGCCGGCCCTTTACTTATGACACAGGCGCACGCCTGGCACTACTTTGTTGATGCACGTGCGGCTACTGCACACACAATCCACAAACACACAAAAAATATTATTTTTTTGGTTTGAACTGGAGTGTACTTTGGGGGTTACAACACCCTTTAACGGTCAAGCCAGCCGGCCCTTTACTTATGACACAGGCGCACGCTTGGCACTACTTTGTTGATGCACGTGCGGCTACTGCGCACACAATTCACAAACTCACAAATAATATTATTTTTTTGGTTTGAACTGGAGTGTACTTTGGGGGTTACAGCACCCCTTAACGGTCAAGCCAGCCGGCCCTTTACTTATGACACAGGCGCAATCTTGGCACTACTTTGTTGATGCACTTGCGGCTACTGCGCACACAATTCACAAACACAAAAATATTATTATTTTTTTGGTTTGAACTGGAGTGTACTTTGAGGGTTACAGCACCCTTTAACGGTCAAGCCAGCCGGCCCTTTACTTATGACACAGGCGCACGCTTGGCACTACATTGTTGATGCACGTGCGGCTACTGCGCACACAATTCACAAACACAGAAAATATATATTTTTTTGGTTTGGACTGAAGTGTACTTTGGGGGTTACAGCACCCTTTAACGGTCAAGCCAGCCGGCCCTTTACTTATGACACAGGCGCACGCTTGGCACTACTTTTGTTGATGCACGTACGGCTACTGCGCACACTATTCACAAACACACAAAAAATATTTTTTTTTTGGTTTGAACTGGAGTGTACTTTGGGGGTTACAGCACCCTTTAACGGTCAAGCCAGCCGGCCCTTTACTTATGACACAGGCGCACGCATGGCTCTACTTTGTTGATGCACGTGCGGCTACTGCGCACACAATTCACAAACACACAAAAAATATTATTTTTTTGGTTTGAACTGGAGTGTACTTTGGGGGTTACAGCACCCTTTAACGGTCAAGCCAGCCGGCCCTTTACTTATGACACAGGCGCACGCTTGGCACTACTTTGTTGATGCACGTGCGGCTACTTCGCACACAATTCACAAACACAGAAAATAATTTTTTTTTTGGTTTGGACTGGAGTGTACTTTGGGGGTTACAGCACCCTTTAACGGTCAAGCCAGCCGGCCCTTTACTTATTACACAGGCGCACGCTTGGCACTACTTTGCTGATGCACGTGCAGCTACTGCGCACACAATTCACAAACACAGAAAATATTTTTTTTTTTGGTTTGGACTGGAGTGTACTTTCGGGGGTTACAGCACCCTTTAACGGTCAAGCCAGCCGGCCCTTTACTTATGACACAGGCGCACGCTTGGCACTACTTTGTTGATGCACGTGCGGCTACTGCGCACACAATTCACAAACACAGAAAATAATTTTTTTTTTGGTTTGGACTGGAGTGTACTTTGGGGGTTACAGCAACCTTTAATGGTCAAGCCAGCCCTTCACTTATGACACAGGCGCACGCTTGGCACTACTTTGTTGATGCACGTGCGGCTACTGCGCACACAATTCACAAACACAGAAAATATTTTTTTTTTGGTTTGGACTGGAGTGTACTTTGGGGGTTACAGCACCCTTTAACGGTCAAGCCAGCCGGCCCTTTACTTATGACACAGGCGCACATTTGGCACTACTTTGTTGATGCACGTGCGGCTACTGCGCACACAATTCACAAACACAGAAAATAATTTTTTTTTTGGTTTGGACTGGAGTGTACTTTCGGGGGTTACAGCACCCTTAACGGTCAAGCCAGCCGGCCCTTTACTTATGACACAGGCGCAATCTTGGCACTACTTTGTTGATGCACGTGCGGCTACTGCGCACACAATTCACAAACACAAAAATAATATTATTTTTTTGGTTTGAACTGGAGTGTACTTTGAGGGTTACAGCACCCTTTAACGGCCAAGCCAGCCGGCCCTTTACTTATGACACAGGCGCACGCTTGGCACTACATTGTTGATGCACGTGCGGCTACTGCGCACACAATTCACAAACACAGAAAATATATATTTTTTTGGTTTGGACTGGAGTGTACTTTGGGGGTTACAGCACCCTTTAACGGTCAAGCCAGCCGGCCCTTTACTTATGACACAGGCGCACGCTTGGCACTACTTTTGTTGATGCACGTACGGCTACTGCGCACACTATTCACAAACACACAAAAAATATTTTTTTTTTGGTTTGAACTGGAGTGTACTTTGGGGGTTACAGCACCCTTTAACGGTCAAGCCAGCCGGCCCTTTACTTATGACACAGGCGCACGCTTGGCACTACTTTGTTGATGCACGTGCGGCTACTGCGCACACAATTCACAAACACACAAAAAATATTATTTTTTTGGTTTGAACTGGAGTGTACTTTGGGGGTTACAGCACCCTTTAACGGTCAAGCCAGCCGGCTCTTTACTTATGACACAGGCGCACGCTTGGCACTACTTTGTTGATGCACGTGCGGCTACTTCGCACACAATTCACAAACACAGAAAATATATATTTTTTTGGTTTGGACTGGAGTGTACTTTGGGGGTTACAGCACCCTTTAACGGTCAAGCCAGCCGGCCCTTTACTTATGACACAGGCGCACGCTTGGCACTACTTTGTTGATGCACGTGCGGCTACTCTGCACACAATTCACAAACACACAAATAATATTTTTTTTTTAGTTTGGACTGGAGTGTACTTTGGGGGTTACAGCACCCTTTGACGGTCAGCCAGCCGGCCCTTTACTTATGACACAGGCGCACACTTGGCACTACTTTGTTGATGCACGTGCGGCTACTGTGCACACAATTCACAAACACACAAATAATATTATTTTTTGTGGTTTGAACTGGAGTGTACTTTGGGGGTTACAGCACCATTTAACGGTCAAGCCACCCGGCCCTTTACTTATGACACAGGCGCACGCTTGGCACAACTTTGCTGATGCACGTGCGGCTACTGCGCACACAATTCACAAACACAGAAAATAAATGTTTTTTTGGTTTGGACTGGAGTGTACTTTGGGGGTTACAGCACCCTTTAACGGTCAAGCCAGCCGGCCCTTTACTTATGACACAGGCGCACGCTTGGCACTACTTTGTTGATGCACGTGCGGCTACTGCACACACAATCCACAAACACACAAAAAATATTATTTTTTTGGTTTGAACTGGAGTGTACTTTGGGGGTTACAACACCCTTTAACGGTCAAGCCAGCCGGCCCTTTACTTATGACACAGGCGCACGCTTGGCACTACTTTGTTGATGCACGTGCGGCTACTGCGCACACAATTCACAAACTCACAAATAATATTATTTTTTTGGTTTGAACTGGAGTGTACTTTGGGGGTTACAGCACCCCTTAACGGTCAAGCCAGCCGGCCCTTTACTTATGACACAGGCGCAATCTTGGCACTACTTTGTTGATGCACGTGCGGCTACTGCGCACACAATTCACAAACACAAAAATAATATTATTTTTTTGGTTTGAACTGGAGTGTACTTTGAGGGTTACAGCACCCTTTAACGGTCAAGCCAGCCGGCCCTTTACTTATGACACAGGCGCACGCTTGGCACTACATTGTTGATGCACGTGCGGCTACTGCGCACACAATTCACAAACACAGAAAATATATATTTTTTTGGTTTGGACTGAAGTGTACTTTGGGGGTTACAGCACCCTTTAACGGTCAAGCCAGCCGGCCCTTTACTTATGACACAGGCGCACGCTTGGCACTACTTTTGTTGATGCACGTACGGCTACTGCGCACACTTTTCACAAACACACAAAAAATATTTTTTTTTTGGTTTGAACTGGAGTGTACTTTGGGGGTTACAGCACCCTTTAACGGTCAAGCCAGCCGGCCCTTTACTTATGACACAGGCGCACGCATGGCTCTACTTTGTTGATGCACGTGCGGCTACTGCGCACACAATTCACAAACACACAAAAAATATTATTTTTTTGGTTTGAACTGGAGTGTACTTTGGGGGTTACAGCACCCTTTAACGGTCAAGCCAGCCGGCCCTTTACTTATGACACAGGCGCACGCTTGGCACTACTTTGTTGATGCACGTGCGGCTACTTCGCACACAATTCACAAACACAGAAAATAATTTTTTTTTTGGTTTGGACTGGAGTGTACTTTGGGGGTTACAGCACCCTTTAACGGTCAAGCCAGCCGGCCCTTTACTTATTACACAGGCGCACGCTTGGCACTACTTTGCTGATGCACGTGCAGCTACTGCGCACACAATTCACAAACACAGAAAATATTTTTTTTTTTTGGTTTGGACTGGAGTGTACTTTCGGGGGTTACAGCACCCTTTAACGGTCAAGCCAGCCGGCCCTTTACTTATGACACAGGCGCACGCTTGGCACTACTTTGTTGATGCACGTGCGGCTACTGCGCACACAATTCACAAACACAGAAAATAATTTTTTTTTTGGTTTGGACTGGAGTGTACTTTGGGGGTTACAGCAACCTTTAATGGTCAAGCCAGCCCTTCACTTATGACACAGGCGCACGCTTGGCACTACTTTGTTGATGCACGTGCGGCTACTGCGCACACAATTCACAAACACAGAAAATATTTTTTTTTTGGTTTGGACTGGAGTGTACTTTGGGGGTTACAGCACCCTTTAACGGTCAAGCCAGCCGGCCCTTTACTTATGACACAGGCGCACATTTGGCACTACTTTGTTGATGCACGTGCGGCTACTGCGCACACAATTCACAAACACAGAAAATAATTTTTTTTTTGGTTTGGACTGGAGTGTACTTTCGGGGGTTACAGCACCCTTAACGGTCAAGCCAGCCGGCCCTTTACTTATGACACAGGCGCAATCTTGGCACTACTTTGTTGATGCACGTGCGGCTACTGCGCACACAATTCACAAACACAAAAATAATATTATTTTTTTGGTTTGAACTGGAGTGTACTTTGAGGGTTACAGCACCCTTTAACGGCCAAGCCAGCCGGCCCTTTACTTATGACACAGGCGCACGCTTGGCACTACATTGTTGATGCACGTGCGGCTACTGCGCACACAATTCACAAACACAGAAAATATATATTTTTTTGGTTTGGACTGGAGTGTACTTTGGGGGTTACAGCACCCTTTAACGGTCAAGCCAGCCGGCCCTTTACTTATGACACAGGCGCACGCTTGGCACTACTTTTGTTGATGCACGTACGGCTACTGCGCACACTATTCACAAACACACAAAAAATATTTTTTTTTTGGTTTGAACTGGAGTGTACTTTGGGGGTTACAGCACCCTTTAACGGTCAAGCCAGCCGGCCCTTTACTTATGACACAGGCGCACGCTTGGCACTACTTTGTTGATGCACGTGCGGCTACTGCGCACACAATTCACAAACACACAAAAAATATTATTTTTTTGGTTTGAACTGGAGTGTACTTTGGGGGTTACAGCACCCTTTAACGGTCAAGCCAGCCGGCTCTTTACTTATGACACAGGCGCACGCTTGGCACTACTTTGTTGATGCACGTGCGGCTACTTCGCACACAATTCACAAACACAGAAAATATATATTTTTTTGGTTTGGACTGGAGTGTACTTTGGGGGTTACAGCACCCTTTAACGGTCAAGCCAGCCGGCCCTTTACTTATGACACAGGCGCACGCTTGGCACTACTTTGTTGATGCACGTGCGGCTACTCTGCACACAATTCACAAACACACAAATAATATTTTTTTTTTAGTTTGGACTGGAGTGTACTTTGGGGGTTACAGCACCCTTTGACGGTCAAGCCAGCCGGCCCTTTACTTATGACACAGGCGCACACTTGGCACTACTTTGTTGATGCACGTGCGGCTACTGTGCACACAATTCACAAACACACAAATAATATTATTTTTTTGGTTTGAACTGGAGTGTACTTTGGGGGTTACAGCACCATTTAACGGTCAAGCCACCCGGCCCTTTACTTATGACACAGGCGCACGCTTGGCACAACTTTGTTGATGCACGTGCGGCTACTGCGCACACAATTCACAAACACAGAAAATAATTTTTTTTTTGGTTTGGACTGGAGTGTACTTTGGGGGTTACAGCACCCTTTATAGGTCAAGCCAGCCGGCCCTTTACTTATGACACAGGCGCACGCTTGGCACTACTTTGTTGATGCACGTGCGGCTACTGCACACACAATCCACAAACACACAAAAAATATTATTTTTTTGGTTTGAACTGGAGTGTACTTTGGGGGTTACAGCACCCTTTAACGGTCAAGCCAGCCGGCCCTTTACTTATGACACAGGCGCACGCTTGGCACTACTTTGTTGATGCACGTGCGGCTACTGCGCACACAATTCACAAACACACAAATAATATTATTTTTTTGGTTTGAACTGGAGTGTACTTTGGGGGTTACAGCACCCCTTAACGGTCAAGCCAGCCGGCCCTTTACTTATGACACAGGCGCAATCTTGGCACTACTTTGTTGATGCACGTGCGGCTACTGCGCACACAATTCACAAACACAAAAATAATATTATTTTTTTGGTTTGAACTGGAGTGTACTTTGAGGGTTACAGCACCCTTTAATGGTCAAGCCAGCCGGCCCTTTACTTATGACACAGGCGCACGCTTGGCACTACATTGTTGATGCACGTGCGGCTACTGCGCACACAATTCACAAACACAGAAAATATATATTTTTTTGGTTTGGACTGGAGTGTACTTTGGGGGTTACAGCACCCTTTAACGGTCAAGCCAGCCGGCCCTTTACTTATGACACAGGCGCACGCTTGGCACTACTTTTGTTGATGCACGTACGGCTACTGCGCACACTATTCACAAACACACAAAAAATATTTTTTTTTTGGTTTGAACTGGAGTGTACTTTGGGGGTTACAGCACCCTTTAACGGTCAAGCCAGCCGGCCCTTTACTTATGACACAGGCGCACGCTTGGCTCTACTTTGTTGATGCACGTGCGGCTACTGCGCACACAATTCACAAACACACAAAAAATATTATTTTTTTGGTTTGAACTGGAGTGTACTTTGGGGTTTACAGCACCCTTTAACGGTCAAGCCAGCCGGCCCTTTACTTATGACACAGGCGCACGCTTGGCACTACTTTGTTGATGCACGTGCGGCTACTTCGCACACAATTCACAAACACAGAAAATAATTTTTTTTTTGGTTTGGACTGGAGTGTACTTTGGGGGTTACAGCACCCTTTAACGGTCAAGCCAGCCGGCCCTTTACTTATTACACAGGCGCACGCTTGGCACTACTTTGCTGATGCACGTGCAGCTACTGTGCACACAATTCACAAACACAGAAAATATTTTTTTTTTTGGTTTGGACTGGAGTGTACTTTCGGGGGTTACAGCACCCTTTAACGGTCAAGCCAGCTGGCCCTTTACTTATGACACAGGCGCACGCTTGGCACTACTTTGTTGATGCACGTGCGGCTACTGCGCACACAATTCACAAACACAGAAAATAATTTTTTTTTTGGTTTGGACTGGAGTGTACTTTGGGGGTTACAGCAACCTTTCATGGTCAAGCCAGCCCTTCACTTATGACACAGGCGCACGCTTGGCACTACTTTGTTGATGCACGTGCGGCTACTGCGCACACAATTCACAAACACAGAAAATATTTTTTTTTTGGTTTGGACTGGAGTGTACTTTGGGGGTTACAGCACCCTTTAACGGTCAAGCCAGCCGGCCCTTTACTTATGACACAGGCGCACATTTGGCACTACTTTGTTGATGCACGTGCGGCTACTGCGCACACAATTCACAAACACAGAAAATAATTTTTTTTTTGGTTTGGACTGGAGTGTACTTTCGGGGGTTACAGCACCCTTAACGGTCAAGCCAGCCGGCCCTTTACTTATGACACAGGCGCACGCTTGGCACTACTTTGTTGATGCACGTGCGGCTACTGCGCACACAATTCACAAACACAGAAAATAATTTTTTTTTTGGTTTGGACTGGAGTGTACTTTGGGGGTTACAGCACCCTTAACGGTCAAGCCAGCCGGCCCTTTACTTATGACACAGGCGCACGCTTCTCACTACTTTGTTGATGCACATGCGGCTACTGCGCACACAATTCACAAACACAGAAAATAATTTTTTTTTTAGTTTGGACTGGAGTGTACTTTGGGGGTTACAGCACCCTTTAACGGTCAAGCCAGCCGGCCCTTTACTTATGACACAGGCGCACGCTTGGCACTACTTTGTTGATGCACGTGCAGCTACTGCGCACACAATTCACAAACACAGAATATAATTTTTTTTTGGTTTGGACTGGAGTGTACTTTTGGGGGTTACAGCACCCTTTAATGGTCAAGCCAGCCGGCCCTTTACTTATGACACAGGTGCACGCTTGGCACTACTTTGTTGATGCACGTGCGGCTACTGCGCACACAATTCACAAACATAGAAAATATATTATTTTTTTAGCACTTGGGGGGAGCACCCCTGATGGAGAGAGCACCCCCTGGACAACACTACAGCACCCCTTTAGGACTGGGACACTGCACAGGACTTTGGAGTGGACACAGCCAATATGGAGAACTGACTGCACAACACAGTCCAGCCAGCCCCTATGGACTTTGAAGTAATGGACAAAGCCCCTATTAACAACAGCAGCACAACACAGCCAGCCCCTATGGACTTTGAAGTAGTGGACAACAGCAGCACTACACTACACTACACTACACAGCCCAGCCAGCCCTATCTCCCACCCTCCCTCTTCACTGTCCACAGCCGAGTGAGAAAATGGCGCCGACGCGGGTACCTTATATAGGATCCAAAACCCGCGAGACTCGGAAGGCGGGATGATGACATTTTGCCTCGATTTCAGATCCGAGTCAGGCGGGAAAAGTCGAGCCTGACTCGGATCGGACTCGGATCGGGGGGGCTCGGGGGGATTCGGATTTCAGAAATCCGAACCCGCTCACCCCTAATCTATACATATGTATGTGTGCATACATGTGAGAGGAAACTGCTGATGCATTGAAACGTCAATCATCCTGACTTGCGGTCTGGGTGTTTTATTTATCAGTTGCCCTGAGTGCCACCCATTCTGACTGTTTGCTTAATCTCCCAAACGAATGGGAGAAAACTACAGAGGACACCGGTCGCAATTTACTGGCTTATTGGGACATGAGTGTCGGCTTCCTGGGTTTTATATATATATATATATATATACATACACACACACACACATACATATATATATATATATATATATATATATATACACACATATATATGCTTGAATTTCCAACCAATGGAAGGAGGCACTCGCCACTTGAATGTTACAAATAATATTTATTCATAGTCAATTTTCACACTTGTATGGATGCATCTGTATTCTGGTCAACGTTTCGGTCCCAAACAGAACCTTTATCAAGACCTCATCCAAAAGATCATATATACATATGGTGATAAACAAACTCTGTGAAAGAAAAAAAGAAACATATTGACATGTCTGACAGGCTCCCCAAAGTTAATTAAAAGTAAAAAAGAACATAGGCCCTGATTCAGAGCCACTCGTAAGCGGCCGCTCGTTCGTTCTGACCGATGTTCCCACATCTGCGCATGTGTACGGATTTTAATACGCATGCGCGAATCAGTCAGTGCGGCCGAAAATCGTTTGTTCGCTATATAGCGAATGCCTGCTATTTTGAGTGACAGAAGGAGGCGTATGTGGGTGGTAACAGGGAAGGTGCTTGAAAACGGGGGTGTGGAATTAGATCGCAGGCGTGCTTAAAGGTCAAAACGGGCGCTTTAAGGGAGTGCATAATTAATACAGCAGCGTCATTGACCACGTCACTTGGGTTTTTTTTACTCCAAACTGCTCGCAAAATAGCGGTTGAAAAAACCAGCCACAAGAATAGCGAGCAGTTCATACGCTGTTCGATGTACTTGATTAATCTAATAAATAGCGGACATGACGTATGGTGCGAGCGCAAGGGGGCGTATTTTTCAAAATTTCAACCGCAAGTTTTGCTAGCTCGTTCAGACTTAGAGGCGTGAACAGATCGCAATTAGCGAATGGTTCATTTGATTAGCCACCCCTTGTTTTAGAACGAACGACAGCAAATAGCGAGTGGCTCTGAATGAGGGCCATAGTGTATAGCTAGCTGGGACTTATGTGCAAAATATACATACATACACAGAATAGTGTATATAATGTATATAATGTCTGTGTACAGACATTGAAGATGATGGCAAATGCATACACATATTTATTATAGTTAATTTAAAAGTAGACATATACACCCATGTATTTATTAATGGTCACTAGTGACAATAGAGACAGCCAGCAAGCATGGGAAATGAAATGTACCCCAAACTACACACACACACCAGATGCTAAACTCCTACATTCAAAAAAAAGTAGTATAAGTACCTCATAGGTCAATCACATTTTAATGAAGCCATATATAGCAGGGCATATATATGAGTGACCATTAATAAATACATGGGTGTATATGTCTACTTTTAAATTAACTATAATAAATATGTGTATGCATTTGCCATCATCTTCAATGTCTATACACAGACATATACATTATATACACTATTCTGTGTATGTATGTATATTTTGCACATAAGTCCCAGCTAGCTATACACTATGTTCTTTTTTACTTTTAATTAACTTTCAGGATCATCCTGAAGAAGGGACAGGTGGCCCCGAAACGTCGATGCATGTTTGAATAAAACAGCACTATTTGTATTACTATATGGACTCCGAGTGGCGCCTCATTTGGACTGCTATTGTGGGGATGCCGTTCCCTGTAAAGGAGGGCACCGGAGCAAGTAATCTCATTTTTGGTCACGTGAGTGCCGGATCAGAATATATATATATATATTAGGGGTGTGCACCGGCCACTTTTCGTGTTTTGTGTTTTGGTTTTGGATCTGGATCTTTCTTCGTGTTTTGGATCTGGATTGGTTTTGCCAAAACCACCCTTCCGTGTTTTGGGTTCTGGGTTTTGTGTTTTGGATCTGTATTTTTTTGAAAAAAGCATAAAAACAGCTAAAATCACAGAATTTGTAGGTTTTTCTGCTCCTATGCTATTATTAACCTCAATAACCTTAATTTCCACTCATTTCCAGTCTATTCTGAACACCTCACACCTCACAATAGTGTTTTTATGTCCAAAAGGTTGCACCGAGGTAGCTGGATGACTATGCTAAGCGACACGAGTGGGCGGCACAAACACGTGACCCATCTAGGCGTGAAACTGCAGTGGCAGACAGGATGGCAGTTTGAAAAACTAGGCCCCAAACTGAACATAATGCAAAGAAAAAAAAGAGGTGCAAGATGGAATTGTCCTTGGGCCCTCCCACCCACCCTTATGTTGTATAAACAGGACATGCACACTTTAACAAACCAAACATTTCAGCGCCAGGGTCTGCCACACGACTGTGGCTGAAATGATTTGTTCGTTTGGGCCCCCACAAAACAAGCTGGCAATTAATCTGTCCCTGCACAAACTGGCTCTACGGAGGCAAGATCTCATCCTCCTCATCCACCAATTCCTCACCCTCTTCAGTGTGTACATCCTCATCCTCACAGAGTATTAATTCGTCCCCGCTGGAACCACAGGTCCCTCTGTACGTTCTGGAGGCTGGTCTCCCTGGAAGAGTTGATAATTCATTTTATGAACATCATCTTCTCCACATTTTGTGGAAGCAACCTCCTACGCCTTTCGCTGACAAGGTTCCCGGCTGCACTAAGCACTCTTTCGGAGTACACACTGGAGGGGGGGCAACTCAGGTAAAATAGAGCCAGTTTGTACAGGGACCTCCAAATTGCTTCTTTTTCCTGCCAGTACAGGTACGGACTGTCTGACATGCCTACTTGGATGCTGTCACCGATGTAATCCTTCAACAGACAGACGCACGCTTGTCGCTGCTGCTTTGAGGATGCAAGTGCGGCTACAGCCCACACAATTCACAAAGGCAGAAAAAAAAAAAGAATATTTTTATTGTTTGTGGAGCGCACTTTGAGGGTTACACCACCCTTTAACAGACAGATGCACGCTTGTCGCTGCTGCTTTGAGGATGCAAGTGCGGCTACAGCCCACACAATTCACAAAGACAGAAAAAAGAAGAAGAATATTTTTATTGTTTGTGTAGCACACTTTGAGGGTGTCACCACCCTTTAACAGACAGATGCATGCTTGTCGCTGCTGCTTTGAAGATGCAAGTGCGGCTACATCGCACACAAGTCACAAACATTAAAAAAATAGTTTTTTATTTTTTGGAGCACTTTGAGAGTTACACCACCCTTTAACAGACAGACGCACGCTTGTCGCTGCTGATTTGAGGATGCAAGTGCGGCTACAGCCCACACAATTCACAAAGACAGAAAAAAAAGAACAATATTTTTATTGTTTGTGTAGCACACTTTGAGGGTGTCACCACCCTTTAACAGACAGACGCACGCTTGTCGCTGCTGCTTTGAAGATGCAAGTGCGGCTACATCGCACACAAGTCACAAACACATAAAAAAAATAGTTTTTTATTTTTTGGAGCACTTTGAGAGTTACACCACCCTTTAACAGACAGACGCATGCTTGTCGCTGCTGCTTTGAGGATGCAAGTGTGGCTACAGCCCACACAATTCACAAAGACAGAAAAAAGAAGAATATTTTTATTGTTTGTGTAGCACACTTTGAGGGTGTCACCACCCTTTAACAGACAGACGCACGCTTGTCGCTGCTGCTTTGAGGACAGTATCATATGCAGTGACAGTAGACTTGTCAGAAATTGTTGGCACGTCCTTCAGTCCGGACCAGATGTCCAAACCAGCCCTTGACTTATGACACAGGCGCACGCTTGGCGCTGCTACTATGTTGATGCACGTGCGGCTACATCGCACACAAGTCACAAACACATAAAAAATATAGTTTTTTATTTTTTGGAGCACTTTGAGGGTTACACCATCCTTTAACAGACAGACGCACGCTTGTCGCTGCTGCTTTAAGGATGCAGGTGCGGCTACAGCCCACACATTTCACAAAGACCGAAAAAAAAAGAACAATATTTTTATTGTTTGTGTAGCACACTTTGAGGGTGTCACCACCCTTTAACAGACAGACGCACGCTTGTCACTGCTGCTTTAAGGATGCAGGTGCGGCTACAGCCCACACATTTCACAAAGACAGAAAAAAAAAGAACAATATTTTTATTGTTTGTGTAGCACACTTTGAGGGTGTCACCACCCTTTAACAGACAGACGCACGCTTGTCGCTGCTGCTTTAAGGATGCAGGTGCGGCTACAGCCCACACATTTCACAAAGACCGAAAAAAAAAGAACAATATTTTTATTGTTTGTGTAGCACACTTTGAGGGTGTCACCACCCTTTAACAGACAGACGCACACTTGTCGCTGCTGCTTTGAGGATGCAGGTGGAATCTAGACGGGATTTGGAACCGGGGACACACTACCTCCATCAATTGTCTAAATCCCACTGCACTAATGGCGGATACCGGACGCAAGTCTAACACCAACATAGCAGTCAAGGCCTCAGTTATATGTTTTGCTTCAGGATGACTGCTGTCGTACTTCATCCTCATCGCTAGGGACTGTTGGAGGGTCAATTGTTTAGTAAAAGTAGTGATGTTCCTACTTCCTCTCTGGGATGATGAACAACTCCCAGCAGCAGCAACAGCACTAGGAGGAAGTGGTTCTTGATCTTTCCCTATTTTATTTTTATCGGAGAAAGTTTGGTCCTCCATTTATGTTATATTGATATATACGTGCGGCTAATGTGCACACAAACACAGAAAATATTTTTTTATTTTTGCTGGAGAGTAGTGCACCTTGTGGGTTACACCACCCTTTAAGAAATGAGCCAGCCGGCTCTTTACTTATGGGACACAGGCGCACGCTTCGCGCTGCTCCTTTGTTGATGCACATGCAGCCACAGTGCACACAAGTCACAAACACAGAAAATATATATTTTTTTGGTTTGGACTGAAGTGTACTTTGGGGGTTACAGCACCCTTTAACGGTCAAGCCAGCCGGCCCTTTACTTATGACACAGGCGCACGCTTGGCACTACTTTGTTGATGCACGTGCGGCTACTGTGCACACAATTCACAAACACAGAAAATATTTTTTTTTTGGTTTGGACTGGAGTGTACTTTGGGGGTTACAGCACCCTTTAACGGTCAAGCCAGCCGGCCCTTTACTTATGACACAGGTGCACGCTTGACACTACTTTGTTGATGCACGTGCGGCTACTGCGCACACAATTCACAAACACAGAAAATAATTTTTTTTTTGGTTTGGACTGGAGTGTACTTTGGGGGTTACAGCACCCTTTAACGGTCAAGCCAGCCGGCCCCTTACTTATGACACAGGCGCACGCTTGGCACTACTTTGTTGATGCACGTGCTGCTACTGCGCACACAATTCACAAACACAGAAAATATTTTTTTTTTTGGTTTGGACTGGAGTGTACTTTTAGGGGTTACAGCACCCTTAACGGTCAAGCCAGCCGGCCCTTTACTTATGACACAGGCTCACGGTTGGCACTTCTTTGTTGATGCACGTGCGGCTACTGCGCACACAATTCACAAACACAGAAAATATATTTTTTTTTGGTTTGGACTGGAGTGTACTTTTGGGGGTTACAGCACCCTTGACGGTCAAGCCAGCCGGCCCTTTACTTATGACACAGGCTCACGGTTGGCACTACTTTGTTGATGCACGTGCGGCTACTGCGCACACAATTCACAAACACAGAAAATAATTTTTTTTTTAGTTTGGACTGTAGTGTACTTTGGGGGTTACAGCACCCTTTAACGGTCAAGCCAGCTGGCCCTTTACTTATGACACAGGCGCACGCTTGGCACTACTTTGTTGATGCACGTGCGGCTACTGTGCACACAATTCACAAACACAGAAAATATATTATTTTTTAGCACTTGGGGGTAGCACCCCTGATGGACAGAGCACCCCCTGGACAACACTACAGCACCCCTTTAGGACTGGGACACTGCACAGCACTTTGGAGTGGACACAGCCCCTATGGTGAACTGTCTGCACAACACAGTCCAGCCAGCCCCTATGGACTTTGAAGTAGTGGATACAGCCCCTATTAACAACAGCAGCACAGCACAACACAGCCAGCCCCTATGGACTTTGAAGTAGTGGACAACAGCAGCACTACACTACACTACACAGCCCTAACTCCCACCCTTCCTCTTCACTGTCCACAGCTGAGTGAGAAAATGGCGCCGACGCGGGTTCCTTATTTAGGATCCAAAACCCGCGAGACTCGGAAGGCGGGATGATGACGTTTTGCCTCGATTTCAGATCCGAGTCAGGCGGGAAAAGTCAAGCCTGACTCGGATCGGACTCGGATCGGGGAGGCTCGGGGAGGTTCGGATTTCAGAAACCCCTAATATATATATATATATATATATATATACACGATCAACACATGCCTGGGGTGACCACTCAATATGTAAACATTTTGTGACACAGTTTTTTCAATAAAAATGAAACGTTGACTACCTAAGGATATGTTCCTGTAACTTGGTGGTTTGCACCAAGTAATACATTTTTTTGCAAGACTGAGTGCCAGTAGCTTTTGCAGGTTATTGATGTTTTATCTAGCGGCCCCTTGGCATGGTGGAACTGCATGGTAGGGTTCTGGCCTTTTATACTGTGTGTGTGTGTGTGTGTGTGTGTGTGTATGTGTGTGTGTGTGTGTGTGTGTGTGTGTGTGTGTGTGTGTATATATCTATATAGTCACAAAGTCAAATAATTGGATATGATCGCTGTACAATTATTATCTGATGATATAATAGTCTATGGTCTGATGATGTGTTACCAGGACGCTACTTTGCGATGGTGCAATCCGAAGCACTAAACTGCGCATTCATAACACATATACGCTGATGCACATAACGCACACATAAATATATACACCCACGCTCATATGCGTATGCACATACTTACACATGGACGCTCATCTGTATATAGTCACATACTATTTGCTATTTAGACACACATATGCGAACACATACATATAGAATGGTTCCCACACATCATAGTTAATAACCAGAGTTATTAAAGGTATATTTAGCTAATACTTATGATGTGAAATGTACTTAAATGAGTTCTAAGGTTCAGAATATAGTGGACATGTCATGTTTGATATCATACTAAATCAGTGATTATTTGCAGACATCCGTTTCTATCGGCGAAGGATTCACATCTTGCGTTCGCTAGTTATGGATTATAGGGAGTTATTAGTTAGAATGCTATTACTTGTATGCAGTGTCTGTAGCCAGTTTTAACTAGTTCTTTGGCAGGAAACTACAGAAAGAAGCTGTTGAAAAACTAAGCCATACCTCTGATGACACCGTATGAACTGACCAATGACCAGATTGACTAGATGCAAGAACCAATGAAAACATGCCAACTTGTCCCTTTGTTATCCTTGTAACCTGTACCATATATATATGCTGTGTGCTGGTCTCAGTGTTCAGTCATTCTCCATTTTGGGTGACCGCAGGATTCAGGATTGAAGGACTGCATACTGGGACCAGTAGCGCATGCGTATGTATCGGCTGTTACTATTTTCATTGCTTTTTATTCTAATTGTTAAATCTTTCCCTGTTTACATAAATAACTGTTTGTGCTTTGGAACCACACGATTCGACTGGAAAGCAATTCTTTCTTAAGCGACTTGCAGCACTAAATAGCGACTAGCGACTGTTAGGAAATCAATAATATATATATTATTATATTTTATATATAATACGTGCTAGGGGGCATCAGCCAAAATTTTGCCTAGGGCACTGAATTGGCTAGGGCCGGCTCTGGTCACAACATCATAACCTGTAAATAGTTTACTTTGTTTTATATTTGTGTATAACACAGTAGGATATCTATGCTTCCATTTTAAAAGCTTCAAACATAAATCAAATATCTACTGAGAATGGTCTAACCCATTGGGACAAATTTATTAATCAGGAGAAATTATATTTCTCTTAATACAGACGTCATGGAGTCTAAGAGAGTTTAATTTTAGCACAAAAAGTTAATTGTAATTATAGGCACATTGCGGCATATTCCTGGAACATATTTGATACCTGTATAAAGCATATATGTATAGTCATTTATTTTATTGCTAGGATGCTATGATGAACACATCAAAGCATTCCAAATAGTATTGTTAGTTTTATTGTAGGTTAAATATAGAAAGTCATTGAATGGGATTATTCTGGTGTAGGGTTATTTTAGTTTTCAGTTGGAAAATAGATGCTATATAGGAACATTGTAAGAATGTGACTTTAGTGTGTGGAAGTTTATTCGGTGAGGAAAATTGTATAGAATAAGTGCAGGATGGTAGACATTCATTTGGAATGCCATTGGCTAAAGGAAGTTGAGATGGATTGTTTACAACCAAGAAAGGAGAAGAGACTTTGTTTCATATATATATATATACCTGCTCTCTATTCAGCATCAAAACCTCAAAGACTATTATAAGGACACTTGTTAATAACTACATCATTGGATAATCGTAAAGGACGCATAACGCACATCTGCGAAAGACTGTATTACCAAGGATGACACTGAGTGTTACAGCATTGTGGTGAAGAGGAAATAATGAATAAAGACCACAGCACTCAAAGTACACAGCCCTCTGCGCAGCAAGCAAAATGGTAGCTTTCACAAATTCTACTGCCTCCATACTGCAAAGGTAAAGCATCTCCAATGGCATGCAAGACACACAGATGCCAGGCCTAACAGGAGCAAATTGATGTTGACACAGGACAGAAGATGTATCTTAAAGACATCAGCACTGATAGTATATCTACAATCAAGCTATGCTATGGTATTTTAAATGACCGATCAAATATTTTCCTCATGAATACTGAATAAAAACCTCAGGTCATAATTAAATTACAAGAGGGTAAATAGAGTAGTTCAGGTATTTTTAAAGTCTTTAAGAAGAAATATGCAACCATCACAATGGCTATTACTGTTATCTTAATGGTTTAAAATCAAGTGATAGAAATATGAATAAGTTTAGTCAATGTTAAATTATATGTTAAGTAAATGTTACATCAGATATCATAGAATAGATAGTCCTAATTTCCCCAAGTATTCTTTGTAGGTTAGATGAGATCCCACATCCTACCAATGATCCCCTGAGGACCCACTGATTGTGTATAAAGTTTGTCTTACCCTTACCCCTGTAGTCACCAACTGAAATTTAATAGTCGATGTCTGACTTGCAATATAAATATGTATACATATCCCTAAGTTACCAATTAGAGTATTGTATGTATTGAATATGTTCTTCTGTATGATAGCTTATGGAGACTATCAAAGGGTGGCCTGTCGAAGTCAGATATAAATATTAAATACAAAATAATGTCTTATATCCAAAATCTTATTCAATAACTGGTATAGTCTCACAGATTCCACATGCAATAGATAATTATAAGTTAGCCAGTAACCCCCAAGGAGATGTAAATCAATGTTTGCTGGCCCACGTTGTATAGCTCAACTCAAACAAGCATGGTGTCATAAAATGAAGGATTTATATTCACCAACATTCCCTGTGTTTGATGTACAAATAAGCTTACCCTCACTGGACAATGGATGAACAAGTTATATGACCACCCCAGGTCTGTTGCACTGAGATTTGATCTTAAATTATACGTACCGTATACACACACCTGAGCACACAAGTGCCTAGCCCATTGTTTTTGTGATATAGACAGGAAAAACCTGTTTAAACTGCCTCCCTAACCAACTAATATATATTTTATATACATTAGTACTAGAAATTCCCTATTTTGATACATGTATACATACAAACACATATGAACTCCTTGCTATGAAATTTATATATTTGGTGGAAACCACTTTTAATCATTATGGTATATTGATTTAGACAATTCCCCTTTTGGTCCTGGTGTTATTCAAGTATATTTCATTTTACAGTTGATCACCAGCTGCAGTATCAAGGCTCCCCCTTGTGGCCGTGAGAGATTGGTTTGATTAACAACAACTAATTTCCATTGAGGCATTTCTTGTAAAACTAATCTTTCCTTTATCTTACTATTTAGTAATTTCAGTATATATATATATATATATATATATAATTAGATATTTATATTACATGTCCAATGTAATATATAAATCCCAGCTTCAGTAGCTCAAACCATACATATAGTTCAGGGATGGTACCACATATTAATATCGTGTTTAGTATCATATTTAGCAGAATTGTGGTATCAGTAATCCGATGATTGCGAATAGATTGTCGCACATTGCGGCAAGCAGATATTAGCAATGTCAGATTTATGTTTAATAAATGGTAGGTTTGAGCTAGATTTTGGAAGGAACCCAGAGGTGAACTCTTGTAACTGCATCATGAGTCTAGACATCGCCCACTGTTTGGATTCAGCCAATGACCCCCAGTGAACTGGAAACTTCCCACCCCTGGACCAATGGAATATGACACAGCTTACCATTATACACACCCATAATTTAACTGTATAAGAATGCGCACCTCGATCCAGGAACCAGTAGCTGAAATTCTACCAGTCATCTGGTAACGACTGTACTCTCTGGATCCGGGGACGCGCATGCGAACGTATGTATACTGGTTTGTAACTCTGACTTCTTGAACTGTATTGTACCTCTGTATTACTTGTAATGATAATGATATATATACTTTCAATACAATATTTACTTTTGTGCTTTGGACCACAGACATTGGTGTGTGTGTGTGTGTGTGTTTTTCACTTGCTTTCACACAAGGTTATTATACTGTGATATGTTTTACACTGTAATTCACATTGTATTTATGAAACAAGATAGTTACTGTTATGCATTCCGTTAGTGTTACAGTATAGGAAGGTATTGCGTATGCATCGCACGTTGCATACACTGTTCATCCTCAATTGTGTATCACCATATGCCAGGTGTGTCCACATGGCGCCATCAGCCATTGTAAGATTTAAAGTAGGATTTCACACCTTATACCCACCCAATTATGTGAGTAAAGGCTTGAATTACTAGACTGCATGTGGACTCAACCCCTACTACATATTAGGGGTGTGCACCAGCCATTTTTCGTATTTTGTGTTTTGGTTTTGGATCTGGATCTTTCTTCGTGTTTTGGAACTGGATTGGATTTGCCCAAACCACCCTTCCATATTTTGGGTTCTGGGTTTTGTGTTTTGGATCTGTACTTTTTTGGAAAAAAGCATAAAAATAGCTAAAATCACAGAATTTGTGGGTTTTTCTGTTCCTATGCTATTATTAACCTCAATAACAATAATTTCCACTCATTTCCAGTCTATTCTGAACACCTCACAATATTGTTTTTAGGCCAAAAGGTTGCACCGAGGTAGCTGGATGACTATGCTAAGCGACACGAGTGGGCGGCACAAACACGTGGCCCATCTAGGAGTGACACTGCAGTGGCAGACAGAATGGCAGTTTGAAAAACTAGGCCCCAAACAGTACATAATGCAAAGAATAAAAATAGATGTAAGATGGAATTGTCCTTGGGCCCTCCCTCCCAACTTTATGTTGTATGCACACTATAACAAAGCAATCATTTCAGCGCCAGGGTCTGCCATACGACTGTGGCTGAAGTTATTGGTTCGTTTGGGCCCCCACAAAACAAGCTGGCAATTAATCTGTCCCTGCAAAAACTGGCTCTACGGAGGCAAGATGTCGTCCTTATCCTCCTCATCCACCGATTCCTCACCCTCTTTAGTGTTGTGTAAATCCTCATCCTCACAGAGTATTTTATTTGTCCCCGCTGGAATCCACCACAACAGGTCCCTCTGTATGTTCTGGAGGCTGGTCTCCCTGGAAGAATTGATAATTAATTTTTATGAACATAATCTTCTCCACATTTTGTGGAAGCAACCTCCTACGCCTTTCGCTGACAAGGTTCCCGGGTGCACTAAACACTCTTTTGGAGTACACACTGGAGGGAGGGCAACTCAGGTAAAATAGAGCCAGTTTGTACATGGGCCTCCAAATTGCCTCTTTTTCCTGCCAGCGCAGGTACGGACTGTTGAAATGCCTACTTGGATGCTGTCACCGATGTAATCCTCCACCATTCTGTCAATAGTGACAGTGTCATATGCAGTGACGGTAGACATGTCAGAAATTGTTGCCAGGTCCTTCAGTCCGGACCATATGTCCAAACTTTGTCCTGTCTGCCCTGCATCACCGCCAGCAGGTTGCTTAGGATACCTAAGTTGTTTCCTGGCAGCCCCAGTTGCAGGAGAAAATGAAGAAGGAGCTGTTGACATGTCACGTTCCGCTTCAGCTGACAGTGTTTTCACCAGCAGGTCTTTGCACCTCTGCAGGCTTGTGTCAGCCGGAAAGAGAGACACCATGTAGGCTTTAAACCAAGGATCGAGCATGGTGGCCAAAATGTAGTGGTCTAATTTCAATAGTTTGACCACCCTCGAATCCTGGCAAAGCAAATGAAGGGCTTCATCCACAAGTCCCACATACAAAATCACTCCATCTTAGCTCCTCCTTCACTTTCTCCAGCTGCATCTGTAAAAGCCTGATGAGGGGAATGACCTGACTCAAGCTGGCAGTGTCTGAACTGACTTCACATGTGGCAAGTTCGAAGGGCTGGAGAACCTTGCACAACACGAAAATCATTCTCCACTGCGTTTGAGTCAGGTGCATACCCCCTCCTTTGCCTATGTCATAGGTGGATGTATAGGCTTGAATGGCCATTTGCTGCTCCTCCATCCTCTAAAGCATATAGAGGGTTGAGTTCCACCACCTCACAACCTCTTGCTTCAAGAGAAGGCAGGGTAAGTTCAAGAGTGTTTGCTGGCGCTCCAGTTTTCGGCACGCAGTCACTGAATGGTGAAAGTGGGCAGAAATTTTTCGGGCCATCCAAAGAATCTCCTGCACATCCCTGTCATTTTTCAGAAAATTAGGCACCACCAAATTTATTGTGTGAGCAAAACATGGGACGTGCTGGAAATTGTCCAGATGTAATGCCCACACAATATTGGTGGCGTTGTCAGATATCACAAATCCCCAGGAGAGTCAAAGTGGGGTAAGCCATTGGGACGATGATTTCCCTCAGTTTCTATAAGAGGTTGTCGGCGGTGTGCCTCTTACTGAAACCTGTGATACACAGCATAGCCTGCCTTGGAACGAGCTGGCGTTTCTGAGATGCTGCTACTGGTGACGCTGCTGTTGTTGCTGCCTAAGGATATATCTACCCAGTGGGCTGTCACAGTCATATAGTCCTTAGTCTGCCCTTTTCCACTTGTCCACATGTCCTTGGTTAAGTGGACATTGGGTACAACGGCATTTTTAGGACACTGAGGACACTTTTTCTAACGTTTCTGTACAGTCTCGGTATCGCCTGCCTAGTAAAGTGGAATCTAGATGGGATTTGGTACCAGAGACACACTACCTCCATCAATTGTGTAAATCCCACTGCACTAATGGCAGATACCGGATGCACGTCTAACACCAACATAGCTGTCAAGGCCTCAGTTATCCGTTTTGCTTCAGGATGACTGCTGTCGTACTTCATCCTCCTCGCTAAGGACTGTTGGAGGGTCAGTTGCTTAGTAAAAGAAGTAGTGGTGTTCCTTCTTCCTTTCTGGCCTGCAGGACTACTTCTGATCCTGACTGAGGAGGAAATTGACGAGGAGGGAGTTGACGGTGTGGTTTGCAGGTGCTTGGATACAACAGGAAAAAGGGATTTAGGTGTCCCTGGATTGCTTACGGTCTTAGCCACAGTTTCTGAACTTGACAGTAACTTTTTATGAACGCACTGAAGGTGACGTATAAGGGAGGATGTTCCTAGGTGGCTAACGTCCCTACCCCTACTTTTTCCACCTTTACATATTGCACATATGGCAAGACAGTTGTTGTCCAGATTTGGAGAGAAATATTTCCAGACCAAAGAGGTGGAATGTTTGGTCTTCTGCCCAGGCATGACGGTGATGGGCTTTTTCATCCAGCGGACAACAACTGTCTTCCCCGGTGCCTGATTTAAACAAACCACCTCACCATCAGAATCCTCCTCATCAACTTCCTCCTCAGCGCCAGTTACACCAATATCCTTATCCTGGTGTACTTCAACAGTGACATCTTTAATTTGAATATCATCAAGTGGACTGTGGGTGCTCCTTCCAGCACTTGCAGAGGGTGTGCAAATGGTGGAAGGAGCCACCTTTTCCCGTCCAGTGTTGGGAAGGTCAGGCATCGCAACCGTCACCACACTTTTACTCTCCATGGGGATTTGTGATATCTTCTTAGAATTAGAAAGCACAGTTCTTTGCTGTGCTTTTGCCAGCTTAACTCTTTTGATTTTTGTAGTGGGAGGAGGGCTTCCATCGTCATGTAAAGCTGAACCACTAGTCATGAACATAGGGGAGGACCTTAGCTGTTCCTTGCCACTCCGTGTCGTAAATGGCATATTGGCAAGTTTACGTTTCTCTTCAGACGATTTAAATTTATTTTTAAGGTAATTTTCCTGAACTTTGCCATTTGGGAATTTATATGCCCTCTACTATGAAATTGGGCATCAGCCGTGGCAGACAACGTTGATGGTATTTCATCGTCTATGTCATGACTAGTGGCAGCAGCTTCAGCACTAGGTGGAAGTGGTTCTTGATCTTTCCGTTTTATTTTTATTAGACAAATTTTTGTCCTCCATTTATGTGATATTGATACACGTGCAGCTAAGGCGCACACAAACACAGAAAAATATATTTATTTTTTTTTCAGGCACTTTGGAGGTTACACCACCCTTCAACAGACGAGCCAGCCGGCCCTTTACTTATGACACAGGCACACGCTTGGTGCTACATTGTTGATGCACGTGCAGCTACAGGGCACACAAGTCACAAACACAGAAAAAAAATAATAATAATTTTCAGTCACTTTGGGCGTTATACCACCCTTCAACAGATGAGCCAGCCGGCCCTTTACTTATGACACAGATGCACGCTCGGCACTACTTTGTTGATACACGTGCGGCTACAGCGCACACAAGTCACAACCTCAGAAAAAACATTTTTAAATTTTTTTTGGAGCACACTTTGGGGGTTACACCACCCTTCAACAGACGAGCCAGCCGGCTCTTTACTTATGACACAGGTGCACACTTGGTGTTACTTTGTTGATGCACGTGTGGCTACAGTGCACACAAGTCACAAACACACAAAAAAAAAAATTTCAGGCACTTTGGGGGTTACACCTTCAACAGACGAGCCAACTGGCCCTTTACTCATGACACAGACGCACGCTTTTTTTGCACTTGGGGGGAGCACCCATGATGGACACAGCACCCCCCTGGAGAACACTACAGCACCCCTTTAGGACTACAGCCTTTATGGGACACTGCCAGGGGCATCTTAAGAGAGGAAGGGGCCCATGTGCACTCCCAGTGTGGGGCCCCCTCCTCTCTTCCCGGTGGTCGGCAGCCGACTGATGCGGCTGGCCAGCCACCGGAGCATTAGTAGGCTCCGGGCACTAGAGTGTGCCCAGAGTCTACTGCGCATGCGCAGAACACTGGAAAATGGCTGCGGTGGCCATTTTCTGGTGTTCTTGGCAGCACTGACACCTGGCGCAGGACCACGGGCAGGTAAGTTTAAAATAAAATGGGTGCAGGGTGTGCGGTGCGGGGCCCCCTGGACCTGGGGGCCTGTGTGCCCCACACACACGGCACCCATTATAGATACACCTCTGGACACTGCACAACACAGCCCAGCCAGCTCCTATGGACTTTGGAGTGGACACAGCCACTATGGACAACAGACAGCACAACTCCCACCCTCCTGTTTCACTGTACACAGCCGGAGTGAAAAATGGCGCCGACGCGGGGACCTTATATTGAATCTAAAACCCACGAGAATCCGACAGCAGGATGATGACGTTTTGCCTCGATTTCAGATCCGAGTCAGGTGGGAAAACTCGAACCTGACTCGGATCCGGCTCATATCAGTGGGGTTCAGAGGGGGTTTGGATTTCAGAAATCCGAACCCGCTCATCCCTACTACATATGTGGCACATTTCCACCTTGTAACACCACCCAATCATACAATAATAATAATGTCTTAGCATATTTAGATGGAAGCTACAGGTCAAGCTTGTATCAGTAGTGCACCAGCAGGTTATAGCAATGAGATACAGTCTGTGCTAATATTTCAACTTTAGCTGAGAAAACGTGAGTAAAATATGCAGGCCAAGCTTGTATCAGTAGTGCAGCAGCAGGTTATAGCAATGAGATACAGTCTGTGCTAATATTCCAACTATTGCTGAGAAAAATTAACACAGTCTATCTATGCCACAAATTATTACCACCAGAATTGCCAGCCGGGGTCACACATTGTTCTAAGAAATGACAGCGACAAATTTGGCACCAATAAGGATAAATATACATTACATTAGCATGAACTGACTTTGAAATTGATACCGGCAACAAGCAGTGTATAAAAGACAATTTGTATTAACACCAATACCCATGAATACTCAAACAATTCATGGCAAGGAAAACAATAATCAGCATTGACAATAGTTAACAGCAAAAATGCACAGTGCCTTGAGAAATCAGTGTTTAAATAAAAACATCAGCAAGAATATATACAGATTGCATTAGATTCACAGCAACAGTTGACATTCCATATAATTGCATCAGGCATGAGCTGACACAAATAAATCATGTCCCCTTCCAGGCATGACCTGGAGGTTCACAGGAGGAATAATCACCAATATGACTCTTGGGGGATAGAAGGGTAACCTATCCCTTACTTCCCCCCTAATTACACACCTTACACACAAGAGGATGGGAATACCCTTTTTCAATGACCCCCTAAGATTGGATACTTGGCTAGCAAGGAGCTCCCTTTCCCCTCCCAGCTGCTCGGAGGCAGCACTAACTCCAATATACTAAATAAACAGCACCCAGGGGCAGGCTGGAGGTGAACAGATTACGGGCACTGGTTAATTACTAGGGGGGAAATGGGGCAGCATAGTCCTCACCACTTGCAGGAGCTCTTCTGCCCAAATGGATTCCTCAATGCTGGAACAGGCACAGCTCGGGATGTAAGGCACCGCACCGGGTTGCGCTCTGCTACTAGGATCTGGTTACAGGTAGATGGGAATGGGCTACCACTGATGCCCACATTGTTTTGTAATCCTTGCAGCATGCAATTACTCCTGGCAGATCCTCTTCCTCCGGGTCTCGGGCACGGGCTTCCCCCGGGTCCTCTGGGGCAGAAGCTCTTAGCCTGTCACAGTTCCTTCTTCAAGGGAGCCAGGGCACAGGATCCTTCTTCCCGGTGGAGGGGTCCTTAGGCTATCTTCTTGGCTGTCCTCACTCTTGCCAGCAGCCAGCCAGGAAATTCCCTCACCAATAATCCGGTCCTCTGAGTGCAGCACTCTCCTCCCCAGTGGCAGCAGCGCTCTCTCCAGTCTACAGCAGTGGGACCTACTCCCTGGTCCCACAGGCAGGCTCCTCAGCAGCAATCCTTCTGCAGGCACGTCATCAGGCAGACAGCACCAGTGGGATCCTAACGAGCTCCTAGAAGGTCCCAGTGGCAGTCTCTCCAGGGCTTCAGCAGCGGGAACCTCTCCCTGGCTGCTCCCACCAGCAGACACTCCCCCGGCAGCAATGCTCCCTCCAGAGCTCCTCCACAGCCTCAGCAGGAGGACCACCAATGGGCAGTCACAGGACAGCCATCCACCTCCAAGGTCCTTACAGCTGTGCTTGGTCCAAGGCAGGCAGACAGGCTCCTCTCCAGCAGCTCCGGACAAACAAGTCCGTTCCTCCGGTAAGTATCCACAGTAGTGCAAGCAGCAGTCTTCAGTTGACAACAAAGGTGAGTGCCGATGGTCAAAAGGGGTCTAAGGGAGTCAGAGTAGGTTGGCAGGGTAGATTTCAAGCCCGAGTCCTCTCTTCTGCCCGTGGCTAGTTGTTCAGGGGCAGCAGCACTAACCGCGATCCCATCCATACAGTCCTACATGGACCAGTCATTCCCAATAATCAGCAGTTTGGCTAGCTCTCTACCCTTCTCCGGGGAACTTCTATTTAAGCCCTTCTGCTACTACTCCCCACTTTGTAGGGACAGTCCCCTCTCTCGTCAGTGGACAGGGGGCTCCAGTGACAGACCGCTCAGGGGACCCTCTGCCTGTTCACCCAGGAACCTAATCCAGCAAGGAGCTTCTTCCCGGGTAAAAGGGGTTGCTAGCTAGGGACACAAATCTTCCCATGGGCTGCACATGCGCAGAAGGGACTACCAGGGGCAGGGTCACACAAAGTTCAGTCTCCCTGCAATTAATGCATATGGGCAGCCACATATATTTATAAAAATATTGGGGGACCCCTATTTGGGGAACAAATTTGGTGGTACCACACATCTAAGTATGTGTGAACTAGGACAAAAAGCAAGCACATAATGATTTCTGATTCTGAGCTGCATCTATATCTTATTGCTAATGCCTTGGCCGATTTCATTAATACTGAGAAGCCCATTTGCAACGTCCTGCAGCAGTGCAGTTCTGTCTTTGTGCACCATTGGATGCACCATTGAAACTTGCACTAGCTTTAAGGCAGGTGCAGTTTCTCCGTCCAAGTATGACGACCTGTGTGAGTGGTTGTGCTTAGTGTAACACGCCTGCATCTGCTTAACCACCCGTGTTACCTCCCAGTTACACCAGCTGAAATCCACAGACCATGTGGTAAATTTACTAAAGGTCAATTTTGCATTTTGAGTGATTTGAGGAGCGATTTTCATTCGAATGTAAAATCGAATTTCAAAATGAATTTTAGTCAAATCGGCTTCAAATCGAACATCGGGAAAACATTAGTACTTTTACATAGCCCAACACACAAAACCCTTATCTACTATCATTCGTTTTGAAATCGACCTCAAAATTGGACTTCAAATTGAACTTCAAATCACCAAATGAATAGACCTGCTTCATGCTTTCGATTTGAGCATGAGCAGGTCAGATTGAAACAGATACATGCAGACATCAGTGAGATGCCTGCATGTATCTGACTGTAAAAAGCAAATAAAGAGTTAAATGTTTAAAAAAAATGATGTGAGGTCCCCCCCAAAACAGAACTAGCCCCGGACTTTGCAAACCCAGTCCTGGCTGACTAAGTAGAGGGAAATAATTGCGTATGGGTCTCCCTCTACTTAGTTCAACCAGCACTGGGCTATGGGAACCAGTCCTGGTTCTGGAATTACAAGGAAAAATTTGCATAGGGTCTCCCTGTAATTCACAGAACCAGCCCTGGACCCTTTCTAATGGGGGACTGATGCCACAGACAGGGGAGCTCTATCACCGGGCCCCCCAACCACAGCATCAGCGCTGACCGCTAGGTCAGCCCAGGCCAGGGATCCCTGGGGAGTTGGAGACCCCTCCAATAAAGGGGTCTCCCTCTCCAGAGCACCTCTAGCCTAGGCTGATAGCCCGGGGCTATCCCTGCCACCCCTGAACTCAATGGAGAGCCACAGGTACACTTGAAGGTGCGAGACCCCTTGTGGACTAGCACGCCTCCTACCTGCCCCAGGTAATTTTAATAGTATTGGTCCTTGCATTGCAGTACACACATGTAATGGGCACTATTACAGGTAAGTCCTAGATAAATTTATACAATGTGTCAGTATTAGGGATGTTAGGGACCCACCTGATGAGGTCACCGTGAAGTGGTAGGTGGGCAAACATCTTTGGCCAAACATGTACTAAGAACCTCTATATAACACCATGTTAAGTGATAGTTTATTATATTTTTTTTATATTTATTATTCTTAGTACTTAAGTGTGCATCAGCTTTCCCCCTTTTTTCTGCAATAGAACTACAGGTCTCAGCATGGTAGCACCTCTGATAATGTTGTAATTAGGTTGTGCAGCCCTCCCCCCCCTCCTTAGTGCCTGGCTCTGGACAGTTGGTGGACACAGCTATTATGCTAGCTCCAGGCTCTTGGCAGTTGGATGCCGGTACTGTGCTAGGTTCTGGTGCCAGGAGTTGTTGGATGCCATGCTGCACTTGTTTCTGGTGCCAGGCAATTGTTGAAACTTTGTACTGTGCTAGTTTTTGGCACTGGGTAGTTGTTGAGTTCCAGTACTGTGCTCTAGTTCTTGCTCTAAGTAATTGGTTGAATATGATATTGTGCAAATACCTGTCTCTGGGCAGTTGTTGGATGCACTTACTGTGCTAGGTCCTGGCTCTGGGCAGTTGATGGATGCAGGCAATGCACTAGTTCCTGGAGCTGGGCAGTTGGTACATGCAGATACTATGCTAGCGCTAGGATCAAGTTGAACAGTATGCTATGACCATATTCGATCATTATTCAAAACTAGCTGAAGTACCCAGTGTTGCCCGGGTTTAAATCTTCAAGTTGTCAAGTTTTATTATGTGATGTCATCCAAATCCATCCAGTAGAAGGCCCAGAACACCATGACCTGACACCAACCCGAACCGGCCTCCAACCACTCCATTAGGCATCCCAGACCAATTGCCACCCCTCTATGAAGTTTTCTTCTAAAGCCATCTAGTGAAAGGCCCAGAATAGGCTCCCTGGATCAAAGTTCTGCCCAGTGTACACTGATGGCAGATGCGACTGGGACCTAAACCCCTTAGTATGTCTTCTGGGATCCAATTTTACCACACTGTGAAGTTTTCATCCAATCCATCCAGTGGAAGGCTTAGAACAGGCTCCCCGAGACAAATTTCTGCCCAGCGTACACCAATGGGAGGTCTGACCAGGACCTCAACCCCCTAGTTAGTCCTCTGGAATCCAATGTTACCACTATATGAAGTTTTTGCCCACATTATGTGATGTCGTCCAAATCCATCCAGTGAAAGGCCCAGAACAGGCTCCTTGGGACAAAGTCCTGCACAGTGAACTCCAACATGAGGTCCAACTGGGATCCCAACCATTCCATTAGGCATCCTGTCAGGTCGCGGCCTAGGATCGGCCATTGCTCACCTCTGCGCCGGCTTCCCCTGATCTCCCATGTGGTCAGACGTCAGGTGTGGCGGAGGGTAACGCGCTGTATTCTGCTTAGTGCCATGTGTACTGCCTTGGTTTGCTCCATGCCTGGTTTTTGCAGTGGCCGTCATGGATGCAGCCATGACAGTTTGCATAACCTGACTCCATACCCAATGGTAGCATGGTGCTGGTCAGCTGACACTGTACATCAATGATCTGCTACTGCAGGGGATAAAGCCAGACTCTGGATCACAGGAAGTTGCCTATGCAACATTGTCACTACCTGTGTGTTTTGCTACTATTCCGTTCCAGGTTCCCTAGAGTTACTGGTGACTAAGTATTGACCTTTTCTGCAACAGTTTGAGCTACATCAAGCCTATGTGCAAGTCCATACCTAACTCTCTCTCTGCAACAGTGTTCTTACCATCTGACCTGTGAGCATCGAGTACCAACTACAGTGCAGCAGTGTTCAACCATCTAACCTGTGTGCCAAACGCATTAACACCTCACTCTGCAACAGTGCGCTTACACCTGACCTGTGTGCATCGAGTACCTACTACAGTGCAACAGTGCATCCAAACACCCAGCCTGTGTGCACCAAGTGCCAATCTACAGTGCTATTGTGCGTCCTATCATCTAGCCTGTGAGCACTTACCCTGCAGTGTCCCCTGACGCAAGGTAGCATCTAGGTCTCTCTCGCTCTGGAAGAATTGCCCTTGAGAATTTCCAATGGCATTCCGGCATGCCAGGTCTCCTGTCCTCCTCCTGTGCCATACTTCTATTTGAAGTATATCTCCTCGGGCCATCGTATATTGTACTCCATTCCCACTGTATCGGACACCAGTGCAAAGAACCGTGACCTGCCAGTTGGGTGCAGCTAAACCCATATCCCAATTGGTGGGGTCACTGGTGAACACCTTGCGGCTGGTTAGACTCCGCACCTTTGTACTGGTCTCACCAATGTCTGATATTTGTGGATGAGGGAGTTTTATATACAGGCCCCATGCCTCCGGTTCTTTCCCCAACCTGGGACCCCAGCTTTCACCCCAGTAACTGGGGAAACCTCTTCCAAGTCGTGACACATACCAGGCCAACTGCCACCCTTCTGTGAAGTTTCATCCAAATCCATCCAGTGGAAGGCCCAGAACAGGCTCCCCAGGTCAATGTTCTGCCCAGCATCACCGGGTCAATGTTCTGCCCAGCATATACTAACAAGAGGTCCAACTGGGACTTCAACCCCCTGTATGTCTTCTAGGATTCAATGTTACCACTCTGTGAAGTTTTCATCCAAATCCATCGAGTGGAATGCCAAGAACAGGCTTCACAGGTCAAAGTTCTGCCCAGCGTACACTAACGGGAGGTTCGACTGGGACCCTAACCCCCCTAAAACCTGGCTGTGATCCAACTGGACCGCCTCGCATTGGTTTAATCCCAATCGGTGCAGGGTGTCTGAATGCAAAACCAGACAGACAGACAAACAAACAGACCAAATAATTTTATATATAAGATACATGGTAGCAATACCCATTGCAGAACTTACGACGAAAACCAAAGCCGAGACTTTTTGGAGACCATTTATGTGACCATATAGAAATGATCCTGACACATTAAGGAACTGTGCTAACTCTACCAATGTAAAACACTGGGAATCACCACTTACCACCCTCAATGTAACAGATTGCGGGGGAGATGTACTAAGTTCTGAAAAGTGATAAACTACCAACCACTCAGCTCCTAACTGTCTTCTTATAATCTGTCACAAAATGAAAAATAGGTGGAACTCTGGCGCACGGTACTGTGTCAGCCCAATCTCAATCCCTATACCTGCCCAGACAAGTAGAGAATTGCAGAATTGAAAAAATTATGGGAAAAAGATCTAAGGCGATGCAGATACAAATAATTAAATATATACTGAAACCAAAGAATTCATCGACATTGAGATTTCTCCTTTTCTAAAAATGATCCACTCCGTGGAATGAGATATGAAATTTAAACAAAAACATAAAAGAACATATGTGAAGTAATGTCAAACATGGATAACACATCAAAATAAACGGATTTAGTCCCTTTGTGTTTTGAAGAAGAAAAAGGTGGTATCCATTTTTTTATTTCAAAATAGATATCAATCAATCAAGTTAGGCTAGATCCTCACCACCACAAATCATAAAGATGGGCGTACCATAAATTCACTTGGTACGTGCATAGGAAATACATATAAAAGGTATCTTTCAGCATACTTCACCGTCATTTTCCTATCATTTTTTCAATTATTATAATCTGTGTTTGAAAAATGATAGGAGCTGATTGGTTTGTAGTTTACCTCACTCCAATTTATCAGTTTCCAAAGCTTAGTACATCTGTCCCTGTTTGAGAAAATTAATAAAACTCTTATTGATATGTTGAGGGCTGGCCAACCATGCAACCTGAATTAACCTTTATTTACTCTTTGGATGAGACTTCCGGGTAACCTACATCTGGGAATGTCATTGGAGGAATTAGGAAAATCTATACCAAGGACGGACTTGGTGGTAGTATACCAAATGAGGATAAAGAGGTGCAAGCCATAATAAAAAGAAACATGGAAGAGATTCAGCAACACCGAGAACTCTATTAAGGTTAGGAAACAACCAGTATTATAGCAAGTTGGATCCTCAGTGGGAAACCACTTCATATGTAGTTGTCAATGTTTCTCAATCAGGTACACCAAATTATAACATTTGGCAGGAAGATGGTGGAAATTGAAAGATTGTCCATTGCAATCAACTTAAAATATGTACGTCAAAACCCCAAGAGAGTGCTAAAACAAGTTTTCCCTGCACAGAGAGGTTGGGACCTAATCCAACTAATCCAATGGACATTCCCATAGATTTATTAATTTTAGCTGGTTGGTCTACTGTATCTAGCATAAGTTAACCAGTAACTGGGACAACCAGTCTTGATGATGTTAATAGTGAGAAGGTTGAAAAAACCAAAGGGGTTCTTCCAGCCCGGTACCAACAATAAAAATATTTATTTATTTTTATAAATAGTAGTTGTTAAGCTATAGAATAGTAAATAGAGAATATTAATGTTATATTTTTAGAATATAAGCTCTTTCAAGCAGGGCCCTCTACCCTCTTGTGCTTCTCCCTACTGTATTTTCATTTATCTCTTACTCTCCACTAGGGAAACTAACACTTGGCTGCTTATGTAGGTGTAAAGGTCGCTAACATAGCAATGTTTATTATCCATGTCTGTGTCCTGCTTTGTATTGTATTGTACTGTAAGTTGCTGGTTACTTATTTGTTTATGTACTTTGTAAGGCGCTGCGGAACACTTGTGGCACCATATAAATAAATGATAATAATAATAATAATAATAAATAATAATAATATTTAGTATATTTTGCTAAATATAGACCATGAAAATAAATATGATGTGAGAACACGTATCATTCTAGGGGAGAGGTATGTGGTACCCTGCTAGTGCGGGCTCTTTTCAGAGGGGTGTAAAATAGGGGCCTCGAACAGAAATATGGAAGGGCCCGCAACATTAACAGGGTCATCTGGCTACATTATAGTAGCCTGGATTCAGGGGTACCATGTCTCGTCTCTGGACTTGGGAGAGATCCTCGCGTGGGACAATACCTTGTGAATCTGGCTGAAGAAACTATTGGTGAAATCCGAAAGATAATAGCACTGAAAATTCAGTTTTCTGATCCAAAGCAATAGATTGCTGATAGACTGCTGATGTGTTTGAATTATATGTTGCAACCTCCATTTTGCTATTCACCTGTTGTAACTGGAGACATCAGCAGTACCCAATATTCTAGTTATACTTAACAAGATTTACACCATGCAGGCTTTCATTGAAAGTGTTTGCTACATTACTAACTGATGGATAGTGCAGATAACTAGTGGAATATTAGCCAGCCATTCCATAAAATTGAGAACTTAATCAAACCCGGATTTGTGCGCACCTCCTTTTATGGTCATTAAAGTGTAAGGTTAAAATTGTAATGAATTTATTTTGATAATTTGATACCAGTTGTGATAATGCCATATAGCGTATGGTCATGCTAGTGTGAGAGGGGTTAGGAAATATAGGGATTCATAGATTCTTAATTTAAAAGGACGGTACATATCATCTAGTGTGTACCGGCCAAAATAGTGAGTAGACTACCTAATCAGTAAAGACTGTTTGATTTCAGACTATTATAAATGTCTATAGTAATTAGCTCTTATTGCCTGTTGTAATTAGCTCTAATTGCCTATTGTAATTAGATCTTATTGCCTATTGTAATTAGCTCTTATTTAATTAAATTGTAACTCTAACAGTATCATGGTAGAAGCATCATTATCTCCACTAGGATCATATTGTAATTAAGGGGCCCATATCATAACTATGGGACCCAATCTATAATAATAAAAAATAACAATTTGCAAAGCAGGTCTCAGGACAAAAGTAGTTTCTTACAAAGAATAACTTTATTTTTATGGTTACACTTTTCTGAAACTAGAGTAATTACATTTTCCGAAAAGTTGTTTTAAGCTTGGAATTTGAAGCATTAGTTATTGTATTCATCTTTTGCAAAGACTAATCTGAGTCACAAAGACTAATTTCCTAACGTAAAACGTTAATATAAACCCAGGGTGAGCTCATCATACCTACAGGATATTAAGTTATACATAGAAGAATTAACATGATAATACTGTATCTTAAGCACTTTTGAACAGTGCTCACAACATATGTACATTACGTCACTTATACCCCTTTTACACCGTTCATATGCATCAACCAGGGGATCCAACTCGGGTAGTTTGCAGGGTTGGCCACTGGTCATTCTTTTGGGATCCTGTGGTGTAAACGGCGCAACCTGAGTCACGATGACCCGGATGGTACCGAATGCCGCCCAATTGGCTGGCTTCAGTGGCACTTGGAGATTACATCATCTCCATGCATCCATTGCAACGCCAGAAGAGCCGGACCACTGCAGACCTGGCTCCGGTGTGAACGGCGCCGACTCAGGAATATCCTGGGTTTGCACCGCAATATGAAAGGGTTCTATGCTGGGTCTGATCCGGGTTGGATCAGTGAGCCCAATTCAGACTCGCTCGCTAGATGCGTTCGCACGTAGCTGTCAGCTGCCAAAGGACGCAAACCCGGCGATCGCACAGCAAGACATTAGCACGCCCACTATGTCTTGGCGTGCGATCGCAGTGTGTATATAGATGCCCACCAGCCAGTCATAAGATGCCCACTTTCCTTCGCAATGCACGTCATCTCCTGGAAATGTATAAAACAATCGAGTGACATCGAACCCATACGCAGCACTTGTGGCTGACCATACCCTACCACAAGCACTGTGAGTGCTTCAGTGTGTAATTCAGCCATGTGACGTGTATGCTGACGCTGTGTCTTAATTATGCACGCCTCTGTAATGGCATTAGGACGCACAGACATGCCTGCGTTCACACCACCACACCCCTGTTTCCATCGACCACCCCGTCACCATCCACAAACGGCTCTTCCTGTCACTTATTATATCAAAGCAGCTATGTGCAGCATGCGAACGTTTCCCGATCGCAGGCACTAGTTCGCGCACGCGCACTGTGTCTTATACACATGCACGCATTGCAAACATCGGCAGGCTACGTGCGAACGCAGCCTTGTGAGCGGGACTGAATCGTGCCCAGTGTTCCAACTCCCGATTCAGAACCGGCACTTTGGTGTAAAAGTGGTAATTGAAAGATCAGGCTGCAAATATATGGTTATTTCTGTTACACAGCAAGACTATACTACAAATCCAACTGCTCAATCATGTGCATAATTAAACATGGAAATGACTGCTGATTTTCCTCAACACATGTCAAAAAGAGGTCTAATTACAACGCATTTACCAGCCGCATCGGACGAATTACGAAAAATAGTACAGCATATTAATTTGTTTAACCACTTAACTAGCTAATATTGTTTCCAAAAAACATTCAGAAATTGTCATTTTGTTCTATGATTGATTAAGGATAAGAAGATCTATTTAAAACTTATCCAACACGATTTTATAAAAAAAAATGTCTTTAAAATAAAGTATACCATAAAATTAGCAATTTTTGTGGTATACTGTAGTGAAAGACATCAATGGCCAATGGTTTTGAACCATCATTACAAGATCATTGATGGTGCAGCCATCAATGGTTGGGTTTTGCGCATATGCAGCAGAGTGCAACCATGGGTCTGCACTGCCAATGTTTTGTTAACATAGGGAGCTGCCACTGATGGGTCGGCATCAATGCTTGCAATCAGGCACAGATCATCAATGGTTATATACCATTGATGGTATATGGCTGTCCCTAGTATACTTTGCATGAACTTTTTTTTGTATATGTAAAAATCGATACATATTGATAATCGATACTATCGCAGGCAGCCGAGGCTCTGCTATATATGTCCCTTTGGCTGCTTCTCTCTGTATCTGCCAAGAAGGGATGGTCATCGGTACCACACCCATCGATGGGTGTTTTAGCTGGAACCATCAATGGTTAGAAACTATGCTACCATCAATGGCCCCCGCTATCGAATAGTTGTGCATGCGCAGAAGAGGATTTGCCAGCCAGCAGCAAAATGTTCCTCGTGGCTGGCTCTAGTGGTTGCATTGCTGTTGTCAGTCTCTGATGACTGACTGTGTGTGTGACTGTGGCCCATGCTTTGACTGATGATGTCATGTGGTGGCTGCTGCAGTGCAACTCGTCTCAATGTGCAAGGCAAGCTGACTCCTCTGCCTTCTTCTTCTGCGGAGAGTGAAGAGGATGGTGACAAGTCACTCTCACTATGGCCACTGGAGTGATGGGATGGAGTTGGGCCAGATGGACTTCCTTGGCTCACAGTGGGCACTCATCTGCTTCAGCAACCGCGGCGGTTGGGACTTGCCGACTCTGCACTGCATTATTGTACTGTGTATGTTTTTTGTTTATGTACTTTGTAAGGTGCTGCGGAACACTTGTGGCGTTATATAAATAAATGATAATAATAATATGAGTAGCTATTGCCATCGACCGTTGATAGTTTGCAATCGTCGATGATTAACTGTCGATGGCTGATGGTTTTGCCATCAAAGAGTCAATTGCTCTCCGCCATTGAAGGATGAGTGGGGAGCCAATTTTTTTTTTCTTGATGGGACTGAGCTTAGCCCCGTTCCCCTGGAGCCCGCTGAATCCCGTCTTAATTTTTCTATTGGCCCGTCGTGTCCGCAGCAGTGGTGGCCATTGAGGGATGCAAACCATCGATGGATCACCATACATGGTTTTTGTGCTAAGTGGTAATCACTTATGGACCAATCGATGGTGTCCATCGATGGCCATCCCACTGATGGCTATCCCTATATGTAAGTTGGGACTTCACTGGACATGAGTCGGGAGACCATCCCCACCGACGGGTAATCACGGAGGGGGGTTATATTTTAAACCCTCAGCACTGTTGCCACCTTTTTTCCATTTATCTTTATCTGAGGAAGCTGACACCCTCCAGTCACAGCTACTCTTGGTTTAACAAGCAGCACCCATTTGAACTGTCTCACCAAGATCCCAAACAAGGATTATAATAATTGATAATGGCTTATGTACAGAGGTCTATTCATTGTTCATTCATCATTGTATGAGGTTGAGAGTTCAAATCCCAGGTATGCAATGCTAAGCAAAGTGTGTGTTTTCAATACAGGGGGATGTATATGAAGGTGCACAGATCTCCTTTATCGTGTAGGAGCAATCAACTGAGCCTACCTGACTACCGGGTTGGGTAAGGGATCCCAGCGGTCGGGATGCTGCCGGTCAGAATACCGACAATTGCATCCTGATATCAGAATCCCAACATTAGGAGGTAAGTGCCCTAGCGATAACCCCTACCCCTAACCAGGGGCATATTTATGCAGGATGTGTGGTGCAGGGGGCCCACACCGCACACCCTGCACCCATTTAGTCTTATATTTACCTGTCTGTAGCTCTGCTCTGCAGCACTGAGCCGACACTGCAAAGCAGCACAAATCACTGGGAAAATGGCAGCTGACATTTTCCCGGTGATTCACACACATGCACAGTACTGCTGTCCCCAGGAACACAGATCGGGTACCAATTTTCCGAAGACCCACGCATGCGCAGTAGATTCTGGCACTAAGCCAGAAACTACTGCATCGCTGCACCACCAGAGAGAAAAGGGGACCTGCACTGAGCCTGCACACAGGGCCCTTCCTCTTTTAAAAGCTTCCTAAGGGCGCTAGCCACTAGAGGGTGCCTGGCCCTCCGATCACCCCCCTCCCCATTTCCTGGGTGCCCGCTGAGATTGTGTTACCAGCAAGCACCTGGCTACTTCTCTAACCCCCCTGCGGCATCTGCCTCCTGACCAGCCTCCCCCCCTGTGGAGGATGGAGCTCACTCCTGAGCTCTGTCTTCCGGGACCCGCAGTGCACTATGGGAGTGATGTCATGATATCATATGGGGCCTTACTACAGGGGTCTTACTACTGGGGGCACTACAGGGGCCTTACTACTGGGGGCACTATTGGGGGCCTTACTACTGGGGGCACAACAGGGGCCCTTACTACTGGGGGCACTTCAAGGGGTATTACTACTGGGGGCACAGCAGGGAGCATTACTACTGGGTGAAAATGACTTTGTACAGATAGAGTGGCGGATACATTTTGTGATATATATATATATATATATTTATATATATATATATTAGGGGTGTGCACCAGCCACTTTTCATGTTTTGTGTTTTGGTTTTGGATCTGGATCTCTCTTCGTGTTTTGGATCTGGATTGGTTTTGCCAAAACCACCCTTCCGTGTTTTGGGGTCTGGGTTTTGTGTTTTGGATCTGTATCTTTTGAAAAAAAAAGCATAAAAACAGCTAAAATCACATAATTTGTGGGTTTTTCTGCTCCTATGCTATTATTAACCTCAATAACCTTAATTTCCACTAATTTCCAGTTTATTCTGTACACCTCACAATAGTGTTTTTATGTCCAAAAGGTTGCACTGAGGTAGCTGGATGACTATGCTAAGCGACACGAGTGGGCGGCACAAACACGTGGCCCATCTAGGAGTAACCCTGCAGTGGCAGACAGGATGGCAGGTTGAAAAACTAGGCCCCAAACAGTACATAATGCAAAGAAAAAAAAGAGGTGCAAGATGGAATTGTCCTTGGGCCCTCCCACCCACCCTTATGTTGTATAAACAGGACATGCACACTTTAACAAAGCAATCATTTCAGCGCCAGGGTCTGCCACACGACTGTGGCTGAAATGATTGGTTCGTTTGGGCCCCCACAAAACAAGCTGGCAATTAATCTGTCCCTGCACAAACTGGCTCTACGGAGGCAAGATGTTGTCCTCATCCTCCTCATCCACCGATTCCTCACCCTCTTCAGTGTTGTGTACATCCTCATCCTCACAGAGTATTAATTCGTTCCCACTGGAATCCACCACCACAGGTCCCTCTGTATGTTCTGGAGGCTGGTCTCTCTGGAAGAGTTGATAATTAATTTTTATGAACATCATCGTCTCCACAGTTTGTGGAAGCAACCTCCTACGACTTTCGCTGACAAGGTTCCCGGCTGCACTAAACACTCTTTCGGAGTACACACTGGAGGGGGCAACTCAGGTAAAATAGAGCCAGTTTGTACAGGGGCTTCCAAATTGCCTCTTTTCCTGCCAGTAGAGGTACGTACTGTCTGACATGCCTACTTGGATGCTGTTACCGATGTAATCCTCCACCATTCTGTCAATGATGACAGTATCATATGCAGTGACAGTAGACATGTCAGAAATTGTTGGCACATACTTCAGTCTGGACCAGATGTCCAAACTGGCCCTTGACTTATGACACAGGCGCACGCTTGGCACTGCTGCTGTGTTGATGCACTTGCGGCTACTTCGCATACATTTCGCACACAAACACAGAAAAAAAAGAATTGTTTATTTTTTGCGTAGTGCACTTTGGGGGTTACACCATGCTTTAACAGACTTATGGGACACAGGCGCACGCTTGGTGCTGCTCCTTTGTTGATGCACGTACAGTGCACACAATTCACAAACAGAAGAAAATGTTTTATTTTTGTTGGAGTGCACTTTGGGGATTACACCACCCTTTAACAGACAGATGCACACTTTTCGCTGCTGCTTTGAGGATGCAGGTGCGGCTACAGCCCACACAATTCACAGAGAAAGAAAAAATTATAATTTTTTATTTTTTGTGGAGTGCACTTTGGGGGTTACACCACCCTTTAACAGACAGACGCTCACTTGGTGCTGCTGCTTTGATGATGCACGTACAGTGCACACAATTCACAAACACAGAAGAAAATTTTTTTTTTTGTTGGAGTGAACTTTGGGGGTTACACCATCCTTTAAGAGATGAGCCAGCCGGCCCTTTACTTATGGGACACAGGCGCATGCTTGGTGCTGTTCCTTTGTTGATGCACGTGCAGCCACAGTGCACACAATTCACAAACAGAAAATAATTTTTTATTTTGTTTGGAGTGTACTTTGGGGGTTACAGCACCCTTTAATGGACAAGCCAGCTGGCCCTTGATTTATGACACAGGTGAATGCGTGGCGCTTTGTTGATGCACATGCGGCTACTGCGCACACAATTCACAAACAGAACAAAAAAATTTTTTTTGGAGTGCACTTTGGGGGAGCACCCCTGATGCACAGATCACCCCCTGGACAACACTACAGCACCCCTCTAGGACTACAGCCTTTATGGGACACAGCACAACACAGTCCAGCCAGCCCCTATAGACTTTGGAGTGGACACAGCCCCTATGGACAACTGACTGCACAACACAACCCAGCCAGCCCCTATGACAGCAGCACAACAAAGCCCAGTCAGCCCCTATGACAGCAGCACAACAAAGCCCAGTCAGCCCCTATGACAGCAGCACTACACAGCCCAGCCAGCCCTAGCTCCCACCCTCCCTCTTCACTGTCCACAGCCGGAGTGAGAAATGGCGCTGACGCGGGCACCCTTTATAGAATCCAAAACCCGCGAGATCCGGAAAGCGGGATGATGAAGTTTTGCCTCGATTTCAGATCAGAGTCAGGCAGGAAAAAAGTCGAGCCTGACTCGGATATGACTCGGATCGGGGGGGCTCAGGGGGGTTCGGATTTCAGAAATCCGAACCCGCTCATCTCTAATATATATATATATATATATATATATACAAAACAATTACTTCAAGGGTGCTACAACACACTTAATAATACAGACAATTCTTATATTCTTCGTAAAAAACAATCCCTTCAGGGTTTATAGGCTCCAGTTATTTCTGTTTTGTGAATGTAGATAACAACTTTCGTGCTCGCTTTTCAGAGCTGATCGGAGAGTTCATATGACAAAACTTGTTTTAACGTCCTTCTTGAGGTTCTTACAAATGAATGAAGGTTTATAACATAGTGTCCACCATTAGTGTAAACCCTACGCGTTTCGTCTTACGTCAAGACTTCATCAGGGGTAGATCTCGAAATACATATATTTAAGGATATAGTATGACAGTGATCTGAACGGCTCTTGGAATCAATAATTAACCTCACACTCGTTGTACATATTGAGATAAATCAGATCTTTAGATCATCAACATTAGGTCATACAACACTTTTTAGGTCCTTCTTCCTCTCAATCCCACTGCCACATATATAGAAATAAATAAAGAACTGGAAGCACTCAGGAGACTTTTGCAGAAATAGTGAAAAACTTTGTGCTTTTAATCTACGTTTCGGGACTTTAAAATCCCTTCTTCAGGATACACAACATATATATATATATATATATATATATACGACAGGCTTAATCCACGGCACTCAACCATTTAGGGTGCCCTTGGCATGTGACCACACCATCTACATAAAAAATATCATACAAACTCGGCACTCACATGCTTTTCAAACTGCAACTCCTTTAAACATAGGGAATGTTGGTTCCAAAATAATGCAATAATTTGTTAAGCTGACCACCGCTTCACGGTCATTCCCATCTGGCAACTCCCTACACTGATTCTCAGATAAATAAACTTGATCTGCCACCTTTGGCTCAAGCTTGCATACATTTTAAACATGAAACTGGGTCCTGCCTTAAAGAGACAGGACCACACCCAGGGCTATCAGTTAATAAGCACCTGGAAAAGAAAAAAGTTTGTCTAATATTTGAAAAACAGGGTGCCCTAGCAAGCGTGACCACAAAATTTAAATAAACGACAGGCTTAATCCACGGCACTCAACCATCTGGGGTGCCCTTGGCATGTGACCACACCATCTACATAAAAAATATCATACAAACTCGGCACTCACATGCTTTCCAAACTGCAACTCCTTTAAACATAGGGAATGTTGGTTCCAAAATATTGCAATAATTTGTTAATCTGACCACCGCTTCACGGTCGTTCCCATCTGGCCAAAAATATTTTCTGTGTTTGTGTGCGCCTTAGCCGCACGTATATATCAAATCGATATAACATAAATGGAGGACCAAACTTGAAAGATCAAGAACCATTTCCTCCTAGTACTGAAGCTGCTGCCACTAGTCATGACATAGACGATAACATGCCATCAACGTCATCTGCCAAGGCCGATGCCCAATGTCATAGTAGAAGCCACATACAATCCCAAATGACAAAGTTCAGGAAAATGACCTTAAAAAAAACATTTAAATCATCTGAAGAGAAACGTAAACTTGCCAATATGCCATTTATGACACGGAGTGGCAAGGAACGGCTAAGGTCTTTCCCTATGACTAGTGTGTGTCATACTAGTATGACTAGTATGTTCATGACTAGTGGTTCAGCTTCACATGACGATGGAAGCCCTCCTCCCGCTAAAAAAATCAAACGAGTTAAGCTGGCAAAAGCACAGCAAAGAACTGTGCGTTCTAAGAAGATATCACAAATCCCCAAGGAGAGTCCAAGTGTGGTGACAGTTGCGATGCCTGACCTTCCCAGCACTGGACGGGAAGAGGTGGCTCTTTCCACCATTTGCATGCCCCCTGCAAGTGCTGAAAGGAGCACCCACAGTCCACTTGCTGACATGCAAATTGAAGATGTCACTGTTGAAGTACAACAGGATGAGGATACTGGTGTAACTGGCGCTGAGGAGGAAGTTGGCGAGGAGGATTCTGATGGTGATGTGGTTTGTTTAAATCAGGCTCCGGGGGAGACAGTTGTTGACCGTGGGATGAAAAAGCCCATCATGGTCATGCCTGGGCAGAAGACCAAACATTCCACCTCTTTGGTCTGGCAATATTTCTATCCAAATCCGGACAACAACTGTCTTGCCATATGTACCATATGTAAAAGGTGGAATAAGTAGGGGTAGGGACGTTAACCACCTAGGAACATCCTCCCTTATACGGCACCTGCAGCGCGTTCATAATAAGTTACTGTCAAGTTCAGAAACTTTGGCTAAGACCGTAAGCAGTCCAGGGACACCTAAATCCCGTTGTCCTGTTATATCCAAGCGCTTGCAAACCACACCGTCAACTCCCTCCTCGTCAATTTCCTCCTTAGTCAGGATCGGAAGTAGTCCTGCAGGCCATGTCCCTGGCATGACTGACTCTCCGAACCGGGATTCCTCAGGAGGATCCTGCATTGCTACGCCTCCTGCTGCTGCTGCTGCTGCTGTTGCTGCTGCTGGGAGTCGTTCATCATCCCAGAGAGGAAAAAGGAACACCACTACTTTTACTAAACAATTGACCCTCTAACAGTCCTTAGCGAGGAGGATGAAGTACGACAGCAGTCATCCTGAAGCAAAACGTATAACAGAGGCCTTGACTGCTATGTTGGTGTTAGACGTGCATCCGGTATCCGCCATTAGTGCAGTGGGATTTAGACAATTGATGGAGGTAGTGTGTCCCCGGTTCCAAATTCCATCTAGATTCCACTTCACTAGGCAGGCGATACCGAGACTGTACAGAAACGTCAGAAAAAGTGTCCTCAGTGTCCTGAAAAATGCCGTTGTACCCAATGTCCACTTAACCACGGACATGTGGACAAGTGGAACAGGGCAGACTAAGGACTATATGACTGTGACAGCCCACTGGGTAGATGTATCACCTTACGCAGCAACAGCAGCAGCGTCACCAGTAGCAGCATCTCAAAAACGCCAGCTCGTTCCAAGGCAGGCTACGCTGTGTATCACTGGTTTCAGTAAGAGGCACACCGACGACAATCTCTTAGAGAAACTGAGGGAAATCATCGCCCAGTGGCTTACCCCACTTAGACTCTCCTGGGGATTTGTGATATCTGACAACGCCACCAATATTGTGCGGCCATTACATCTGGGCAAATTCCAGCACGTCCCATGTTTTGCTCACACAATAAAATTGGTGGTGCAGAATTTTCTGAAAAGCGACAGGGGCATGCAGGAGATGCTTTGGGTGGCCCGAAAAAACTTAGCTATCCTAAGCAACCCGCTGGCGGTGATGCAGGGCAGGCAGGACCAAGTTTGGACATCTGGTCCAGACTGAAAGACCTGGCAACAATTTCTGACATGTCTACTGTCACTACATATGATACTGTCACCATTGACAGAATGGTGGAGGATTACATCGGTGACAGCATCCAAGTAGGCATCTCAGACAGTCCATACCTGTACTAGCAGGAAAAAGAGGCAATTTGGAGGCCCCTGTACAAACTGGCTCTATTTTACCTGAGTTGCCCCCCCTCCAGTGTGTACTCCGAAAGAGTGTTTAGTGCAGCCGGGAACCTTGTCAGCGAAAGGCGTAGGAGGTTGCTTCCACAAAATGTGGAGAAGATGATGTTCATAAAAATGAATTATCAACTCTTCCAGGGAGACCAGCCTCCAGAACGTACAGAGGGACCTGTGGTGGTGGATTCCAGCGGGGACGAATTAATACTCTGTGAGGATGAGGATGTACACAACACTGAAGAGGGTGAGGAATCGGTGGATGAGGAGGATGAGGATGCCATCTTGCCTCCGTAGAGCCAGTTTGTGCAGGGACAGATTAATTGCCAGCTTGTTTTGTGGGGCCCAAACGAACCAATCATTTCAGCCACAGTTGTGTGGCAGACCCTGGCGCTGAAATGATTGCTTTGTTAATGTGTGCATGTCCTGTTTATACAACATAAGGGTGGATGGGTGGGAGGGCCGAAGGACAATTCCATCTTGCACCTCTTTTTTTTCTTTGCATTATGTACAGTTTGGGGCCTAGTTTTTCAAACTGCCATCCTGTCTGCCACTGCAGTATCACTCCTAGATGGGTCACGTGTTTGTGCCGCCCACTCGTGTCGCTTAGCATAGTCATCCAGCTACCTCGGTGCAACCTTTTGGACATAAAAACACTCTTGTGAGGAGTTCAGAATAGACTGGAAATTAGTGGAAATTAAGGTTATTGAGGTTAATAATAGCATAGGAGCAGAAAAACCAACACATTCTGTGATTTTAGCTGTTTTTATGCTATTTTTTTTAAAAATACAGATCCAAAACACAAAACCCAGAACCCAAAACACGGAAGGGTGGTTTTGGCAAAACCAATCCAGATCCAAAACACGAAGAAAGATCCAGATCCATAACCAAAACACAAAACACGAAAAGTGGCCGGTGCACACCCCTAATATATATATATATTTATTTTTAACACAAAACTTATCCACCACTCCACCTGTGCAAAGTCATTTTTACCAGAGGGGCTAAATGAGTACGGGGTGGGAAGGGGGGTAGGGGCGCATGCAGAAGTTTTGCCTAGGGTGCCTAGAAGTCCAGCACCACCCCTGCCCCTGCCTCTAACCCTCCCTCCCCAGTGCCTAAACCTAACCTCACCCCCCCGCATCCTAAATCTACCCCCCCCTCTTGGTGCCTAGCCCTCTCCCTAGTGCCTAACCCCTAACCCTAACACTCCCCTAACCCCCGATACTTGCCTTCGGGATACCGGCAGTCAGGATACTGGAGCTGGGACCCGAAACTGTCAGGATTCCGGCAACGGTATTTTGACCATCGGCATCCCATACGCTGGGATACTGACTACATCACCTGTCTGCCCACCCCAATACGTCAGTAAGACACCATATATGACAGAGTCAGAGCCTTCTCCATCTCAGAAATGTTTCTATCAGTTTCTGGGTACTCAAACCTGCCCTTCCCCCTTTCTGTATGTGCCACTGTGTATTATCAGTAAATAGGTGACACATATGGTAAACTAGCATATGCAATTAGGTGCTAGTTACTCGATGTGTGAGCAAGTGCAGCTGTATGCCGCATGTAGAGCACCGCTGGACTCGTGGATTTTTGTTTGCAGCCCCATAGGGCTGCATACAAAAATGTACGAGTCCAGGATTAGATGACGCCACAAGGGGGGCGTTTTGTGGTGCCGTTGCTGGCGTTTCTATGCTGTTGCAATGTCAATTCGCAGTGGGTTGGTGCCACCCAGTGCGCCCATGTGAACATCTTGGTGTCACCCAACATGCCATTGTGGACATCTTCACCTGCAGTGTGCGCACGCAAAAGGTGCATGGCCTTGAACCCAAGAAATCACACTAACTGGCGAATGACATTTTGAAGACTTGACTGCCCACATTCTGGTTACGCTGAAGGCTTGCCCACAGCTTCTCTCGACTCCCGGCACAGTGTCACCAGGGGCGTATCTATAATGGGTGCAGAGTGTGCAGTGCAGGGGGACCCACATCGCACACCCTGCACCCATACTTTTTTATACTTACCTCTAAGAAGTCCCACCTCGGCTACAGAGGCGCTACACCGCTGTGTCCATTTTCCTGGTGCTCTGCGCATCTGCAGTAGGGAAATCACCAGGAAAATGGCATGACATGCACAGTAGACTCCGAGCACAATCTAGTGCTCAGAGTCTACTGAGGCTGTCAGTCTGCGGTGACCACCAGAGAGAGGGGAGGGGGCCCTGGATTCTTAATATTCCCCTAAGTGTCATCGATGTCCCATGACACTGGGAACGGATACAGTAGAGCAGTAATTCCAGAGGTATTTCCACTGCCATAGTGGTTGATATGCTCTTGATATAATTTAAAATGTGAGCATCCTGGAGTAATAAAGTGCAACTTTTTTGTCAAAATGGGTTATTTTTTTTTCTATTTTTTTAAATCACCTTGGTTGAAAGTATTATGATACGACTACAATGAAGAATATAAAAGTGATTTAAAGATCGCCATCTGTATTGCATACAGTGACGGTTCTAGGGGCAGGCTAACAGGGCCGTCGCCGAGAGTGCTGGCCCCTAGAGGGCGCCACTGAGTCCTAAAAGAAAAGAAAAACACAGAAAGAAAAGAAAAAAAAAAACACCGCCGGTCCCCCCCCCCCGCTAGCCGCCACATGGAGGCTCCATTTGCTGGGCGCCCACTGACATTTGTTACCAGCGGGCACCTGGCTCCCTCCATGCTGTGGCAGCCGAAAGCCAGAGCTCACTCCTGAGAGCACTATAGGAGCGACGTCATGACATCTCTCCCATAGATCCGAGGAGCCGGAGCTCACTCCTGAGCTCTGGCTCCCGCAGAGAGCACTATGGGAGGGACGTCATGACGTCTCTACCATAGATCCGTGGAGCCGCGGTCAGACCGGATGGCAGTGGAAGCAGGAGCGGGGCTAAAGGTAAGTATTGTTATTTTTTTTTTCAGAAGCACCAGCATTGGGGGCACGACTATAGGGGCATTACTACTGGGGGGCATGACTATAGAGGGCATTACTACTGGGGGGCATTACTACTGGGGGCATTACCACTGGGGGCACTGCATGGGGGCACGACTACTGGGGCCATTGTGTAAGGGGCTCTACTGCTGTGGGCATTGTATAAGGGGCACTACTACTGTGGGCCTTGTGTATAAGGGACACTAATTTGGGCATTATGTAAAAGGGGCACAACTGTGTGTCATGACATGAATAAGGGACTACTGTGTGGTGTAATTTGAATTGGTGATAATGTATTATAAAGGTAATTACAGTGTGTGGCACAATGTATTATACAGGTGTTGAATTCGTCAATAAACCTTTTAAAATATTCCTTCCTATAAACCTCTAAGATTCACCTGCCTAGAACCTCTAAGACAAAACCCTGGCTAAAACCGCTAAACAGAACACTAATTGCGTACGCAGTTTAACCACAAATAAAGACAGGAGTGGAATCTGTGTTTCCAATGCACAAGTATTATTCAGGTAAAAGTACAGTCAGTTACACGCAATCTATACATACACAATTTAGGCGTAGAAGTAAATAATACAGACCCAAGTACGGTTATACATACGCTGCGCCTCTGGACCCAGAGATAGACTTCTGACTAGATATCCTCAGTTAACCCAAAATTCAGCATGAACTGGCAAACCAGTGTTCGGACACATGTATTTATTTCCCCCCAGACTGAAACAGGACAAAGGGGGAACTTCCTGCTGATCTCATTGGTTCCCAGAGGAGAAGCATATGTAACGACACATTTAACAGGTTGTTTCAAATAGACTTTCCCTGCCTCTAACAGCCGGAGTCTTTCTGGTAACGCCTCCTGTAACATTCCATCAACTAAACATTTTGTTGCTTGTAAGTTCTGGGATCTGTAACTTGAGTTTGCATGATGCGATCTCTCCACCGATAACACCGGGATTCTGTAAAAAGCGTACGCATCAGAACGAAACCAAACACACCTTGCTTATCATGTATAATACCTTAGATATCAAAAACCTCTATTTCTTAGCATTTAAACTAACTTAACCAACTTGAATCATACAATTTGATGCTAATGGAACCTTGTGTGCGAATATGTAGTGTGTGAGTATTCGGGGTTTGATATAAGGACGCTAGTTATTAATGGGTGAGATTTAAGTGCATAATTTCTCATACACGAAGTGAACATCCAGCAGTGTGGATGGCTGAGGGTTGTAGTTCTACATGCCCTCTGTCAGCAGGCCCCCACCTGTTGTGTGTTCAAAGGAAAACAAAACCTTTTTTGTTCTCACAGACTCTTGTGTGAAATGCAAATGTATTACCACCTCAAGCTGTGGAATTTGGGGCCATCCTGTCTAGGATTCAGACAAATCCAATTGTGTAGATATTATATTACAATTGCCACAACTATACTTTATCTGCATCCAGGGATTCCCAATTTGTATGTAAAAATACCCATTGTCTCTTCTTATTTACTTTTACTCAGAAAGCTTGTTTTTCAGTTGCCCTTGGTAGGTTAACAAAAACATTGCCATCTGTTCTTAGCTCCTGAGTTATAACTTGAATTGACGCTGACCACAAAAATAGTGTCTTGCGATCTCATTTCCAAAATGGAGTCTTGCGGCCATTCGCAAGATGGCATCGCCACGATTAAATTTTAAACTGAACTTGTCTCAGCCTATTATTCAGCTTCGACAGTCCACCCTTTGATAGCAAACAACATGCTATCACAATCTGCTATAAAAATTTATTTTGGGCTTACATTCACATATTATTTAGTGTTATCATGGGATGGCACAAGGTGGTTCTTAATCCATCAACAATGTGTCTCTAGGCGGGGGCATAAAACTACTATTATATGCACACTGCGGATCTTGGGAGATCATGTGACAGATGTGGGGATGCACCAGTCTTATAACAGAAGTTTTGAAGGGGATTTTGAGACTTTACATTGTCTGGGTGTTCTATAAATAACATTTCAATAATATCTTCTAGGCATGTCTAAATATTATACATTTAAATGATGGTACTTCCTAGCTCAGGGTTGTAGTGCAGTTCTGTATCTACCTCGGTATACATATCATTTCTGACCACCATCATAGTTTCATCCCTTCGTTTCACTCTGTTTTCACATTTTCCACACTTCAACACAATAGGAACACACCGGACGCATATGCCAATTACTATGATTACAATCAGTATAAGGATCAAGAATTTGCCTACGCTGGCGACCACTTCCTGGACCCACTCTCCTAGACCCGAGAACCATTTCACTGGGTTCAGCCATGACACCCATCCTTCTATCTTTTCCCCTGCTTCAGCCACTGATGCATTATGGTTCTTACGAAATTCCCACTTTAGCTGCAGAATCTCATCCATCTTCTGGTCTATCACCTCCTTAGGGTCGCTGGTATCATTGGTGACATAAGTGCAACACTTTACTCCAAATTGGGTGGCTAACGTTACGCAATACCGTCCAGTAACAGCAGTTAAATAATTCAACACTAGCCTGTGTTGCACTAGTTCTTTCTTGTACGCTTGCAATTCTCTCCCTGTGTACCTGAATGTGTCATCGTACATCTCGGTGATATTATCTATTAATTTAGCAAGTTCCTGGATATATCTAAAATTCAATGTACCCCTAGCAATTCTGGTGGGATCCAGGGCGACTAAAACTTGGAAGCCAGTTGTCTCACTGATTAACTGAGCGGCTTTATGCATATCACCAGGTATCATATTTCTCTTGCCTCTGTGTTCATATTGTGTGTGAAGATATGGTGACAGTGTGTTTTTATGTATTCCCAACATTTCAACATGTGTGAGGGTCATAACTTCTGGGACAACTCTTCCCAGCTAACACAAACCTTCGGAACTCGGGGAGAGCCATTTATACACTTTTCTTCCACATATAAAATATACATTATCAGGGAGAATATAAGGAATGGTATGCATCATTATCATTAAACACATTTCTCTTGCAAACAATCCTATCTCAGGCTCTTCCATCTGGTATATGCAAGTTTCTGGTTGTATTATTTTAGCACAATAACCATCTGGTACTTTACCAATCATTTCGTTGGTGGAACTCAATGTATACCGGTACCTAAAATATTTCCCACTTGATTTAATTGAGCGTAGCAGATCATAGTTTATGGACTCATTATCAGCTCTTTGTGAGAAGGTCATCGTCTGATTATTCCCCGTCACTTCCCAACCTCCGGGTTTATTGGGGTTGGTTATGTTTAAACACAAAAGTGATTTATCTACTTGAAATTGATAGAGTTTGAAATGAGGCGGTTTGGATGAGAGGAATTTTCCATCCAATGTTTTCCCCTTTTGAAATTCTAAAATTTCCGTAATATTCAGCGGAAATGGCACCAACCCTACATTATGCTGTCCCTGTGGCACATGTGAACACACCCAGCAATTGGTTTGATTTAACACTTTGCCTACCATGCTGTGATAATCCTCTAAAGGATACCCTCCCCAGTACGGGTTATATTTAGGTTGGCATCATTGAATACTGTTCTCATCAACTAGGGACCCACAAAACTCACAAATACAGGAATCTTCAGACGATAACCCTTCACACCTTCCCCGAGTATCCGGAATGACAGCTCTCTTAACAATAACAGTACTAAGATTGGTCAGACACTCCCCTGATTGGCATTGCACTCCTCCTGACTCCACTCCATCAGCACTGCCATCAGCTCTCATTTCCCCAATCGGTCTCCCATCACAGAAACTGGATATTCGTGCATGACTCCGAACGCGTACCTAGAGTCAGTGTAAATGTTAGCATATTTGCCTGCTGCCAATTCACACGCCCTTCTTAGTGCTACTAACTCTGCCACCTGGGCTGAGTGAGGAGGACCAAGAGGTTCAGCTTCTATGATGTCTGTGTCATTTACAACAGCATAACCTGTACATAACTCACCTGTGTCTGTTTGTCTATGAAAACTCCCGTCCATGTAAAATGTCACATCCACATTCTCTAAAGGTGTGTCGCGTATGTCAGATCTTGCAGTAAAGGTCAGATTCAGATATTCCATACAATCGTGTGTATCATTATGTCCGCTGAACTCACTTCCCGCCTGCAACCCGTCTCCTTCCACCCTTTGTACATCATGTTGTACATATGGTAAATACGTTGCTGGATTCAGTGTACTGCATCGTTTAACACTGATGTTTGCAGGTGCAATTAGAGCTAGTTCCCATTTGGTAAACCTAGCTGAAGAGACATGTCTGGTTTGGGCAGAGTTCAGCAGAGCAGATACAGCGTGGGGAGTGTAGACAATCATATCATGGCCCAATACTACGTCCTCACTTTTACTCACCAATAGAGCTGTCGCTGCTACACTTCTTAAACACTTTGGGAGTGATCTTGCTACAGTGTCCAATTGGGCACTGTAGTATGCTACGGGCCTACTGGCATCACCATGTTTTTGTGTGAGGACACCTGCAGAACAACCATCGGCTTCCGTACAATACAAATCAAAGGGTTTTTCATAATCGGGTATTCCCAATGCAGGTGCTTTTGTCAGACTATCCTTAAGATTAAGGAAAGCCTGCTCTGATTCCTCCATGTGTATGACATGGTCGGGCTTTGAGGAAGAGACTAAGGGCCTCATTCAGAGGCGGTCGGAGGATGCAAGCGGTCGCTCAGAAACTGGACGGCCACTTGCATCCTGACCGCCCACCTCTGTTGCAGTCGTTAGGCTGTGGGTTAACACCCACAGCTCTAACGACCGCTCCAGTGATGGTCGCAATGGTCAGAGACCATCGCGACCATCGGGGCTTACGATGAGACCCTAGGGTAGGATCTCCCTTGTCGTAAGCCCCGGAGAGCTTCTGGCTCTGTCTGAGCTGGAAGCTCTTCACTGACATCACTAGTGATGTCAGTGGGGCCTCCCCCAAATGGTAGGCGTTCCCATGGGAACGCCTCCGTTTGGGCTGCCATCCCCCCGGCCCGCCTTCCAAGCGGGGCGAGCTGTCAATTAACATCGACAGCTCGCCCCCTTTGGATCGAGACCCGCTACAACCGGCACTGTCGGTCGTAGCGGGTCTCACACACGCGCACGACGGCGCATTTGGTGGGATCTGCATAAGAATGACAGCTGGATTTGGCAATACGAGAAATTGGCTTTCTACTACCTTATTAACACCTCTAAGGTCTTGTACCAGCCTGTAACCCCTCCCACCACTCTTTTTCACCAGGAAGATGGGACTGTTGGCTACACTAGCTGTACGAACTAAAATTCCCTGTTGCAATAATCGCTCAATTATTGGAAAAACCCCTAATTCTACCTCCAGTTTTAGTGGGTACTGGGGAATTTTTGGAGCTTGCCTACCGCTTTTTAAGTTTACCATTACGGGGCTTACATTTGCCATTAATCCAGTGTCCTGTCCGTCCTTGGTCCAAAGTGAATCTGGAATTTGGGACAACATTTGATCTACCTGAGATGGATTTCCATTTACACTGGTAGAGTGATACAATATCCTTTGGGGAGTGTCCAACATATCCTTCACCTCGTGCACAACTCTCTCTGGGATATCTAGAAATACACCATCAGGGTTGCAATATATGACACATCCCATCTTACATAACAAATCTCTTCTCAGGAGGTTAGTAGGAGCCGCAGCAGACAGGAGGAAAGAATGCATGGTATGCAACGGCCCGATAGTAACCTCTGTGGATTTTGTTAAAGGATAATGTTGCACTTTACCTGTTACGCCCATTGCTGGTACTGTTTCGTTGGTTACCTGTAAATTAACGGGAGATTTTATCACTGACCTGGTCGCCCCTGTGTCTACAAGAAAAGGATATTTAGTACCAGCTAAATCAACCATCGTGACTGGCTCTTCCCTAGTACCTCCCGTTAACCTGACTATCTGTAGACTACAGGTATGACCTGACCCCTAGCGTTGGCTCCCACTCTCCAATAAAGCATTAACAGCCACGATTGGAGCTGGTGCCTGTTGGACAGTTGCTGGTCTCTGTGCATATCCCTTATGGGGATATCCAGGTTTTCCCTGACTTGGGGGTCCTACCCTTCTTGCTGTACAGTTTCTACTTACATGTCCTGGCTGGTTACAATTAAAACATGTTTGTGGATTGGATGAAGAAATGGGTTGTTGTGCGAGTTGTGCAGGAGGGAGAGGTGGTGGGTATGGGTAAGGATATTGAGGGAAAGGATATGGTGGGGGATATGTAGTTTGTGGATAGTATGGGACTTGTGGTTGTGCAGGGTAAGTGGGATAGGGTTGTGCTTGCAGTGGTGTGGGACTAGTGAGGACATGTAACTGTTCAGGTGCAGTTGTGTGTGTGGGTGCAGGTGTGTCTGCTGGCTGTGATGTTACTGTCATTCCTTCCAGAGCTTGAATACTGACAGCCATTAGTTTTTCGCTCTGGGTCTCTCTCTTCTTTGAGATGTTTTTATCATGTTCTATGGCGGATTCTATGAGGGAATCTATTGTGACTCCCCTCCAGCCAGGCTGTGAGGTCTGAACCCAGGTTTTTAGGTTCTCTTTAAGGCCATCCATGAGTATGGTGACAATCATTCTCCTGTGGTGAATGTCATCTTTAATATCCTCCAACTCAGTGTACTGCAGGGCCCGGTCGCAATAATCTTCTGCAGATTCACTCTCCTTTTTGATTTATGGTAAAAATTTTGTTCCAGTTAACTACTACTGGAAAATATACACCCAATTGAGTTATAATACGGGTAATGTTACCCTGGTTTACTTGGTCTGTTAAGGGGATGTCACCATCCAATACACATTCCGTGATAAATTTTGTCACGTCGATATTGCGTGGTAGACAGGCCCTTAACACCACCCACCAATCTTTATTGGTGGGCTCATGAGAACTACCCACATTTCTCAAAAATCTTTGACATTTGGCTAATTCCTTTTTGGGATCGGGGAAATCATTTATAATGGAATTTAGTTCTGCTCTTGTCCAAGCACAATGCATTACCACATCCCTTGTAGGTACAACTCCGTTTGCATCCGCATTCCCATTCAGAACAGTGATTGTCCGAATGGGATGCAGACCGGGCGCAGTGCTACCTTTGACCTTATTACCTGGTTGGGGGCTTAGTCTGTTGCTGCAACGTATAGTGTTAACAACTTCCACCACGGGCGCAGAGGAGTTTAACACTTCCCGTGCTGTTACAGATGGAGATGGTGGCACCACTTGAGCTTGTCGGGGTGTCACATCTAACATGTGCACAGCATGGGAAAAAGCAGACATAACAATAGGCTCATCATCCACATCATAAACATTTTCTTTATGGTTACTTAAGAGAGGGTACAAGTTGCTTGTTACATTTTTATGAGTTTTTCAATAACTGTATCTGCACCTCCATCCACATAAGATGGCGGTGGTGCGTGTGAACTACTGCCAATACCTTCTGCAACGCTACCTTGCCACACGTGCGCACCATTTTGCAGCTTGCACGCATTGTAATCCAGCGCCGCGGGTGTATTTACTGGCAATGCGCTCGCAACGCTAATTTGCGTCACTTGCACATTTTTAAGTCATGCATCCCCTTCATGCTGCCACAATTTTAAACATTTATAGTACTTTACCTTTTTCTCGCGAGACTGATGTGATCCCAGACATTATCCAATACATCTTTATCAAAACTACCAATTCTGGGAAACGGTCTAACACTCTTCATCGTTATTTTAAACCATACCTCACAATACCTTATTGCATAAGTATCGTACTTAGTATGCATAATACGACGGGCCGACCCAAGCGGCGCATCCATTAGCAGCACATCATTGTCTAACATTTCTACTGTTTGCGTGGCTCCCATCTTGGGACAACTCCTACGTTTTTCAATAAAAATTTAAACTGGTGAAAGACAATTAAGATACTTTCACTTACCTGCGGACGCCTTGGAAAAAGGGTGTATCCACCAAACCCTATGGAGGATTTCTGGACGCTTCCACTCACCTACCGAAGTAAAGGCCGCTTCCGCTCAGCAATCCCTTTTTGACTACTTTTCAACTGCTAGGGGGCAGCAAACTACCCTTTGTGTTCCAGTTGATTTTGTCCACCCTCCCCTCAGCACACAATCATAATCTAACCAAAATTATGCGATTCAATTATAGTGTTCAAATAAGCCTAACAGATCACACACATTGATTACTGAACGTTATAATCACGCTGGGGGCCAAACCCTAACAAAAATAACAACCCATACACCTGCTTTGTGTAAAGCAAATGGTAAGCTGCTACCAAGTTACTAGGCCAACTCCTGCGCCTAGCACTTAAGGGTCCTATGATCAGTGGCGTAACTAGGGTATTTGGAGCCCAGGGAAAATTTGAAAAGGGAGCACACACCCCCCCAACATGACACACCCCTTTATTTTCATGCTGAACATTCCTATCCATATGCACCTTAACCCCAGTAGTACCCCTTAAACAGTACCCCCAGTATGCAGTTGTGGTCCCTCTTATGCAGGCCCATAGTAGTGCCCCTTATAGAGTATCCCCAGTAGTGGTCCCTCTTATACAACCCCCAATTAGTTCCCCTTACTCAGTACCGCCAGTAGAGGCCCCCCAAATGCAGTGCCCCATGTAGTGTTCCCCCTTATGCAGTGCCCCCAGTAGCAGTCCCCACAATGCAGTGCACCCAGTAGCGGTATCCCCCTTATGCAGTGCCCATTATATAGTCCCCCAGTAGTAGCCCCCCCTATGCAGTGCCCTTTATATAGTGCCCCCAGCAGTAGTCCCCCCATGCAGTTTTCCCAGTAGTGGTCCCCCTTATGCAGGCACCCAGTAGTGATCCCCCCTATCCAGTGCCCCCTGTAGTGGCCCTTCCTATTATTGCCCCCAGTAGTGGTCCCCCCAGTGCAGTGCCTCTAGTAGTAGGCCCCTTTTATAATGCCCCCAGTGGTAGTTCCACCCCCCAAGTAGTAGTCACCAGTAGTGGTTCCCCCTCCCGATTAAGTGCCCCCAGTAGTAGCCCCCCCAGTAGAGGTCCTCCCAATAATGGTGCCCCCAGTAGTAGACACCCCTCCCCCATTGTGTCCCCACCCCCAGTAGAGGTCCCCCCAGTAGTAGCCACCCCCCTTCCCCGTTGTGCTCCCAGTAGTGCAGATAGGTTTTAAAAAAATATATATAAAAATATACTTACCTGAATCCACGCTGCTGCTCTGGACCGCGACACCGCTCCCTCCGCCGCTGCCCACCAGTCCTACCGGGCTGGCGCGCTCAGCATTATGGGAGAGACGTCATGATGTCATGACATCTGTCCCATTACCCACTGCAGGAGCCGGACGGAAGCCCGGCTCTTGCAGTGGGTGTTGCAGCAGTCAATGAGAGTCGATCTGACTCTCATTGGCTGATGTTTAACACACGCATCGCCACCAGCGCTGGCGGCGATGCGTGTGTTTTGCACAGCCTTAGCCCACCCCCTAGCGCTATTGGGCAAGCGCTCAGGGGGAGGAACGGGCTCAGCTGTGCAGCACAGGACTGGCGCTCGAAGCCTAGCGCTGGTCCTGTGTAAATGGGTAGCGCTGACCGCACTCACTGCAGTCGGCCCTAGACTGGTGGCTAATTAGGTCCCATGGCGCCCAGGGCACGCACCCTGCCCGACCCCCCTTAGTTACGCCACTGCCTACGATACCCTTAACATTTAGGTCCCATGTTACACCCTAAACAAATACTCACTGATACACACTTTTTTCCTGCGCAGAAAAATACACGTTACCCCAGATATTAGCAACAATTGATAATGTAAACACAATGGCTTTGTTTAAACACGTGACAGCACAACCGGAAATGCATATACGCTATTGTGCGACTAGTCGCATACACAGTGATGCGACCACCACACAACCATATGACATACCCTTAGCTGCGTACGCAAAAGTGCGTCCCTATTGCGAGCAAAAATGCGATTTAGCCACGTGTGCAATACTGCGACATCCTTTTTATAAGCAAAATACTGTCAACAAAGGAAAACTTCTTCCTTTCTTGTCCCTGGATTCTAGTCAGCGTCTCTTGGTCACACGATAAAGGGTAGCGATCTCTCAGCATCGAATGGGTGCAGGTAAGACTGCTTGTGGCCACTATCCACCCTTTGTTGAGATATAGATATCTGCTTATATATCGTGTGATTAGGTACGTGACTTCACTACGAGCCCCCAACTAAGGTTACTGATGATATACCTTCCTACCTATACCATCTAAACCTGCCTTTAACCTCTAAGATTTACGCTATTTGCATACGCAGTCATACAGTAAAATAAAGACTTTAGACCTTGAACATGTGTTTCCAAAGCACAAAATATTATTCAACCAAAGTACAGATAATACACGCTGTGATCTAAGTACAATTTAGCGCAAAGAATTTATACAGACCCAAGATACAGTTATACCTACGCAAGCGCTCTGGGACCAGATTCCGGCATCAGCAAGAGACCTCCGTCAATCAGCAGAATACACTAGAAACCCAGGGTCAGAGCACACATATTTATACCCCCCAGAAATAAGCTGGCCAAAAGAGAGGTCTTGTTGCGATTCCATTGGCTCTCCTTCACGGTGCGTTTGTTACAAGGCACTTAACAGGTTGATTCAAATGGCCACAGTCCAGCCTCTAACAGTTGGTTGCCTTCGTTTTCCCACCTCATGCAAATCTAGACTGTTGGTGTTACAAAGTACATTTTGGTTCTTTATGTCTTTATGGTCCATAAGTTGCGAACGCATGTTGCGATCTTCACACCGATGATACCGGAAAGCTGTGGATAAAGTTCAGATCAGTATATTATCAAACACGGCTTACTTATCATGTATTAAACCTTAGATACCAAATAGTCTTCATTTCACAACATTTGTAATAAATGAATAAAACTTGGATCTTTTACTTTAAAGCTATGGAACCTTTTGTGTAAGTGTGCATTATGTAAGAATTAGGGATATGAGAAAAGATGCTAGTTTGCTATGTGATTGCGCACGCATGCAGCTACTAAACAGTGTTTGCATGTAGGCTATTATGTATTCACTAATGTGCGACATATTAACAGCGCAACTGTGTGTATTAATGTGCATATGAGGTATGGTAAAATATGCGATCGCATGATGCTAATTGTAGCATCGCCATATGTACTTAAGTATGAGTTTAGCTAAAATGGCGCTGGGTGGTCATTTGCAAAATGGCGTCTTGCAGATTCTTGTTTCTAAAATGGAGTCTAGCTGCCATTCGCAAGATGGTGTCGCGCACGCTGATTTTTTTCGCTGATTCTGTCTCAGCCACTAATCCAGCTTCGACAACAGTGAAAACAAAAACAAGTTATTCCTGTATATTTTGTGTCAAGAATTATGGCAAATAAAAATAAATGTTTTAAAGGCAGAAAGCCTGCTACAAACGTCCAGTTTAAGGCTGGAGATTTGCAAGTCCAGGACTGGAGTGTACAGTCTGAATGTGAAGAAAGTCAATTACATGGAAGGGATTTAAAGCTGTTTGAAATCCTCTGTGGTGAATCTTTTCAAATTGATGGGGTAAACAGTGCTATTACATTAAAATAGATGTTTACAAAGCAAAATAAATGTCAGTGTGCGTGTGTTCAGTGTATGGTGCAAGGTCCGTCTAGAAAGGACTTTATCAGCCTGGAGGAATGTGACCGTATGCGTAAAGTTTTGAATGAGGGCAATTCGTACTATGCTGGGAAGGTTGATGACTTAACGGAGCAATTAGCTGATGAGAGAAATGTCCATGAACAAGCTGAAAAGAAATTACGGAGTGAATTGTCCACTTTGAAAATGGCATTTGAGCAGCAACAAATAATAGAATGTGAAGTTCTTAAAGAGACAGACCTCAAATTGGCAGCTATGTCTGAACGCCTTGAGGAAGCTGAACTTTTCAAGTGTGTTACAAAGTATGAGAAAGATGTGCTGCTAGCAAAGAGTGATGTATTGCAGCAAGGTATTGTTGAATTGCAGCAAAAGTGTGTGTGGTACTTCAGCAGGAAGTGGAAGAATTGAAAGAAGGTGTCCAGAGTTATCAGAGTGATGCAGAGTGCACATAAGTGAAAGTGGCGGATCTGGCTCTGGTGTTAAAGGGAAAAGACTCTTTAATTGTGTCCACACAAGTACAACTTAAAGATTGTGAATTGGAGAAAAGTTCTCTGGCTAAAGAGTTCTGTGAAGTAAAAGAGAAGTATCGCCAAATGCTGCAGACCCACACTAAGTGGAAACTGACCGTTAAGGTAAAGAGATGGAGATGGTCCATCTTAAAGTCAGCTGTAAAGAGCAAGTACAAATTCTCCAATCCAGTTTGACAGCAGCTAGAGCAGTTTCAGAATGTCTGACGGTGTCACACGCCGGCCTGGAGACCCCAGAATCAGACCCCGTCGCTTACCTGTGCGGGCGCTGACCCGCGCTGTCTTCCGGCTCCCGCGCTGTACACTGTTGTCCTCTGGAGGGTCCCGCTGCTGTGCTGCTCCCACGCCGGCTTCTGCTCACCGCTGGTCCCCGCTGACTACCTCCAGGAAGCGCTGTCCTCCGGTCCATGGGCGCGGCCATCTTGGATTGCCCATGTGACCCCACTTCCACCAATGAGGAGCCTTCTCCTTCTCTCTCAGCCTGTCAGCTCCTAGTGTCCACTATAAAAGGATCCCCAATGCTCACACAAGTTGCCAGTGCAACTAGTTTCTTAGTTTAGCTAAGTAGCCTTCCCACTGCGCTCCAGCCGCTCCACGTAGCCGCTCAGCTACCAACGTCTACCCACGGCTATCCAGCCGCTCCACATAGCCGCTCAGCTACCAACATCTACCCACGGCTATCCAGCCGCTCCACGTAGCCTCTCAGCTACCAACGTCTACCCACGGCTATCCAGCCGCTCCACGTAGCCGCTCAGCTACCAACGTCTACCCACGGCTATCCAGCCGCTCCACGTAGCCTCTCAGCTACCAACGTCTACACACGGCTATCCAGCCGCTCCACGTAGCCACTCAGCTACCAACGTCTACCCATGGCTATCCAGCCGCTCCACGTAGCCTCTCAGCTTCCAACGTCTACCCACGGCTATCCAGCTGCTCCACATAGCCTCTCAGCTACCAACGTCTACCCACGGCTATCCAGCTGCTCCACGTAGCCACTCAGCTACCAACGTCTACCCACGGCTATCCAGCCGCTCCACGTAGCCACTCAGCTACCAACGTCTACCCACGGCTATCCAGCTGCTCCATGTAGCCACTCAGCTACCAACGTCTACCCACGGCTATCCAGCCACTCCACGTAGCCACTCAGCTACCAATGTCTACCCTAGGCTATCCAGCCGCTCCACGTAGCTTCCTAGCTATCTCGTTACTGCCGCATTCCTCAAACTCCTGTCAGTTCGCTGTACCCTCTCATGCGGAGAAATTTCATTAAGCCAAGCCTCCTCCAGCGAGCGTCTGCGCCAAATAATACAGATCCAAGGCCCAGTCCGGGAACACAGCTCCCAAATTCCACGTTTGTGACAGTTTGCACTGGCCAGATGGACTCGGCAAGTGGTCAAGGATCTGGGATAGAAGCCTCGCAGGATGTACTATCCCATCTGGAAAGACAGGAGACCTCTCAGGCTCAGCTGATCCAATTTATCCAAGATATGTCGTCACGCCTGGACAACATCCAGTCCATACTGGCTCATCCCACTCCTGCTGGCTCCCAAGCCGCCTCTCCTCCTGTGGTGTCACCTGCTCCTCCGGTTCTACCTCCTGCTCGTCTTCAGCTCTCCCCTCCAAGCAAGTTCGATGGCAACCCCAAATTATGCAGGGGTTTTTTAAATCAATGCGAAATCCAATTCGAGCTACAATCCGCCAACTTTCCGACGGCCAGAACCAGGGTGGCATATATCATCTCTCTACTCTCTGGCCAAGCACTCGATTGGGTCTTGCCCCTTTGGGAGAAGTCGGATCCCCTGCTCTCCAACTACCCCGAATTTGTTGCTACATTTCGCATAAGCTTTGATGAACCCGGAAGAACCACCTCCGCATCAGCTGATATTCTACGCCTCCGTCAGGGCAGCAGGACCGTCGGCCAATACGTAGTCCAGTTCCAGACTCTGGCTTCAGAACTCAATTGGAACGAGGATGCCCTCATCGCTGCCTTCTGGAGTGGCCTTTCTGAAAGGCTCAAAGACGACCTGGCTTCCCGTGACCTTCCAACCAGTTTGGATGGGTTAATCTCCCTCTGCAACAAGGTGGATCTCCGTCACAGGGAGCGTGCCTTGGAAAGAGGCAGATTTGATCGTGGAAGGCCATATCCAGTTTCCCGCTTACCCTCTTCTCCTCTGGGCGAAGAACCCATGCAGGTCAACCGCTCTCATTTATCGGCTGAGGAGCGTCAGAAAAGGTGGAGGCAGAACCTCTGTATGTTCTGCGGATCTCCTCAACATTTAGTTAAAACTTGTCCCATTCGTCCGGGAAACGCCTCCTCCTAACTTATGAAAGAGAGGTTAAGTTAGGAGTTGCCATTGAATCACAAAGGAAGTCTGATTCCACCATCCAGGCTCATTTAAAGTGTCCTCGAGGTTCCAAAGCTGTATTAGCTCTCCTGGATTCCGGAGCGGCAGAGAACTTTGTCACTACTGAATTTGTCCAGAAGCATCAAATCCCCATGGAAGCGTTGCCTCGAGTCATCACTTTAACCGCCATCGATGGTAGTCGCATTTCTAGTGGAACCATCACCCATCGTACAACACCACTTAAACTTACCATTGAGGTGCTCCATTCCGAACAACTATCCTTCCTAGTGATTCCCAAAGCCTCTCATTCTTTAGTCCTCAGATTACCCTGGCTACAGAGACATTCACCTCAAATCAATTGGACCACCATGCAAATAATCTCCTGGGGTTCCAATTGCTTCAAAGGTTGCCTTCAGCGGGTAATACCTATCAGATCTTCCGTTGTACGGGATTCTACAGACCTGCCCAAAGCCTACGATGGGTTTCAGGACGTCTTTTGCAAACAGAGCGCAGACCTGTTACCTCCCCATCGTGATTGGGACTGTCCCATAGATCTGATTCCCGGGAAGAATCCTCCTAGGGGCCGAACCTATCCTCTATCTCTCCCTGAGACTCAGGCCATGTCGGAGTACATTACGGAAAACTTAAATAAAGGCTTCATTCGACCTTCCACGTCTCCAGCAGGGGCTGGATTTTTCTTTGTAAAAAAAAAAGATGGTGGCTTGCGCCCGTGTATTGACTACCGGGGTCTTAATGAAATAACTATTAAGAATCGCTACCCTCTTCCTCTCATTACAGAGTTATTTGATAGAGTCAAGGGAGCCACAGTTTTTTCCAAACTCGACCTAAGAGGAGCCTATAATTTAATTTGTATCCGTCCAGGCGATGAATGGAAAATGGCCTTCAACACCAGGGATGGGCACTACGAATATCTCGTTATGCCCTTCGGCCTCTGTAATGCTCCAGCCGTCTTCCAGTTTTTCGTCAATGAAATCTTCCGGGACCTCTTGTACAAGTGTGTGGTCGTTTACTTAGACGACATTTTGATTTTTTCTCAAGACCTCCAAACTCATCGAGACCAGGTCAAACAAGTCCTTCTGAGGTTGCGGTCCAATCAACTGTTTTGCAAATTAGAGAAGTGTCTGTTTGAGGTCTCAAGTGTACCATTCCTGGGATACATTATCTCCGGAACAGGCCTTCAAATGGATTCGTCAAAACTACAAGCCATTCTTGATTGGTCTCTTCCTTCTTCCTTAAAATCCATACAAAGATTCCTAGGATTTGCCAATTACTATTGCAAGTTTGTAAAAGGTTTCTCGACTCTGGTAGCTCCGATTACAGCCCTCACCCGCAAGGGAGCAGATCCAACTATATGGCCCGTCGAAGCTACCTCTGCATTTCAACTTCTTAAGCAAGCCTTCATCTCCGCTCCCATCTTAAAGCAACCAGACTCCACCCGGCCCTTTATCCTGGAGGTGGATGCATCCTCTGAAGGTGTCGGTGCAGTGCTTTCCCAGTGATTTAAAGATGAAAAACTTCATCCCTGTGGTTTCTTTTCCCGGAAGTTTTTGCCTGCAGAGAAGAACTACACCATTGGAGATCAAGAGTTACTCGCCATGAAACTAGCCCTCGAAGAATGGCGATATCTTCTAGAAGGACCTCATTACCCCATTACCATTTTTACTGACCATAAGAACCTCCTTTATCTTAAATCTGCAAATTGCTTGAACCCTCGTCAAGCCCGGTGGGCAATGTTTTTCTCCAGATTTAATTTCAAAGTCTCCTATCGCCCCGGTTCACAAAACCTCAAAGCCGATGCACTCTCCCGTTCCATGACGAGCAACCCTGATCTACCCATGGAGCAGCCCCAACCAATCTTGAATTCCGCTTCCTTCGCCTCTACTCAACTATCTTCTATACCCCCGGTTGGGAAGACTTTCGTCGCTCCGGAACTCCGCAAGAGGTTACTGCATTGGGCTCATGCTTCCCGGTTCTCTGGTCACCTGGGTATGGATAAAACCCTAGAATTTATCCAGCGGTCCTATTGGTGGTCTTCGATGAAAAAGGACGTCAGGTCTTATGTGTCTTCATGCATCAAATGTGCCCAACACAAGATACCTCGGCGGGTTCCACACGGTCAACTCCAACCTCTTGCAATTCCATCTAAGCCATGGACTCACCTATCTATGGATTTCATCTCTGATCTTCCTCCATCTCGGGGCCACAACACAATTTGGATTATCGTGGATCATTTTTCTAAAATGGCTCATTTCGTACCACTTACTGGGCTTCCGTCTGCACCTCTACTCGCCCAGAGCTTTATAAAAGAGATCTTCAAGCTCCACGGCCTTCCTCAAGAGATCATCTCCGACAGGGGAGTACAGTTCATAGCGAAGTTCTGGAGGTCACTCTGCTCAGCCCTTCAGGTAAAACTCAAATTTTCTACCGCTTATCATCCCCAGACCAACGGTCAGACCGAAAGGGTCAATCAAGACCTGGAACAGTTCCTGCGCACTTTTGTCTCCTCCTCCCAAGATGACTGGATTGAACTTCTTCCTTGGGCCGAATTTGCCCACAATAATCATTATCACACATCCACCAGCTCAACTCCTTTTTTTACAGTTTTTGGTCAACATCCTCGAGTGCCAGATTTCCCTCTTCTTCCCACATTAGATGTGCCTGCAGCCAAAATGTCCCTTCAACGATTCTCCAACATCTGGGAAAAGGTTCGTTCCTCTCTGACTAAAACGTCAGCCCGGTACAAGAGATTTGCTGACCACCAAAGACGAGCGATTCCAAATTTCCAACCTGGGGATATGGTCTGGCTCTCTACCCGAAACCTAAGACTCCGAGTACCCTCGATGAAATTTGCTCCGCGATTCATTGGTCCATTCCCAATCATCAAAGTCCTGAATCCTGTGGCTTACAAGTTAAAGCTTCCTCCATTTCTTCGCATTCCAAGTTCCTTCCATAGTTCTCTTTTAAAACCACTAGTCTTAAACCGATTTCAGAAGGTCCTGCCTAAAGCTTCTAGTGTTCAAACACAGCAGGGAGAGGAGTTCAAAGTTGACAGAATCTTAGATTCCCGTTGTCGATACAACCATCTTCAATACCTTATCGACTGGAAGAATTATGGTCCGGAGGAACAAATCTGGATAAATGCCTCCGATGTCCATGCACCCCGTCTGGTCAAAGCGTTCCATGTGAAATTTCCTCATAAACCAAGGAAGTGTCCGGTGGCCACTCTTGAAGAAGGGGGTACTGTCACACGCCGGCCTGGAGACCCCAGAATCAGACCCCGTCGCTTACCTGTGCGGGCGCTGACCCGCGCTGTCTTCCGGCTCCTGCGCTGTACGCTGTTGTCCTCTGGAGGGTCCCGCTGCTGTGCTGCTCCCACGCCGGCTCCTGCTCACCGCTGGTCCCCGCTGACTACCGCCAGGAAGCGCTGTCCTCCGGTCCATGGGCGTGGCCATCTTGGATTGCCCATGTGACCCCACTTCCACCAATGAGGAGCCTTCTCCTTCTCTCTCAGCCTGTCAGCTCCTAGTGTCCACTATAAAAGGATCCCCAATGCTCACACAAGTTGCCAGTGCAACTAGTTTCTTAGTTTAGCTAAGTAGCCTTCCCACTGCACTCCAGCCGCTCCACGTAGCCGCTCAGCTACCAACGTCTACCCACGGCTATCCAGCCGCTCCACGTAGCCGCTCAGCTACCAATGTCTACCCACGGCTATCCAGCCGCTCCACGTAGCCTCTCAGCTACCAACGTCTACCCATGGCTATCCAGCCGCTCCATGTAGCCGCTCAGCTACCAACGTCTACCCATGGCTATCCAGCCGCTCCACGTAGCCTCTCAGCTACCAACGTCTACCCACGGCTATCCAGCCGCTCCACGTAGCCGCTCAGCTACCAATGTCTACCCACGGCTATCCAGCCGCTCCACGTAGCCTCTCAGCTACCAACGTCTACCCATGGCTATCCAGCCGCTCCATGTAGCCGCTCAGCTACCAACGTCTACCCATGGCTATCCAGCCGCTCCACGTAGCCTCTCAGCTACCAATGTCTACACACGGCTATCCAGCCGCTCCACGTAGCCACTCAGCTACCAACGTCTACCCACGGCTATCCAGCCGCTCCACGTAGCCTCTCAGCTACCAACGTCTACCCACGTAGCCTCTCAGCTACCAACGTCTACCCACGGCTATCCAGCCACTCCACGTAGCCACTCAGCTACCAACGTCTACCCACGGCTATCCAGCCGCTCCACGTAGCCACTCAGCTACCAACGTCTACCCACGGCTATCCAGCCGCTCCACGTAGCCACTCAGCTACCAACATCTACCCATGGCTAACCAGCCACGCCACATAGCCACTCAGCTACCAACGTCTACCCTAGGCTATCCAGCCGCTCCACGTAGCTTCCTAGCTATCTCATTACTGCCGCATTCCTCAAACTCCTGTCAGTTCGCTGCACCCTCTCATGCGCAGAAACTTCATTAAGCCAAGCCTCCTCCAGCGAGCGTCTGCACCAAATAATACAGATCCAAGGCCCAGTCCGGGAACACAGCTCCCAAATTCCACGTTTGTGACAGACGGAAAGAAATGGATTCCTAGAGGATAGTCTGCATAAATCTGCAAAGCAAAATGGCTTAATCTTGCCCATGGCAGGGCTTGGGAGTTGCAAGTACAGAGTGAGAACCTTGAGAAGTGTCTGCTAAGAACACAGGACCAGTTGCAAAGACTCCAAGTGGAGAGGAATACCAAAGGAATGGAAATGCAATATGAATTAAAAGTTGCAGAGTCTGAAATCAATGTACAAAAGTTGAGACTTGCTGAACATGAAGTTGTGGAGTGCAATCTACTGCAAGCTGAGAGCAAGTTGGAAAGCGCCATGTGAAAATTGCCCAGCTGGAAGAGCAGCTGTCTATGGCTCAGGAAAAGTTCCACATGGTAGTGGGAAAATCAGAAGAGGAAAAGAAATTAAATAACATTATGAAGTTGGATTCTGGAACCAAAATGGCGTCCGACGTCTTTGCTGAACCCAGTATGGCAGAAGTACATAAACACAAGCAGCAATTGGTTCAAGTTGATCCCAGAAAGGCTGGCACACAGAGTGATATGCTACCGCTGCAGAGTGTCTTGTGTAATGAGCAGCGGACAAACAGTGAATTGCGGGAACTAAGTAAGATGTTCCAGAATGATGTCTATAACCAGATTGCTGCTCAAAGACATGTCCTCACTAACGATACCAGTGTACAAGAAGGGACAGAAGTATCTGAGTTGGGAAAGTCCCTAAAGGTCCGTCTTGGAAAAGTGGATGAGATTCCTTGCAGTGACTTTCAGCTTACAGTAATAACTGAAGGTGTGAAGTCCTCCCAAAGGGACATAGGTCCAGATGGCAAAACCATGTCTGAAATTGGCGATAAAGAAATAATGTATACAGGTGATGATCGCATAACCCGTGAGGCAAAGGTACAAGATTTATCAAAAGTCTACAGATATGTTGATGGCTTCCAAAGATGAGACTCTGATGTCATTATATGATCACAGTTAAGTGAATGTGCCCAAGTCATACCTTGTTGCAGTGGAAAACAGAACCTTACAGGCAGTTAATGGTAACAGTCTTGTGAAGAGTAATTCTCATATATGAAGTAATGCCGTCATGGAACCAGAATAAAACTTGCAATGCAGCTGAATTTATCTGTGAGGAAGTGAAGTGGTCTCAAACTACAAAGCTTGAAGCAAAACATCCAGCTAAAGTGAATTGGAAAATAAAGACCTCTGTGGACATTGAACTTCAACCTGTGCTGGTGGAACATGTGGAAGTTCATTATATTTTCAAGGATCAAAAATCAGGAGCATAAGAAAATCCAAGAGATCTATGCCTTAATGAAGTGGTAGATAGCCATCAAAGCCATCAGAAGATAAATTATGTGGATCAGTGGAGTCAATATTCAAGTATCCTATGTGGACACTGGAGTCCAGAATCTGAAGGTGACAGTGCCAGTATGTTGTCTGTTGACACAAAGCCAAGGTCCAGAATTTGTGATGCTGATGACTCTCAAGATACTGATCGCTGATGGCCCTTTGAATGAAGAGGAGCTAAGTATGCCAGTAACAAATACAGAGCTTCAAGGCTGCAGGTTAAAGATGGGTCAAGTAAAAGTTGGCCAAAAGATGTGCCTTTAATGGCTTTAAGTGGCAAATGTAAAGATGAAGAATGTAACTTTGGGAAAAGTAACTTCAAGTACTTGATGCCTGACGTGGTACCCAAGGCTGAGCCTCAAGAACAGCACAAAGAAAGCAAGTACCACCATTGGTACCATAAAGTGAGGAAAAAAGTGAGGAGAAAAATTAACTCCGGAACTTGGAGGATGTGACCCACAGAAATTACCAGAGTCTGGATGACAGTGGAGATGGTGGATTTCCCTCGTGACAAGAGTGAAGAGGGACATCGTCAAGAGAATGCCTCATCCCATGTAGCTGAACCCAGGGGTTTCAAGCTGGGGAGAGGGATATGTGGCAGTGTCACCAGAGGTGGCACTGGTGAGCAGCAGATTCTGTGTGGGGCAGGGGAGATCTGCCCACACAGACTAGAAAAGCATTGTGGAAAGTTGTGTAAGGGCTGCCTTGTGGATAGAGCTCAGGTGTTGGCTGATGTGAAGGCAGACTGGTCAGGCTGCTGCTGCTGCTGGAAACAGTCCACGTGGGACTGTGGCAGCCAGAGAGCCCAGTGAAGCTAAGCAAGCCATTGGGTGGCCAGGAGGCCTGGTCTGGATCTTGGAGGAGGCAAGGGGGGACCACAAAACTCTCAGACCATGTGACATTGAGGCAGTGAAGCTGCTGCTGGCCTGGAGGCCAGGTCCAGTCCTGCATGTGGCAGGAAGGACCACAATCTCAGAAACTGTGTCAGCAGACTAGCTGCTCCCTTATAGAGAGGGTTGAAGAAGTGAGTTAGTCGCCCCCAAACAGCGGCTAGGTTTATTTGTTATTTTCTATTTACCATTTTCATATGCTGGCAGTAAAGCATCATCTTGTTTATTTTCACCTGAGAGCTGTGTGTGGACCCTCATTAAGCACCTAAACACTGTACTCATTCACCGTCTGCTGAGCCAATTAACCCCAAGACATTATACACACACACACACACACACTCTGTAGGGGTAGGGGGCATCAGTCAAAATTTTGCCTAGGGCACCAAAATGGCTAGGGCCGGCTCTTACAACATCCCTGCCTGTGCATTAAGGGCCTGATTCAGAGCTGAACGCTCTGACCAGAGTGCTCGCTCTGAATCAGGGCCCTCCTACCTTTTTTTGGAGCGTCCTCATGGACGCTCGCATAGCTGTGGGTTACCACCCACAGCTATAGCGAGCGTCCATGATGATGGTCGCGATGGTCTTGACCATCGCGACCATCGGGCTTGCGATGGAGACCCTGTGGTAGGGTCTCGCTGCCGCAACCTGGAGTGATTTTGGCTCTATCAGAGCCAAAATCACTCCCACTGACATCACTAGTGATGTCAGTGGGGCCGGCTTCAGACGGTAGGCGTTCCCATGGTCCCATGGGAACGCCTCTGTCTGGCAGGCACGTCCCCGGCACGCCCACCAAAGGGGGCGTGCTGTCAATCAACATCGACAGCACGCCCCCTTTGGTGCGAGACCCGGAGCGATGGTGAGCCCGTCGCTCGCCAGGTCTCGCGCATGCGCACGACGGAGCTCCCTCCGTCGTTTGCATGCGCAGTGGGGAACATCGACCCGCTTGCGAGAGTCCTGCCGCTCGCGAGCGGGTCTGAATGACCCCCTAAGTTACCAGTGTCTCCTGTGAGTTACAGAGCTATTACATCCTAGCCTGTTTGTATATATTACCTGTGCCACCCTGTGTTGCAAATTGCGTCCACATGCCATCTCCGTGTGTATCCCTTGTGTGTTAACCCTTGGTGCAAAAGTGTGTCTGCACACCACTCCTTGTATTTCCCTCGTGTGCCACCCCGCAGTGCAAAAGTGCATCCAATACACCTTCTCCCTGTGTAACCCTTGTGTGAGTTAACTTGTGGCGCTAAGTTGTGTCTGCACAGCATTTCTTGTGTATTCCCCTAGTGCCATTCCATGTGACAAAGGGCATCCACACATCACTCCGTGTCTTCTCAAGTGTCACTCCCAGTGTACCTCTTATGGTGTGATTCCAGGGAACCTCTCAGTGTTACTGCTAATACCTCTCTAGTGTCAACCAGTTGTGCTAAAGTGCTTCAGTACTTCATTCCAGGAATACTCTCAAGTATCATCTCTCTGTGTAACAGTGCATTGGTTAGGCACTCTCCCCGGGCCATTGATATCTCTAGTCTCTATTCCCACGGATCTTGGATACCTGGTCAAAGAACCATGACCTGCCTGCAGGGTGCAGCTAAGCCCATATCCCGATTGGAGTGGTCACTGGCGAACACGTCACTGCAGGTTAGATACCGCACCATTGACCAGGTCTCGCCAACGTCCGTGGATGGAGAGCTCTTGTATCCAGGCCTCTCACCCTGAGTTCTTCCCAAAATCTAGACCCCAAACCTGACAAGTACTTGTGAGTTGTTTCCGGGACCGGCTCTAGGGGTGTTTGACCAGTGCGGTCGAACAGGGGCGCCACCCATAGAGGGCGCACCCTCCCCAACATCCCGATTTCAGTGGGACAGTACTGTCCCGCTGTTCTACCTGTGGACCGAACTGTCCCGCGGGTGGTCAAATTGGGAGGTTGGGGACCCCCACCGCCGCAGCTGTGCAGTGGTGCCGGACCCCGGAGTCTGAATGGATGCTGCACACATGCGCGTGACATCCATTCAGTGACGGGAGAGGGCTGGGGGAATCCCAGCGAGTGAGGCTACCCCCAGCCTGGCGTTATTTTTGGAGGTGTGCCATGCGAGCATGCCTCCAAATTGTCATGTAGGGGCATGGCCTCTGGCAATTATACCATGCCTCCCTTTTCAGGCACGCGTGATGTTGGGGCGCACTGTAGAGAGCCGACACAGGGTGCTCCGACCCCTGGAGCTGGCCCTGGTTGTTTCGAAGGTTTATTTACTTGTATGTTCAGTCATGTTTTGCAGATAGAAATGTGTTTGTACACTCATGTTTGCCTTAGGTAAATCTCAGTGATTGAAAATCAGTGGAAACACAGACAAGAATGCAATCTGACAGACATGATTCTTAGTAAATATACCCCTTAGTGTCTGCCTATAGTTGCTATGCCAAATATGATAGCATATGATCTATTATTGCACTTCTATTCCAAGCAGCTTAGTCAGTGAAGTGGGTGAATAGAAGTGCTGGTATGGAAAGTTAAATTGAACGACCAGGGGTGTCTAGCCCCCAAAAGCATGAGAGATTTTGATAGTTTGAAATTCAGATGTTTTTTAATACTCCTGCCACCAGTGGAGACTCAATTGTTAGACTACTCAAAAAGAAATATAGCTACTGGCTTTTATTAGTCTGTCGCCTTCTTCAAAGGACAAAGGTACTCATTCAGACCCGATCGCAAGCGGGTCGATGGTGGGGCACTGCGCACGCAGCGCGCAAGCCCCGTAGCGAGTGAGAAATTCACTCGCTCCGGGGCTCGCTACAAACGGGGAGGCTGTCGATGTTGATCGACAGCTCGCCCCGTTTTGTAGGCGGGGAGGGAGGGTGGCTGGACAAACGGAGGCGTTCCTGAAGGAACGCCTGCCATTTGCGGGCGGCCCTACCTCACATCACGCGTGATGTCAGTAGTGAGCTTCCTGCTCTATTTGAGCAGGAAGCTCACTGGGGCTTGCGGCAGACGAGACCCCACCACAATGGTCTCGTCGCAATAATCGTGACCATCACCTGGCCGCTCGCAAAAGCTGTGGGTGGTCACCTACAGCTTACAGAGCGGCCAGGAAGCCGGGTTAAAAAAAAAGCGGCCAGCCTCATTCAGTGCGAGTGCTCGCTTTTTGCGAACTCCATATGACTCTATATGACCTTAGTGCAGGCTTTTAATCTCCAACTGTGCAGGAGATTCTGCTTGTTTGCAGCTGATATATCAAGACAAGTAAGTCTCCCTCCTGCAGTTCAAATTCAGATATTATCACTAAACAGTCAATAAAAGGGCAAACGGGCATATCTACCTATTGGCTGGGATGGCACTTGCCAGGAGCGCAAACCAATTGGGGGATGCCATCCAGCGGTATCACACACACAGCCGTCGGCTGGTTAGTTCTTCTATCATGTCAGTGAAGTGTGAAACAATGTAGGTGCAGTGTGACAGGACACACTGTTCTAGAGCTGAGCAGCCTAAGCCCCTCCTCCCTGATTGCTCATTGTATTGTGTGCAGAGGCGGCCCTAGCCAATTTGGTGCCCTAGGCAAAATTTGGACTGATGTCCCCTACCCCTACAGTGTGTATGTGTGTGTATAATATAATATATATATATATAATATAATATGTGATGTCTTGGGGTTAATTAGCTCGGCAAAGGGTGAATGGGTACATTGTTTAGGTGCTTAATGAGGGTCCACACACAGCTCTCAGGTGAAAATAAACAAGGTGATGCTTTACTGCCAGCATATGAAAACAGGAAACCGAAAATAACAAACAAACTTAGCCCCTGTTTGGGGCGACTAACTCACTTCTTCAACCCTCTCTATAAGGGAGCAGCTAGTCTGCCAACACAGTCTCTGAGATTGTGGTCCTTCCTGCCACATGCAGGACTGGACCTGGCCTCCTTGCCTGCAGCAGCTTCACTGCCTCAATGTCACATGGTCTGAGAGTTTTGTGGTCCCCCTTTGCCTCCTCCAAAATTCGGACCCAGGCCTTCTGGCCACCTAATGGCTTGCTTAGCTTCACTGGGCTCTCTGGTTGCCACAGTCCCACATGGACTGTTTCCAGCAGCAGCCTGACCGGTCTGCCTTCACATCAGCCCACACCTGAGCTCTATCCACAAGGCAGCCCTTACACAACTTTCCACAATGCTTTTCTAGTCTGTGTGGTAGGGGTGTGCACCGGCCACTTTTCGTGTTTTGTGTTTTGGTTTTGGATCTGGATCTTTCTTCGTGTTTTGGATCTGGATTGGTTTTGCCAAAACCACCCTTCCGTGTTTTGGGTTCTGGGTTTTGTGTTTTGGATCTGTATTTTTTTTAAAAAAAGCATAAAAACAGCTAAAATCACAGAATTTGTAGGTTTTTCTGCTCCTATGCTATTATTAACCTCAATAACCTTAATTCCCACTCATTTCCAGTCTATTCTGAACACCTCACACCTCACAATAGTGTTTTTATGTCCAAAAGGTTGCACCGAGGTAGCTGGATGACTATGCTAAGCGACACGAGTGGGCGGCACAAACACGTGACCCATCTAGGCGTGATACTGCAGTGGCAGACAGGATGGCAGTTTGAAAAACTAGGCCCCAAACTGTACATAATGCAAAGAAAAAAAAGAGGTGCAAGATGGAATTGTCCTTGGGCCCTCCCACCCACCCTTATGTTGTATAAACAGGACATGCACACTTTAACAAACCAATCATTTCAGCGCCAGGGTCTGCCACACAACTGTGGCTGAAATGATTGGTTCGTTTGGGCCCCCACAAAACAAGCTGGCAATTAATGTGTCCCTGCACAAACTGGTTCTACGGAGGCAAGCTGTCATCCTCAACCTCCTCATCCACCGATTCCTCACCCTCTTCAGTGTGTACATCCTCATCCTCACAGAGTATTAACTCGTCCCCACTTGAATCCACCACCACAGGTCCCTCTGTACGTTCTGGAGGCTGGTCTCCCTGGAAGAGCTGATAATTCATTTTGATGAACATCATCTTCTCCACATTCTGTGGAAGCAACCTCCTACGCCTTTCACTGACAAGGTTCCCGGCTGCACTAAACACTCTTTCGGAGTACACACTGGAGGGGGGGCAACTCAGGTAAATTAGAGCCAGTTTGTAAATGGGCCTCCAACTTGCCTCTTTTTCCTGCCAGTACAGGTATGGATTGTCTGACATGCCTACTTGGATGCTGTCACCGATGTAATCCTCCACCATTCTGTCAATGGTGACAGTATCATATGCAGTGACAGTAGACATGTCAGAAATTGTTGCCAGGTCCTCCAGTCCGGACCAGATGTCCAAACTTGGTCCTGCCTGCCCTGCATCACCGCCAGCGGGTTGCTTAGGATACCTAAGTTTTTTCCTGGCAGCCCCAGTTGCGGGAGAAAATGAAGGAGGAGTTATTGACGTGTCACATTCCGCTTCAGCTGACAGTGTGTTCACCAGCAGGTCTTTGCACCTCTGCAGGCTTGTGTCGGCCGGAAAGAGAGACACCACATAGGCTTTAAACCTAGGTGGCCAAAATGTAGTGGTCTGATTTCAACAGATTGACCACCCTGGAATCCTGGCAAAGTGAATGAAGGGCTTCATCCACAAGTCCCACATGCTGAGTGGAATTGCTCCATCTTAGCTCCTCCTTCACTTTCTCCAGCTGCTTCTGCAAAAGCCTGATGAGGGGAATGACCTGACTCAAGCTGGCAGTGTCTGAACTGACTTCACATGTGGCAAGTTCGAAGGGCTGGAGAACCTTGCACAACACGGAAATCATTCTCCACTGTGCTTGAGTCAGGTGCATACCCCCTCCTTTGCCTATGTCATAGGTGGATGTATAGGCTTGAATGGCCTTTTGCTGCTCCTCCATCCTTTGAAGCATATAGAGGGTTGAGTTTCACCACGTAACAACCTCTTGCTTCAGGTGATGGCGGGGCAGGTTCAAGAGTGTTTGCTGGCGCTCCAGTCTTCGGCACGCAGTCGCTGAATGGCGAAAGAGGCCTGAAATTTTTCGGACCACCCAAAGCATCTCCTGCACGCCCCTGTCGCTTTTCAGAAAATTCTGCACCACCAAGTTTATTGTGTGAGCAAAACATGGGACGTGCTGGAATTTGCCCAGATGTAATGCCCGCACAATATTGGTGGCGTTGTCAGATATCACAAATCCCCAGGAGAGTCTAAGTGGGGTAAGCCACTGGGCGATGATTTCCCTCAGTTTCTCTAAGAGGTTGTCGTCGGTGTGCCTCTTACTGAAACCGGTGATACACAGCGTAGCCTGCCTTGGAACGAGCTGGCATTTCTGAGATGCTGCGACTGGTGACGCTGCTGCTGTTGCTGCTTAAGATGATACATCTACCCAGTGGGCTGTCACAGTCATATAGTCCTTAGTCTGCCCTGTTCCACTTGTCCACATGTCCGTGGTTAAGTGGACATTGGGTACAACGGCATTTTTCAGGACACTGAGGACACTTTTTCTGATGTTTCTGTACAGTCTCGGTATCGCCTGCCTAGTGAAGTGGAATCTAGACGGGATTTGGAACCGGGGACACACTATCTCCAGCAATTGTCTAAATCCCACTGCACTAATGGCGGATACCGGACGCACGTCTAACACCAACATAGCAGTCAAGGCCTCAGTTATACGTTTTGCTTCAGGATGACTGCTGTCGTACTTCATCCTCCTCGCTAAGGACTGTTGGAGGGTCAATTGTTTAGTAAAAGTAGTGGTGTTCCTACTTCCTCTCTGGGATGATGAACGACTCCCAGCAGCAGCAACAGCAGCAGCGGGGGCAGGAGGCGTAGCAATGCAGGATCCTCCGGAGGAATCCCGGATAGGAGAGTCAGTCATGCCAGTGACATGGCCTGCAGGACTACTTCCGATCCTGACTAAGGAGGAAATTGACGAGGAGGGAGTTGACGGTGTGGTTTGCAGGCGCTTGGATACAACAGGACAATGGGATTTAGGTGTCCCTGGACTGCTTACGGTCTTAGCCAAAGTTTCTGAACTTGACAGTAACTTATTATGAACGCGCTGCAGGTGCCGTATAAGGGAGGATGCTCCTAGGTGGTTAACGTCCCTACCCCTACTTATTCCACCTTTACATAAGGTACATATGGCAAGACAGTTGTTGTCCGGATTTGGATAGAAATATTGCCAGACCAAATAGGTGGAATGTTTGGTCTTCTGCCCAGGCATGACCGTGATGGGCTTTTTCATCCCACGGACAACAACTGTCTCCCCCGGAGCCTGATTTAAACAAACCATATCACCATCAGAATCCTCCTCGCCAACTTCCTCCTCAGCGCCAGCTACACCGGTATCCTCATCCTGTTGTACTTCAACAGTGACATCTTCAATTTGCATATCAGCAAGTGGACGGTGGGTGCTCCTTTCAGCACTTGCAGGGGGCGTGCAAATGGTGGAAAGAGCCACCTCTTCCCGTCCAGTGCTGGGAAGGTCAGGCATCGCAACCACCACCACACTTGGACTCTCCTTGGGGATTTGTGATATCTTCTTAGAAAGCACAGTTCTTCGCTGTGCTTTTGCTAGCTTAACTCTTTTGATTTTTTTAGTGGGAGGAGGGCTTCCATCGTCATGTGAAGCTGAACCACTAGTCATGAACATACTAGGGATCGACCTTAGCCGTTCCTTGCCACTCCGTGTCGTAAATGGCATATTGGCAAGTTTACGTTTCTCTTCAGCTGATTTAAATGTTTTTTTCAAGGTCATTTTCCTGAACTTTGTCATTTGGGATTGTATGTGCCCTCTATTATGACATTGGGCATCGGCCTTGGCAGACGACGTTGATGGCATGTTATCGTCTATGTCATGACTAGTGGCAGCAGCTTCAGCACTAGGAGGAAGTGGTTCTTGATCTTTCTCTATTTTATTTTTATCGGAGAAAGTTTGGTCCTCCATTTATGTTATATCGATTTGATATATACGTGCGGCTAAACACAGAAAATATTTTTTTATTTTTGCTGGAGAGTAGTGCACTTTGTGGGTTACACCAGCCTTTAAGAAATGAGCCAGCCGGCTCTTTACTTATGGGACACAGGCGCACGCTTGGCGCTGCTCCTTTGTTGATGCACATGCGGCTACTGCGCACACAATTCACAAACACAGAAAATATTTATTTTTTTGGTTTGGACTGGAGTGTACTTTGGGGGTTACAGCACCCTTTAACGGTCAAGCCAGCCGGCCCTTTACTTATGACACAGGCGCACGCTTGGCACTACTTTGTTGATGCACGTGCGGCTACTGCGCACACAATTCACAAACATACAAAAAATATTATTTTTTTGGTTTGAACTGGAGTGTACTTTGGGGGTTACAGCACCCTTTAACGGTCAAGCCAGCCGGCCCTTTACTTATGACACAGGCGCACGCTTGGCACTACTTTGTTGATGCACGTGCGGCTACTGCGCACACAATTCACAAACACAGAAAATATATATTTTTTTGGTTTGGACTGGAGTGTACTTTGGGGGTTACAGCACCCTTTAACGGTCAAGCCAGCCGGCCCTTTACTTATGACACAGGCGAACGCTTGGCACTACTTTGTTGATGCACGTGCGGCTACTGCGCACACAATTCACAAACACAGAAAATATATATTTTTTTGGTTTGGACTGGAGTGTACTTTGGGGGTTACAGCACCCTTTAACGGTCAAGCCAGCCGGCCCTTTACTTATGACACAGGTGCACGCTTGGCACTACTTTGTTGATGCACGTGCGGCTACTGCGCACACAATTCACAAACACAGAAAATAATTTTTTTTTTGGTTTGAACTGGAGTGTACTTTGGGGGTTACAGCACCCTTTAGTGGTCAAGCCAGCCGACCCTTTACTTATGACACAGGCGCACGCTTGGCACTACTTTGTTGATGCACGTGCGGCTACTGCGCACACAATTCACAAACACAGAAAATAATTTTTTTTTTGGTTTGGACTGGAGTGTACTTTGGGGGTTACAGCACCCTTTAACGGTCAAGCCAGCCGGCCCTTTACTTATGACACAGGCGCACGCTTGGCACTACTTTGTTGATGCACGTGCGGCTACTGCGTACACAATTCACAAACACACAAAAAATATTATTTTTTTAGCACTTGGGGGGAGCACCCCTGATGGACAGAGCACCCCCTGGACAACACTACAGCACCCCTTTAGGACTGGGACACTGCACAGGACTTTGGAGTGGACACAGCCCCTATGGAGAACTGACTGCACAACACAGTCCAGCCAGCCCCTATGGACTTTGAAGTAGTGGACACAGCCCCTATTAACAACAGCAGCACAGCACAACACAGCCAGCCCCTATGGACTTTGAAGTAGTGGACAACAGCAGCACAGCACAGCACAGCACAACACTACTCTGCACTACACTACACTACACTACACAGCCCAGCCAGCCCTAACTCCCACCCTCCCTCTTCACTGTCCACAGCCGAGTGAGAAAATGGCGCCGACGCGGGTACCTTATATAGGTTCCAAAACCCGCGAGACTCGGAAGGCGGGATGATGACGTTTTGCCTTGATTTCAGATCCGAGTCAGGCGGGAAAAGTCGAGCCTGACTCGGATCTGCCTCGGATCGGGGGGGCTCGGGGGGGGTTCGGATTTCAGAAATCCGAACCCGCTCACCCCTACTGTGTGGGCAGATCTCCCCTGCCCCACACAAAATCTGCTGCTCACCATTGCCACCTCTGTTGACACTGCATATATATATATATATATATATATATATATATATATATATATGGTAATGACCCTGTAGTAGTGCCCATAAACCCCCATAGTATTGCCCCTGTAGTGCCGCTTATACAAAAAAACACTTACCTTAATCCCCGCTCCTGCATCCGCTGCCATCCTGTCCGCCCAGCTGCTCCTCAGAACTATGGGAGAGACATCATGACGTCTCTCACATAGTGCGCATGGGGAGAGCCGGAAGCTGGAGTTCAGGAGAGAACTCCAGCCTCCGGCTAACGCGGTGGTGCAGGGAAGGAGCAGGTGCCCACTGGTAATTACATCTTAGCGGGTATCCGGCTTGGAGTCCAGCCCTGCGGCGTCGGGCTGGAGGACACTGGCGCCGGGTGCAGCGCTGGGGGCGGGGCAGCGGCTGGCAGGGGGAGCTGCCGAACAGAGCTGAGCAGCGGGAGCCGGGCAGCTCCAATCGTGGCAGGTGGGGGGAGCTGCCAGACACCCCTTTGCATTCCAGTTGCCCCTAGGCATTTGCTTACAATGCCTATGCCTAGGGCCGGCCCTGAATTTGTGTGTGTGTGTGCTGCTGCCGCGGAACTCACTGATTTAAGGTGCCCACACATATACTGATGTGCTCACGATACGATTTTATGGCCAATTTCCTCATGAACTTTCACGGGAGCTCCCTTGCCGTCGTGATCACGATTTTGGAAAAAAGACACCCAATCTGTCTTACGCTCTCATGATCTATCGGATTGTACGCATCGTGAGATTGGCCATAACAAATCGTGAGTTGAAAAAAAAAATAAAACAGGCTCTTGACTATTGGAGGGAAATTTAAATAGCCATAACAATGGGAGGGGCTAGCTTGGGAGTATAAAAAAAAGCAGGCACCCTAAACTCTGTGTACATTCTGCTCTGCTACTAGTTGAGGCTAGGTGTATTCCTGCTGAATCCTGTACATTGCTACTGTGCTCTTTGTATTTGGCTTGCCTTATACAAAGTTTATTCTACCTGCAAGTATGTGCTACCTACCTGCATTCTATCCTGTTCCTGAATTCTGTACTGATGCGTCCCTATCAGTATAAAGTGTTGGTCACTGAAGCCGGGCTCTGGGAGATTAGGAAGAGGGCCCAGCGAAGGACGAGAGCATGCTGGACCAAGGAGTGGCTGCTACAAAGGGATATCTGCTCTCACATATCCCTGCTGATAGAGATCAAGGAGAACAACCCGGAGGACTATCGGAACTACCTGCGCATGGATGACGCCAGCTTCCAAGAATTGCTGCATCTGGTGACCCCCCACATCAAGAGACAGGACACAAGGTGGCGGAGGGCAATCCCTGCTGAAGACAGACTGGTGGCTACCCTAAGGTACCTGGCTACAGGAAGGTCACTGGAAGACCTGAAGTTTGGGACACTCATCTCACCTCAGTCCTTGGGCGTCATCATTCCAGAGACCTGCAAAGCCATCGTAAAAGTGCTACAGTACCACTATTGCAAGGTAAGTTAAAAAAAAACACCACACATTGGTTTCTTGTGTAAAGAAAAAAAAATTTTACATTTTTTTCGAAAACAAAGAAAAAAATAGCCTTCAATAAGTACAATGTGCACTGACCTACAGGCAACTGAAAGTGTGCACTAAACTGTGTGCAAAATACTTTTTTTATTACAACTTTACAAAAGAACATTATCACCAAATTTTATGAATCCCAATAGGTAGCTGGCTGTATGTGATAGGGTGGGTCAGACGCCAGTTTGAACAGGCCAATACACACATGGCACAAGTACACATTGTGGCCCCGGCTTCCAGCAATGTGTACTTGTGCCATGTGCGTAGTGACCTTGTTCAAATGGCGTCATCACCACCCTATCCCATGCAGCAAGCACCGATTGGAATTCATAAAATTTGGTGATATTACAATCAAGAAAAAAATTACATCTGTGTATATTGGGGCGACTCATCTGCTGCATCCAGCAGAGCATTATACAAGGTGGTGCTGGTGCTTGGGGTGCTTGGTGGGGGAGTAATATCTAACTGGGCAGGGGGGGGGCGGACATACCTATTTGGGGCAGGGGAAAATAGCATTGGATCTGCAATGTATGTCGAATTTGAGATATTTTTGCTCGTACAGCGACTCAAGAGGTCGTAGTTTAACCTTAAAAAATTTCGTTGGTTATCTGCATCCAGATTTCTCAATGTGCTGTTCACATGAGCTGTGAAATCATCAATTGCATCTGGGGGTTTCTGCAGCAGCCGTTCTGCGTTTTGTAAAAAATGGTCCTCTCGTTCTGTAAGATTCTCCTTTCTGCCTTTTTTTTTCTTTTTTTGGGGTTGTTGAGAAGATGAGGGTCCAGGTGGAACTTGACTTTCCACTTGTGTGCTATTCTCCGGATCACTGTCGCCACCGAGCAGACTGAGGTCCAGTGTTGATGTTAAATCAGGGTCTTGGGTGGGAGTCTATATAGGAAAAAAAGATATAAAAAATATTATAGTCATGTTTTAACATCTTTTTTACTATTTTTACAGTTTCCTAACACCGTGGAGGAGTGGACCAGCATCGCGGAAGATTTTGAACAACGTTGGAATTTCCCTAACTGCGGAGGAGCCATCCGCATCAACCCACCTGCCAACACCGGATCATACTACTACAACTACAAAGGATTCTTCAGCATCGTTCTCATGGCAGTGGTGAAAGCCAACTACGAATTTCTGTTTGTGGATGTCTGCAAGAATGGGCGTGCTTCGGATGGTGGATCCTTCAAAAAGACGGCTTTCGAACCAGAGACTCGCCAACAAAACCCTCAACCTGCCCTCACTGGACCAGACAAAGCACGGCCTAAATTACGTTTTCGTTGCAGACGAGGCTTTTGCATTACATGAACATGTGATGAAGCCATTTGCACACAGGGGCCTGACCAGAGAGAAAAGGATATACAACTACCATCTATCCTGGGCACGGCGCATTGTGGAAAATGCATTTGGAATAATGAGCAACCGCTTCCGCATTTTCCACACCACCATCAATCTACATGTGGAGAAGATAGACTGGGTCGTGATGGCATGCTGTGTGCTGCACAACTTTCTGCAAAGAAAATCTACTCAACGAGGACCAGTCCCAGCTAGACCAGAAGAAGTAGGACCCCTGGAGGACATTGGACATTTGACATCTGTGTCTGCACCACCAACTACAACAACATCCACTGCACATGCCAAAGAAGTGAGGGAGCAGTACATGACCTATTTCAATGGACCAGGTGCTGTACCATGGCAGGAGGACTATCTGTGAACTACTGACTAAATTGGACATTTGGGATTTAACAACAAAAACATTAAGGATTTTGGTTTAAACTGTGTCACTACTTACCAAGACTTCTGCAACCTCCTCATCTCCCTCACGCTCAGACATCAAGATGATTGATTCCCTTTGAGGCTCTTGTTCACTGATGAATGACATCATTTGGTAGTACCACAGCGCAGGAGTATATATTTCATCTGTAGCCGCTCCTGATTTTTTGGAGTCATCCACCTTCTTTTTTTCTTTGATGTATACTGTCCTGAGATTTTGTATCTTTTGCCGTACAGTTTTCAGGTCTACATCAGATATGTATTTTTTTGTATATACCAACAGTTCCTCGAGTGCGGCCAACTTCCGCGACTTATTGTGGTACTTCCGAGAACTGATCTTCCACAGACAGTCTTTCGAGTGCAGGATTTCAATGAATTCTGTAACAAATTCACGTTCTGAATCCATGGACATTATCTATGAATAAGAAAAAAAGGACATTTAAATATTTGTGTATATAGTTTTGTTAAATGTAATGTTGTTATAGTTCACATTTTTAATGTTTTAATATTTTCTTTTTTACAGGTTTTTAAAGGTTTGTTATGGTATTCTAATCATGTTTTCTTTTACAGGAATGTTATGTGTTTATTGCTTGGTAATATAATGTTTTTCTTTGTTTGACAGTATGGGTTTTCCACCTTTGGGCCTGTCGTTGTGGTAGAACTACAGATCCCAGGATGCCCTAAAAACAGTTTCAAAGGTGGGTGGCAGGTCATCCTGGGATCTGTAGTTCCACAACAGCTGGAGACCGAAAGGTAGACGACCCCCAGCTTTAAATAATGTGTGTTTTTAAATGTAATGTATGGTGTTTTTTTGTAAAAAACGTGTTTATTTATTTATTTGAGGTATTACACACATTGGTGGGCAGTGGGAGCTTAATGCATGACACAGCCACCGCCCGCCTCAATACGGTGGGCGGGGGCTGGGTCATGCATTTATTACCTGGGGGCATACATTGGTGGGCAGTGGGGGAGCTTAATGCATGACCCAGCCACCACCCGCCTCAATACGGCGGGCGGTGGCTGGGTCATACATTTATTACCTGGGGGCATACATTGGTGGGCAGTGGGGGAGCTTAATGCATGACCCAGCCACTGCCCACCTCAATACGGTGGGCGGTGGCTGGGTCATGCATTTATTACCTGGGGGCATACATTGGTGGGCAGTGGGAGCTTAATGCATGACCCAGCCACCGCCCGCCTCAATACGGCGGGCGGTGGCTGGGGAATGCATTTATTACCTGGGGGCATACATTGGTGGGCAGTGGGGGAGCTTAATGCATGACCCAGCCACCGCCCACCTCAATACGGCGGGCGGTGGCTGGGTCATGCATTTATTACCTGGGGGCATACATTGGCGGGCAGTGGGGGAGCTTAATGCAAGACCCAGCCACCTGGGTCATGCATTTATTACCTGGGGGCACACATTGGTGGGCAGTGGGGAGCACATATTGGTGGTCAGTGTGGTTGTATTAAACTGTACCAATACTCACCAAAACTTGTCCAAAACAAAACTTCAATGTGCAGGCTCCTAAAGTGCGACTGTCTTGCTCCATACATGATGCTGCACTAGATGGCGATGGGTCGTGTCCAGGCTTCTGTCAGTCAAATTTCGCATTGTGTGATGAATCGTACGATTCATCGTGAGGAAAAAAAACCCTCACGATCGGCGTCCATCGTGTTCATGGTTGGCTAATCTGCCCTACAGCAGGGCAAATCAGAAGATGCGATATACGACTAGCGGGGACGCGCATCGGCATCGTGCTCGTGAGTATAAACTCACGATTTGTACTTTTTTTACCCGATTCATCGTCACGATTCGTCGAAATCGGCCAAATCGTGTAAAATGTCACTGTGTGTGGGCACCTTTAGAGCAGACAGGCAAGAGGCAGCGGTATACCGTTGTGACAGGCAGCAGCTTCTGTATCACAACACAGCAAATCCTCCTCCCCATCGCATCCAAGTGGATGGCAGCAAAGTGTTAAACACATAAATTACAGTACTTGAAGTTGTCTCGGTCTCTGTCCTCTCTATCACCTGTCCCCCACACCCCACGCCGATTGGATGAGGTCCAATGGTGGGGGTGGGACAAAATTTAAATGACAGGCTACTGGCCAAATTATTGCATGTATAGGGTTAGTTGAATGGTGAGTGGACTTGTGATGTGTGTACACAGGAAGGGAAGTAGAAAGGAACTATACATTCCACCTGCAGATGGATTCTTCTTCCCTTTGCGGAGTCTGCATGCTGCATCTGATTAGACAAGCAGCCTGCCAGCCAGGGAGACCAACAACATCCAGCGTATGCAAATTTGTCAAAGTGACGACATGGGAAGCGATCGCACGCCAAGGCATAAGCACACCCACTTTGGCTGTACAACCGATCACTTTGTGTATGCAGACACCCACTAGCGCACGTCATCTCTAGGAAGTGTATTAAAACACTGGCACATCGTGCACCATCGGAAGCTAACGCAGCACTTGTGGTTGCCTTACCCTTCCGCAAGCACTGCGAGGACTTCAGTGTAAAAAACAGGCATGTGACGTGTACTATGACTTTGCCTGTTAATTATGCACGCCTTAAAAACAGCGTTGAAACACCCAGGAACGCCTGTGTTCGCACCTCCACACCTCCATTATTAGTGTCTTGCCCCTGTTACCACCCACAAATGGCCTCTCCTGTCACTCATTTCACTGGGCTATCTTTGCTGGGCGAGCGACCTGCGATTGCACAGAGGAGTTCATGCACGCGCAGAACGAAGCGTGCGCATGCACAAACCATCGGGCTGCTTGCGAGCGCACAGTGCTAGCGAGCGGGTCTAAATGAAGTCCATAGTGCAGTAAGGGGGATGAGCACGATGGTAACGGGGTAAGAAGTTTGTGCAGTAGTTCTTCATAGCAGCCCCAGATCGCTTCATAAAGAGTTTTAATTATTTCAAAACTGATTACTTTTGTTTTTATTTGCAAATATTTAAGTTATAATTAGAAAGTGTCATTATTCCTATAGAAAGGAGGGGGGTCGGGTGCCTGTCCCTTACTTTGCCAGAGAGCTCGGACCCCTAGAAACACCCCTGGTAGTAGGCGTCTCTATGTTACCTCTGTGACTGCTTTGCGATTGCACTCATTAGCCTATTTTCGCAGCAGTCCTGCGTGAGTAATCTCAGCCGCAATCGCAATAGCGATCGTAATGAATCAGGCCCATATTACATAATATATCACAGAGGGCCTGATTCAGCAAGGGATGCAAGTGAGAGATCGCACAGAGCCGGCTGAGGTTGCGTCACTGCGTATGTGTCGCAATGCTCATGCGCAAACCAGTCACTGCATCCAGGTAAAGGTTCGCACGGCACACGCAGAGAGGCCGATGTTGATTGAGAAGAAGTGCCGTTTGTGGGTGGTGACGGGGGGTGGCCAGGCGAAGGCAGACGTGCCTGTACATTCGAACGCCGTTAGAGGGGCGTGCATAATTAAGCCAGTACGGCACAACTCGATGCACACAGGAAGTGACCAAAATCCTGCGCCAGGTCAGGTCATCCTCTATTGTGCGTCTGGGTCCGATGGTTCTCGATGTTACTGATGTTTGCGCTATCCTGCATACTGACTGAGCAGTGAGTAAAGGAATATGGGTGGCACTATGTATTGCTCGGCGTCTGCATCCTTATGCTGCGGTTGCTGTGCGTATGCATTGATTATAATTTTTTATTATTAGTTAATGTTTGTGCCTGGAAGAGTTAATTCTATATTATTGTTGCTGAAAGGTTTCTGCATGAACAGTATATGTACTGTGAGTATTATTGTTAGAAAGAAAAATCAATGGTGCATATATAATGAAAAAATCCTTTATTGAAGAGTCACACTGCTCTAAGGATTTATTCTAAATAACCATATGAGCTGGATATAGAAGGGGATGGAGTAACTGCGGGATCAGACTAGTGATTGCAGCTAAGGTGGGGAGAAAGGGAAATTAGTTCAGGTAATATATGTTACTTGCTCACAAATTGATTTATCAGCCGGAGATGGGTATCCCTCACCTTCCGGGTGCAGCAGCCGCAGTGGTAAAATAAGCCGTGGATTGTAGTCCCAGTGGGTTAAATTAAAATCAGAGTCTCAGAATCAATAAACATAAGTCCCAGTGAGGCCTCACCTTTGTCCGGTCTCTGTCCTCTTCTGTCTTCTGGTCACCTGTCCTCGGACCATATTCCGGAGAGCGTATACTCACCGTTCACCAGTGTGGTCCCCGCAGTGTGTTCCACTTCCGGGTGCCTGCGTCATCCATACCCGGTATCTCGAGATCACTGTTCGGGGCTGGAGAGGGTTTCGGAGGTGTTTCTGACATATTAATAGCTTGTCTGTTTAGGCAAGTTGATTGAATAGTGTAGTGCACATCCTGTGTGATCTCGCATGGCCAATATTTTGTTAATATGCGTGTAATCATCTTGTAATGATGGATTTAACCTCATTATCAAGGTTCAACCCATGTGGTGTGATGGTTTTTACGTTAACCATCCATCTTAGTTCTTCCTTATTTATTCTTTTAAGGTAGTCCCCCCCCCACTCTCCAGTAAGTATGTACTAGCTGTATCCCTTTCAATTCTAAGTTGCTCAGGTCTTGGTTGTGCTTCTCTTTGAAATGCCTTGACAAGCAATGTGTATTCATACCTTTCCCGATATTTCTGATATGCTCAGTGGCTCTTGTTTTTTCTAGTGGTTCTTCCAATGTACTGGAGTCCGCAGGGGCTTGTCATTAAATAGATGATACCAGTACTGTTGCATGTAATCTGGTCCCTAATTTTGAATTCTTTCTGTGTCTTATTTGATTTAAAAGACTTAGATTTTTTCGTGGTTCTAGGCGTATGCATTGATTAGCGTATAAACGCAGTGGGCAAGTGAGTGCGATCTCTCACAAGCGTCCCTTGCTGAATTAGGCCAAGAGTCTCCTAAGCTGAGATATATTATTTCCATTACAGCACGAGAGTAGTAGTTTATTAAACAAGAATATCACTCACGTAATGGTTCATTTTTAAGAAACACACAGAATTGTAGTATATTCATTGCCAGGCAAATTACTTAATATACAATGCAGTGTCTGCAATACAATGCAGAGAACATTCTAATGACCACAACACAATACAGAGAGCACTTTAGAATCCGAATTTAAAAAAAAAAAAAAACTATTGATCCTAGTGGCCAATATACACTGAAATGCCAAAAGTTATGGGATAGATGCCTAGTACCGTGTAGGACCCCCTCTAGTTTGGCAAAGTGCAGCAACTTGATGTTTGCTTCATTTCGACAAGTGGATGGAAGACCTCAGCAGAGATGTTGCCCCATGTCATCTGGATAGCTTCCCAAAGCTTCCTGCTATTTGTAGGTGCAGGATCTTGGTTGTGAATGGATGTCGGGTGAACACAGCCTTGAAAATGGCCACACCATTTGTCGGAACTCTCCAGAATGCTCCTTGAACCAATTATGGACAACTTGGGACCGATGACACCGTGCATTATCTTACTGGAATAGTCCATCATTATGAGGGTACATGAAGTCCATGAAAGGCTGCAAGTGGTCATCAAGCAATGCAATGTAGCATTTACTGACGTATTCAATGACCTGTTCAGATAGACCAGCAGATCAAACCCATGCCACGTGAACAAACCCCACACCATTATGGAATTACCACCAGACTGCACTGTACCTTGTTGACAACTGAGGTCCATGGCCTCATAGGGACTGCACCACTCCCGAACTCTACCATCAGCCCGAAGCAACTGGTACCGTGACTCATCTGACCATGCCACATGTTGCCAGTCTACGGGGGTCCAATTAGCGACGTCACAAGCCCAGGTGAGGTGCTGTGTCCAGTGTTGTACTGTTAACAGGGGCACTTTGGAGTGGGACTAGTCTCCTGCTGTGGGGAAGGCCTAAGTTGACCGAATGGAAGTGCTGGTGATAAGCAAATGCGCACTGATGCACTATAATGTAAAACTCAAAATGGAAAATGTGGGGGGGAGACTTTAAGTCCCTCTATATTCCCCTTTCTGAGTAACAAAGAAAGATTGGGGTACTCTTGCTTGAAAGAGGGGAATAATCTCTTTCAAACTGTGCCCCCAATATGTATATCTGTTGATCAGAGTAGAGTGCAGCATTATGGGTGTAACTTTGTGGGCACCTATATTTGAAAGAGGGCAGACTGCTCTTCCACATTATGTGGCGTACTAGTAGATATTGTCTAGTGATCACCAGACAATTTTACCCTGCATTATGGAAAATAGATGTTTTCCGAATATGGGTGTGAGGGCATTATGTGCACTTTAGTGTCTATAATCACCCCCATAATGACACCAGGAACTTTGTGGGCACCCTTATTTGAAAGAGGGGAGTCTCCTCTTTCAAATGACGTGGCCCTCTTAGCAGCTATATCACCTAGCACTACAGGAAAAAAATAGTTTTCCATAGGTGGGGGAAGGGCACTGTCAGGGACCCTAGTAGGTATCCCTGAGTTTGCACTCTAATTACTGCCAATGCTAGTAATTTGAATCACCTGACCATATCACACTATTGTCAGTGCTGCATACAATCACACAGATCCCCTAGTCCTGATGCAGTGGGGGCAGGGCTGGCCGGCCTATAATGCCAGGTATGCAGTTGCGTACGGTGCTAAGTTGTAAGGGCGTCATCTGTCCCACCGCTGTCCCCCACAGCCGCCGGAGTTACATACCTTGCTGAATGACAGCAGGCCGGGCACGGCTGGAGGGAGAGGAGTGGCCGCTCTCTTCTCCTCCCCTCTCCTGAGCTCCTCCCCTCCAGCTTACAATTCTGTGCCTGGCTGGAGGGGAAGGAGGAGCCATGCTCTCCCCTCTCCTCAGCGCCTCCCCTCCAACCCCAGCTTCCTTTGGCTGTGCTGCTGATTGGACGCCGGGGTTCTGATGTCACAAACTCGTGACCATCCGCGGCATTAAGTCCAAGGTTAGGAGGAGCCATCCACACGCTGCAGTCCCAGGTAAGACAATTTAATTACTTTGTATTTATCATGCCCTGGCTGTCACCTTCTCCCTGTCATCACCCTGTCACTGTCACCCATTGATCATTCTTTCCCTGTCACCCACCGCTTTCATCGTCTCCTGGTGTCACCTTCTCCCTGTCACCTAGTGCTGTCACCCTCTCCCTGCCATCACTCTCTCCCTGTCACCTAGTGCGGTTGCCCTCACTCTGTCGTCACCCTCTCCCTGTCAACCACTGGTTGTCTCCCTCTGCCTGTCGTCACAATGTCCCTTTCACCCATTGGTCATTCTCTTCCTGTCACCCACTGCTTTCACTGTCTCCTGGCATCACCCACTGCTGTCACCCTCTCCTTGTCACCCTCACTCTGCCACCCAGTGCTGTCACTCTTTCCTTGTCGTCACTGTTTCCCTGACATCACCCTCTCCCTGTCACCTAGTGCTTTCACCCTCTACTTGTCATCACTCTCTCCCTGTCACCCTCTGGCTGTCTCCCTTTTCCTGTCACCCACTGGCTGTCTCCCTCTCCCTGAATATGTATCAGGGTGTAATTGTAGCTTAGCACCCAGGGTGGTCCTGCTGTATAGGGGTCCTATCACACTTCATACATTTTTATGCGGCGGTCTATGGGCCTGATTCAGACCCGGTTGCAAGCGCTGAGCGCTCGCAAACCAGGTCGATGGTGGCCCAGAGTTCATAGCTATGCGAGCAGCCAGGAGGCCGTTCTAAAAAAAAAAAAAAAAAGACCAGCCCTGATTCAGAGCGAGCGGCTCTGAATCAGGGCCTATGTGTGTGTTTAATCATTTTCATGTAGGGCCTATGTGTGTGGGTTTTTTTTCATGCAAATCCTGTGTGTTTTATTACTTTTATGTGGATACTAATGTGTGTGTTTTTTTTCTCATGTGGGGATCTATGTGCGTTTTTTTTCTGCAAATCGCTATGTGTTTTATTTTTACGTGGGGGCAGAATGTGTTTTCATTTTTTTTAATGTGGACCCTATGTGTTTTATCATTTTCATGTTGGGGCCTATGTATGTGTTTTTGTTTTTTTCATGCAAAGCCTATGTGTTTGTTTTTTTCATGTTGTGGCCTATGAATGTGTTTTTTATTTATCGCGTGGGGCCCCACAAAGTGGAGGTTAATGTGTATGGTTTTTTTCCCCCTTTTTGGGTCCATTGTATATTATTACTAAGGATTCTGTATCGTCTGATGCAGGAGAAGGTCCATGTGGGGTGACACCATTAGTTACTGCACTCAGTTACACCAACCCTATTGATGCCACTGAGTATAGTATTAAATTATAACCATGTATTGTGTATATAAAGCTGGTATTTTGATTTACAGATTCCATTTTGTCATTGTTACATTATTACATGCACTCCCGATATTTCACACACTGAAATATGAGGCTTTATTTCAACAAGGGGCGTCAAAATCTATATCTGCTTACCAAATAAATGAGGCTTGGGCCGGCCCTGAGTGAGAGCAGAGCCGAATAAAATACACTGAATATTCTATCTCTCTGCCTGTTGTACCATACACCTGGGGTTAAAGTGGGCTGGAGGGGGGTGGAACTGAGGTCCAGATTCAGACCCGCTCGCTAGGATGCGTTCGCTCGTAGCTGCCGATGGTTCACATTGTGCGTATGCATCGCAGTGCGCGAACAAGTCCGATCGATCTGGAAGCATTCGCACGTTGCACATAGACTGGCCAGCTGAGTGAGTGACAGGAGAAGCTGTTTGTGGGTGGTGACAGGGGTTGAACTATGAAAACGGGGGAGTGGAGGTGCGAACACAGGCGTAACCGAGTATCTCAACGCTGTTTCAGAGGCGTGCATAATAAAGACGCAGCGTCATAGTACACGTCACCTGGTTGGATTTTACACTGAAGTGCTCACAGTAGGGTATGGTCAACCACAAGCGCTGCGTTCGCTTCCGATGTTCCATCTCCTCTAATGGTAGGTGGAACTAGTTCCACCTTTACCATGTCCCTGCACAGAAGTACCAAAGACAGACGGTCACTCTATCTGGCATCGGCCGCCAACCTACCCCGGTTTCCAGCTCCATGTCCTGCCTCCTCCTCCGCCCTCCATCCCCCCTCCTGTCACTCACTGTGTGAGGACAAGATGCTGGTGGGAGAGGAGACACAGGTTGGGAGCTGCTCTAGAGGGGCACGGGGGGGATAAGCTACTGGTGGGAGAGGAATCAGGGGCATGGAGCTGCTGGTAGGAGACACAGGGGCAGGGAGCTGCTGGTGGGAGACACAGGGGCAGGGAGCTGATGGTGGTGGACACAGGGGCAGGGAGTTGCTGGAAGGACACAAGGAGGTAAGCTGGAGAGACATGGGGGGATGGTGTTAGAGTGAAGACAGGGAATTCTGCTGGTGAGATGCAGAGGGGAGCTGATGCTTGTGAAACAAAGGAAGATGGTTTATTTTTGGTGCATGGGTCCCCTGGATTGCTTTGGTTGGGCTGCTTCAGGGCATTGCATTATAAACACATATGTATTTTTAAACCTCTATTTTTCACCTTCTTATATATGGAGCAGTAGCTGCTGTAATCTATCTTACACTTTCTTACACTTCACCTTCTCTTATTAGAGTGATGCCCTGGAGTGGTTCAACTGGGCCTGTTTGGGGGTGTCCTGTGCTCTGGATTTCAACCCCAGTAGGTTAGGGACCTACCCTCAGAGGTTACCTGGGCGCGGTGAGTAGGCCCATAACCATGGCCATTATTATGCTAAAATCTCTATGTATTGCAAAATTCTATTGCATGTTGGAGTTGTGCACTTGTACTTTCTCTTCTTGTGTTTGTAACAATAGTCTCCACAGGTAGCACCTCCCATTATATATATATATATAATGTATATATATGTGTGTTTATATACATACATACATATACATTTTTTTTTCTTAGGCTGTGCAGTCTATATAGCCTTTTCTATATAGTTAACTGGTCTCCCCCTGCTGCTAGCAAATAATAATAGATATAGCACAACCTGATCTCATAGCTTCCTCAAAGATTTGGATCTGAAACATATGAAATAGACTAATAAAGGTACTTTATTTACAGAAATACAGTGCTTAATTACAGGAATTATATAAAGAAAAAGGGTTACAGTTTACATAGACAAACAATGTGCTGCAGTTTCAAATATAAAGGAAAAACTCAGATGTGATCCACTTCGCTTCGGTTAAAGACCTGAAACTACCTGCACTAACCTGCGATTACCTGCTTTCATACATAGATACAGATAGAAAGGAGGAAAGCGCTCTGTGGTAATTGAATATGTAGATATAACTAATATGTATATATTGTTGGGTAAAATTATGGCCTCTCATGGTGTCATGGTTCAGTTGTGTTGAAATCTCTAATTAGTTCATTCCGTGTCTTCATGTGAATAACAGGGACAATCTCAGGTAGGCAATAACTTGAGGCTGGAAGTTGGAAGTTAATGTCCAAGAATAGAGCCTTCACTTGTCCAAAAGATGCTGTTGGTGCCACCTCTGTCACAGCTAACACCACCTCTGGAACAAGAAACGCAGTATCAGGGAGCTACGTACACTATGTTGCAGTTACAGGTAAAGCTGAGTTTACTTACCAAGCCATGGTGTCTGCTGGTCCATCTCCTCCCTACGTCCTAAATCGCTGAGTGCATGTGAGTAAGGGGCCCAGTAAGTGCAGCAAAATCACTGAATGTAGTTTAAATTGCTTAAACATCTGATTTAATATGAAAAAGGGATATGTACACAAAATTACCCATACACAATATCTGTATCTATTTATGTTAGCGAAGTAGGGACACTTCCTGAGGGAGCAGCTTGTGGCTAATTATTATCCCTTTATCTGTGAGCTCTGCCTGTTTATTTTTGTTACAATCTGCCTTCATACATGTCCGGCTGCTCCTGTATGCATACAGGAGCAGCAGCCATGAGGAGTTTTGCAAAGCTTAGTGGCCCAGAAAACAGGGAAGTTTGTAATGGAAATGCTGCTTAAGAGTGAGAAGCTGTGGTAGGTACCTAATGTTTCATGTGACCGTCCAAACACAGATGATATAGAGAGAGCCATGGGGACCATAGGCTTGAGTGCAACAGCATGTTTATTCTATTATACATGGGTAGATGTCAGCAAAGGACATGTGCACAGCACTACAGGCAATATATGTGTCACAAGTCACAGGCCAGTTACTGGGAGACGAAGACGCCACGTTGTCATCTTGTAGTCCTCCCATCTGGTTGACATCATCTCTGCAGGTACGGGATTGGTTCGTCTTCCTTCTTCTACCTTGCTGGTGCGCTGCTCAGGTGCCGGTGATAGCATTCTACGTGTTTCCGGTTCCGCTGTGAGTTTCCTGTGTTCAGCCAAGTATCCAGTCTCCTGCCGCTTGTGTCATCTAGGCAGCACGGTCTGCATACCACTCTCCAGTTGTTTGTGTCAACCCAGTGGCACAAGACACACCACTGCACCAAGTGCACGCAAAAAAGTGTACTGCTACTTGTGTCAACCTGGCGGCATGAGCCGCACTTGTGCACCTTATATTTGCAAATTAGTGTACTACTTGTGTCAACCCAGCAGCACAAGCCGCACCACTGCATGCAAACCAGTGTACTGCTACTTGTGTCAACCTGGCGGCACGAGATGCACTTCTGCGACCCGTGTTCGCAAATTAGTGTACTGCTTGTGTCAACACGGCGGCACAAGCCGCACCAAGTGCATGCAAACCAGTGTACTGCTACTTGTGTCAACCTAGCGGCACTAGCTGCACTTTTGCACCCCGTGTACACAAATTTGTGAACTGTTGTGAGTCAACCCGGTGCCACAAGCCGCACTTCTGTACATCTTGTACACATCCCAGAGGCTGCCTCTCGCCAAGGCTTTCCAGCCCTCAAGGCTGCTACATGGCCAATGGCTGCATTTTGTACACAGCCCAGAGGCTGCTTCTCACCAAGGCTTTCTAACCCTCAACGCTACTACACCTCACCAGCCCTCAAGGCAATAATGGCTGCAACTAGCCAAGTGTTCCAGCCCTCAAGGCTGTAGCCAGACTATTCCAACCTTGCTCTCAGCTGAAATTCCAGCCTATTGGCTGCAACACCATACACCATTCTTAAAGGGGTATCCCCAATCAATCTCCTTGCACTATCATCTGCTCTGCACAAATCAGTCAATTCCTTCCTGGAATTGTTACAATATGAAGATAAAGGTCTTGTGAGAAGAATTAATCTGAGGCGCATATTGTATAATACTAAATTGAGTTAATGCACAAGTATGAGTGACTACATTGACAAAATGATTTCCATATCTCAGCAATTAACATCTGTAGGAGGTTTATGATGAGGAGATTGCTATGGCGATGCTACAGAACTTATTGTCTGAATTTGATTTCTTAGTAGTAGCGCTAGAAGCTAATATAGCCAAGCTTTCAACAGATAACATTAAGACAAAGTTGTTGCAGTTCCAAGAATGTGTATCAGAACTAAATACTGCGAATTCTGCATTATACACTAAAGAAGTAAAGACCAGAAAATTAATGTGCTATGAATGTCATAAAGTAGGACATAACGCATCAGCATGTAAACTGAAAGATGTAGATGCTACACAGAGAAAGAAGTTTAACAGAGTCAGCTTCAAGCATCACAGACATTCGCAGAGAAGATTGTTGGGTTAGGTACCACAAGACATTTCAGATGTAATCAAAACATTTAACACGTGTGATCTTAAATTGGCTACAGGAATAGGCTAGAAAAAGTTGGAAAAATCACTACCTATCTGAAAATATAAAGTGAAGACAAAGTCACAGAAATCTAAGAGGTGTTATATGTACCTGATATGGGGACGAACCTCATAGTCATAAGTGTTTTAGAGCAAAACGGATACAAAAACAATTCGCTGAAGGAAAGTGCTTTGTTTTACAGAATAGAAAAGAGACTGTGATAGCAACAGGTACCCGATGCCAACAACTGTATGTCTTTGATACAGAGGAGTGTTATGCAATTAAGGCTTCTAACCAACAAACAATCTATGGAACTCTGGTACAGAAGATTAGGTAATGTTGGATATGACAATGTTCAGATACTTCTTGCAATATGTGAAAGCTGTATAGCAAAGCCTGAATTTGATTTCCAAAATCAGCAAGCAGAGTGTAGACCAAGTCAGGCTCGGGTTTTCCTGCCTAACTCCAAAATCCAAAGCGAGACAAAATGTCATCCTAGCGGATTCTCACGGGTTTTGGATTGTATATAAGTCCCTCTCTGCGGTAATCGTCACCACTTCCTTGCTGAGTCTTGGACTGTGTGGTTGTGCTGTGCTCTTTGTCCACTCCAGTGGGCGCTGTGTGGCAAGGGGGCTGTTGTCCAATCAAGACTGCTCTGTGTGCCATGCTCCATCCACTCCAGGGGGGGCTGTATGTCCATGCCAGGGGCTGTTGTCCAATCCAGGGGGGTGCTGTCACTGTGCTCTGTCCATAGGGCTGTTGTCCAAAATAGGGGTGTGCTGTGCTCTTCCAAGGGGAGGGGGCTGTGTGTCCAAACCAGGAGTGTTGTCCATCCACGGGCTGTAAAAAAAAAGAAAGAAAGAAACTACAAGTTAAAAAAAAGAAAGAAAAATAAAAAAGTTAAAAATAAAAAAATGTTGTGCTATACCCCAGTGTATCCATATAAGCATGGATGTGATGCTGTATGCCATACTCTCCCCTTTCCCCAGTGTACCCATATATAAGCACTGTGATGCTGCTGGCCAGGATTCAAGCATCTGTCATCTTCACCACCAACACCTTCATCAGCAGTATTCTCAAACATTGCAAGTAGTCCTGCATCCAATTTGATAAGACTAACCCAGTCCTCCCGTATCCAGGATTCTTCAGAAGAATCCTTGAACACTACGCCTGCTGCTGCTGGGAGTGGATCTTCATCCCAGAAGGGGACCAGAAAGACCACTAATAGTAGGTTAAAAAACCAATTGACTGTTAAACAGTCCTTTGCAAGGGGGAGCGTGTTTTGACAGCAGTCACTCAGTTGCACAGCGGATCACTGACGCCATTACATCTATGCTGGTATTAGATGTGTGTCCAATATCTGCCATTAATGCAGTAGGTTTTTGAAAGTTAATTGAGGTCCTGCATCCCCGCTACCAAATCCATTCTAGATTCCACTTCACTAGGTAAGCAATTCCCAGCCTGTACAGGGACATTAAAAAACACTTAATTAGTGTCCTCCAGAATGCCATTGTACTCACTGTCCACTTTACCACAGATACAGTATGTGGACAAGCTGAACAGGGCAAATGCAAGATTACATGACTGTAACAGTCCCCTAGGTGGGTGTATTGTAGCAACATCTAAGAAACAGCAGCTCATTCAGAGGCAGACTTCTCTGTGTATCACCGGTCCAATATTGTGAGAGCATTGCAGCTGGGTGAATTCCAACATGTCCCATGTTTTGTTCACACAAAACGTGGTGGTAGTACAATTTTTTTTTTTTTTAAATGACAGGGCTGTGCAGGAGATGCTCTCTGTGGCTCAAAAAATGTGATAGAAAATGCATTTGAAAATGTGGAAGAGATAAATGGTAGAGTAATCACGGCTTTACCAGCAGAAGGGGTACCATACTTTGCATTGAAAAATGATTTGTTATATTGTGTAACCTATTTGCAGGGTAAGAGAGTAGACCAATTGTCAGTTTCCCGGAAACACGAGCAGTTGGTGTTAAGGGCGGCTCATACACACCTGTGAGGTGGCCATATGGGGGAGGAGAAAACTCTCCAGCATATTAATTTAAGATTCTTCTGGCCCGGCATTCATGCAGCAGTAAAAAAATATTGTCAGGAATGCCCAGTGTGTCAGAAGACAGAACCCCGGCCAGGGTTTCGGGCACCCTTGGTTCTCCTCCCTATCATTTCTGTACCTTTTGAGAGAATTGGTATGGATCTGATGGGGCCGGTAGAAAAATCTGCTCGTGGTGGTAGATTATACAACAAGGTACCCAAAGGCCATCTCGCTACGTAACATGAAATCTAGCACTATTGCCTGGGAATTATTGATGCTATATACCCGCTTGGGAATACCAATGGAGGTCTTAATGGACCAAGGTACCCCTTTTGTATCTAAACTAATGAAAGATATGTGCCGACTCTTAAAGGTGGATAGGATTACTACCTCAGTTTACCACCTGCAAACAGATGGGCTTGTTGAATGCTTTAACCAGACCCTTAAACAAATGATAAAAGGGCGGTGTCTGAGGAAAAGCGAGATTGGGACTTGCTCCTACTCTATTTTATGCGATAGGTACCCCAATCCCCTATGGGATTTAGGGCCTGATTCAGAGCCGGCCGCTCTGACCAGAGCGTTAGCTCTGAATCAGTGCCCTCCTCCATGAAAATGGAGCGGCCTCCTGGCCGCTCGCATAGCTGTGGGTGACCACCCACAGCATATGCGAGCGTCCATGATGATGGTCGCGATGGTCTTGACCATCGGGCTTGCGACGGAGACCCTGCGGTAGGGTCTCGCTGCCGCAAGCCCTGGAGTGATTTTGGCTCTATCAGAGCCAAAATCACTCCCACTGATATCACTAGTGATGTCAGTGGGGCCGGCTTCAGACGGTAGGCGTTCCCATGGGAACGCCTCCGTCTGGCAGGCACGCCCCTGGCATGCCCACCAAAGGGGGCGTGCTGTCAATCAACATTGACAGCACGCCCCCTTTGGTGCGAGACCCGGAGCGATGGAGAGCCCGTCGCTCTCCGGGTCTCGCACATGCGCACGACAGAGCTCCCTCCATCATGCGCATGCGCAGTGGGGGAACATCGACCCGCTTGCGAGCATCCTTTGCTCGCAAGCGGGTCTGAATGACTCCCTTAGTCCCTTTGAAATCCTCTATGGTAGGCAACCTAGAGGGATTTTAGATCTGTTGAAAGAAGGGTGGGAACGTCAGTCATGCCATGAGCCTAACATCGTTCAGTTTGTGACCCAATTGTATGGCAGGTTAAGGCAAATTGTGCCAGTCGTGAACGAGCACATGGATAGGGCACAACAGCGGTAAAAACATTGATATGACGTGACCGCGGTTAATCAGTCTGTTAAACCAGGACAAGGTACTGGTTCTGGTACCCACCACTGAAAGCAAAATGTACGCCCAGTGGCGAGGCCTTTATGAAGTTATAGAGGCAGTTGGACCTGTTAATTATAAGGTTCGACAGGAGGGTAGAAGGAATGAGGTGCAAATCTACCATGTAAACCTGTTAAAACCCTGGAAAGAGAGCGCTGGTCAGCTTTCTTTGATTGCCAAGAAAACCCCAGAATGTCAGGTACCCATTGAAGTTACCCTTAATCCCCACCAGAAACAGGAGGCGGTGAGTTTAGTAGCACGGCACGAAGATATGTTCTTGGCCATTACAGGAAAAACCCAAATTATCCAGCATGATATAGTTACTCCTCCAGGGGTGGTAATAAAAACAGAGGCCATACCGTGTACCCAAGGCAAAGTGGGCAGCAGTTAAACAGGAAGTAGAGGAGATGGAATAATCCCATAGTAGAGAATGGAATAATCCCATAGTTTTGGTGCCTAAGAGTTCAGGTGCATTATGATTCTGCAATGATTTTCACAAATTAAATAAAGTGTCACAGTTTGATTCCTATCCTATGCCCCGGGTGGAGGAGCTGGTGGAGAATGTAGCAAACAGCCAGTATCTCACCACCCTAGATTTGATAAAAGGATATTGGCAGATTCCTTTAACTGAGGCTGCTAAGGCCAAAACAGCCTTCTCTACCCCAGAAGGTTTGTTTTTTCTATAAAACTCTGCCGTTTGGTTTGCATGGGGCTCTGGCAACCTTCCAGAGGGCTATGAACAGGTTGCTGCGACCACACAAGGACTATGCAGCTGCATAATTAGACGACATATTAATCTTTAGCCCTGACTGGGAGTCACACCTTCCAAGAGTTAAGCAGTGTTATGGTCTTTACGGACACATGGGTTTACTGCTAATCCAGAGAAGTGTGCCATTGGAATGGTGGAGGCAAAATATTTGGGACATATCATGGGCAGAGGACAGGTAAAACCTCAGCCCAGTAAGGTGGAGGCGGACCTCACATGGCCTAAACCCAAATGTAAATCTCAGCTCAGAATATTCCTTGGCCTAGTGGGTTAATACCGCAGATTCATTAGTGATTTTGCCACTAGGGCAGCACCATTAACTGAGTGTCTTAAAAAACAGTCCCCAGACAAGATAGTATGGTCTAGAGCAGCAGACGCTGCATGGCAGGATTTAAGGCGCGCCTTGTGTGCAGAACCTGTTTTGCAGGCTCCTAACTTTAAAAAGCAGTTTATATTGCAGACAGATGCCTCAGGTATGAGATTGGGAGCAGCCCTTTCCCAAGTGGTAGAAGGGGAAGAGAAACCCATCCTCTACCCTAGCCGGAAATTGCTGCACAGGGAGCGCAAGTACTCATATGTGGAGCAAGAGTGCTTGGCAATTAAGTGGGCAGTAGATATTATATTTGTTGGGTGGGAGTTTTTGTTGGATGGATCATGCCCCTTTAAAGTGGATGCACACGAACAAAGAAGTGAATGCTTGTGTAACCCGCTGGTATTTGTCTTTGCAGCCATTTAAGTTTGAGGTGCAGCATCGTCCGAGGAAACAGCACCTCAATGCTGATGCCCTTTCCAGGTTGTTGGGCCCGATTCTCCAAGCAACCCTATGGTGAAGCTAGAGGAGGAGGAAGAGGGTGAGGATGGCGAACTGTGGAAAATGGTAGAGAGCTGTGTACCCGGACGGATGGCATAAATAGATGTGGGTGAAAGTGTTTTAGCTTCACCAGGGTGGTTGAAGCTAAGGGGGGAGGAGTGTGACAGGGTCAGCATAATTCCACATGAAGTAAATGTGAAATATCCAGATATCCCAGTTTTGGCAGAGCAAAGGCATTAGGAATGTAAAATGTCCAGTTCAGATTTTGCCTCAATCAGAGTCTGGACAGGTAGCTGATTACAGACACCTGTGTGAGGCTGGTTTAAGAACTGCAGAGACACTGGGGAAACATCCTGACCGTGAGATAGTCATCCAGGTTATAAGCCCAGGGGTGACTAGTGTTAGGGATCCTGGCCCTGCGTGTCCACTTAGGAAATATATTGCTGTTTGGAAGACTTTGTGTACCATCTTGCCTGTGATACTGCCATATCCTGTATACCTGCCTTGTGGTGAGAAATAAAAATGCTGATGGATTTTACCCGGTCTATGTGATTCTTGTCACAATTTACTGCATATTATAAGTCATGCCCTCATATTAAAGTTGTGTGTAAAAAACTGCAATTCTCTCATAGAGAATTCCAGGGGGGGGGGGGGGGCAGGGTGTTTCAGGGACTATACTTCAAAAGCTATTGGAGGTACCAGGCTGAAATTTAGCATGGACGGGTAGAACTGTTGCTCGGTGCTGCATGCCAAATTTCAGGGCAAAAACATGAGTATTTGGGAGTAATCTAAAGTTCCAACTGTCACATTTTTTGTCATTCTCAATTAGGACCACTTTACTGCTGTAGTCTATGGTTTTTTTGGGGGGAAGGCATAACTCAGGGTAGGGGGTGAATTTAGACTTGGGGTTTGTTTTATTAGGTAGCTATTGTTCCATGGTAGAGCCTTTTGGGGTTCAGTTAGAAAGTTACAGTTATTACCTCAAGAATGCGCCATTGAATAGATAGGACTTTTCAACTTTTTGCGTAGCCGCAGTAGGAGCCCCCAGCAGGTGTATTCACTGTGGCTTCACTTGGGTGTACCAAGATGGCCATCATTTGCGGGCAGTAGCAGATGCCGGGTCCGGGTGGGAAGGAAGCTGGCGTTTGCTGCAGCCGGGAGGCGTGGGAGAGGTGGTAGGGGTAAGTGGGCATTAGCTGTGGCTGGGAACCGGGGACGTTAGAGGCGGTGGTGTGGCGGCAGTGTGAGCGGCGGTGGTGCAGGCGTTAGGACCCGGCAGAGGTAGCAGCACACAGATGCAGGCTTGTATCTGAAATATCCATAATACCTGCATCTGTGTTTAAAAAAAAAAAACACAGAAGCAGGGACGGGTCAGTGAGACCTAACTGTGCTTCTGTGTTTAATTAAATAAAAAAACCTGTGTAAAAAAATAAATACAGGGGACAAATGACGTAGGGGTCCCCTGTATTAAGCACAACCAGCACCAGGCTTTTGAGAACCAGTCCTGGATTCCAAAATACGGGGGACAAATAACGTAGGGGTCCCAGTATTCAATGCAACCAGCACTGGGCTCTGAGCCGGCACTGGTTCTGGAAATACAGGGGGGAAAAATGCATAGGGTGCCCCTGTTTTTACAAGAACCAGCACCAGACTTTTTCTAGCGGGGGGGTGATGCCACGGCCAGGGGAGCCCTTTCACCGGGCCCCCCAGCCAAAGCATCACCCCTAACTGCTAGTCAGCCCAGGCCAGAGATCCCTGGGGAGCTGGGGACCCTGGCAATAAATGGTTCCCCCTCTCCAGGGCACCCTAAGCCCAGACTGATAGCCGAGGGCTATCCCTGGCACCCCTGGAGTGGTGGGTGCCGGGTTGATTGTTTAAAGCGCGGTGCAAGTATAGAGTTAAAATATTGGCTTTTGCTGTGGAACAACAGCTCCCAGCAAGCCTCCCCTGCATGCTGGTACTTGGAGAACCACAAGTATCAGCATGCAGGGCATTACGGGCCTGCTGGTACTTGTAGTTCCACAGCAAAAGCAATATTAAAAAAACACAGAACACACACACCGTTGAAAAGTAAAATATTATTAAAACATACATGCACACACACATGCACACATCATCTCACATAATCACCTATGTATCCCTGTAGCCAATCTGTCCTCTTCTCCAGTAGACAATCCAATGGAGTACCTGTAATAAAAATTCCATACTCACCTTCTCCTTTGCATGGATCTGTCCTCTTCATCAGGCAATGCAGGGTCTCGGAAAAAAAATAAAAATACTCAGACCCACGAACATTAGTAGAGTCTTGTAAGGACACTACAACTCGAATGACAGCTCCGCCCGGCATTTCAGTTCAGAAATCCCGGTACGGAGCGCTCATTGGGTGAGAGAAGCAAGCCTTTCGCCTCTCAGCCAATGAGCTGTTCTCACCATTGACTTCAATGGAGAGAACCAAGCGTGCCCTTTTCAAAAATGGCGCCTCAGCTCCATTTCTGAAATTCAAAGATGGCCACCAAGAGCCAATCACGGCTCACGATGTCATCGCCCCGACCCCTCAGCTGGCTTAAATACAGTCGGCAGCGGGGGAGCTGGAGAGACCAGCTGAAGGAAGAAGACACTGCGGTAGCCCTGGATGGGCGGAGGCCGGAAAAAAGCTTAAAGGCCACTGCCTTCCAGGTGAAGATGCCGTAGAAGCCCTGGATGTGCGGCGGTGGCTACCCTCCAGGTGAAGATGCCTGGGGGAGCGGCAGCATTGAAAAAGAGCTTAAAGGCTGCCGCCTTCCAGGTGAAGGTCCGGCAAAATAAAATATTTAAAAAAACTGTCCTTTTTTATTTTATTTTAACATTTCATTTGCAGGGGTACTATAGGTAGCAGCAGGCCCTTAATGCCCCGCCTGCTGGTACTTGTGGTTCTCCAAGTACCAGTTTGCGAGGATGCCTGCTGGGACCTGTGGTACTAATGCAAAAGAAAAATATTTGTATTTTCATATGCACCACACTTTACATAATCAACCTGGCATCCACCGCCCAGGGGTGCTGGGGATAGCTATCGGCCTTGGGTGCCCTGGAGAGGGGGAACAGTTTATTGGCAGGGTCCCCAAGGATCCCCAGCCTGGGCTGACTAGCGGTCAGGGGTGATGCTGCGATTGGGGGGCCCGGTGAAAGGGCTCCCCTGGCTGTGGCATCACCACCCCACTAGAAAGAGTCCAGTGCTGGTTCTGGGAGACCTTACAAATATTTTCCCCCTGTATTTCAAGAACCAGGACCGGCTCACAGCCCAGTGCTGGTAACGCTGAATACGGGGGACCCCTACATCATTTGTCCCACGTATTTTGGCAACCAGGTCTGGTTCTGAAAAGCCTGGTGCTGGTTGTGCTCAATACGGGGGATGTCACTGATACGTCCATGCATCTATGTCTTATTGATTTGATTTTCTCAGGTGCATAACCAGCACCAGTGAGTCCCTCTGTCGCCCGCTGATGCTTCTGTGCACGCCCGTTGCTACCACTGCTCCAAATCCCCACTGCTGCCATTGCCGGACACACCTGAAGCCCTTTCCCCACAGCCGTCTCTCCCTCTGCACCCTTAAAACACCTCCTGTCTGCTCCTCCACCCGTGTTAGTGTATCTGCCCTGCTCCTCCACCCGTGTTGTCCTACTGCCCTGCAGGTGGCCCGGTTTGCGCGTCAAACCCCTGATGGTTAATAAATTATAAAAAAGCTATGAAATTCCATAGACAAAAAACCTTATGGTTTCACATGTTCCATTAAGGCTGCTTAGACATGATTGAAAATTCACAAAACCTAATGAATTTCTTGCCACACAAACTTGAAAAAGCAATGAAATTACGATCATTAAGGCTGACGCCTTAATGTATGTGTTCCTTGCATAATACAGATATGGTATGCCATGACACCATTTGGTCAACTTCAGATTCAGCACTCTCACAGAGTGAGATTGCTGTCACTCACAAAATGGTGGAGCTGCTAATTCACAGAATTGTGTGCTCATTGGAAAACACACATGCAGTCTATGCAACTGAGGTCTGAGCAGAATATAGAGCTGCGCAGATGAAATCAGAGTATGGTGGATGGGGGGAGAGGACAGGGCATTGTGGATGGGGCAGACAGAAAGGCATGCAGAGGGGGAGATTAAGCAGTACAGATGGGGGAAGCCAAAGTGATGCAGATGGGTTGAAAACAGTGGTGTGCATGGGGGGGAGACAGAGTGGCATGGTTTGGGGGAACAGAGCAACATTAATGGGGAATGCAGAGTAGCATGGATGGGAAGATAGAGCAGCGCAGATGGGTAAAGACAGATTAGTGTGGATGAGGAATACAGACTAGCACAATAGGATAACACACAACAATAGGGATTGGGGAAGACAGATTGGTGCAGATGGGAGGGGAAAGAATGGCACAATTAGGGGGGACAGAGTGGTGCAGATGGAGGAAGAAAGAGTGGCAGAAATGAGGGGATGACAGCGTGGTATGGGTGGGAGGGGAAAGACAGAGTGGCAAGTTTGGGGGGGACAGAGTGGTGCAGATGGAGGTATAAAGAGTGGCAGAGATAAGGGGAAGACAGAGTGATGTGGCTGGGGCAAGGCAGTGGTGCAGATAGAAGGAAACACAGTGGCACGGATGCAGGAAGACAGGACGGTGCACAAGGGGAAAGACAAATTGGTGAGGATCAGGGAATGCAGACTAGCACAGTTGGGAGAACACACAGCTGTAGGGATTGGGGAAGTTATAGCAGCATAGAGGTGAAGATAGTGTACATGTATAGACAGAGTATGATAGTTTTAGCAATTGGGAAGCTGAATGTGTATAATGAATGAGATGGATGTATGGAGTGAGAAGGATGTTGGAAATCAGTGAAATGTTTGTGGTGACTGAATGGGAAGATTGTGGGCACTGAGTGGGATGTGGGAGCGACATAACTGCTCAGACCTCAGTTGCATAGACTGCATGTGTGTATTCCAATGAGCACACAATTCTGTGAATTAGCAGCTCCACCATATTGTGAGTGACAGCAATCTCCTTCTGTGAGAGTGCTGAATCTGCAGTTAACCACATGGTGTCATGGCATACCATATCTGTATTATGCAAGGAACACGTCCATTAAGGTGTCAGCCTTAATGATCGTAATTTCATTGCTTTTCAAAGTTTCTGTGGCACAAATTCAGTAGGTTTTGCGAATTTTCAGATCATGTCTAAGCAGCCTTAATGGGACATGTGCAACCGTAAGGTTTTTTATCTATGGAAAAAAAACAAAAAAAAAAAAAAAAATTATATATATATATATATATATATATATATAAAATGTAATGTACTCGGCACTCATGGGATGCAGAATAGTAACAACGCCATGAGCCCTCCAAAGTTAAATATACAACAAACACAGTCCAGCTGGCGGCACTCACGGACAGTACAAAAAACAGGATCACAGAGACTTTTTGCCAGATTAATGTTTCGGTTTTATAAAACCTTTGTCAGGAATACAGATATATAGAAGAATCTTACCTTATATAACCATAATTATCTCCCACGGAGTGTAAGCAGCCCACGCACTCGGGACAGGATACTGACGTCATCCACAGTGTCAGCCTAAGCAGCAGAGAAGTCAGCTGACCGGAGCAGCAGGCAACACGTGACCATAAACAAATAAACCATCACCATGTCAGTATCCTGTCCCGTGCGTGCGGGCTGCTTACACTCCGTGGGTGATTATTATTATAAGGTAAGATTTTTCTATGTATCCGTATTCTTGATGAAGGTTTGATAAAACCGAAACGTTGAACTGACAAGAGGTCTCTGTGATCCTGTTTTTTGTACTGCCGCCAGATGGACTGTGTTTGTTGTGTGTGTGTATATATATATATATATATATATATATATATATATATATTAGGGGTGAGCGGGTTCGGATTTCTGAAATCCGAACCCCCCCGAGCCACCCGATCCGAGTCAGGCTCGACTTTTCCCGCCTGGCTCGGATCTGAAATCGAGGCAAAACATCATCATCCCGCCTTCCGGGTGTCGCGGGTTTTGGATCCTATATAAGGTACCCGCGTCGGCGCCATTTTCTCACTCGGCTGTGGACAGTGAAGAGGGAGGGTGGGAGTTAAGGCTGGCTGGGCTGTGTAGTGTAGTGTAGTGCAGTGTAGTGCAGTGTAGTGTGCTGTGCTGCTGTTGTCCATAGGGGCCACTCCTTCAAAGTCCATAGCGGCTGGCTGGACTGTGTTGTGCAGTCAGTTGTCCATAGGGGCTGTGTCCACTCCAAAGTCCTGTGCAGTGTCCCAGTCCTAAAGGGGTGCTGTAGTGTTGTCCAGGGGGTGCTCTGTCCATCAGGGGTGCTCCCCCCAAGTGCAATTTTTTTTTACATTTTTCTGTGTTTGTGAATTGTGTGCACTGTGGCTGCACGTGCATCAACAAAGGAGCAGCACCAAGCGTGCGCCTGTGTCTCATAAGTAAAAGGCCGGCTGGCTTGTCCGTTAAAGGGTGCTGTAACCCCCCAAAGGGCACTCCAAACAAAATTAAAAAATATATTTTTTTGTGTTTGTGAATTGTGTGCGCAGTAGCCGCACGTGCATCAACAAAGCAGTGCCAAGCGTGCGCCTGTGTCCCATAAATAAAGGGCCAGCTGGATTGACCGCTAAAGGGTGCTGTAACCCCCAAAGGACACTCCAAACAAAATAAAAAAATATTTTCTGTGTTTGTGAATTGTGTGCACTGTGGCTGCACGTGTATCAACAAAGGAGCAGCGCCAAGCGTGTGCCTGTGTCCCATAAGTAAAAGGCCGGCTGGCTTGTCCGTTAAAGGGTGCTGTAACCCCCAAAGGGCACTCCAAACAAAATAATATATTTTTTTGTGTTTGTGAATTGTGTGCGCAGTAGCCGCACGTGCATCAACAAAGTAGTGCCAAGCATGCGCCTGTGTCCCATAAATAAAGGGCAGGCTGGATTGACCGCTAAAGGGCACTGTAACCCCCAAAGGGCACTCCAAACAAAATAAAAATAAAAATTCTGTGTTTGTGAATTGTGTGCACTGTGGCTGCACGTGCATCAACAATGGAGCAGCGCCAAGCGTGCGCCTGTGTCCCATAAGTAAAAGGCCGGCTGGCTTATCCGTTAAAGGGTGCTGTAACCCCCAAAGGGCACTCCAAACAAAATAAAAAAATATTTTCTGTGTTTGTGAATTGTGTGGGCTGTAGCTGCACGTGCATCAACAAAGAAGCAGCGCCAAGCGTGCGCCTGTGTCCCATAAGTAAAGGGCCGGCTGGCTCATTTCTTAAAGGGTGGTGTAACCCACAAAGTGCACTAGTCTCCAACAAAAATAAAAAATAATTTTCTGTGTTTGTGTGCGCCTTAGCTGCACGTATATATCAATATAACATAAATGGAGGACCAAACTTTCTCCGATAAAAATAAAATAGGGAAAGATCAAGAACCACTTCCTCCTAGTGCTGAAGCTGCTGCCACTAGTCATGACATAGACGATAACATGCCATCAACGTCGTCTGCCAAGGCCGATGCCCAATGTCAAAGTTCAGGAAAATGACCTTGAAAAAAACATTTAAATCATCTGAAGAGAAACGTAAACTTGCCAATATGCCATTTATGACACGGAGTGGCAAAGAATGGCTAGGGTCTTTCCCTGTGTTCATGACTAGTGGTTCAGCTTCACATGACGTTGGAAGCCCTCCTCCCACTAAAAAAATCAAATGAGTTAAGCTGGCAAAAGCACAGCGAAGAACTGTGCATTCTAAGAAGATATCACAAATCCCCAAGGAGAGTCCAAGTGTGGTGGTGGTTGCAATGCCTGACCTTCCCAGCACTGGACGGGAAGAGGTGGCTCTTTCCACCATTTGCACGCCCCCTGCAAGTGCTGAAAGGAGCACCCACAGTCCACTTGCTGATATGCAAATTGAAGATGTCACTGTTGAAGTACAACAGGATGAGGATACTGGTGTAGCTGGCGCTGAGGAGGAAGTTGGCGAGGAGGATTCTGATGGTGATGTGGTTTGTTTAAATCAGGCTCCGGGGGAGACAGTTGTTGTCCGTGGGATGAAAAAGCCCATCACGGTCATGCCTGGGTAGAAGACCAAACATTCCACCTCTTTGGTCTGGCAATATTTCTATCCAAATCCGGACAACAACTGTCTTGCCATATGTACCATATGTAAAGGTGAAATAAGTAGGGGTAGGGTCGTTAACCACCTAGGAACATCCTCCCTTATACAGCACCTGCAGCGCATTCATAAAAAGTTACTGTCAAGTTCAGAAACTTTGGCTAAGACCGTAAGCAGTCCAGGGACACCTAAATCCCGTTGTCCTGTTGTATCCAAGCGCCTGCAAACCACACCGTCAACTCCCTCCTCGTCAATTTCCTCCTTAGTCAGGATCGGAAGTAGTCCTGCAGGCCATGTCACTGGCATGACTGACTCTCCTATCCGGGATTCCTCCGGAGGATCCTGCATTGCTACGCCTCCAGCTGCCACTGCTGCTGTTGCTGCTGCTGGGAGTTGTTCATCATCCCAGAGAGGAAGAAGGAACACCACTACTTTTACTAAACAAATGACCCTCCAACAGTCCTTATCGAGGAGGATGAAGTACGACAGCAGTCATCCTGAAGCAAAACGTATAACTGAGGCCTTGACTGCTATGTTGGTGTTAGACGTGCGTCCGGTATCCGCCATTAGTGCAGTGGGATTTAGACAATTGATGGAGGTTGTGTGTCCCCGGTTCCAAATCCCGTCTAGATTCCACTTCACTAGGCAGACGATACCGAGACTGTTCAGAAACCTCAGAAAAAGTGTCCTCAGTGTCCTGAAAAATGCCGTTGTACCCAATGTCCACTTAACCACGGACATGTGGACAAGTGGAACAGGACAGACGGACTATATGACTGTGACAGCCCACTGGGTAGATGTATCACCTTACGCAGCAACAGCAGCAGCGTCACCAGTAGCAGCATCTCAGAAACGCCAGCTCGTTCCAAGGCAGGCTACGCTGTATATCACCGGTTTCAGTAAGAGGCACACCGCCGACAACCTCTTAGAGAAACTGAGGGAAATCATCGCCCAGTGGCTTACCCCACTTAGACTCTCCTGGGGATTTGTGATATCTGACAACGCCACCAATATTGTGCGGGCATTACATCTGGGCAAATTCCAGCACGTCCCATGTTTTGCTCAGGGGGGGTGATATCAATAAAATGCTTTTGAAACTTGAATGTAGATGGATATTTAAACTAAACACGATAGCCCCGAAAGGGTTGAACGAGAATTTAGGATTGCAATGTTTCCTATAGGATTTATGTCCTAATATGTTCAGCGTGTCATAGCATTTTGCACTAAATTTGGTTTATTACCAATATTAATCTATAAATATTTATGGGACTAATTATGCGATTTTCATTATGTCCAAATGCCGTTATTCAATAATTGATTTGTTTTTAATTTGTTGTAATCGGTAGCTATCAACTTAGATTGGGTTGCTATGGTTACCAGTGTACAGCCTCTTGGTTGGCCGCGGGGCGCACCCTGATGATGTCACCGAGGGATCCCGACACAGCGTGGTGGTGAATCTCATGGAGAATATTGGAGGGCGGCGTCCCGCTGCTGACAGCAATCAGGTAATACTCTATGTGTGTATAAATGTTTGTGTGTGTTCATTAGCTCTGCTTCCCTGACGATGGATTCATTTTCCGAAATGTAGGAAATAAAGGCATTTATTTTAAATTAACTAAAGTCTCCCAGTGCCGCCATTATTCATTGATATTATTGGGTTGGCACATAACCCTTGGAAAGCACGGGAGCACAAAGAATTGTATTTATATATACTAGTGCCGGATGACTGGATTTATTTGATTGAGGACAGACCACCAGTGTGGAAGAGGTCCTATTCAAGGCACAGTATCTTCATTTTAAATAATATATGACCTTATATACCTTAGAGGGATTGACTGGTTATGAGGAATCGTCGTAACTTTCTTATATTATTAACGGCAAGGATTACTTAAACCAAATTATATTGGTGTGAAAGTGCAATAAAATATGGCAGGAGCTGACGCTGATGCACATCTACATGTCCAGGAACTACTGGAGGTTGACAATAAGGAGCAATTCAGCTATACAGATTCTGAAGTGGATACCATTTTGTTCACGAGTAAACTAAGTGACGATACTAATATCAGGTCTAATGAAGACCTATTCAATGAGTGGATGAAATTAAAAAAGAAAGAACTTGACTTCCTGTATCATGGGATAACGCTGTCAGACCATTATCGGGAGAAAGTAATACCACGTGGCTTTCGAATCAAAAATATGCCCACGATAGGGCGATACAGTGTACCCTTTTGCCGCAAATGGATCTCGATATTAAATAAATGCTCTATGGACCTAGTTCTATTAGTAATTGAAGAGGCCAACAGAGAACTTACCATCATAAAAGAAAAAATCGTGACATTTGAAACAAACAATAAAGCTATTTTGACACAGGACCCGACCTCTAAATGGTTGGAGAAACTAACATTACAAGTGGACCAATACAAGAAAGACCTGATTAAATTTAAACGAGATAAATTCAGTAAGGTACAATTAGATTATCAACAACACAGAGTGTACCAATGGGCCAATTCTACAGCGACAGGAGGCCCAAGAAGAAATTCTTACAGAAATTGCCGGCAATATAAACCATATGGAGGCGACTCTACTACTTCATTAAGCGATACGGATACGCAACCATCAAGCTCTACTACACAAGTGCACCCTTTAGGGGTCACTACACGAGCAGCCCTAAACAAAAGCCCGGGCAGAGGACGCGGAGAGGCAGGCAAAATCAAAGGCAACGCCGCTCGACGCCCACCCAGGGGCAGACGGACTTAGTATTCAACCTATCTAAAACACCGTTATCAACACTTGAGACAAATATTTTATCTAAAGGGCTCTATTTTGTACCTACAAAGCAGCATGATCCATTTCAATGGAAATTGGACACGTTTAAATTAGATCGTACCTTACATTTAAAGGAACACTTTGGAAAACCACAGCTTACTGTACCTACTAAAACAGAAGACCCTATACCCCCACAGCTTGTCAAATTATTACCAAGATCTAAATTTGACCATACATCAGTCAGTTCTTCAATCAAAACATTCTCCCGGATGCTAGAACAGGAGGGATCCAAGGTGGACACTTCCTACAAATTCAGCAATAATTTATCCAGGGATGAAGTTCAAGTGTTGAAGAATATAAAGAACAGAACTGACATAGTTATCCGTAGTGCGGATAAGGGGGGCAGTAGTAGTACAGGACCCTACTAACTATGATACTGAATGTTTAAGACAACTCAATGATCCTATGATATACCAATTATTGTCTAAAGATCCCACTAAGAGTTTCAAGCGAGATTTAGATACTTTCCTTATGGAATCAGTTAATGAGGGTATCATTTCACTTGAAATTAAACAAGTGCTGATAGTAGAACACCCTCGAGTACCTATCTTTTACACAGTACCGAAATTGCATAAAAACCTACTTTGTCCCCCAGGCCGACCAATAATATCCGCCAGGGGGTCACTGTTTCAAAAAGTAGCAGTGTACTTAGATAGCTACCTTAATCCGTGTGTGTACAAAAGATACCTTCCTATGTGGACACTACGTCTTTGATCAATATTTTGCAAACTAAGGGAATGTTTCCTAATAATACCTTATTGTGTAGTGCACATATTAACTGTCTGTATACCAGCATACCACACAATGATGGTATGAAGGCAGTACAGATGTTAATCCAAGATAATACAGATTATAAAGGCCCCAATATCCACTTTTTTTTTAAATTGTTGGAAATGGTATTGACTAAAAATTATTTTTTGTATGACAATCGATTTTACCTTCAATTAGCGGGCGTAGCGATGCCGTCGAATGTGGCCCCATCCTATGCTAACGCATATATGTATATGGTTGAGCAGCAACTTTTTTGGACAGTTTCGTCCATACATTGTCATCTGAAAATATATTTACGATTTATCGATGATTTATTGATTATCTGGGAGGGTGATGATTATGTATTGAGGGAATTGTTGGATTCTCATAATCGGTCAGGACATGCAGCTCAACTTACCTATAAAATCAGTCCCCATATGATTCAATTTCTAGATGTTAATATATCATTAAGGGATGGCATATTGTCAACTTCCTTATATGTGAAACCCACTGATAGAAACACCATGTTGCAAAACGATAGCTTTCATCCTCTAGCACTCTGCGAGGGGTTACCATACTCCCAAATGTTACTTATTAAATGCATAACTAGTGATGAGCATCAGATGGATATTGATATGGAACAGATGATACAGAAATTTCAGTTGAGGGGATATGATAAAAAGCTATTGTAGGATACAAAGCAAAAATTTTTAGCCATACCAAGAGCTGATACATTGAAACCTAGATTAAACAAGGATTCATTACAACATACTATACCTTGGGTTAACACATTTACCACGAAAACCAAAATGGTGGTAAAAAAGGCTAAACAACTATGGTCTCTGATAAATAGTGATTCAGAGCTACCATTGTTATTTAATTCTAGAATGATGCCCAGCTACAAAAGAGGACCAAATTTACAGGACTAACTATTTAAATACGATATAGCGCCTTTGAAGAAAAAAAGCACTTAAAACTAATTTTTTAACACAAAAAGTAGGATGTTATCGTTGTTTGGGTTGCCTAACGTGCAGCTCTATGTCAGTGGGAGATTCATTTAACCATCCTCATTCAGGAAAGAAGTACACTATTAATTATCCCCTGACTTGCACGTCCCGCTTTGTAATTTATTTATTAACATGTCCCTGTGGGTTATGCTATGTGGGCAAAACCAAAAGCCAATTTAAGGAATGCATGGCGAACCATCAGTCTGCCATAAGGGCTGCATTAGCTACTGGCAGTAGTGATCAACCAGTTGCACGCCATTGCATAATTGCTAAACATAGTGTGGCCAGTATCAGATCGAAAATTATGGACAATATCCCAAATAACATCAAGGGGAGTGATATCAATAAAATGCTTTTGAAACTTGAATGTAGATGGATATTTAAACTAAACACGATAGCCCCGAAAGGGTTGAACGAGAATTTATGTTTCCTATAGGATTTATGTCCTAATATGTTCAGCGTGTCATAGCATTTTGCACTAAATTTGGTTTATTACCAATATTAATCTATAAATATTTATGGGACTAATTATGCGATTTTCATTCTGTCCAAATTTCGTTATTCAATAATTGATTTGTTTTTAATTTGTTGTAATCGGCAGCTATCAACTTAGATTGGGTTGCTATGGTTACTAGTGTACAGCCTCATTAGTTGGCCACGGGGCGCACCCTGATGACGTCACCGAGGGATCCCGACACAGCTTGGTGGTGAATCTCATGGAGAATATTGGAGGGCGGCGTCCCGCAGCTGACAGCAATCAGGTAATACTCTATGTGTGTATAAATGTTTGTGTGTGTTCATTAGCTCTGCTTCCCTGACGACGGATTCATTTTCCGAAACGTAGGAAATAAAGGCATTTATTTTAAATTGACTAAAGTCTCCCAGTGCCGCCATTATTCATTGATATATATATATATATATATATATATATATACATATATACAGTGTGTGTATATATATATATATATATATATATATATATATATATAATTTATTTCACTTAACCAAATGTGCCTGTACAGAGAAGACATACTGTAGAAAAGGTGAGTGAATAGCTACAAAATGTAAGGAGCAAGTACAGAAAGCCTTTGCTTAGCATTAAAAGAAAACAACAAAAAATAAGTTTATCGAGTAATTAAAAAATGACTATGGTAAATTGATTGTAGAGTAGAGTATTGTGACTACTATGCAAGCAAAAACATAAAGGTACTTTCACATATGCAAGTTGGTGACAAGTTTTGAATAAATGGTACAGGAAACTGTCTCATAAATCAAATTATTGTGTGTGTGCTATAATTGCACAATTCGTAGCGATTGATCACTGCGGTGTACATGTCCTGTCTGGTGAAAATAAGAACATACAGCACAGACCTTTTTATACTGAGAAATAAAAACACTGTTTTATAAAATAAGTCTATATCCAAAATTATTTTTGGACTGGATAAAAAGACTAATAGGCTAACGATACTTACCAGAAAGAACGATCAGGATTTTCACCTCTGCCGGGCTGCCGTTGTCGGTAAATCATACTGATTCCAGTCCTACCTTACCGCAGCTTTAATCAGCGCTGCGCATGAACCGTTACATCCGTAAAAATTGCACATGCGCAGCACTGCCTACAACTGCGGTAAATGCATGTCGCCCCAATCGCTCCTCCCCCCCTCCGCTCACCTCCCCACTGTCCCCCACTTGCCTAGCCGCTGCAGGTTACACTTACCTCCTGTCAGCTGGGCAGGTCCTCCGCCGGCTCCCTTCGTCACTCGCTTCTCAGGCTCAAGAAAAAACTTTTTTTTTTTTTTCTAAACTTTACTGTGTTCTGCCAGGAGGACGCATTGTCAGCACAGCAGACGGAGCCTGAGAAGCGAGTGACGGAGGGAGCCGGCGGAGAGCCTACCCAACTGACAGCAGGTAAGTGTAACCTCCTATACGCCACCTGAGAGTGGCATATAGTAACACCATCAAATTCCGAAAATACATACATTTTGGAATTTGATGAATAGCATAATTTTAATATCCCCATACTAATGTATGGGGTGTGTGGAAATTAACGCAGGCGGACTTAACCAGACCGCCGGAATCCCGAAGGTAAGTAGCAGGGTTGGGGGGAGGGTTAGCGTTAGAAGTTAGGGTTAGGCACTAGAGGGAGGGTTAGGGTTAGGCACTAAGGGGGAGGATTAGGTTTAGTGTGCACGGAGGGGAAGGCCTAGGTTTAGGCACTAGCAGGCACTAGGAGCAGAGGTTAGGGTCAGGCACCGGGGAGGGAGGGTTAGGGTAGGGAGAGGGGAAGGGTAAGAATAATGACCAACACGTTACTGACCACCAGGATCCCGAGTGCCGGCATCCTGTACCCATCCCAGCGGAAACAAGTTACATAGTACTGCACAGGATCAGGTTTACCAATATAGGATAAAACAAAGTGAATGTGTCTAAATCAGTTTACAAACATAGGGGCTGATTCAGGTTGGGAAGGAATTGCAAAGCTGCACGCAGGCAGCTTTGCAATTCCGTAATTGTAAATATGCAATTGCAGCAGGCGGTGTCACCATTGCAAACATTGGTGGTCACGATGGTGGATGGCGCCTCGCCACGAGTAAGCAGGCTAGCCAGCATGTGAGGCCAGGAAGCTGCGTCTTGCCACTCCCAGAAAATGGTGCAGACACGCCCCTGTTTCTGGGAATGCAAGGCGACCCTGCCCCTTAAATGCCTCTGTCTGTCAATCAGGCAGAGGCACCGAAGGGGCTGCGTGTGATTACGCAGGTCCCATACTGCACACTCGCAGAATGGGTCCTGCGCACGCAAAGAATCACAATAATCGGGAATTGATGATTCAGCCCCATAGAGTAGATGAAGATTTCCATAGGTCAGGAGAACATATTTACAATAGTGCATTTATATTGTTATGCAGATGGAAATCTAAGAAATAAAGATGCTAAATTCCTTCCCCTCCTGAGAATGTCATTAAGAGAAAAAAAACATGTTATACAAATGACATGTCATACAAGTAACCCTAACCCCCCTCTAAGTGCCTAAACCTAACCTCCCCTTCCCCGCAGCCTAACTCTAAGTCTCCCGGTGGTGCCTAACCCCCCATCCCCTAGCCTAACCCTAAGTCCCCCCGGGAGCCCGCTAACCTAACCCTCCCCCCCTGCGGCTGTCCACGCCTGGGGCCCGGCTTACCTTTGATCGGTAAGCCATTTGTTGGGCTCCCGGTGTATGTCTAATGACAGGTGTCAGGATTTTGATACCTGTCATTAGTACCACGCCGGGATTAGAAAGTCGGGAAGCCGGTGGTCGGGATTTAGACTACATCCTACACAAGACTGTATAGGTCCAATTACTAACATTGCATCTAGTTGCAAACCTTGCACTAAACACCACAGCACCCAATTAAGTTGGCAGTGTGTAATCCAGACAACATACAAATAACTAGGTGCCCAATCAAAAAGTCAATATTTCAAGCATAAAAAGGTGTCTGCTGCTTATATTGCCCCACTCACAACTTTAATCTTGGTTTGTGTACACTGCTTTGTGACATCCATGCAAAGGTTCCTTGGCCGGTCAGATAATGGTGGCAAAGGATGACAAAATGGCACCGGACCTTCATGGTAAGGGAGAGGGGTGCGAGGCTACCCATGGGCCGGCAGTGTAGGCAGGTATAAGGAACTGCAGGAGGAAGACGGATTAGTTACTCACATGCAGAGGATCCCGCCCACCCAGCCCATTAGCTGGATGGAAGAACATGCATTATTGAGAGATTGTTCTCTTTTGCCTAGTTTACTTTGGGTATGTTAATTTTTTGTGTTGTTATGTGTGTTTTCTTTAACCACTTAAACTACTAAAAACCGCTCAGCAATTGTCGGGTTTTTTTATGAGTGAATTAGGTAAAGAACATGTGTGACCATCGCCATGGGTTATGGCGATTCATCAAAGCCACGTGTCATGACACTGGATGTATTCTGTGTGCCCTGGGTAAAGTGTGCTCATGGTACTATGAGCAACAACCTGACCGTGATAGTGATGTGTATTATTATAATTCCCCTAAAATATATATTTCAGGAATGTCTGTTTGCTATGTAAAAACTGGGTTGCACAAGCTACTCAGAACCAAGTGGCCAAGTGCTATCTAGTCTTTGAAGACAAAAGCTTCATGGAAGTAGTGTTTTCTCTTCATCCTAGGTGGCCATTGTGCAAAGCCTGATGCCCAGACACTCAGATAGCTAGAGTGTCATTTTTCCACCTTAGTTTATCAGTGTCAGGAACCACATGTGAAGTTCCTTGGGAGAAGACAAAAGCCATAGGGTTAGGGTGGCTAGGGAATGACCAAGTGAGTGACAGTACTAGGTCTCCCTATTGCGGCCAAACCCAGGGTTGGCTAGACCTGCCCAGAGCTGCGGAGTCTAACTCACTTAGTGGTTTTCACCAGTGACCCCTCTAGTTGGGATATGGGTTTCGCTGCACCAAGTGAGCAGGTCGCGGCCCTCTGGACAGGTACCTGGGACTGGCAGGAAGACCGGAACTATATTAGAATGAATTAGCACTGGGAACCCTAGGAATGAAATAACACTAGAGGCCAGTGTGAAAACTAAATAGCAAGGACACAAAGGATCAGATAGGACTGAATACTTGAACACAGGAGATCAGCGTATGAACTGAATATTTGAACACAGATCGGCATTTGAATTGAGTACTTGAACACAGGAGATCAGCAGATGAACTGAATACTTGAGCACAGGGTATGAACTGAATACTTGAGTACAGGAGATCAGGGTTTTAACTGAATACTTGAGTACAGGAGATCAGGGTATGAACTGAATACTTGAACACAGAAGATCGGCATATGAACTGAATACTTGAACACAGCATGTACTGGGAATTGCTAGAGATCCAGGTGCTGACTTGCACAGAGAAACACAGAGAAATTTGGCTACAGGCATGTACTGGGAATTACTTGAGATTACTAGAGAGCCATGAATATTGACACTACAGCAACACAGGGAGACAGTTAAAGAGCTAAGCAGCACACTAAAAGACAACACAGGGATTTACAAGAAACACTGGAGTTCGGTGAGAGAGCTGAAGTAACACGCTGGGAAGAAGCATGGGAGCTAATACAAGTAACACTGGAGGTCAGCGTGAGGGCTGAAACAACACACTGTAGATACTTCGTGGAAAACACTGGAGAGCATAACAATCACTGGAACAGCGAAGTTGAACAGCAATTCCCTGTTCCTGGAGTCAGACTAAATACCCCTGGGTAGCTGGTCATTGGATTAGAGGATCAGCTGAATGACCATGGGACTACCATTTGGAGAGACTAGTCAGGTGAAATGGAGTAACATGGCTGCGCCCATGCCCGGCAGCCCGGGAACCAGGACACATGCACGGAAGCCCTAGCAGACCCTTGGGAGAATACTCAGTCACCACTTACCTCCACTCCCAGTGACTGAACACCTAAGCCCAAGGATTCCGGCGTGGAGGTGAGTAGTGGCCAATCCCAGGCCACATCCTGACAGTCTTCTTACAATAAAATATCTTCAAAGCCCAGAGAGTTATATGAAGTATAGGTTCCTGTAGCTGTGCTAATTTACATATACACAGACCTTGGGAGAACAAAGGGCCAGTCCTTTTGAGCCTGGAAAGGGTGGGGGCTGCTGGGGGAGTGGATGGTTGTGTAACCATAAGACCCAGCCACCCACATTTCACCGTGTTCACTCTACAAGGGAGTAGCTTTGTGCTAGGAGTGCTCCCCATTTTCTGTCTCCGGTGGTCTCCCTCCACACAGATCTCCTAAGACGTCAGAGTAAGATAACTTAGGATTCTGACTTTTTAGCATTTTATTTTATTTGAAATTAATCTGTGCATTTAAATCCGTATGTCTAGTTTATTCACCTGTTTTTCCTTGTAATTTAACCCTGAAGATATTTTCTCAATAAATCCTAAAAATTTATCAGCGTTATCTCTGTGATCTAATGAATTCACGTTCTGGAGAGGCCCATGCTACTTTTGTGTTATTATTTGCGGAATATTAAGTAAGATTTAAGTGTCTGGGATCGCAAGTGCGCTACTCTAATACTCTTTGTGGTGGCAGCTCGAGAAAAACCCACGTCACAACTTCCCACCTGCGTCAGGGTGACATATCACCACCATCGGAACATCGCGACCATCCTTTTCACAGCGTCTTCAGCCACCAGGTACACTCTAGGGGTGAGGGGGGGTTAACTTACTTTTTCCCAGCGGCTGCTAATTTCTGCAGGCGCTGGTTGCAGGGTCCTGCTGTGCTGACCAATCAGTAGTGATCGGCAGCACTGCAGGCTCTGGGGGAGGGTGCCTACTCCCACAGCGCCGCTTAGATATTATCCCACACTCTCTACCCCAAACATGCTCACCCACCCCTCAACCCATTACCCCCACATGCACATCACTTCAGATGAAGTGTGAGGCACCACCCCAATACTAAAACTGTGATGTGGATGTTTCAAGAATGTCACAGTGAGTGAGCAGCGGGGGAAAATGGGATGGAATACTATGTAGGGGGGATTTCAGAATGGTAAGCATACTCACCAGGAAATAGGCCGCATGTCTGGTTCTAGCTTGTGAAGGTTGGGCCATATGTGCTGCTTGCCAAGAGTGAGCACTCCCTCACCCACATGCTGCGAAGGGGGGAGTTGCATGTCCGCAATGTCGCTGAGCACGCCCCACACCCACATTGTATAAAAGGGGGTGATTGTTGCGTGTGTGCAAGGTCAGCCAAGTTTGCCTCCCCACCCACATGGTGAGAACCATGTGTAACAAGATGGAGCGAGAGCCTTGCCTACCAATTTTCTCCTTGCCCTGCAATCTCTGGTGCTTTTGTATTGGTGTTCTATATAATATAAATACATTTGTGACCGAGTTTGCCCAACACACATGTGGACTCAGTTATTGGGTACCACAAGGTAAAATGGGGACCCCGGAGAGTTGGCCTCCCCCCCCCCCTTATTGCAGAGGGCACTCCCCCAGTGATGCAGCTGATGATTCATCTTTATAAGCAGGCTTGCCATATCACCCTTTTATGCGGGATACATATGAATTATACAGATTCTGTGGCTTCAAGTCTCCATTTCACCTGGTTTTAATCAGCCACAGAACCTGTGTAATTCCCATGTCCCGAATGAAAGGGATGATATGGCAAGCCTGTTCATAAGTAGCATGGCTATCAAGTATGTTGCATTTAATACTGAAGATAAACCCTATTAATAACCTGGGCAATACATAACACCACTTCAAAGTAACAAAGCTAAAGCAGCAGTCCTCATACTGCTTCTATGTAACCTATACACTTACATACATACATCTCCCAAAGCACATCACAAGGCAATTACCAGTTACATACATTACCTTTATTTCTTATACCCACTCACCAGTATCATGTTGTTCCCTCTCCCCATTATATAGGAAGCTCTCATTGACTCTCCATCTATAACTATTATTGCATGCTGTCATTTGTAGAAAGGGTTTTCCCACAATATTGCTCTTAGGGCATATTCAATTAGGAGCGAAAAGCTATTTTCGGCGAAAAAGTTCCGCCGGTGACGTAATTTCGCCAGGCGAAAACTCATCCCCGTATTCAATTCCAAAGTCTTTTCGCCGGTGCGGAAAGTCAATGCATTGGAATAGGCGAAAAATATTTGCCTATGAAAGTAGGCGAAAAAAAGTGCAGAATTGGGGTTTTGCGGTGCAAACTTGCGGGAACCACCCTGCACCCTTGGGACAGCCCCCCAAAGGTAAACTGTGTTAAAAAAAAGTTTAAATAAAACTTAAGAACACCCAAAAAAAGTACTTTCATTTTGGGGAAAAAAAAACCAAAGTTGGGGAACAAACTTAAAAACTAGTGAAACAGACTCCAGGGGGGTCCCAAAGTATGCCCCAGGTGTTTTTACGATTGCAGGTGCTTGCGGCAGGTGTATTTTTTTAAGTTTTTTAAAACTTCACATTAGCAATTTCAAAGTATGCTAGTACCCACTTTCATGTACCCCAAATTTGCTGGGACTAGTTATTTTGAAGAAAAAATATTGCTTAATGCCATTCTTCACCACTTATACAAAGACGCTAATAGCAAGCGCTTTTGGAGAACCCCCTCCGAATAGCTTTAGAACACCCCTAAAGTGATCCCCTATGTTAGTGCAGCTTTTCAGGGGGTACAGAGTGTTTTCCCCATTTTTGACAGTTCTTTTCGCCAGGTCCGAATTCGTCGGTTGCCGTTTTTGATGATTTCTACTTGAATAGGGGGATAAGCAGGGACACGGGTGATACTTTTTCACATGCAAAACCAGCGATGACGGCGAAAACCTCCGACTTTTCGCATCTAATTGAATATGCCCCTAAATGTGCTAGAACTAGTGTGGGTGGTAGAGTGGCACACACACAGCCTGTCAGACCATGTACAGTTCAACTCATGCCCCTCCACATATGGAAACCACATCTGCTTTTACCATGTGGTTTTGGCAAATCTACATGTGGTTTAGGGGTTTGCAAACTGCATAGCTTGTCTGACTGGTTTAGAACAAATTCTCACCTAGAATCAATGTTAGGAGATATGTAGTGACCCTGCAAGATCACACTTACTAAGAGGGCATATTTATACCACTTCTGAAATTCAGCATGGTGACATAGTAGTCATAAACAGCATTGTATTATATATAGGTATATCTCAACACACAAAACAGATTTATTTACATAAAAATTAGTTTCTATTAACCAAGTATTGCCAATTACATTACATCAGGCTTGAAGTAGTTTCAAACATTTCAACCCAAATCTGCACCAAAACTGTATTCTTTCTATTGTCAATACCCAAAATGGTACAACCGTATATAGAAAGAGTACTTTATTTGATGAATTAAGAAAATGTAATTTCTTAAAATTGTGGCTAAACTGAAATATCTTCATATTAAAAAACAAATTAAGCAAAAAACAATTGACAGAAAAGCTTATAGAAGTTACACAATCCCTATTTTGGGGTTTGTATACTGTGAATATTGGGAGGTAAATATACAATACCATAGCAGGACTTTGTGTCGCTTCTTTAAATTGTCTGCTTTCAGGGATTACCATACAGCAGTGTCATTTTTTCCATTGGCCCTGACGCTAGTTATACACTTGACCAGGGGCATAGCAAGAGCTATGGGGGTCCCATAGCAAAAATTCCAACAGTTTAAATGTATAGCAGAAACATTAGATCATTCTCAAACATAATGTAAAAGTAGCAAAAATATATGCAAATTATTTTGCTACTTATCCATTATGGTTGTAAATGATCTAATGTTTGGCCTATCTGTCTACTTCGTTGATACGGAGGATTAAATTAATGGTGATTAGCATATAGTATTATAAACTAAAAAAATATATCAACAATAACTTGTGGAGTCTTCCTAATCCTAATTGTGTCTAATATAACATGGTATATAAAAAGGCTATGATTAATTTTTCAATTAGCCCTGCAGCAATATACTGGACAGTAAATGAATAGCAAGATGAGAGCTCTAACTGGGTGCAGGGGACGGGCAGGCCCGGACCCCAAGGTGGCCCAAGCCCCTTCGGATATGTGATATGCGCCAAAAAAAATATTTTCTGAGAGATAAATGCATCTGAGGACATCTATTGTCCAGTGTACACACTATTCAATTATTGTTTCTATCTGAACAATAAATGACCCTAAATATGGTTGAGGTGACGTTTTTAAATGAAATATGTTGGGCCAGTCTCTATACCCACTACAAAATGTGCACAATATTGACTCTCCGTTACCGAAAATAATGTTGTGCAGATATCCAAATCAGATAAGCCAATCAAAACAATAATCGTCCCTGGGTGCCTTTGGCCCGATTATTATACAGTGTGCACCCAGCTTTAGTCTTCACACATCTAATGTCAAATACCTCACTGGCTGCCACATAGTGATAATATAAATATATGTGTCAATCCAGTGGTTCCCAAACTCTTTTGAATCACGGCGCCCTAGCATATTAGCATTTTAATGCACGGCACCTCAAAGGCCAAAAGTTTCTTATTGAGAAATTCAGCAAAATTATTCAATTATATAAATTGTGATTAACTATCATCCTTAAGGTCAGTTATGTAGTAGACAGGGTCGCGCTAGTGTTTGTCCACATATTTGATGATCGGCAGCCGCTAGCACTGGTTATGTCTATCACATTGACCATAAATAATATGATTTGGTCCTGGACCACAAACCCATGGCTCCCCTGCTAGTGCCCCGCGGCACCCAGTTTGGGAAAATTTGGGTGATCTAATGTGGTTTAACCCCTAACAACTAACACATTAAAGCTATCATCTTAGGAAATGAATGCCGACCTCCTAATACGTAGATGCATAAGATTACAGTGCATTTATGCATTTTGTATATTGTTGTTAAACAAGCCGCTATAACTAGTATATGCCAGCCTCTGTATTAGACATGATTAAACAAAGAAGGTGACCCATATAGTAATTAACCTGCAATTTGCGAGCAATGGTGCGATATTGGTTATATAGCTGCTAGATTTACGGTGGCAATTAGTTTTAAGGCCAAACCAACAAGTTGTGTTTCAAATCTAGTAGCTATATGACAACAACTAAACTGGTGCCTGCAAATCGCAGGTTATTACATTTGGGCAAATATAGAAGATTAAAGTGTATTTCACATCCTTATATTAAGGGAATATTTTAAAACTAAATTTGCAGTCGCCTCCAGGTTGCATACTGCTACACATAAATATCTGCAGCATGTAGTCATAGTCACATCAAGTTGTACCTAGAGTTGTACATTAAAGTGCATTAACACATTTTAAGTGTTATGCACTGGCGTCACTATGGGGGTGTGAGCCGCACTGGGTGACACCAAAATAGCAGAGCTGCTCTGCTATTTGGTATCACCGTATTGGATGGTGTCCCCGAGCAGAGAGAGGCAGGTGAGAAGGCTGTGGGCTGCCCCAGTAGCTGCCAGAGGGCTGGGTAAAGCAAGCGTGTGTGGCTTTGCCAAGAACGGGGGGCGTGACATGCGGTCACACCCCCAAGATTTGCACACATAAGGGTGTGTGGCTTTGTGGAACGAGACCACATCCCCTTGCACACACGTAAGGAGTCCAGCAGTGCAAACCGCACCAGGTGTCACCACAGTAAGTGATGCCGCTGGTGTTGTGTAAAATGTTTTGCACAGGCTTTATCTTTTTTTCGCTACACAAGCGACCAGGTGCCTTACATTAAGCACACAAGTCAGGGACACAAAAAAACATTTTCTTTTTTTCTTTTTAAAATTCAAACAAAAAATGTACAGAATAAGAGCAAAGATGTGCTCTCATTTTCCTACATTTTCCAATGTTCATCATATTTCATACTATAATGTTATAGTATTGTCAAAATACAGCAATTTTAAATGTGTAATTAAGAGGAAGATAAAATGAAAAAGCCAATCAGGAAAATTGAGGAGCCAAATTGACCTGCAAAAGAACAGATGATATCGCTGTGGTGCATTTTTAATCAACCCTTCTGGATAATTAGCATTGATGTAAGCAAACCACAGGCTTACTGTGCAAACACTCTCACTGTCCCCCTCTGCTATAGCTGCCTACAGCTGAATCCATAACATATATTTTTCTGCAATTACTCTATTTTCCCCTTTTTCCATGTGTGCTAATAAAAGAACTGACATATAAAACCGGACCCCCACCTAAAAGACAGCAGGTGGGGAACAGACAGAAGTATGTGTATAAAATATTTTATTGTAATGATGTAATTTACATGTATGGTCCCAAGTCTATGTTACAACTAGAGGGAACAGTCAGAATAAAAACCTAAATGCAATGTACAGTTATGAACACACAACATTGTTGAGAAATAGGGCATATTAGATGGCCCCTCCAACTGTCCAGTACTTGCAGCTATAATGCCAAAGACAATACTTACATGAGCTGTTTAGTGGGATATCCTGTAGGGTGAATATTTTGCAGTTTTAATCCAATTTAATCATTCAGAACCACTATTACATAGCACACTGAACATTCTCTCTTTAGATACCAGCACAGTTGGCTGTAGGTGACAGATCCATTTGCAACTATATTTTTTGAAACCAAATACTTTAATTAAACCCATTTCTGCTGCTTTAGTATGTTTTAAATATAGTGCATTGTTACATGTACTAGAACAGAAGTAGCAGATTTTTTTTATTCTAATGTATGACATTTTGAACGTACTTGCCCGTAGTAAGTTAGCACCGCACCCTCCCCAAAACAAACATAAAGTGGATGAATATTATAATTCATATTTTGCCCTAGTAATAAAGAATACTGGGAATGACAAAAGGTTGACCCACGGGGGATTTGTGAGAGGAACAGGAATGCCTTGGTGATCCGTAAATTAAATATAATTATCTCCACTACAACATTTTGGTTATAGGGACTTTGAGATGTGCAGAAGGACCAGTAGGACAGTAGCTCTCAATGTTCAGCAGTGGCCGAGTCTGGGTCGTTTTCAGCATTTACCGGGGAAGATTCGCCAGGTATTAGACACTGCACTTCCTCTGCACTTATAGCAACTTTCTCTGGCTGCAGCCACCTCTTCAAATGTTCCAGTGTGCTGGAAATGTGAGAATTGAAAAAGGAAAGAAATCAATAGTTGTAAGCAGCTTAAAAAAAGCCAAAACAGTCAGACTAAGCAATGGTAATGAGCCCAAACTTAGTGTCAGGAGATGTCATGTTGAGGCAAGGTGTGACAGTGGGAGCAAAACGGGAGAGTCCTCATATGCGACATGTGTATAAGGGAGATAGGAATCTTTTCCTGCCTCATTTATTTTGTTGAATCTAATAAATACATAAGGAAAACTGTTGACACATGACATTAACATAACATGTTACATTTTGGGGACAATAGTCACAATTGGAGAACACACATATCCTCAAATTGTCATGCCATTGCTAGATTAGCATGCTAACCGTGTAATGGTGAATCACAGCAGTACAGTTAATAAACCGTTATTTCAAATATAAATCAATTGCCATTATTGAAGCAGCCTGTGTACTTGCTGTTTATCTGTACAATATGTGTTTTCCAGACTGTCTCCAGAAATAGCTTCTGACTTGTTTGAAATAAAGGCACTATTTTTTTATTTGCTACATTTACATAATATATTTTCTAACATGTGTTAGCAAAAGCTATTGTCATACAGAATGTCTTGCCATTAAAATTTTGTTTCAAGGGATGATTTTCTATCGCTGGCGTCAATAGGGTGACGCCATTTATGGGGTGACACCCAAATAGCTGAGCTGCTCTACTATTTTAGTGTCGTCCCCTCGGATGGTGTCACCGAGCGGCAAGCAGCGGTGATGGATGACGAGCGCATGCGGCGTCATCCATTAGATGCTCCCCCTGTGTCTGGATAGGCTAGGGCTTCCCAGCAGTTCCAGGAGCGCTGGGCAAGCCCCCAGTGTGAAGATAATGGGGGCATAACAATGAGTCACGCCCTCAAAATGGGGCAACTCAGGGGGTAAGGCCACGTGAGGGTCAGAAGGTGCTGCACTGGGTGTCACCACCATTTGGCAAGCATATTACAGTGATTTTGGGGCAACTTTGTGGTGTTGATTCCGAATAGGACATCGGTTTTGCTAGATTGGCTCTAATTTTTGAGATACACCGACGAGACAACTGTCAACTGACTGCTGGCTGGGTGGCCGATCATTTATATACAGAGGAGTAATATTCTAGAATAATCGCAGGGTGAACATCTACAATATTCATGTGTCTCACCTTCTAGAACAGTTTCCCAAACTTTACCATTACAGTCCAGGTTTTAAGGATATCCATGCTTAAGCACAGGTCACTTAATTACTACCTCATTCAATTTGATTTAACCATCTGGATTAAAGCATGGATATCCTTAAAACCTGGACTGTAATGGCGGAGTTTGGGAAACTGTTCTAGAATGTTCAGATAGATAACATATGCATGCGTAATGGTTAAGTTACCTATTAATTAAGGGCATCCATTATCTCAAGAACTAAAGCCAATTTGTAAAAGAAAAAAAAAAAACCTTTCATTTTTGAATTGAGCAACCACAAAATTCACTAAATTAGTTCAAATATCCTTGACAACTAAGTATTTTTTTAGTTTGCCTGTTTTATTTATTTTTGGTTTGTATCTATGCTATGTAGACAAAAAGTGATTGGACACCCCCATGCAAGCGAAATGCCTACCATGCAAACCATTGCAGATGAGTTCCAAATGGCCACTAGTGTGACGGTTTTGACAAGAACACTTCATAGAGAGGCCCATTCACTTACAGTTCTAAGGAAACAACGAATGTTGATCTATTTGCTGTCAGTGTCTAATCAATTTTGTCTACATAGTGTATCATAATCGCAGGCGGACATAAACATCAAATAGGAACAAATAAAATACACATAATCGTAAGCATAGGACTTGAAAATTTTCTACATAACATATACAGCAAGTCATCAGATTAAGGTAAAGCAAACGTTAAATTAGCATTACTAGACAAGAGCCAGGTCTCCCAAGTTTATTCTGGTTCAGGGTCCTATTTATTCATTCATGTGAATAGGGATAATTAGAGTTATGGTAGACTTACCTAGATAACTCCTTTTCTTCGAGGTCCATAGGGTCCACAGGGATACCATGGGGATATTATTTGGATAGACCAGGCACCAAACAGTTAAAACTTCAGCTCCCAGGATGCCTTGGGTCCTCCTCCATATATACCCCGCCCCAAGCCATAGGACTTCAGTTTAGTTAACAAGCCTCAAGGCAGGAGAAGGAAAGAGGAGAAGGAAGAGCAATCATACACCAGAAACACTCTTACACAAGTTGAGGGAATCTGTGAACGAAAGAAAACATTACCCATGCAGTCAGGTGAGTCAGGGTGGGTGCCCTGTGGACCCTATGGACCTCGAAGAAAAAGAGTTATCAAGGTAAGTCCACCATAACTCTAATTTTCTTCAGGTCCATAGGGATACCATGGGGATGTCCTAAAGCAGTTCCCCTAGGGTGGGGTATGCTACTGAGCAGAAATGAGAACTCATTGCCAAAGGAAGCATCCTGAGAGGCAAAAGTATCAAAGACATAGAACTTAAGGCATAGAACCTAAGAAAAGTGTGGAAAGAAGACCACGTGGCTGCCTTGCACAATTGTTTCATAGAAGCACCACAACTAAATGCCCACGGTGGCCCTACAGACCGAGTAGAATGTGCGGTCACCGTGCTTGGAACAGGGAGATCAGACTGTGTGTACACCTGAGAGAGAGAGTCATCCGTAGCCATCTCGCCAGAGTCTGCTTATTAGCTGGCCATCCTAGTTTGTGAAAACCATATAATACAAAAAGAGCATCAGATTTTCTAACAGAGTTTGTACGCTCCACATAGATACGGAGAGCACAAACTACATCCAGGGAGGCTTCACCTACAGAAAGATATGAAGCCTGAAAAGCTGAAACTACAATTTCTTAATTCACATGAAAACGGGACACTACCTTAGGAAGGTAACCCTCCCCAGTACGAAGAACAGCTTTATCCTGGTGAAAAAAAAAGGGGGAGCGGCAAGATAGTGCTGCCAAATCAGAGACTCTGTGAACAGAAGAGATAGTGGGAAAAAGTGTCTTCGCTGTCAACCACTTCAAATCTGCAGAGTCTTGAGGTTCAAATGGTGGAGCTTGTAGCCCCTTAAGAACCAAAGACAAATCCCGCGGTGTTACCAGAGGTACAAATGGAGGCTGAACTCGCAGATCTCCTTGGAAAAAACATCTAACATCTGGTAATGAAGCAATCTTCTTATGGAACCAGACTGACAGTGCAGAAACCTGCACTCTCAAAGTGGCCAGGCAGAGACCACTATCTAACCCCGCCTGAAGAAAAGCCAGAACCCTAGAAATCATGAAAACCTTAGGATCATATTTCCTATGGGAACACCATTGACCAAAAGAATGCCAAACTCTGTAATAGAGTAATGCCAAACTCTGTAATAGCGGGCAGAGGCAGGTTTCCGTGCCCTAAGCATTGTTTAAATTACAGAACTGGAAAAATCTTTCGCTCTTAGGATGGAAAATTCAAGAGCCACGCCATCAAAGCCAGACATGGTAATTCCGGATGTTGGCAGGGACCCTGAGTTAGCAGGTCCTGCCATAGAGGAAGCGGATACGGACAGATTCTGTATGTCGGTGAACCAATGACATCTGGGCCAAGCGGGAGCCACCAGTATTATTGTTCCGCCTTCCTGCTTGAATTTTCTAAGAACTCTTAGGAGGAGGAAGATCGAAGGAAAGAGATACACCAGCTTGAAGTTCCATCTTACTGCGAGTGCATCCACGAAGGCTGCTGATGGGTCTCTGGACCTGGACCCGTACCTGGGGACCTTGTGGTTGTGGCATGACACCATGAGATCTATCTCTGGTAGATCCCATTTGTTTACCAGGAACTGAAATACTCTAGGATGGAGAGACCACTCTCCGGCATGTATGTCCTGGCAACTTAAGAAGTCTGCTTCCCAATTGAGTACTCCCGGTATGAATATTGCCGAGATGGCCAGAAGATGACATTCTGCCCAAACCAGAACCTTTGTCACTTCTTTCATGGCTGCATAACTTTTCGTGCCTCCCTGATGATTGAGGTAGGCCTCTGTAGTCGCGTTGTCGGACTGGATCTGGACCGACCTGCCTTGGAGCAGGTCCTGTGCCATGACAAGTGCATTGTATACTGCTCAGAGTTCCAGAATGTTTATTGGCATATGACTTCCCTGATTTGTCTATCTTCCCTGAAAGGTGTGATGACCTGTCACTGCCCCTCATCCATGAAGACTGGCGTCCATGGTGAGAAGCACTCAATTTGGAATCCAGAACGGGCACCCTTTGTTTAGATGGTCCTTTCTCACCATAGGAGGGAGTGACGAACCTCTGGAGTGAGAAGGATCCTCTGGGACCTTATTAGATGATGCTGTCCATTCCACCTGGAGAGAATTCATTTTTGCAGAGGTTTGGAATGGAGCTGAGCATATCCCACCATGTCGAAGGTGGATATCATTGATCCCAGGACCTGCATCACTAACAGAATGGATATTTTTCGCTTGCGTATTCACAATGATAGGCACACAATCTTGTCCTCTGGCAGAAACACCCTTTGTGCCCAAGAATCCAGAAACGCTCCCAGATGTACCATCTGCTGTGTTGGAGAAAGTGATGATTTCTTCCAATTGATTATCCAGCTGTGCCCTTGTAGGCAGGCTATGGTCAGTTGAAGATGATTTTGTAAAACAACCGGAGTCTGTGCCAATATCAAAAGGTTGTCTAGATATGGGAGAATTCTGATTCCCTGATGCCTGACATGTTCAATAAAAGCAAATCCCGGGCATGCGAACAATCCCGGGCCCTGACTGCAGTGGTTTCTGATGCATCTCTGACACCAGAAGCAAGGACTGCCGCTCGCGATTCCCCGTAAGCGAGAAATCGTCTTACCTGACATCTCCGTGCTTCCGGTTGCAGTCCGGGTCGCAGCAGAGCTGCTAGCAAGAAAAAATACTATATGACCCCTGTGCTCTCAAAATTAAAGTGCTACCTGATAACGATGTGTTCCCCACCACATGTCATATAACCATAGAAAAAATACAATGTATCGAGCACTCCTTTCTCTGAGGTATATAAACAGTACAAATGATAAATGGAGTCCAGAATCTAAAAAGAGTCTCACAAAAAATTTTCTTGTGGGAGACTCCTCGTTCAAGAATTCCTCAAATAACGGAGAAGAATATGTTGTTGGAAAAGTTTTTTGTACGTGTAATGGAATTTATATCTCCTACTTACATGTAGGAGTATGTAGTCCGTCTCCCCCTGAATGATATAGAATTGTTCCTCCATATGGGGCATATTCAATTAAGTGCGAAAAGTCCCGTACTTTTCGCATGCCAGAATTTTCGCCGACATTGCTGGTTTTCAATGTGAAAAAGTATTGCGCTCGTCCCCGCTTATCCCCGTATTCAACTAGAAATCAGCAAAAATGGGACCTGGCGAAACTGTAACATGCGAAAAGTACTGTCAGATTTGGGGAAATCAGCCTAACACCCTCCCAAAAGATGCACTGATATTGGGGATCACTATAGATACCCCCCGAATAGGCCTGCTGAAGGTATTTGGGGTACTTAAATGATCTCAATAGCTGCTAATTAGCGTCTTTGCATAAGTGGTGAAGAATAGTAGTTAGCAATTTTTTCTGGTGAAAATAAGTAGTCCCAGCATATTTGGGGTACAGGAAAATGGGTGCTCGCATATTTTAAAGTTGCTAAAGTGAACTTTTAAAAAAACGTTAAAAATCCACCTGCCGCAACCACCTGCAAACTTAAAAACACCTGGGGCATACTTAGGGCCTCCACCATGGAGTCTATTTCGCTAGTTTTTAAGATTGTTCCCTAACTTTGGTCTTTTTCGCCCCCAAAATGAAAGTACTTTTTTGGGGTGATCTAAAGTATTTTTTTAAACTTTTTTTTTACGCAGTTTACCTTTGGGGGACTGTCCCAAGGGTGCTGGGTGGTTTTCTGAGGTTTGCACCCCAAAACCCCAATTCTGCACTTTTTTTTCGACACCTATTCATAGGCAAAACTTTTTTGCCAGTTCCATTGCATTGAGTTTCCGCACCAGGGAAAAGTCTACGGAATTGAATACAGAGGAAACTTTTCGCATGGCGAAATGAGGTCACTCGCGAAGCTTTATCGCGAAAATGGCTTTTCGCACCTAATTGAATACGGCCCTTTGACTCCTCTTGTGAGTTATAATTACTCCACCAGAGGATATACGAATCTTTATCCAAATCACCAGTTCCTCAAAAAAAGTTATAACGGGGACCAACCATAGTGCAACGCTGATACATTTATTTGACACCAAGTATTAAACACACATCAATCGAAACATAAAGTAGAAGTAGCCGCGTACCATATTGGGCATTCAAACCAAGGCAGGAAAATACACATGAGACAGTGAATGAGTACCCAGGTTCAAATCACCTCCCAATGGTACCTCTCAGTCCGGTATGATTACCCAGCGGTCCCCTCAGTCACACTAACGCGTTACGGCACAGAGCCTTTCTCAAAGTGTCACACGTGTTAGTGTGACTGAGGCGACCTGGGTTACCTCAGCTGGTAACCCAGGTTACCAGCTGGTAACCCAGGTATGATTACCCAGCTGCGGCTGGGTAATCATACCGGACTGAGAGGTACCATTGGGAGGTGATTTGAACCCGGGTACTCATTCACTGTCTCATATGTATTTTCCTGCCTCGTTTTGAAGGCCCAATCTGGTACGCGGCCACTTTTACTTTATGTTTTGATTGATGTGTGTTTAATACTTGGTGGCAAATAAAAGTATCAGAGTTACACTACGGTTGTTCCCCGTTATAACTTTTTTTGAGGAACCGGTGATTTGGATAAAGATTCGTATGTCCTCTGGTGGAGTAATTATCACTCACAAGAGGAGTCTAAGGAGGAAGAATCCTACATGTTGTCAGGGTTCAGCCTAGGATCGGCCTCTCTCACCTCCTTGCCGGCTTCCCCTGACTTCCTTGCGGTCAGACGTCTGGTGCAGTGATGGATGTGGGGCTGAGTATTCTGCCTTAGGTGCTTTTTGCGAGCTTCCATGGACGGCTGTGTGTGCTGGGGATCGGAGTTACCATCATGGGCGCCGCCATGACAGTTCCTCTCATGTGACAGTACTCCTAACCTATGGTAGCATGATTTCAGTCAGCTGATGCTATGCTCCAGTAATCTGCTACCCCTGGGTATAAATCCGCCTCCAGAACTCCAGGAAGTGGCTGTTCAACTTCTTCTTCTCTGTTCCAGTGATACCAGCGTTGCTCTGTGCTAGTCTTTCAGAGAGTTACTTCAGCCTGTTCACAGGTCTCCAGTTTCCAGTATTAGCTTCCAAGCTATTCTTAGTCTGAGAGTAGTTCTCTCCCAGTACTGTTTTGTTTTCTATGTCTGTGTGTCTTTGTATATGTGCTGCTAGTATTGCAGCTTCCTTGTGTCACTGAGGTGTCAGATTACCTGCTGGTATTAATTAGCCCACAGTTGGACCTCCCAGCACATATCTGTGTCAATCTGCCCTGTGTCTTGTCAGTGCAAATCTGCACTTGCATTTAGCACTCTCCTAGTGTATGCCTGACTTCTCTTTGTGTCTTGTCTCTGCCAATCATTTCCAGCGTTCCCATATATTCCCTGAGTCCACTCTGCTCTTGTCTGTGCAATCTCCAGTATATGTCTGTGTTCTTTGCTCAGTGTCTTGTCTCCGGTAATCAGCTCCAATCATTTCCAGCATTTCCACATATTCCCTGAGTCCACTCTGCTCTTGCCTTTGCAATTCCCAGTATATGTCTGTGTTTTTCTGCATACTTAACTGTTTCCAGTCATTGCCTGTGTTATAGCATTCAGTTCCATTTCCAGAGTTCATTCATTCCATTCACCTCCAGTCATATTGCATTCATTATAGTTTCCGGTCTTCTGCCATTCCCAGGTACCTGTCCAGAGGGCCGCGACCTGCTCACTTGGTGCAGCTAAAAAACAAATCCCAATTGGAGGGGTCACTGGAGAAAACTACCAAACGAGTTAGACTCCGCGCCTCTGGGCAGGTCTAGCCAAACCTGGGTTTGGCCGCAACTAGGAGACCTAGTCTAGTCACTCCCCTAGTCACCCGAACCCCTCGGCTCCCCATCCTCCACAGAGGAATTCTTGCACTGGATCGTGACAGTTTGAACAGCCCAATATGCAAGCCGCCGGGTTCCAGGGTGATGCAGGGTTTCAGGATTTACTCTTTCGTGTGACTGCACAGGAGACAGCTTTGCAATCCGTCAGACAGCAGCTGCAAGAACTCTGTAGTCAAATGATGGTTATTCATTCAGTTCTAGCTGCTTTGTCCCCAGACACACCACAAGTTCCACCAGTGAATTCTCCACAGTTTTGTTCTGAGGTTTCAATTACACCTACAGATGAAAAATTTTCTGTGCAAGCTAGTGAACCTCTCAAGTGTCCTCTGGTTCCCCAATATTCTGATATGCGTGACCCTGAACCTTTCAAGAGTTTGTACTGGCTTCTAGAACAACTACAAAATCTCCGTCCCAAAATTTTTCAAGTTATTCCCAAGCTTTCTAGTGCTATTCCTGACTAACAGCTTTTCCAAATAAACTAAAGTAAAGCATCAAAGTTTCCCGCGCCCTAAACTTACTGAGGTTGAACGTCAGCGACGCCGGGAACTGCATCTCTGTTTATATTGCGGTTATGACAATCACTTTCTTAAGGACTGTACTCTGCGCCCACTGAGAAGTGGTGACAAGTGTGTGACTCCCAATGTCTGCGCTTTCAGTGCGCCCCATCATCCATCAGTGATTCCCGTTTCTTCAGTTACAGATAAGGAGGCGATGTCCACTGAGCAAAAGAAAGTTCAAGTTTTTGATTGGGGCCCTGCTACAAGATGCTTCAACCCTCGTCTAAGAAATATTGGGAGGATATTTCAACCTTCTAAAAGTCAGGGACACTACTCATTCCATTTCTACTGGTATTCTCCAAGATGGGATTCCCAGTGTTATACCCCAGGAGGGGATTTCAAGTGCCTCATCCCAAGATGGGGTTCCCAGTGTTATACCCTAGGAGGGAACTTCAAGTGTCTCACCCCAGTATGGGATTCCTAGTGCCATCCACCAGGGGGGGATTTCGAGTATTACATTTCCGAAGAAGAGTTCAAGTGTCTTACCCCAGGAGGGGGTCTCAAGTCTTGTACCCCAAGAACAAGGGTTTCCAAGTGTTACTCCCCAAGATAGGGGTTCAAGCATTATACCTCCAGAGGAGGTTTCTAGTTATGTACCCCGGCAGGGGGTATCAAGTCTCATAGTCCAGGGGAAAGTCTCAAGTTTTACATCTCAAGAAGGGATTTCAAAATCTGTATTCCCAAGGAAAGATCTCCGGTTCTTTACTCAAGGAAGAATCTTCTAGAGTTGTGTCAAAGTCAAATGTTTTAGTGCCCAATCCGTTAAGAGGTTCACAAGATGATGCTACCACTACATTTAAAGGTATACCTCAGGATCCATCTGATGTTTCTATGTCCATTTTTTTTGATGGAGATATAACGCAGTATTATGCTTTGGTGGATCATTTCATCGCTATTATGAAATCCTCTCCATGGTCTGAAATCAAGCCTACTAATGTAGTAAAATTTATTATTTCATCTTTCCAAGTTAAAGCTTGGGAATGGGTTGAGCCTATTTATGATTCAAAGGATCCGATGCTGTCAGATTTAGTAGCCTTTAATGCGGCAGTCATTAAAGAATTTGGTCCAACTTATCCTTACAGTTCTCTCGAGGATACACATCTCAACAAAGTCTCAAGTTCTGGGGTACCACCCTCTGCTATTAAGCTCAGATGCATTTCTTTGAGTCCTTCTCAAAAAGATCCAGTACAAAAACAACCTGTCCAGAAGGATAAGATTAAAGGAGGCATAAGGATGATGAATTATAACACAGATTCTGACTGTGATCCTGAGTACGATGAAAAAACAATTTCGGTAGTTCCTATGAAAGACACTTTGCAACTTAAATCTTCTTCTTCTTCAAGTGGTTCGAAAAAGTCTCGGAAAAAGAAGGAGAATCGATGACTTCCTGGTGACCAACCTTTCTTGGACCAAGTTGACTATTTCTTCCAATTATTAGTCTCAGAATCCATCTGGTATTGGGAACCTTATTCTTCTAAATTTTCCAGTTCTTATTGTATCTTCAATCAAGATTTTCGAGTCTCCTGTGTTTTTAAAATATATTTTTTGTGTCATTCTGAGGAGTTCCAGTTGAGCCTTTATGGGTGTTCGGTGCCCACTCTAAAAGGAGGGGGTACTGTCAGGGTTCAGCCTAGGATCGGCCTCTCTCACCTCCTTGCCGGCTTCCCCTGACTTCCTTGCGGTCAGACGTCTAGTGCAGTGATGGATGTGGGGCTGAGTAGTCTTGTCTCTGCCAATCATTTCCAGCGTTTCCATATATTCCCTGAGTCCACTCTGCTCTTGTCTGTGCAATCTCCGGTATATGTCTGTGTTCTTTGCTCAGTGTCTTGTCTCCGGTAATCAGCTCCAATCATTTCCAGCATTTCCATATATTCCCTGATTCCACTCTGCTCTTGCCTTTGCAATCCCCAGTATATGTCTGTGTTTTTCTGCATACTTAACTGTTTCCAGTCATTGCCTGTGTTATAGCATTCAGTTCCATTTCCAGAGTTCATTCATTCCATTCACCTCCAGTCATATTGCATTCATTATAGTTTCCGGTCTTCTGCCATTCCCAGGTACCTGTCCAGAGGGCCGCGACCTGCTCACTTGGTGCAGCTGAAAACCAAATCCCAATTGGAGGGGTCACTGGAGAAAACCACCAAGTGAGTTAGACTCCGCACCTCTGGGCCGGTCTAGCCAAACCTGGGTTTGGCCGCAACTAGGAGACCTAGTCTAGTCACTCCCCTAGTCACCCGAACCCCTCGGCTCACTGTCCTCCACAGAGGAATTCTTGCACTGGATCGTGACACATGTACTGTAAGTAGAAGATATAAATTCCATTATATGTCCAAAAAACTTTTTCAACAACATATTCTTCTCCTTTATTTCAGGAACACTTGAATGAGGAGTCTCCCAGAAGAAAAGTTTTTGTGTGACTCTTTTTAGATTCTGGACTCCATTTATCATCTGTACTGTGTATATACCTCAGAGAAAGGAGCGCTTGATACATTGTATATTTTCTATAGCTGCTAGCAAGCTTCAGCCACGACCCGCCGGAATCACCAGCCCAGTTACTGGTGTTGCGGCCCAGGTGGAGGTAGATGGACTAGCAGTACATGTGTCTTATTTCAGACGCTTAGTACTGCTGATCAAAAATCATAAAAATAAAATAAAACATAAAATTAAAGCTTAGGACTGCTGTGAGCAGTCCCCTGTTACAAAGGTGCGTCTTGATCCTGCCGCACATAACGAACAACTGAAGTCCTATGGCTAGGGGCGGGGTATATATGGAGGACCCGAGGTATCCTGGGAGCTGAAGCTTTAACTGTTTGGTGCTTGGTCTCTCCAACCATAATATCCCCATGGTATCCCTGTGGACCCCTATGGAGCCCCGAAGAAGAAACCGTTTTTTTGTTTTACATTTGTGTAATTATGCTAAAACACAGTATTTTTAGTAAGAGGTTAATCAAATAGGTATAAAGGGATTGAGGTGGTGATGGAAACACATTCAGTTTGAAATGGATTGTATCCATATTTGAAGTAACTCCGTCCTGCTCAGAAAGTTCTGTTGCTACCAGTTGAACTCATCACAACTCATACACCGTGGCTTCAGTTATGCCACACAGCCTCTCTCAGCGCGCCAGGTCCCAGGCAACTCAGCCGAGCCAAGCGTCTTATTCGTACAAATAAAACTGGAAGCGACAAAAATACTTTGCTAGATTGCACTGATCAATTCGATGTGCAACATCTGTACATCCATGAGTCAGAATCTTTATAAGAAGTGCTACAATGCAGCTTTTCTCTCTCATACTGTGTTTCATCTAACAAGTTATACATGTTTCATCTAACAAGTTATACATGTTTAAAATGAAAGGCAGATTTAGAAAAGCTTGGAGAGAGATAAAGTACCAACCAGTCATCTCTTGTCGTTTTTGAAATACAGTATAGCTTGTATAATGACAATTAGAAGCTGATTGGCTGGTATTTTATCTCTCTCCATTTTATCTCCCTTCAAGTTTTGATAATTTTCCCCCAAATTCCTGTGTGGTTGAAGACACAGCCCAGCATCTCTAGAACACTTAGTGGTGTTTCGCCGGGTCTGCAATGCGAATAAGACACAAAATGTAAAGAAAAGGTTGTTATGCTACACTGCTCGGAGTGGTTCAGTCGCGCCGGACATCTTGCGCCATATGGTGTAATGAGGCTAGGTGTCAGAGGATACATATCTATATTACATACAAAAATACTGTAATCTATACACACACTGCCAAAATGTGTGTGTCCACTGCGTGCCCACTAGTGTGACCAGGTATCCAGTGTAGGAACACCTATATTACTCATCTGATATCCAATTAGCATCACAGAAGGCTAAAACTCCAAACTTCCAGCTTCTGAAAACAGGAGCTAGTACCTTTCAGGTATCTAAAAATTAGTTTTATAGCGGTGCAATGCTCCTTTCCAGGGTTGTTTTTCTGACTTGTGCTAACATATGAATACATTAAAGTTCCAAAGGCACTTTGATAAAGAACTATTAATTTCCTGTATCTCTGCCTCAGACTTGGGGCTGTATTCAATTTGAGGCGAAAATCCGTTATCGTCTTTTAACATAATTTTCGCCTATTTTAATTATCCCTGTATTCAATTTCAAAGACTTTTTGCCGGTGCAAAAAGACTTTGTAAAATAAACGGGGATAACTTTTCTCCACAGAATAGCTGGCGAGAAAAAGTGCAGAATTGTGGTTTAGGGGTGCAGGCTTAAAAAAAATAGCCTGCACCCCTGGGAATGGCCCCTAAAATTAATGTATGTCATAAAAAGTTTAACAAAAAATCAGGACACCCTAAAAAATTTACTTTAATTTTGGGGGTAAATAAAAAAATAGGGAACACACTTCTAAAATAGCAAAATTAAATCCAGAGGGGTTCCAAAGTATGCGGCAGGTGTTTTTCTTTATTGCGGGGAGTAGCGACAGGAGCATTTTTGAAGAATTTTTAAAAATAAACGTTATGGTATAACATACCTTTATTAACTCTTTTTCTTCGAGGTCCATAGGGTCCACAGAAATTACCTTGGGATGTAGCTGGAGTGATACAGGCACCAAACAGTCAACAAGCTTTAGCTCCCAGGATGCACTGGGTCCTCCTCCATACATACCCCGCACCTGGATACAGTTTGTTATCAAGCCCAAGCAGGAAAGAAAAAATTGAAAAGGAAGGAAGTACCCTTGCATTCCAGACACACTCTCTGTAAGAAGAGGGAATCATAGCAATACAACAGAAAATAATTTTCCAACTACAACAACAGGTGCATTAGGGTGGGTGCTCTGTGGACCCTAAGGACCTTGAAGAAAAAGAGTTAACAAAGGTATGTTATACCATATTTTCTTCTTCGGGTTCCATAGAGTCCACAGAAATTACCTTGGGATGTCCCAAAGCAGTTCCTCCTAGGGGTGGGGACGCTCCTGTGTCTCAGCAGAAAGGTCCCACAGATCTTGTAGAATGTGCTGTAACCGTGTCCGGAACAACAAGATCAGCTTGTGTGTAAGCTTGAGAAATTGTCATATGCAACCATCTTGCCAAAGACTGTTTATTAGCTGGTCAGCCTCGCTTATGACAGCCATACAACACAAATAAAGAATATGTCTTTATAATGGAGCTAGTGTGGTCTACATAGTTATGTAGAGCCCGCACAACATCTAATGATGCTTAACCAGCCGAAAGGCCAGAAGCTTGCAAAGCCGGAACCACAAATCCTTAATTCATATGAAACAGAGATACCACCTTAGGAAGGTAGCCGGCCCTGGTACGAAGAACAGCGCTATCCTGATGAAATATTAAAAAAGGAGAGCGAAAAGATAAGGCTGCTAAATCAGAGACTGTGTGCCGAAGCGATAGCTAGAAGAAAAACGGTCTTCGCTGTCAACCACTTCAAGTCTACTGATTTCAGGGGTTCAAATGGAGGAGCCTGTAAAGCCCTGAGTACCAATGTCAAATCCCACAGGGCTATCGGGGGAACATAAGGAGGCTGAACCCTCACAGCACACCCTGAAAAAATATTCTTACATCAGACAAGGTGGCAACCCTTCTCTGAAACCAAACCGACAGTGCCGAGGCCTGCACCCTCAGGGTAGCCAGACAGAGACCTCTGTTCAACCCAGCCTGAAGAAAAGAAAGCACTTGCGAGACCCTAAATACCTTAGGGTCATACTTCATCAGTTCACACCACTGAAAAAATGAGTGCCAAATTCTGTAATAAATGCAGGCAGAGGAAGGTTTCCGTGCCCTCAACATTGTCTGTATTACAGAATCGGAAAAACCTTTTGCCTTTAAGACGGAGGCCTCAAGAGCCATGCCGTCAAAGACAGCCGAGGAAGGGCCGGATACAAGCAGGGACCCTGTATTAACAGGTCCTGCCTTGGAGGAAGAGGCCACAGAGTGTCTATGGAGAGATTCCGCAGGTCGGTGAACCAATGATTTATGGGCCAAGCAGGAGCTACCAGTATTACTGTACTACTTTCCTGCTTGACCTTCCAGTTGAGCCTGGGAAGAAGGGAAAATGGAGGAAACAGATATGCCAGTCTGAAATTCCACCTTACTGCCAGAACGTCCAAAAATTCAGCCGCAGGATCCCTGGTCCTGGACCCATACCTGGGAACCCTGTGGTTGTGCCTTGAGGCCATGAGTTCTACCTCTGGAAGACCCCATCTGTCCACTGGGTTCTGAAATACCTGAGGATGGAGCATTCTCCGGCATGTATATTTTGCTGATTTAGGAAGTCCGCTTCCCAATTTAGGACTTCCCAGACCAGAATGTTTGACACTTCCGACATGGCAGCCTGGCTCTGCGTGCCTCCCTGATGGTTTAGGTAGGCTACTGCGGTGGCGTTGTCCGATTGTACCTGGACAGGCCTGCCCTTTAATATTTCCTGAGCCTGAACCAGCGCTCTTAATACTGCCCTTAGTTCCAGGACATTTATAGACAGAAGACTTTCTCTTGACGTCCACTTTCCCTAAAAAGTGTGACAACCTGTCACTGCACCCCATCCTCGGAGGCTGGCATCGATTGTGAAAAGAACCCAATCTGGAATCCAGAATGGGCGACCTTTGTTGAGACGACCCGTCTGCAACCAAAACAGGGACAGTCGCACTTCTGGCGAGAGACTGATTGTCTGTGCCTTTATTAGGTAGTACTCCATTCTCCAGTGAGAAAGGATTAACCTCTGCAATGGTCTGGAGTGGAACTGGGCGTACTCCACCATGTCGAAAGTCGAAACCATGGAACCTAGGACTTGCATTGCTGCATGGATTGATACTGATTGGCTGAGAAGCTTGCGTATCTTCAGCTGAAGAGCAGCAATCTTGTCCTCTGGCAGATATGTCCTTTGTGCCAGAGAATCCAACCTTGCCCCTAGATGCACCATCTGCTGTACTGGAAGATGCAATGACTTTTTCCAATTTAAAATCCACCCATGTCTGTGTAGACACGCTACCGTCGGTCTGAGATGACGCTGCAACTCTTGTGACGACTGAGCCAATATCAGCAGGTTGTCCAGATACACAGAATCCTGATTCCCTGACGCCTTAGGCAGGCCGTTATTACTGCCACGACCTTGTCAACTGCCAAGGGGTAGTTGATAATCCAAAAGGCAGTGCCTGAAATTGGAAATGCTCCTGTAAGACTGCGAACCGCAGGAATTGCTGGTGGGATTGTGCAATTGACACATGAAGGTATGCATCTTGGATATCCAAGGATACCATGAAATCCCCTGGTTCTATGGCCAATACAATCGACCGCAGAGTATCCATGCGAAACCTGGGCACCCTGATAAACGTGTTGAGACCCTTTAGGTTTACAATAGGCTTGTGAGACCTTTTGGGTTTCTGAATCAAAAAGAGGTTGGAGTACTATCCCTTTCCCCGTTGATTCACTGGAACCGGGATTATAACCCTCAATATCACCAGGGAGTGTATAGCCTGCTGGAGGGCCAAGGTTTTCACAGAACCCGCTGTTGGAGTTGTGCTGAAAAACCTTTGTGGGGGACTTCTCCAGAACGTAAGGCCGTACTCCTGGGGGACCACCTCCCGAACCCAGGCATCCGTTGTTTTAAGATGCCAGGCATCTGAATACTGAAGAAGTCGGCCTCCCACCCTGGGATCCTCTGTGCCATACAAAATGCCCCCCGAGAACATAAGGGATTGCGGAGCTCTCTTGGACCCTGTATCTGCCTTCCAATTCCTCAGCCAGAGGGCCACCACTGAAACCATTGATGCTTTGGAGGATAATATCCCCGCATGTAAACCTGCCTCTCCCAAGTAGGACGCTGCTTCCTTAACATAAGAGATGATAGTCAGATGTTCCCTGGAAGCTTCTGGAAGAGAAATTTCCAGTGTCTTCATCCATTCCTCAATGGCCTTAGAGACCCAAGCTGTAGCCATGGCTGGTCGGGTAACCGCACCCAACAGACAAAATATTGCTTTAAGACAGGCTTCAAGTTTCCTATCTGTGGGACATTTAAGCAAGGAAGCAGAAGGTATAGGCAATGTGGCACTCTTAATTAGATGTGCCACAAATGCGTCCACTGACGGAGGAACCTCCCATTTAGTGCATTGATCCACTGGAAAGGGGTATAAGGCTTCCACCTTCCTTGTAATATGGAACTTCCTATATGGAAATTTCTATGCTTCCCCCATGAGATCCGAAAGGTGCTCAGACTTGGGAAACTCAGGTTTTATAACCCTCTGGCATTTAAACCTTGGAGCCTTTCTTTGCACAGGCTCCTCCTCGTCAATGTTTAGCACAGCCTTGACTGCCCTAATTAGATAAGGGACATTTGCAGCTGGAAAACGCCCTTCCTCGTCTGAGGGTGATTCCTGAGAGGAACCCTGTGTATCCCCCCCGTCATCAGAAGATGTACCAGAATCAGAATGCTGAATGGTGTGTGCAGCCGACCGCCTTCTGGACTTTGGCTGTAGCGGCCTAATTGTCTGTTTAGGCTGCTGAAAAGCTGCTAACAACGAAGCCACATTCTGACTTGAATTAGCATACATGTCCACCCAGGACAGATGCATCGGGGGGAAAAACATAGCAGGTTGCAAATGCGGAGAGGGCCCCATCATGGCAGCTGGCCCAGGGGCTGCCAATCTCTCCGCAACCTGTGCCATAATCTGGGAAAAGGAAGCCCAGGGGGTCTCCTGCCCAGAAGCTGGTAAATTTTACTGATGTGGAGACTCCTTGACACAGTGGCCACATAACCCATCCTGTATGAAATCCTGTGAGGACAACCCCACTTTACAGACCATACATGATACCAGCACAGGAGCCTCAGCCACCTGTCTTTCAGCTTCTTTGGACATAATAATATCTCTACTGATATGCAAAGTCTGACTACAAATGTGACAATGTTTCACACCCGATATATACACCTGCCACAGAGGGTTAAATCAGGGGAAACAGCAGTGATAGATTATGACTGTCAGTTATTCAGATAAAGGCAGCATAACACACAGCAGATTTCAAAATAGTCACATGCGATGCATATAGATACATAGTTTGATATATATATTATAATCATATGCACCAAGCTTTTTTAGCCACTACCATATAGCCATACATGACACCAGCACAGGCCTGGTAGTATATTGAGCTCTGTATAACCTGAACACCATAGAGAGAGGTATACAGGAAGACTGAGCCAGCCTCCTGAGAACCGAGCCACCCTAGAATGGTCTCTGGCTGACTCATATAGAGGAAGGCTGGGAGGAGCAACCAGGAGGCGGGAAGTCTTAGACAGAACCGGTATCCAGGTTGGGGGAGGGGCCGCCAGGGGATAGCGTACCTCCCCTCATGCTGTATGAATCCCCTACGTCAGCCACGCAGTGCCGCTCGGAAAAAAAAAAAAACTTGTTTGGGGACTGCTCCTGCAGTCCCACTGACAGCGTGGTGCTCCTGCACCAAACAGTCAGCAGGCAAAAATGGGGGTACCCATAGTGACCCATGTCAGGACATCTTTAGGGGGGCCAAGGATGATTTCCAGAAAATTCCCAGGTTTTTCGCTGCTTCCAGTTTCGCCGGGTCCCATTTTCGCGTCCTTTAAAATTGAATACCGGGATAAGCAGACATGCGTGCAATACTTTTCCGCCTGGAAAACAGGCGAAGGAGGCGAAAAGTCCAGCAGGCGAAAAGTCTGGACTTTTCGCCTCAAATTGAATACGGGCCCTTGGTGTCTGAAGACACATCTATATATTACATAAATAATAATACTATATTATAAACACACTGGCAAAATTTGTTTGTAAAATGACATTGCATCATGACTTATGGAGCGTACACATGGTCAGATTTGTCAGACTTGTCAGATTTGTCAGATGAACGACTGAACGATTGAACGATTTGAACAATTTGAACGATTTTACCAAAGTTTTGAACGATTTGAACGATTGAACGATTTTTGACTGCATTAAAATGAATGGAATCGTCCAAGTCTGACTGCAAACCCATCAGATGTCAGATATCGTTATCTGACAAACGGGAACGCGCATTGTTGATCGTCCATCGTTCAGGCATGTCAGATATGAACGATTTTCCTTCAGATATGAACGACTGAACGATTTTTAAATCGTTATCGTTCATATCTGAAGGAAAAATCTGATTGTGTGTATGCACCATTAGTCTGCGTAATCGGTGGTGTCCCTTGAGTGATGTACGGATTCGTCCAGGCTTGAGATGGGTATCTGCTCTGCTGCACACAGGGTCGGCATATTCCTTGGTACATTGGCTCTGCTGACTTGACTGCCTTCAACCAACCATCTAGCTACCCCGGTCACATGCACGCTCAGCCTATCGGCACTAGGAGCAACATTTAAACTTGGATTTGTACTATGTCCATGGCCAGAGAAAATTCTTTCTATAGAGACCTTTTCTTGGCTCAATTTGCCTCTGCAAATAGTATTTGTCTTGGCTGTTCAATATACTCTGCAAGATGATTTAATCTGTCTCCAGCTGTCCATCATGGTCTGCTATGTACAAGGCACCTGTCTATAGCAGTCTACTAGGACAAGTCATCCGTTTTCAGCTGTCCGCCATAATCCGCAAAGGAGCCTAGTCCTCTGCCTCCATCCTGTGCTTACAACATTACCCTTCTGACCCTGTCTCTCCAACCCACAGTACCAGACCCAGACCTCTGATCCAATCACTATAAAAACCTCAGCTGCCTCCAAGCTGCCCACAACTGCTCTGCATTCTGTCCTTCATCCATCCTTCAAGTAGTTATCTTCATCCACTTCCTATCAAGGAAGAAAGCCCTAGGGTTCCTGACCAGAGTCAACAAAATTCCAGAAGTGGAATATTTGTAATGAACATTGCAGTTCATTACAAATATTTTAAAGCTTGTGTGCATTTGACCAACTCATACATATATGTGTACCACTGATGGTAATGCCTCTATAGAAAGTTTGTGACCCATTTAGTATTTGGACACCCCTTGAGTAACAATGACTTCAATAAACATTCACAGCAATTGATCATCCCCACAAAGTGGCTTGGAGGGATTTTGGCCCATCCTTCTAACAGAACTGATTGAACTCATGGGTGTTGGTTGACTTTCTTACATGAATTCCCCTATTCATGTCATGCCACAACATTTCTATTGGATTAAAATCTGGAAATGACTCATTCCAAAACACAACACTCAAATGCCTTGTGTGTTTAGCATTGCTGTATTGCTGCAAGACCCATCTTCTGTTGAAAGTTAATTAGCAGACATTTACGCTCGGTCAGGATGCGCCCTGGAATCGGCCGCTACTCACCTCTGTGCTGGTGTCCTTGGGCTTAGGTGTCCAGATGCTGGGAGTGGAGGTGAGTGGTGACTTAGTATTCTCCCTGGGGTCCGCTAGGGCTTCCGTGTGTGCGTCCTGGTTTCCGGGGTGCCGGGCATGGGCGCAGCCATGTTGGTTCATATCACCTGACTAGTCTCTCCCAATGGTAGTCTTGTGGTCACTCAGCGGATCCTCTGATCCAATGATCAGCTACCCAGGGGTATATAATCCTGATGATTCCAGGAACAGGTAACTGCTGTTCAACTTCGCTGTTCCAGTGACTTGTGATTCCCACCAGTGTTACTCTGTGTTTTTCCTTCAGAGTGTTGCTTCAACCCACTTACAGTTCTCAAGAATTCCTGCATTAGCTTCCATGCTAATTCTCAGTCTGAGACTTTAGCTCTCTCTCAGAAGTTCAGTGTTTATGTTGTTTTTCCTGTGTGTCTTGTAGTGTGCTGCTAGCCCTCCTGCAGCATCCGTGTTACTGAGGGGTCAGGTTTCCTGCTAATTTCTAGTTAGCTGTCAGCTGTATCTATAGCAATCCCCAGTACATGCCTGTGTCCACTTCTCTCTGTGTCTCTCTGTGCTAATCAGCACCTGAATCTGTTGCAGTTCCCAGTACATTTCCCTGTGTTTCCAAGCAAGCCAGTGACCAGGATTTCTACATTCTCAAGTCCATCTCCAGTGTGTAAGTATTTAGTTCATCTCCAATATTCAAGTTTTCAGTTCATCTCCAGTGGTCAAGTATTAGTTTATATACAAATTCATTTAATATAGTTCTGGTCTTTCTGCCAATCCCAGGTACCTGTCCAGAGGGCCGCGACCTGCCCACTTGGTGCAGCGAAACCCAAATCCCGACTGGAGGGGTCACTGGTGAAGACCACCAAGTGGGTTAGACTCCGCGCCTCTGGGCAGGTCTTGCCAAACCTGGGTTTGGCCGCAATAGGGAGACCTAGCTGTCACTCACCTAGTTGTTGCCTAGTCACCCTAACCCCCTGGCTCACTATCCTTCACAGAGGAACACCTGCACTGGATTGTGACACCCTCGCATCTTTCTACACAATTTGCTGGAACAATCAAGATTTTTCTCTAAAATAAACTTGTTTGAACCTTAAGCTGGGCATCTACTATACAATTTTCTGTCAGATATCTGTCCAATCTGGCTAGTTGGAATGAAAACCTGGTAAAGTATGGGAGCAAATGACAGTTGTCCATTTGCTCACAAACACTGGAAAACAGCCAAAAATGGTTGTTCAGACAAATTGGTTAAAACACACAAATGTAACCAATTTGAACACATTTTTTTGTATTCTTTTTTCAGTGTTTAAAACCATATGATCAACTGTCATTTGCTCCCATAAGTTTTCATTCCAACCAGCCAGGGGCAAGATGTGGCAAGCTCACAGACTTAACCAAAGCGACTTGCAGCTGTAATTGCCGCCAAAGGTGGCTCAACAAATTACTGACTTTAGGGGGGTGAATAGTTAGCGTTCCCGCTAGGCTGTTTTAGCGGGGCGCGGCGCTCTGCCCTCCTTCTGGAGGGCAAAAAGCACCCTGCCCTCCAGGAGGAGGGCAAAAAGTGCCCTGCACTCACAGCCTGCGGGAGCCGTTCTCACCCGCGGGACACAGTGTCCCGCGGGTGGAGAAACATGCGGTGACCCGGTCACCGCCGGAGAATAGACGCCGGGCGCATGCGCCCGGCATCTATTCTCCCTGTCTGCAGGGCTTGGGGGCTGCCCGGCGTGTCCGTAAGTGCCGGGCACACCCCCAAGAGTGACGAAAAGGGGACGTGTCTTATAGACACGCCCCCTTTCCGATGACCACGCCCCCTCTAGCTCCGGCGCCCTGCCTCCCGCCGGAGCTAGAGGGAACACTAAATAGTTATGCACGCTGAAGTTTTCTGTTATGTTGTTTGATTCACAATATAAAAAAAATACAGCTTCACAGTTGTAGGCATGTTCTGTGAATGAAATGATGCACACCTTCACACAATCCATTTTAATTCCAGGTTGTGAGCAAACAAAACATGAAAAATGCAAAGGGGGTGAATACTTTTGCAAGGCACTGTAGGTCATTAACATTGTAGAGAGTGGAAAGAATCCTACTACACTAAAACTTGTAAAAGTTCTCTTAGGATTTTACAAGTATTCTGTATTTACTAAGCTAGTTACTTTTTTTTTTTTTAAATACTAGATCTAATTAGTATATTTTTGCTCAAAAAAAAGTTTTCCATACTTTGCAAATATTCCATATTACGGACTTTTTATTTTCTTTTACGACTTGAAGGAGCTATTACCACTGGGCCCTTGATGCACCTTATAAGGTTTCAGACTCTCTAGCACATCCTCTACATGCAGGTACTTTTGGAACAACTATTTGATTGTGCTTGAGGTGAATGAGTTGCTCAATTGAAAGCCCAGATTTCGGTATCAAAATGAACAATTGCTCAGCAAGCATTGGCTGGGCCCAGTACAGAGGGTGTTGAAGACAGGACAGAAAGTTGAAGTAGGCAGTGTTGGAGGAGAGCGCTTTCACTGTCTCCTCTTTCCACTCCCATAGTTAGAAGACGCGCTCACTGCACATGAGCGACCCAATGCACCTTATGTGCATATGTGGCTTAATGTGCGTTCTTCCTCAGAAGACACAGGACATGCCCACGAGTGACCCTGTGTATCACTGAACCTACAGACGTGGCAGTGCCACCATTTACCACTGTTTCACCACTGCTTTTATTATCCCTGTGCAAAGCCCAGACACAGCACGCTATCCCTATTAACCCGCTCCTGGCTGGATCTGCATCATACTGCATGTAACGGACTTATGGTGCGTTAACCCTGTTTTGTCTCATACCTTGATTAATAAATAAATCACCGGTTATTTAACAGGTGGACTAACCTCCATCACACACCACTGACACCTATCATCATAGGTTCTGCCAATATGTTATGGGCCCATGCTCCCAGGCCGCTATCCCTGGACTTCTTAGCTGCCTTGGCCACTGGCCAGATAATGCTACTTGATCTTAACCGAAAGGTTGAGTATGACCCAGTTATCTTGGTACACATTTGTACAAGTTACAAAGTTAGAAACGTAGCAAAGCATAATGGGGGTAAAATTATGGGGATTGTAACACGCTATATAAAAATGGAGAAACTGAATCTAATTGTGATTTTAAAAAAAGCATAATTATAGGACATAAACCCACCAAGGTAGATAAATAAGTATTGGATTGGTCTAACTAATTCCTATGATTGGCTGGACTGAACATAAAACATTATAGCATATCTATGCTAAAAGCCAATACAAACTCAGTGGGCAATTCAAATAAATGCAATGTTAAATAGCACTGGGAATGAGTTCCTGGAGCTATTCAATGGCCGCACTGTTAACGCGTGACTAGAGGATTTCTGCTCGCACCGTAGGAAATCAGTCTAAACTAGTGCCACAATTCTAGCACTAACAGCATCACGATCGGTGTTTAAGATGGAGAATGCAGGTTACTGCGACTAAACACCCGACATTAGGTGATGTAACCTGCATCTCCCGACTTAAGTGCAAGGTGTGATGGGGAGAAATTAATAACTCCAGGAGCTCATTCACAGCGTTATTCAACATCGCATTTAATTTAATTCACCACTTAGATATTCAGGTTTTTGGAAAGACCACAATCTTGTAAATTTGATGGAAAAAGGTAGTATGGTGTTCAAAATGTCATGGGAAGACCATAACAGGGAGATCAAATGAACAAATGACCATCTCTCCACTGGCACTAATCACCAGTGGGGAGTTTGGTAATCAGTGAGACAGTTGCTGGAGCAGTGACGTCGATACGCATAAGCACCGACATCAGTTTACTTAAAGTGAAAAAAAAAGTCCCTCTACCTCTGACACTTGGAGAGAGGGGGCACCTGTTTGAAAGAGGGGAGCCTCATCTTTCAAATTAGGTGTTCCAATAGAAGGTAATGTCTGGTGATCAATGTGATCACCAGACATTAATCATGCTGGCCATACAGTAGTGAGATTTCAGGCCGACTGCCCGATTTGCGACGCTTCGTACGATGAATTGTGTCAAAATCGTGTAGCATTTAGGTAGGAATACAATCCGATGCGCGCTCCCGCAGCTCATAAAATGTAGTGTATGATCAGCTGTGCAGACCATATTATCTATCGTGATCGTATGCCGATCATGCCGTGTATTTGTGCATGCGATGACATCGTACGTCCGACCGGTGTCATTTGTTAAAAAGAAAAAAAAAAGACTGATGCACGCATGGGGAGATCCGTCTTTAATAAAATAAACACAGATGGAGGGATGGTTTGTATTGTGCTTATTTAAACATTTCTTTACAGGTGAACTACAGGTACCAGCGGGCCCTTAATTCTCTGCATGCTGGTACTTGTGGTTATCCAAGTACCAGCATGCGGGGGAGGCTTGCTGGGACCAGCAGTTCTACTCGTAAAGACAATATTTTAAGTTATTTTTTTACACGAAACTTATACACTATCAATCCGCCACCCACCACCCCAGGGGTGCCGGGGATAGCCCCGGGCTATCAGCCTGGGGTGCCCTGGAGGAGGGAGACCCCAGCCCCCCAGGGATCCCCGGCCTGGACTGACTAGCGTTCAGGGTTGATGCTTCGGCTTGGGGACCCGGTGAAAGGGCTCCCCAGGCTGTGGCATCAGTCCCCTGCTAGAAAACGTCTGGTGCTGGTTCTGGAAAATACAGGGGGACCCTAAGCATTTTTCCCCCTGTATTTCCAAAACCGGGACCGGATCAGAGCCCAGTGCTGGTTGCGCAGAATACGGGAGACCCCTACGTTGTTTGTCCCCCATATTTTGGCAACCAGGGCTGGTTCTGTCTAGCCAGGTGCTGCTTGTGCGTACATACGGGGGACCCCTACATAGTTTGTCCCCATATGTTGCACAACCAGCACCGAGTCACTAAAAGCCCGGGGCTGGTTGCTCTTTGGAGGGGGGGGTACAGGGTTTCTCACTGAAGCATCCCTGCATCTGTGTTGATTTTATTAAAGTAATAAGAGGAGAAAAAAGTAAGGCTATTATTGGGGCACTCTTGTATAAGAATTCATGAATATTTGAGTTAAAATATAACTTTTAATAGTATCAATAAAATAGATAACAGGTACTTACAAAATGATAATTGGCGAAAATATTTTTAGACAATTTCTGCATAGCACCCCACACACTACAAAATATGAGTATCAATGAGTATACATAAACATTGGAATATGCAATAGATACCATAGAAATTGGTATATACGCTACACTGTATGCAGTCCTATGATCCCCATTAAACAGTGCAATATATGTCTACCATACCTGGTATTCCTAGGTGGTCCCCCACACCAGTACTAACCAGGCCTGTCACTGGATCGCTTCCAAGATCAGACAGTGAAGTATGACTGTAGATAATTGCTACTGAAAATACAGTCAGGTGCATAAATATTGGGACATTGACAGAATTTTCATAGTTTGGCCTCTATTCAACCACCACAATGGCTTTGAAATGAAACAAACAAGATGTGCTTTAACTGCAGACTTTCAGATTTAATTTGAGGGTAATTACATCCAAATCAGGTGAACGGTGTATTAATTACAGTGGTTTCTATATGTGCCTCCCACTTTTTAAGGGGCCAAAAGTAATGGGACTATCAACTCAAAAGCTATTTCATGGACAGGTGTGGGCTATTCCCTCGTTATTTCATTATCAATTAAGCAGGTAAAAGGTCTGGAGTTGATTCTAGGTGTGACATTTGCATTTGGAATCAGTTGCTGTCGACTCTCAATATGAGATCCAAAGAGCTGTCACTATCAGTGAAGCAAGCCATCATTAGGCTGAAAAATCAAAACAAACCCATCAGAGAGATAGCAAAAACATTAGGTGTGGACAAATCAACTGTTTGGAACATTCTTAAAAAGAAAGAACGCACCGGAGAGCTCAGCTTCACCAAAAGACTCGGAAGACCACGGAAAACAACTGTGGTGGATGACAGAAGAATAATTTCCCTGGTGAAGAAAAACCCCTTCACAACAGTTGGCCAAATCAAGAACACTGTTCAGGAGGTAGGTGTATATGTGTCAAAGTTAACAATCAAGAGAAGACTTCACAAGAGTGAATATAGAGGGTACACCACAAGATGTAAAGTATTGGTGAGCCACAAAAACAGGAAGACCAGACTAGAGTTTGCCAAACAACATCTAAAAAGCCATTACAGTTCTGGAGCAACATCCTATGGACAGATGAGACAAAGATCAATTTGTACCAGAGTGATGGGAAGAGTAGAGTATGGAGAAGGAAAGGAACTGCTCATGATCCAAAACATACCACCTCATCAGTGGAGCATGGTGGTGGTAGTGTCATGGCGTGGGCATGTATGGCTGCCAATGGAACTGGTTCCCTTGTATTTATTGATGATGTGAATGCTGACAAAAGCAGCAGAATGAATTCTGAAGTGTTTTGGGCAATATTACATGCTCATATTCAGTCAAATGCTTCAGAACTCATTGAACGGTGCTTCACAGTGCAGATGGACAATGACCCGAAGCATACTGCAAAAGCAACCAAAGACTTTTTTAAGGCTAGAAAGTAGAATGTTATGCAATGGCCAAGTCAATCCCCTGACCTGAATCCGATTGAGCATGCATTTCACTTGATGAAGACAAAACTGAAGGGAAAATGCCCCAAGAACAAGCAGGAACTGAAGACATTTGCAGTAGAGCCCTGGCAGAGCATCACCAGGGATGAAACCCAGCGTCTGGTGATGGCTATGCGTTCCAGACTTCAGGCTGTAATTGCCTGCAAAGAATTTGCAACAAAGTATTAAAAAGTGAAAGTTAGATTTAGGATTGTTTAGTTTGTCCCATTACTTTTGGCCCCTTAAAAAGTGGGAGGCACATATAGAAACCGTTGTAATTCCTACACCTTTCACCTGATTTGGATGTAATTACCCTCAAATTAAATCTGAAAGCCTGCAGTTAAAGCACATCTTGTTTGTTTCATTTCAAAGCCATTGTGGTGGTGAATAGAGGCCAAAATATTAAAATTCTGTCAACGTCCCAATATTTATGCACCTGACTGTATATGGGGATTCACTCTATGCACATGGTCTGAGCCTATTAAGAAAAATGTAGGACTGTTTACACCAGAAAATTCCAATTGATAATTATTTGCTATCAAGAAAAGTGATGCATAGGCATACCTTACTTGTGATGCAGACAATTTAACATATATAACATAGGCATAGGTACATTTCAACATTAGTAAACATCACATTAGTAATTGTATCTCAAACCATGATTATTTCAAAGTATACGAGATTGATAATAGCTCTACATTTGTGACAAAGTATCCTAGCCTGATAAATCGCATAAATTGCACATGTACATATGGTCTTAGTCATATAGACCATAAGACATCAATATTTTAAAGATTGAAAATATGCAATAATTTGTGATAATTACATAAATATTGAAATCTCACTAGCATATATTAATCCCCTATCCACAGATTTAACAGTGTTGGAACAAGGTAAGGTTCAGCACAGCAATGATCAGAACTCCATAATCCAACTATAGCAAGGCAGAGTTTAATACAACAGTGATAGGAACTCAATGCCCTAACAAATACCTAACCATAGAATCATAAGACATACATGATTAGTTGCAGGCATAAATGGAAAAGAAGCTGCAGCACATAAGTTGTCTATAAACAGATAACAGGTATAAGGCAGGCTAGGGCTTCATAAATCTTGCCGGCTGACCAGACATAATAATCTGTCAGCCAACATTTGTTACCAGTGCAGCACCTATTCCAGCCCCAGCTGCTGCCCCTCTATGCAGTTCCCCCAGTAAAGGTCCCCCTGTGCAGTGCCCTCTGTAGAGGTCCCCCTATGCAGTGCCGCCTATGTAGTGCCCCCCAATAATGGTCCCCCTATGTGGTACCTCCAGTAGTGGTCCCCCTTTGCAGTGCCCCAGTAGTAAGGGCCCCGGTAGTGCCCCCAGTAGTAAGCCCCCTGTAGTGCTCCCAGTAGCAATCCCCCTGTAGTAAGCCCCCAGTAGTAAACTCCCTGTAGTGCCCCCAGTAGTAAGCCCCCAGTAATGCCCCCTGTAGAAAGCCCCCAGTAATGCCCCCCTGTAGTAAGCCCCCTGTAGAAAGCCCCCAGTAATGCCCCCTGTAGTAAGCCCCCGTAATGCCTCCTGTAGTAAGCCCCCAGTAATGCCCTCTGTAGAAAGCCCCCAGTAATGTCCCCTGTTGAAAGCCACTAGTAATGCCCCCTGTAGTAAGCCCCCAGTAATGCCCCCTGTAAAAAGCCACTAGTAATATCCCCTGTAGTAAGCCCCCATTAATACCCCCTGTAGTATGCCCCCGTAATGCCCCCTGTAGTAAGCCCCCAGTAATGCCCCCTGTAGTATGCCCCATGTAGTGAGCCATCAATAATGCTCCCTGTAGTGAGACCCCCCCCGCGAGCGCATACGCATACAAAAAAAACCAAAACAATACTTACCTGAAACCCTGCTCCAGTGCTGCTGCATTCAGTCCCCGGCGCCCGCTCCTCGGAACTACGGGAGTGACGACATGACGTCACTCCCATAGTGCATTGCAGAACTCGGAAGCGGAGCTCAGGAGCTCCGTTCTTCCGGTTACCGCCGGGGGGAAAGAAGGAGCCGGGCCCCCGCTGGTAATACACTCAGCGGGCGCCCGGCAAATAGGAGGTGCGACTGCACCCCCCTGTATTGACGCCACAGGAGGTGGAGCGCCGATCAGCTGTGCTCCATCTCCATAGCAGTGCCCGGAACGGCCTGGGGGACAATAGAGCCAGGTGCCCCCTTAAGGGCTGGAACCCGGCGGCAAATGACTCCATTGTCTCCGGGAGTTCCGCCAGTGGTGCAGACGGGACTGCCAGGGAGCTGCCGGGGAGTTTAAGGGAAATCGTAAGATGAATCTTATCTTATGCTGGTCGTACTAGTGTAAGGACTTTACAGAAAAAAAACATGGGGTCCACATCCTGACTTCCAATAATTATTGGGCACATATTTTAGACAGATGAGGGGCCCCTTTACAATAATGGGGCCCTTTAGTACTTATTGTCTGGTTATCACCTTTGATTACCAGACAATGTTACCCTGAGTTACGGAAAGCACGCATTTTCCGTATATGTGTGTGGAAGGGCCCTAACACCCCCATAATAATACCTGTTAACATGGGGGCACCAACACTTCAAGGAGAGGAGTCAAATTATGCAGCTTCTTACCAACTATTATCTGACAATCACCTGTGATCACCCATACTGGCCACACATTAGTGGGGGAACCTTTTCTTGAAAGAGAGGAGTCTCCGCTTTCAAATGATGTACCCCCTTGGTAGTTATTGTTTGGTGATCAAAAGACACAATGAGTTAAACAGCACACACACAAAAAACACTCCACACATTCTGGAGGTCTAAACCGCAGATCTGAACCACTTATTAAATGCGGTACATATCCTCTTTTAAAAAAAATGGTAGGCCTTGCTGGGCTGCAATATTATAGCTATACATGATTAGCTTTTAAATCAACGTGGTAAAAATAAAAAAGAAATGCATGATCATTTTCAAATGTAGATTGTTGTTATGTGAAGGCCTACACACAGAATCCTGCTGGTTGCAATTTTGAAAATTGTGAATCACTGCCGAAGCAAGTGCCAGAAAGTATTTATTTGTGGCGTTTTTACAAAACATTTACTTCTGGTTCACGGTCTTCAAATTTTAATAACTACTCTTTTGGCCATTTTTCTTACATTTTATTTGATGTGTTAGAATGAGCAAAAAGACCAATATGCTAAAAATATGTTTTCTCAAAAAAAAACTATATATAATTTGTATGGGTACTGGCTAATCAAAAATCATTGATATTGGAATGTGACGATCACAAACGTCAGAAAATTCCCTCAGCACTGGGGTAAGAAAACCCTCAGCAGCAAGGGGTTAAAGTCTTTCCTATCGATTATGTCCCAGTGGCATGCTAGCTAGGAGTCTAATAATGTGGTGATATGGAGCTCAGTACCTACAGTACAGACCAGACTCTTGAAAGACCAAATACAAGACAGACTGAATGACAGACGATTTAATATTTTTGCCGACCCTAGGAAGGGACATACGAGTATAAGGACCACACCACAGGCTAATATGTCTACTTTATGTTGAAAATCATTTAACTTTTCCGAACTCCTAGCCAACAATTATTAGAATAAATTCTTCTTCTCAAGGAGGCCTTTGTTAATTATATAGTCAAAAACTTTATTTCAAGAGGAATTTAACAATGTGTCCTGGTTGAATCGTCTGTTTATAGGGTCTATGATATTCCCATTTATTGATAATCTTCTATCTTTAGACATTCTTCATGATCCGGGGGGGGGGAGAGGGTAGAGATTTATCAGACCTTTTAAAGCAGAGAGGTGAAGGTGTTGCCAATAGCAACCAATAAAATGCTAGCTGTCATATTATGTACTAGGTAAATTATAGTTTTAATCTGATTGGTAGCTATGGGCAATATATCCTCGTTCTCTTTAGACGGTTTGATTCTCCATCCCTACAAAGCCATCTGAATGAGTGGATGATGCTGTATACTGCTGTCACAGTTGTGCTATAATGGGGATATCACATCTCCGTTTTTTTATGCCATTTGTCTTATATTAATCCACGAAAACTAACATGCATCCCTGATAATGTGTATATTATGTTTACTATCTATTCTTGACTTACTTACCTTCCTATTGTGCCTTTACCACCTGTTCACATGTATTTGAGTTGTGCAAGTGACAGATTCCCCAACCAGTAAAAAAATATATATATAACAAACTGTATTGCAGAAAAACTGTTGCGTCCGCGCAATAGTGTGTCAGATAATGTGCACCTTGTATGCAGGGAAAACAGAGTCACAAACAACAATGTGTGCACATAGATATCAAAGCAAAATATGTTTACAAAAGTAAGCACAAAAGATGCACAATATCAGTACTGTGCCACATGCTTATAAACAGGCCCTCTGGCTACATCATATATGTCATTTATATTTTGTTATGATTACTCAACAGCAAACCCGACGGGAGAATCCATTGCTATGTGTAATGACATCGTAATGTCTGTTGTGAATATTACAGTATATTACGGTACACAGCATTCCCTCATTTTAAATTATAAAACATACTGGACATGAATTGACTTCTCCCAACAGTTACGGTATTTTGTTATTGCTGGTTGCCAAAATATTGTGTAGATGGGCCTCAAAATGTTTTTATAAGAGTATAAACTTAATGTGATATTAACTGCTCAGAACCACACCAGCGTGTAATTACCGGCTTCTAATATATGTGGTATGGCTCATATACTTGCACAATAAACGTTCCCCCTGTTAAAAACCACGAATAAAAGCAAAAGCTGCCCTTTTTCTTAGCACTGCTGTCTAAAGGTGCCCACACACATGCCAATGTGCAAATGATCAGCCGATGTGTACGATTTATGTACGATTTCCCTTGAAACTCTCCCCGGCAGCTCTGTACATGTTCTCCACACGATCTGCACACAATTTGGTGTCCAGTCTTCATACGATCTATCCTGCATGCAGACTTTCACAGTGCATCACCTCCTAGATTGTCAGATCTGCCCTACTGCACGGCAGATCTGAAGATGTGATGTGCGACCAGCAGGGACGCACATCGTATCGTGATCGTGAGTGGGGACTCATGATTTCCTCACGATTTTGGCATATTTTACACGATCTGTCGTTCCAATGCGTCGGAATCGGCCAGATCGGGTAAAATATCACTATGTGTGTGGGCACCTTAAGAGTGGAGCTGCTGGGTAGGAATGAATGGTTCAATACAGGCAGGATACCATTGGACCTGTCCCAGTGGGAATCACTTTCAGTGCACATTCTCAGTTGACAAGCTTTTGACTTTTACCTGGTGGATCCACCTCTCTGGATAGATAGATAGTGGTCTAACATAAAGGACAGGTCGCCTTTCCTAGAGGTGAAAATACCATTTTAAATAAAGTTCTTAATGTTTTATTTTATTTAGTCATCTGTAACTTATGTATTTTAATAAATACTGGGTTATTTCTAAGTACCTGGAGTCAACTTCACTTGTCCCAACGTAAGCCTCAGTCTCAAACGTCTCTTGTAGAAATCGATCCCAGCATTCCTTCTTCGCTTGGCCTAAAGAAAGTAACATATCCTTGGAGGTCACCTCACAAGAACGGCCTTTAATTTTCTGTAACCTGCGTTCTGAAGTAAAAATATATATATTACATTTTATTTAGATTAAATGGTTTAGAACAGGGATGGGGAACCTCAGGCCCAGGGGCCGTATAAGGCCCACGGAAACATTTGGTCTGGCCCTCTGAGCTTTTTTCTGCTAGCCTCATCTGGCTAGCAGGGTGACTAGAATGGCATATAAGAAAAAAGAGAGAAGTATTGTCTCTTTGCTGGCGCACATGAAGAAATAGAAAAAATGTATAAAATGTAACTGTTATTGCATTAATGCTTAAAATTCACTTTTACCTTTTTAGTGAAACATAAAACAATAAAGATAAATTGTTGAAACAAAATTGTATTCTAAGTGTCGTTCTTAGTAATAAATTATTGACAATACATATATATCTATGTCATATTATACATTCTGTTGACCTTTTAAATAAATTAATAATATTGGTTCACTAGGCATTAATTAGTAACCAGGTGGTATTTATTGATTATCTCTTGAGTGCATCAATTTGAAGTAATTGTTTGATTATAGATTAAGTGCATCCATCCAACAAAATATATGTCCCCCGTCTTCAATAATACACTGCCATCTATTGGAGATGGTTGAAATTGTCTCATAAGTTGTATATCAAGAGAGAAAGAATGTCTTTTATTTAATAAAAATCACAACACTCTTTATGGGAAAATTACTTTCTGTGTCGGATTATTGCCACATGGTATCATGTATCCAGTATCCAATACACAGACGTCACCCTCCCGTTGGAGTGAAAATGTGATAAATCTTTAATTAGAATATTCTTATTATTAGATTCACCATACACAGGGAGTATAAGGGGTTAATTCACAAAATTGAGCAATATAGGATTTAATTTACAGCCTGCATACCCTTATATGCTGATAGATATTCCTGTTATATCACTTTTGGTTAGATATATCAATCCTACTTTAAGGTGCTAATTGACAAATATTCTTTATACAATCACGTGCCTTTATTCAGGTACTCCCTGTTTAATTGTTAATACTGCAATTAGACAGCACCTTATTGGGGATTTAACAATGGTATGTCTCAATTGTAGCACCGCCTATTGGTTATTCTGATTTATATTAATACGTACTGTAAAACACTAGATGTTGACATATATTCTTATTGTAGCACCCCCTGTTGGATGATTCACATTATGTCAATACAGCACTATGTACTAATTTGCACATGAATATATTTCAATTGCAGTACCACCTATTGGATACTTGTATATTACTCTTAGAAAAAACTATCTGCACAGTTTTCAATTACAGCGCCCCCACTTGGGTATATCTGCTGCACAGCAATAATTTACACATGTGTTACAGTTACAGCACCACCTATTGAATGCTTATATATTACTCTGTAAAAACTGTCCAGATAGTTTTCTCTATTACAGCGCCCCCTATTGAGTGTATCTACTGCACATGTAGAGTAAGTTGTGGCTCTAGCGTAACATGCTCCCACTATAGTTGATATTAATTATATGTTCAGGCTATTGTTTGCCATCTTGTTCAATTATTTAGTGGAATAGACGTAATACAACAATCTTTCTAGGTCACAGAATAAAACATGAGAGAGCGGTCAGAGCCGCACATGCCGACGTACGTTTCACAACTAAAAGGTTTTTTCAAGGCAACCCGATTGTACCCATCAGTATGGCTTTATTGAGAAGTCAGGACTAATTACAGCGTGCCTCTATCATCATGTGAGCCGCCGGACCAATCCACGGGATTCTTACTTATTTGATGATCATATGGGATAACAAGCCAATCAGCGCCTGGCATTGTTCCCTCCGAGCATGTACTATCGGCGTCATTTTCCCGGCGCTCATAGACCATTCATTAAAGCAAGTTGTCATCTCCTATACACGTGGGCCGCCGGGCCAATCAATGATTGGTATGATCCTATCCAATTGGGACATATCAACGTCCTCACATAGGACGCTGGACCAATCATAATCAGCTCAATAGGAATAATATGATCTTGCAACGCTACTCTAGTCCATTGCTTAGTAACCATAATCACATTACGTAACATCGGTCCAAACAAGCTCATTTCTTACTTATACATCACATCAATCAGGTCTGTTACTTGGTGACAATATTCAACACATATTTTATTGACATAGATGGATAAACAGGTATTTTTTATTTTTGTTTTAACATGTTGAGAATCTTAAACATAGTCAGTTCCCTTTATGCATTATTAGTAGGTGCTTGTAACTCAATAGGGTTAGATTGAAAATATTATTATTATAAAATGTATTATTCCTAATTATACATTATACATTGTATATGATAACAATAATTTAATAGAATTATATTATCCGCATTATGTGTTTATTGGTGTTACTGTAAATATATCATTATAAATAAAATGGTGTAGAAGAAAAATTGTTGGTTATTAATCAGTTTATTGATTAGTGTCATAACTTGGAAACAAATAAGTGTGTAAGTGAAAAATAAATGAATAATTCTGCATGGTAATAATAATAAAAAATATGAAAAAATAAATGTTTATTCATATGATATAGATGTTGTGAAATGTGTATGTGTATTAACATTATGTGCAAAGGGTTCTATATTGGTGAAATATCCACTGCAAAATAAAACAAAAACATAAATTACTAATATTGAGATATACACGAGTGATAATGAAGAGAAAAAGAAGAAAAAGAAGAGAAAAAAGATGGTGTGTGATTATATAATGTGATAATTGATAATAAATATCAGTGATATAATAGGATGTGACTACAAAAAAATTGTTATTAATTTAATCTATACAGGTAATATACCTGTAATTCCCATAATATAACTCTATCTATCTAAAAAATTATTATGTCAAAAATAGAACAATATATATAGACATGAATGAAAAAAAACCCTCATTATCATAATGGATGAGAAAATCCCTCACCATCATAATGATTATCTATAATTAATGATTTACAAGATAAAAGAATAAAAAAGAAGAATATTCCAGTGAATAAATCATAAAAAAGGTAAGTAACTTATGTTTTCATTTAGTCCAAGGGGGTATAGACCATTCATTAGGAAGATCATTTTTGTTTCAAACCTAAGAAGTTCCCTGTCTATATCTCCACCTCTACTACCTAACTGTATTTGTTTTATACCAAAACTTTGAGGTTTTTATGGTTACTGTCATGGCACTGCAGAAAATGGTTTGCCACTGAGGTAATTGTCTTGAATTTGGCCTTTTCACGTTTGGCATTTTGTATATTACCAGTGTGCTCCAGCACTCTTACCTTTAGTGGTCTCTTGGTTTTACCAATGTATATTAGTCTCCATGAACATTCTAATTGATAGACCACACCCATTGTATTTCAATTAGCTATCTATAGTCCATTTTTTGCCATAATGGTCCTCAAAATATTTCTTAGGAACCATAAATTGGCATGCTTTACATTATCTGCAGTTGTATGAACCATTAACAGGGTAACTCGATTTTCTTTTGGATGATAGGTGACTGTGTACTAGGTGATCTTTCAGATTCTGTGATCGTCTCCAGCTAGTTTGAACATTCCTAGGGAGGATGCTTTTTAGATCATGGTCTGTCTGTAAGACTTACCAGTGCTTCTGAAGGATAGCATTGATTTCCCACCACTTGTTGCTAAAGGTCCCAACAAATCGTATAGGTTCTTCTTTTTGTATTTTAGCTTTGGGAACCAATAAGGAATCTCTTGTGTAGTTTTTTACATCACGTTTGACACTTATAATAATTTTCTTACTATATCCTCTGTTGTAACCTAGTGCACACTTGTTGTTCCCTTTCATTATAGATCGTCTTATCTGAGCAATTGCGCTTCGTTCGCAATAATTCTCCTTCAGAGATTCCTTTAATTGTAGATGGTAAATGCGAACTTGTAGAGTGTAAAATGCTGTTCGTTGCAGTTTTCTTCTTAAAAATATCTGTAGAAATGTGGCCATTTACTTCTATCTTGATTGTTAGATCAAGAAAATTCACTGTTTCATGACTAATTTCTCCTGATAGTTTCAAATTAAGATTGTTGTTGTTCAAAATGGTTATAAATTCTTCCAGGAGTTTCTTCTCACCCTCCCATAATATGAGTACATCATCTATGTACCGCAAATATAGGAGGATGCAGTTGGTGTATTTTTCATGTTCTTCATTAAATACATGTTCTTTCTTCCACCATCCAAGGTAGAGGTTCGCATAGGTGGGGGCACAGGCTGTCCCCATTGCGGTCCCTCTAACTTGGAGGTGGAATTTTTCATCGCATGTGAAATAATTTTTGGTAAGTATGAATTCTAACAGTGACAGTAAGAAAGAGTTCTTCTCATGGCATCTGCCCATATCCAGAAAATATTTAACTGCATAAATTCCTCTAGTGTGCTTAATGCTGGTATATAGACTTTCCACGTCATAAGTTGCCAATAAGGTTCCAGGGTTGACCGTTAAGTCCTGTAATTTGTTAAGGACATCCATCGTGTCCCTTACATATGAGTACAAAGATAATACAAAATGGCGCAAAAATTGATCCACATATATGCTTGCTTTTCAGTCAAGCTACCCATTCCTGAGACTATGGGCCAAATGTAATAGGTAGTAAGTTTTAGTAACAGTACAAACTCGCACTTTTAAAAAGTGAGAGTTTGTACTGAAACTCGCAAATTCAATAGCCTGGGAACTTTTCAGCTCAAGGCTACTGCATTTGGGAGTTTAGGACTATGTAAACTGACACCTTTTAATGCAAGTAGCATTAAAAGGTGCGAGTTTTAGAGAAGCCATCACAGATCAGTGAGATCCGTGATGGCTTCTGTGTGTGTTTAAAAAAAAAAAAAAAAAAAAAAAGAAATGTGCACCCCCTCCCCAAAGGCATAACCAGCCCCGGGCTTTATAAAGCCTGTTCTGGTTCTAAAACTACAGGGGCCAAAATGCGTAGGGGGCGCCTGCATATTAAGAACCAACACAGAGCTTTGTTGAGCTGGTCCTGGTTCTGGAAAATCAGGGGACAAAACGAGTAGGGGTCCCCTGAAAATTCTAAAACCAACACCAAACTCTTTCTAGCGGGGGATAATGCCACAGCCAGGGAAACCTTTCACCGGTTTCCCCGGCCAAAGCATTATCCCTGACCGCTAGTCAGTCCAGGCCGGGGATCCCTGGGGAGTTGGGGTCTCCAGGGCACCAGAGGCCAAGACTGATAGCCCGGGGCTATCCCCGGAACCCTAGGGCGGTGGGTGTTGGGTTGATAGTGTAAAGCGTAAAATTAAAGCTTCCATATTGTCTTTAGTTGTAGAACCACAAGTACCAGCAAGCCTCCCCTGCATGCTGGTATTTGGAGAACCACAAATACCAGCATGCGGGGCATTATGGGCCCTCTGGCACTTGTAGTTCCACAACTAAAGAAATATGTATGTAAATAAACAAACACACACCGTGAATGTAAAATTTCAAAAAAACATACATGCACACTCACACATACTCACCTAGTATCCGAAGTAATCCATAGGGGTGTACCTGAAAAAAAAATCCATACTCATCTCTCCTATGCGTAGATCGCGTCCACTTGTCCAAGTAAGCATTCCAGGGGTTAAAAAAACAAATCCACGCGAAAAAAAACGAGCCATGCCATACCGAGCAAAGGCATGTGTGTACACATACCTTTGCTCCACGTAAATGACCTGGCACATGTGTGCCCCGTCATTGAAGAGGCCGCCAGCCAATCAGGGAGCATCTCCGTTGGAGCAGCTCCCTGATTAGCTGAAGGCGGCCAGCCTGTGTCTCACATACACTTCTATGGTGAGAAATCCCCATTGAAGTCTATGGTGGGAACCGCTACATCGTAGCCGCAAGGTTATCTCAGGTTAATCTTGCGGTTACATCACTGATACAATGTCGCGACATTGTATCATTGATGTAACAAGATTAACCTCAATTAAGCTTGCGATTACGATGTAGCGGCTCCCTGCATAGACTTCAATGGGGAATTCTCACCATAGAAGTCTATGGGAGACACAGGCTGACCGCATTCAGCCAATCCGGGAGCTGCTCCGACGGAGATGCTCCCTGATTGGCTGGCGGCCCCTACAATGACGGGGCACACGTGTGCCCCGGTCATTGACGCGGAGCAAAGGCATGTGTACACACATACCTTTGCTGTGTCCGGCATGGATCGGGTTTTTTTCGGGTTTGTAGTTTTAACCCCTGGATTGCCTACTTGGACAAGAGGACGCAATCGACGCATAGGAGAGGCGAGTATGGATTTTTTTTCGGGTACCCCTATGGATTACTTCAGATACTAGGTGAGTATGTGTGAGTGTGCATGTATGTTTTATTAAAATTTTACATTCACGGTGTGTTTGTTTATTTATGTATTTCTTTAGCTGTGGAACTACAAGTGCCAGCGGGCCCGTAATGCCCCGCATGCTGGTATTTGTGGTTCTCCAAATACCAGCATGCGGAGGAGGCTTGCTGGTACTTGTGGTTCTACAACTAAAGACAATATTTAACCCTTAATTTAACACACAACACTAACACTATCAACCTGGCACCCACCGCCCTAGGGTGCCAGGGATAGCCCCGGGCTATCACTCTAGGCCTGGGGTGCCCTGGAGAGGGGGGCCCCTTTATTGGGGGGGTCCCCAACTCCCCAGGGATCCCCGGCCTGGGCTGACTAGCAGTCAGGGATAATGCTTTGGCCGGGGAAACCGGTGAAAGGTTTTCCCTGGCTGTGGCATTATCCCCCGCTAGAAAGAGTTTGGTGCTGGTTCTGGAACTTTCAGGGGACCCCTACTCGTTTTGTCCCCTGATTTTCCAGAACCAGGACCAGCTCAACAAAGCCCTGTGCTGGTTCTTAATATGCAGGGGCCCCCTACGCATTTTGGCCCCTGTATTTTTAGAACCAGAACAGACTTTATAAAGCCCGGGGCTGGTAAGACTTTTGGGGAGGGGGTGCACGTCATTTTTTTTTATTTAAAAACCTTTTACATAAGTACACACAGAAACATGTACATATCTCATGGATATGTGCATGTTTCTGTGTTAAAATTACCTGCTCAGGATGTACTCGCTAGCCTGAAGCAGGTCTATTATTTGGAGACTTTTGGTTATCTTTTTTTTGCGAGTCTGAAACTGACACCCTATTACATTGGGCGAGGTGATTGTTTTCAATGTGAAAACATCTGGATGCGAGTTTGAGAATGGGGAATTTTAATAACTCTAAAAAATGCGCTTTTTAGTGAACAGACACCCTATTACACTGGAGAGTTGTGAAAAATTGCGAGTTTAGTACCAAACTCGCAATTTACCAAAACTGAAACCCTATTACATTTGGCCCTCTAGATCTACCTGGAGGGATGGTATCATTTTTGTGAATTTTCGGAATCAAGTATAACGTTGGTACTTTGGGATTATCTGTTTTGAGGAAATCAAAATCTTTTTTATTAATCACTCCTTCAGAGTACGCTTTAGTGATCAAATCTGTGTACATTTGTTGATAATCCACAGTAGGATTGAATTTTAATGTTTTATAACATTGTTTGTCTCCCAGCTGTTTCCTAAATTCTTCCAAATACATTGTACGAGGCCACAATACAATATTACCCCCCTTATCAGAGGGCTTAACAATTACGTCATTCCATTCAGATATTTGTTGTAATTCCATTCTTTCATTTACAGTTAGATTGTCTTCCTGAAATTTGGGTAATTTGATGAACAAGTCATCTAGATCTTTAGATACCAGATCTAGAAATACCTTAACTGGAGGTATTTCTAGATCTGGTATCTAAAGATCTAGATGACTTGTTCATCAAATTACCCAAATTTCAGGAAGACAAACTAACTGTAAATGAAAGACTGGCATTACAACAAATATATGACGATTGGTTGCTATGGGCAACATCTCCACTTCTATAAACTCTCACTTTAGTAAATAGACCCCATAGAGTGAATATTTTTTACTTTGCTATGTGTCTGACGTTAGCCATATTATTATCGTTTTTTTATTTGGCGCCACAAGTGTTCCGCAGCGCCTTACAAAGTACATAAACAAATACGTGACTAAAGACTTACCGTACAATACAATACAGGGCAAGGACATGGATAATATACATTGCTACATTAACGACTATAACACCCAAGCAACAGAGCATAAGCAACCAAGTGTTAGGTGTCCTAGTGGGGAGTAAGGAGTAGATGAAAGTAAAGTAAAATGAAGTACAAGAGGGTAGAGGGCCCTGCTCGTAATAGCTTACATTCTAAAGGGGTGAGACAGACAAACAGGCGTGACACAGATGGGGTAGACAGTAAGGAAGGAACATGTAGTAGCAAGTTGGAATGAGAGCTGGAAGGCTTTGATGAAGTAGTGAGTCTTGAGAGTATTGCAGTACTACATTTAATAAATATACATGTAAGTTCTACTTGTCTTCCTCTTGTTCAGACATGAAATAATTTCCAAATAATACACAGCTTCTCAGGGCCTGATTCAGAGCCGGACGCTATTTGCGGACGCTCGTTCAGAAAAAGGGGCTGGCTATTTAAATGAAGCGCTCGCTCTTTGCGGTCTGTTGACGCCTCTATGTCTGAATGAGCGAACGAAACATGCGCTCACTATTTAGAAAAAGACGCCCCCTGGCCGCTCGCATCATACGTCATCTCCGCTATTTATTTGATTAATCGAGTACATCGAAAGGCGTATGAACTGCTCGCAGTGCTTGTGGCTGGATTTTCCTACCGCAATCATGCGAGCAGTTCAAGCTAAAAGACAACCAAGTGACGTGGTAGATGACGCTGCTTTGTTAATTATGCACACCCTTAAAACGCCCGTTTTGACCGTTTGGCACGCCTGCGTTCGGATGTCCACTCCCCGTTTTCAAGCACCTTCCCCTGTTACCACCCACAAACGCCTCATCCTGTCACTCAAATTAGCAGGCACTCGCTATTTTACGAGCACACGATTTTCGACCGCAATGACTGGTTCGCGCATGCGTACTAAAACCCATATGCATGCGCATATGTGCGAACATCGCTCGGAGCGAACGAGCGGCCGCTTACGAGCAGCTCTGAATCAGGCCCTCAGTGCCAAGAGGCGATATATCTGCTTTTATATGGTGGGTATAACAAGGGTGCCAGCTTTATCAATAGATGGAATCTTTAATAACAAATACTTTAAACTTGTCCTTGTACATTTCCCCTATTTGCTCTGACGTTCTTGGGGAACATATTTGAGAGGCTAACATTCAATTATGTTTAGGGATGACCATTGGTGACTCTGCCATCATTGGACGATGGTTTTTAAACATTGGCTAGAAACCATTGATGGTTGAGCCATCAATGGTTAACTCATGCACAGATAGCGCCCACAGCCAGTACTAACCATCTGGGGCACCAACTAATATTCACTTTTGGTGGGTACCCATTGATGGTGGAAACACTCACCATCAGACCATCAATAGTTGCTAATCAACCCTAGTTATGTACAATAGCATTCAGATAGGTGATTGATTCTAACTGAACTGACATAATTTATTAGTAACTATATTTAAAGTAAGCTGGTTCAATTATGGTAAATTATAAGGTTAGAAGCAATGAGATTGCCCAGGCCTGCTATAAAGAATGCAATTCACTTTCAATCATTTTATTAATTAATGGTGCATTTTACTTCACTTTATCAGCACTTAAGGTGACTGAAAACCCTCAGTTAGCAGCTGGGAGTCAAAAGAAAGAAAAAAAACAAAAACAGAATTCACTGAAACCTCCATAGGCAATACAGTATGAATGTCATTTAGGGATAAAAGTCAAGGCAACCTCTAAAATCAGGTTTATAAGCCCAAATATCCCAAAAAATAAAAGAAGACCCTCAAAATGTTAATATATTTCTATGTTAGCTAATGGAATACTGTAATCACAGTAATGGCTATAGTATATCGGTAGACGATAATAAGTTTACTTACCTAAAGATGCTAAATACACTTCAGAATCTTGCAATGGAGCCCAAGGTTTTTGGGAGTAACAAAGTGTGTCATGTTCAGCCTCACATGCACTAATGTCCTGATTGCTTCCATTAGAAGGGCACAGAAAAGAGTCAGAAAAGGTTTCAGTCAGGTTCATTACTTGGATGTCTGGAGCACAAGGACAAATCTCAGCCCACAGATCCTGGCTGGATGCAGGGGTTCCAGAATCTATACTTTCAATCATCCTCATGGGTTCAGTGTAATCTGATGGGATAGAAAGAAAAAAAAAAGCTAAAAACACTACCATACACTAGAACAACCAGCATAAGATAAGATTCGTCTTACGATTTCCCTTGAACACCCCAGCAGCCCCCTGGCAGTCCCGGCCGCACAATTGATACACAATGTTCATACGATCTGAAGTACAATGCATCGTGCGTCCGACCGGCGTCATTTGATAAAAAAAAAAGACTGATGCACGCACGGGGAGATCCGTGATGCATGCATCTGTCTTTAATAAAATATACACAGATGCAGGGATAGTTCAGTGAGAACCATCCATGCATTTGTGAAAAAAAGTAAATAAGGTGTTTTATAAGAAAAACAGCGTGCCCCTCCCCCCCCCCCCAAAAAAAAAGAGCAACCAGAGTCGGGCTTATAGAGACCCAGTGCTGGTTGTGCATCATACGGGGGACAAACGACGTAGGGGTCCCCCATATGTAAGCACAACCAGCACCGGGCTAGTCAAAACCAGCCCTGGTTGTCAAAATACAGGGGACAAACGACGTAGGGGTCCCACGTATTCTGCGCAACCAGCACTGGGCTCTGATCCGGTCCTGGTTCTGGAAATACAGGTGGAAAAATGTATAGGGTCCGCTGTATTTTCCAGAACCAGCACCTGACTTTTTCTTGCTGGGCGCTGATGCCACAGCTAGGGGAGCCCTTTCACTGACCACCCAGCCGAAGCATCAAACCTGACCGCTAGTCAGCCCAGACCGGGGATCCCTGGGGACCCCCCCAATAAAGGGCACCCCAGGCAAAGGCTGATAGCCTGGGGCTATCCCCGGCACCCCTAGATCGGTAGGTGCCGGGTTGATTATGTAGTGTAGGGCATTTCAAATAGTTGAAAACATTGTCTTTTGCTGTGGAACTGCAGGTCCCAGCAAGCCTCCCCCGCATGATGGTACTTGGAGAACCACAAGTACCAGCATTTGGGGCATTATGGGCCCGCTGGTACCTGTAGTTCCACTGCAAAAGGAATATTAAAATAAACACAGGACACAGACACCGTAAAAAGTATACGTTTATTAAACATACATGCACTCACACATGTACACATACTCACCTATGTATCCCTGTAGCCATCGGTCCCCTTGTCCATGTAGAATATCCATAGGGTACCTGTGAAAAAATATCCATACTCACCGTCACCTATGCGAAGTTAGAGTCCTCTTTGGTCCAAAGTAGGCATCCCCGGACTTGGCAAAATATAAAAGCGAAAAGCGCGGATCCACGTACTTAAGCTTCCCAAATGAGAGCTTAGCAGAGGGATTTCACTATGGAAACCCCGCCGCTGAGCGTTCAGCTGAGAGAGGATAGCCTTCTGTTACTCAGCCAATGAACGGTTCCCACCATTGTAGTCAATGGTGGGAGCCGTTCATTGGCTTAGAGGGGCTAACCTCTCAGCCAATGAACGCTCAGACACAGCACTACAAAGGGTAATGCCATATCTGAGCTCTTCATTCGGGACGTATCAACCATCGTGGTTGGTACCTGTTTCGTGGGTCGGATTTTCTCGTTTTTTTTGTTTTACCAAGACCAAGGATGCCTACAAGGAGAAGAGGACCACTCCAGGTAATGTAGGTGAGTGTGTGTGAGTGTGCATGTATGTATGAAAACTATACTGTCATGGTGTGTGTATTGTGTTTATTTAAACAATTCTTTACAGGTGAACTACAAGTACCAGCGGGTCCTTAATGCCCCGCATGCTGGTACTTTTGATTCTCCAAGTACCAGCATGCGAGGGAGGCTTGCTGGGACCTGCAGATCTACTCGTAAAGACAATGTTTTCATTTAATTTTTTACACTACACTTATACACTATCAACCCGGCACCACTACCCCAGGAGTGTTGGGGATAGCCCGGGCTATCAGCCTGGGCCTGGGGTGCCCTGGTGGGGGGACGCCTTTATTGGGGGGGTACCCAGCTCCCCAAGGATCCCCAGCCTGGGCTAACTAGCGCTCAGGGTTGATGCTTCGGCTGGGGGCCCAGTGAAAGGGCTGACCTGGCTGTGGCATCAGCCCCACACTAGAAAAAGTCCGGTGCTGGTTCTGGAAATACAGGGGGACCCTATGCATTATTTCCTTCTGTATTTCCAGAACAATCAGGGCTGGTTCTGACTAGCCGGTGCAGGATGTGCTTACATACGGGGGACCCCAACGTCGTTTGTCCCCCGTATGGTACACAACCAGCACTGGATAACTTTTTTGACACAGATGCACGGCTGGTTCTCACTGAACCATCCCTGCATCTGTGTTTATTTTATTACAGACAGATGCATGCATCACGGATCTCCCCGTGCATGCAACAGTCTTTTTTTTTTTTTTTATTTACAAATGAGACCCTTCCGGATGCACAATGCATCGCATGAGCAAATACACAGCACACGATCACGATAGATATGATGAGCTGCACATCTTATCAAACAATACGTTTTAAGAGCTGCGGGAGCACGCATTGGATCAGATCCTACCTTAAAAACTACACGATTCATCGTACGACGCATCGCAAATCGGGCAATTGGCCCAAAATCGCACTAGTGTATGGCCAGCATAAGATAACAGAAAGCAATACATAGATATATATTTATTACACATACCCCTGACCAATTCTGTATTAGGTATTTAATGGGAAGATGTCCACTAGAGAAGCAAGAACCTTATTACTAGGGATGTGCAGGCTCGGATAGGTTCGAGTTTGCACGTGGAGTTCGGATTTTTCCCTCCAAAAAAAACAGACTTTTGTCCAGGAATGATGATGTTCGTCCGTGCAAGATGACGTTTTGCCTCTTTCTGAGTTCCGTTTTTTTGGAGGGAAAAATACGAACTCCACGTGCAAACTCGAACCTATCCGAGCCTGCACATCCCTACTTATTACTTAGTTTTGGAGTATACAGTTTGTATTGAGTCATTTTCTTTGAGCAAATTAATCTAATTTTTCTTCAAAGCACTTTTTAAAAGGAGAATTCCCAACTTACTGGTCTTTGCAATTATCCCTATATAAATAAATCTGTGTCTACAGATGTGGGTTTGGCAAAGTATAATCAGTAAAACAAAAACAACTTATTAATTAATTTTCAACTTTTGTCCAAAAATCCTGCTTAGGCAATCATGAAGAAACAAAGTGCATGAACAAAGTACAAAATATGTTCTGTTAAAATTATACGGACGAAGTATATAAAATCACAATAATAACGCAAATGATCAAATAACTAGACACACTCATTAATTGCAATAAGTCAGGGTACATACAAAAAAAACCCTGCAAAATAAAATGGCCCAAATGTAACAGCTTGCGATTTGCATACATCAGCATAATTTTGGCGACATAAAGCGGCAAATAGTTTTAAGGCATAATCAGGTAGTATTAGGGAAAACCTAATACAGGTACTACTTCTGTTCAATCTGGTGCTACAGGAGTCTGATATATGTAAGAACATTGGGCCTGCTTCAGAGGCGCATGCAAATAGCTCTGAATCCGGGCGTCCCTATTTTTTTAAATTCCGGCCTCCAGGCCGCTCGCGCAGCCGATTGGCCTGGCGATGGTCGCGATTAGCGCGACCATCAGCATTGCGAGGAGACCCTTGTGGTAGGGTCTCAGCACTCGCAATGCCAAGTGGACTTCCAGCTCTAGTAGAGCCGGAAGTCCACTACTGACATCACAAGTGATGTCAATAGGGCCGCCCACAAACGTCAGGCATTCCTTCGGGAACGCCTCAGTTTTTCCAGTCACCCCCCCTATCCGCCTACAAAATGGGGCGAGCTGTTGATAAACATCGACAGCCGTGTGTTCGCAATGGCCCACCATCGACCCACTTGCGAGCGTTGTGCGCTCGTGAGCGGGTCTGAATCAGGCCCATTGTTATTAGATTCCCCGTGGTGAAAAGGACATGATGCTGGGAAAAATATATATTTTTTGAATTTGAAACTAATATTTTATCTACATTAAACCGCTAAATATTATTACCCAACTGAAACTTAGATCAGCTTGTCAATAAACAAAATAATCACTCTGATCAACTTCATTTTAAATAATACCATAATAACTGAACATGTATAAACTAGTATGAAATTCACATGATAGATTAAATACTCAAAGAGATTGAATAACAGTATTGTAAGTAAACATAGACTTGTAAAACGCATATTCAGAGCAAACTTCATTGATAACAAATGTATCGAATCCTGCTTGTCATATTTGGAGTGAACTTGCCTTTATCAGCCTTCAGTACTGGGAGTTCATGGAGCAAATTTACTGGACGATCATCAGCAGTTTTGAAAATATGACGTTTACTAAATCTGTCCACATGTGCTTATCAGCGTATCCTATTTAAGTAGCTGTAGTACCCCCAGGGTCAGAGCCGGATTTAGATCTCATGGGACCCTAGGCAAGATACCAGTTTTGGGGCCCCCCTCCCTCAAACATTTCAAAGCACTATATTTTAATTTCTGATTCATTCCCCTGTACAGCACCCTTAAGAAAAGATCAGCTGCGGCCTTGAAACATTGTATGTATGTATATATGTATGTATGGTTTGGGTACAGGATGCCGGCGCTCAGGATACAGATGCCAGCATCCTGACAAGGTTAGGATACCAATACCTGCCGGTAAGTATCCTAACCCTATCCCTAACCCTCCCCGCAGCCTAAACCTAACCCTCCCCCCATATCACAGCCCCCTGTAGCAGTGCCCATTAAGCAGGGCCCCTTATGCAATGCCCCCTGTAGCAGCGCCCCTTATGAAGGGACCCCTGTAGTTGTGCCCATATGCAGTGCCCCCTGTAGTTGAGCCCATATGCAGTGTCCCCGTAGTGGTGCCCATATGAAGTGCCCCTTTTAAGTAGTGTCCCTGTCGTTGTGCCCCTTAAAGTAGTACCCCTGTAGATGTGCCCTATAAAGTAGTGCCCCTGTAGTTGTGCCCTTTAAAGTACTGCCCCTGTAGTAGTAGTGCCCCTGTAGTAGTAGTAGTAGTGCCCCTGTAGTTGTACCCTTTAAAGTACTGCCCCTGTAGTAGTAGTAGTAGTGCCCCTGTAGTTGTGCCCTTTAAAGTAGTGTCCCTGTAGTAGTAGTGCCCTTTAAAGTAGGTCCCCTATAGTAGTAGTAGTGCCCCTGTAGTATTGCCCTTTAAAGTAGTGTCCCTGCAGTAGTAGTGCCCCTTTGTAGGCCCCTGTATTAGTGGTGCCCCTGTACTAGTAGTTGTGCCACCGTGTAGTTCCCCTGTAGTAGTAGTGCCCCTGTGTAGTTCCCCTGTAGTAGTAGTGCCCCTGTGTAGTTCCCCTGGATTAGTAGTGCCCCTGTAGTAGTAGTAGTGCCCCTGTGTAGTTCCCCTGTATTAGTAGTGCCCCTGAAGTAGTAGTAGTGTCCCTGTGTAGTTCTCCTGTAGTAGTAGTGCCCGTGTAGTTCCCCTGTAGTAGTGCCCCTGTGTAGTTCCCCTGTAGTAGTAGTATCCCACCCCCCGCCCCCTACTTACCTGACTCCACGCGGCCGTCGTCCGGGCTGACTGGATCTGACTTGATCCAGCAGTCGCGGCCACGCAGGCTCCTCACGTCGCGGGTGACGTCATGACGTCACCCGCGCAGTGCATCTCTGGGAATGCTGGCTCTGAAGCGATCGGAGGCTTCCTTATCCTCCGATCACTTCAGAAGCCAGCATTCACTGGCCCTGTTCTGAAACTCCACCTCCTCCTCCCTCCACCTGGTAGGAGCAGGGCTCTGGACATGGTGCTGCTGCTGCTGCTGGCACCGGCTGGCAAGAGGAGACACAGCAGCAGCACGTCCAAAGCCCTGCTCTTACCAGGACAGGGAAGGAGGAGGTGGAGTTAAAATGCAGACTCTCTCCAGGTCCGGATTCCGGGGGGGGCCCCGGCCAATGGCCCCTTGGGACCCGCCAGGCCCTAGGCGTCCGCCTAGGATGCCTAGCGGTAAATCCGGCCCTGTCCAGGGTACAGTATTTTTCTGTAATGGTGGGGTGGGACATCTAGGTGATAATTAGACGCATAAGGAAAGCAGTATTGTACAGATCTCTAGCTCCCTGAATCACAGTAGGACCCTGATAATAATATAAAAAGTCTAACCCTGTAAAAGAAAGCATACTATATCTGGACTAAACTTTTTACTGATGATTTCTAATCTTAAAATTGTAAATAAATTTAAATTGTAATACGTGAGAAATAAATATGTATATAAATATATATAGTAGCAATTATATTATATTTATTACAAATGTATTGCATTGCAAATGTTTGGGTTACAAATAATTAGGGATGTGCAGGCTCGGATAGGTTCGAGTTTGCACGTGGAGTTCGGATTTTTCCCTCCAAAAAAACGGAACTCAGAACGAGGCAAAACGTCATCTTACATGGACGAACATCATCATTCCTGGTCTTTTGTCCAGGAATGATGATGTTCGTCCATGTAAGATGACGTTTTGCCTCGTTCTGAGTTCCGTTTTTTTGGAGGGAAAAATCCGAACTCCACGTGCAAACTCGAACCTATCCGAGCCTGCACATCCCTACAAATAATGCAATTGGGCTGCCAGGGGGTACCCACAGACCAAACCTCTAAAACCAGAATACATAAAAAAAAACAACAACATGCATTTCTTTTTAGGCGGAGCTACACATGATACAATTATTGGACTGATATTCCAATAATTGGGCGAGCGGCCTGATTTACTTTATAGTGTGTATGAATTATCGTTTTAGTCTTTCGCTTATAAATTGATTAAAAAACGTCCACAAACACCTTCTTTTGGTTATCCAATCGATAGGCCAAGAACGAAAATCTCTGCCTTAATTTCCTGATATAGAGCAGTGTGCGTGCATTTTAGATAATCTGCTGATATTTCCTATGTTTTCCCGTCACTATCCTCCTTGTGGGCATACATATGCAAAATGATTGTGGTGTGGTGCAAAATCTGTATCTTCTAATAAAAAATTGCATAATGTGTAGCACTGATATTGGGGCTGGCAATTTGCTGAAAAATCGCCCCGTTTCACATCCAGATCAAAAAATCTGGACAGTGTGTATCTTATGTCCAGGTGTATGCACTGATCACTGCTTAATCATTATATGGCCTAACGTACAGCACAAATGACATAGTACAGCATATAGAGTGACACACATGATATGCATCTTGTCTTTACTATACCGGATGGATAACCAGCTACTCAGAAAACTAGCTACGTACACAAAAGTACAATATCTATACTCACCCTTCCTAAGATCTACCCTAACCTGGCTGAATCCTTGCTGCACGCACAACGCTTCCGCCCTCCTGTGGGCGTGTCTTAGCGAGCCTGTCCTATCACCTTCCTGTACACTAGACACTCATAGGTCAGCATACCTATCAGTCACCGTCAACATGCGCCAACCAATATAGCGCGTTTCTCCAAGAGGCGGGATCACTGTGCTGTAACTGAGAATGGGCCGTATTCATGCTGCTTGTGATGTGCCATAGCAACCAGCAAACTCCTCTCTCGTCGTCTTTTTTTTTACGGCTGTCGCGAAGTCCAATGTGGGTGTGCAGGTGAGGACGGTGCTGTCAGTGTGGGTAGTTCAGGCCTGGTTGGAGGGGAAAGGGGGAAGGCCATGCTCACATATATACTATATTAAAACTTCTATGAACGGATATTTGTTTTACTCAGATTCCCAAATCAATTAACCCTTCTGCAGCCCTTACTTTAACGTAATGCAGATAACATGGACTTGTGGGCATATGTGTACAATGTAGATGTAATATTAGTAAGTGATTACTAGCTCCTGAGCAGTTGACTCTGAAATGTGATGGGAAAGTAAACCTTACATGTTGGATAAGGTGGGTTAATTAGCTTTTCCAGCAATTTTTTCAAATATGTGAAATAAACTACATAGATTGAGGGGCCTATGTATCAAAGCTTGATGAGAGATAACATTGTGAGAGAAAAGTATTAACCAATGATCTCCTAACTGTCATTTTTCAAACACAGCCTATAAAATGTAAATTAGAAGTTGATTGGTTGGTGATTTATAGCTCCAAATTTTCTCACTCCTCAAGCTTCGAGACATATGCCTCATAGTCTGCAAGCAGAACATTGCCTATTATTAGAGGCATACTTATTATCGGGGCAAAATTCACTTCCAGGGACAGGGGCTCAGACAGTAGCCCATCCCAGTGATATATAAAGGTAAAGCGAACGCTACTGCAATCACTTTACTTCGAGGTTTGGGACCCATTCACGCTACTGTGCATGTGCGGTCTTCAGACGACGCAAGCTGCCATTGCCGGGAGAGGGATCCTATTGATCCCTCTCCCGGTAAATTTTGTGCCTCATAAGCTACAATGGCTAATGCCACCTGAAGATGGCGTTCGCTACTGGGGTCAAGCCTCACATTCCGGAGCCTGGTAAATTAGACTTATTAGCAGCCCCCATAGAAACCTATGCAGGCTGTTTTTGTAAAGAAAACGGGGCAATGCAGCAGATATCATCTGCATTTTGGACATACATCTGTACATACATTTTCTACTTCAGGGTCCATAGGGTATCCACAGGATACCTTGGGGTATAGGTGTGACGTCAGTCGCAGGGCACCAAAGAGTTAAGCTTTCAGCCTCCCAGGATGCACTAGGTCCCCCTCCTATACCCCGCCCCCGGGCCAAGGCACCTCTGTTTAGTTTGGTGCCCGGCCGGAGTCGGGTGCACCTGTTGGAGTGGGGGCTAGAAGAGCCCCTGAAGCTTTTTCTTCATGCAGCTGTGGCTGCACATCTGGATGAACAGCATGGACAGTCAGTCCTGACGTCCATGCTGTCTTCCCTACACCCCGCCGGTACCAGAACGCCGGTACTGATCCGGGGATGCTGGTGGGCGTCTGGGGTCACAGCTAGCGGTGACCCCAGATGCTCCGGACCATGGCCGGATTCAAGGGGGACAGAGGTAAGCAGCGGGGTCCCGCGGTGGGTCCCCGCTGATCACATGGTCCTAAGTCCCCAGGCAGGGGGCTCCCTGGGGACTGGCTGCAGCGTGGAGCCAGGCGACCAACCTGCGCTTCCACTACCCCCTGGGACAGCGGACCGCAGCAGAGCGGTAGCGCTGCGGCGTCCCAGGGGTTAAATGCATGCCAGGGGAGCGCGCCTTCCCTGTCTCACAGCCGGCGCCTCCCCCGCTGCACACAGCCCTCTCTGCATGCTGCCGACTGGTCCTGTGGCAGCGCTCCTCCCCCAGGCCAGCCTCCTCTCTGCTCCTCGGCGGCCATCTTCTCCAGAACGCATGGTGAACGCTGCTGGAAGCGCTGGACGGAAGCATCGTGGTCTGGGTCCCCCTGCATACCTCTCCTCCGCTGTGGCTCAGGTCTGTGTATGCAGCGCTGTGTCCTACCAGGCCCTGTGTCTGTGTAGTTGAGTAATCAGCGCTGTTAGTGCAGGAATTGTTATTTCTCTGCATTGTATGTGACTGTGCTAGCGCTGCCTGTAACTTTTCTTCTCTAAACTGTCAGCTTTATTACTGTCCCTGTTCTTCTACTAAAGCCCTTGCGGTGCGGTGCTGCAGGGTGGTCTCTCGCCTATTTAATACTTAATTGGTGAGAGAGGTCACATACGTGGTGCCATCATGTCTGAAAGTGATTTTCCCCTCCGGCTACAGTGTACCACGTGCAAAGTACCGTTAGCGGAGGGGGAGGGTAGCGCGGAGGGCCTTTGCCGGCAGTGTTTGTCCATGGCGCGGCCTATTACGGTTACAGCACCGGTACAGGAGCCGCCCTGAGCTTGTTTCGCTCAGGCGTTAACAGCTTTAGTGGGCCAGTTAGCTCCGCAGCCCGCGTTTACTCCGATGGGTTTGTCCCAGCAGTCTGTGGTGTCGTCACCCATGCAGGGGTTCCCACGACAATTGGTGGTACCCCACAGTCTCCCTATTTCCCCGCTCCCGGGTTCTCAGGAGCCAGCGTGGGTTAACTCCCTGACGAGTTCTGTACAGCACTTGTCGGATGTGTTGCAAGGGGAGTCTGTGATGCGGCCTCATAAAAGGCCGGTGGCGTCTCTGTCCGCTCCTTATGATGACGAAGGGACGTCTGATGATGGGGAGATTCTGGATCCTTACGATCAGGAACCTCTCCATACTAAGGACGCTGATGCTAAGTCCAAAGTATATATTCCTGGACTTATTCGGGCGGTCCGCACAGCCTTGGTGATTGAGGACGAAGTTCCCCCAGCGGCTAAATCTAAGTATGCCTTTTTCAAAGATGTGAAGGGCGATGCTACAGTCTTTCCTCTTTCGGGTCAGTTGGTGGACCATTTAGAGGAGGCGTGGAAACAACCTGGCAAAAGATACCAGCCGCAGAGACGCCTGGCGGTGGCTTATCCGTTCGCGGATAATTATTTTGCTAAGTGGGAATCCCCTCCACAGGTGGATTCTCACGTGACCCGTCTTGTCCGTAGTGCCACATTGCCGATGCCATCCATGTCCTCCCTTAAGGATGCTACGGACCGCAAGGTAGAAATCTGCCTGAAGTCCGCTTATTCCCTTGCAGGGGGGGCAGCACGGCCGGCTATGGCCATTTGCTGGGTTGCCAGAGCGATGGAGCGCTGGGCGGATTCATTAGAGGCTTCTTTTGAATCCGACTGTCCGGCTGAACAGGCGGAGTTGATTGGCAATCTCCATGATTCGGCCACCTACATCAACGAGGTGGCTCTAGACATTAGTACTCTGGTGTCTAGAATTTCTTCAGCAGCGGTAGCTGCTCGTCGCACCTTGTGGCTGCGATCCTGGAAGGCGGACGCAGATTCCAAGAAAGGTCTGGAAGCGTTGCCGTTTACCGGAGAAGTTCTCTTCGGTCCGGATCTGGATAAGATTGTGGCCACGCTGGCGGCAGCCAAATCTGCCTGTCTCCCGTCGGCCGCTGCTCCTTCTGGTTCGGGACCATCGTCCTTTCGGTCATCTAGGGCCCAGGGCAGGCCCAAACCACAGTCGTTTCCTCGACAGGCTGGCCCTAAGAAATCGGTCAAGCCCCGGAAGCAGGCATGGAGTACCAGACGTCCGGCCCCCAAGCCAGATGACAAGCCTGCGGCCTGACGGGCCGGGCCTCCCTTTGGGGGATCCCAGGGTGGGAGGCCGCCTGCTACAGTTCGCCCAGTGTTGGTCGACCACTACGACAGACACTTGGGTTCTGGAGGTGGTTTCCCACGGATACGCCCTCTCCTTCCGGCACAGACCCCCGGCTCGCTTCTTCACCACGGGTCTCCCATCAGACCGGAACAAGGCTACGGAGCTGTGGAAGGTATTGCACACTATGCTCCAGGCTGGAGTTATAGTGCCTTTTCCATTCTCCCAGAGGGGCCAGGGTTTCTATTCAAATCTATTTTTGGTACAGAAACCCAATGGGTCATATCGTCCGATTCTCAACCTCAAAGCACTCAACAAGTCTTTGCGGGTCCCGAAGTTTCGGATGGAGACCCTACGGTCCATCATTCTGGCGCTGGAACCTGGGGACTACTTGGTGTCATTGGACATACAGGACGCTTACCTGCATGTCCCTATTCTTTTGCGCCATCAACAGTTCCTCAGGTTTGCAATCCGCAGCAACCACTTCCAGTTTCGGGCGTTACCTTTTGGCCTGGCAACAGCACCACGTGTTTTCACCAAGGTGATGGCGGTCATGGCGGCTTCTCTGCGGCTGCAGGGAGTCCGCATGTTACCGTATTTGGACGACCTGTTATTGGTGGCAGGATCTCCAGAGCTCCTGTTACGCCACTTGGACCTGACTATTGCACTGCTGCAACGGCACGGCTGGCTAATCAACTGGCAGAAGTCCACTCTAATCCCGTCTCGGAGGATTCTGCATCTTGGAGCCTTATTGGACTCGGGACAGCAAAGGATCTTCGTGACGGAGGACAAGATCTCTGCTTTACAGTCAAGGGTGCGCAGTTGCCTGCACAGCCGCCGGGTGTCCTTACACTCGGCGATGAGGTTACTGGGCTCCATGGTGTCGGTGTTCGACATGGTGGAATACGCCCAGTTTCACTCCAGACCTCTGCAGCACCTGATCCTGTCCAAGTGGAACGGGCTGACTCAGTCTCTGAAGTCCCAGACGATTGTGCTCACCCAGGAGGTTCGCCTGTCCCTTACGTGGTGGTTACAGACGACCCACCTCAACAAGGGACGTCCGTTCTGGGTTCCAAATTGGGTCCTGTTGACAACGGACGCCAGTCTTCGGGGCTGGGGAGCAGTTTCGGGTCCACACTTGTTCCAGGACAGGTGGACGCCGACAGAAGCGGAGCTTCCAATAAATATCTTGGAACTCCGTGCGGTCTTCAATGCTCTCCAGCAGGCACAGCGGTTTCTCCAGGGTCGCCCGGTGCAGGTCCAGTCGGACAACGCTACCACCGTGGCCTACATAAACAGGCAAGGAGGAACTCGCAGTCGGGCGGCTCTCGTAGAGGTCTCTCGGATCCTGGTTTGGGCGGAGCGCAATCTTCCGGCCATATCAGCGGTCTTCATCCCGGGAGTGCTCAATTGGGAGGCGGACTTTCTAAGTCGCCAGGACGTTCATCCGGGGGAATGGTCCCTGCACCCGGACGTTTTTCAACTACTGGTGGACAGGTGGGGTCTTCCAGAAATCGACCTCATGGCGTCCCGGCACAACAACAAGTTGCCGGTGTACGGGTCTCGCACAAGAGACGAAGGGGCGTCTCTGGTGGATGCTCTGTCCGTCCGGTGGACGTTCCGGTTCGCATACCTGTTCCCTCCGGTCTCCCTTCTTCCACGGGTAATCCGGAAATTCAAACAGGAAGGAGGGACGCTCCTGTTGATAGCTCCCGCGTGGCCCAGACGGCACTGGTTCTCAGACCTTCAGGGTCTGTCCGTGGACAGTCCTCTGCGGTTGCCGCTACGACCGGACCTTCTGTCTCAGGGTCCTTGCCTTCACCCGGACCTGACTCGGCTGTCTTTGACGGCGTGGCTGTTGAGACGGCCATGCTGAGGTCCCGGGGGTTTTCCAGCTCTGTGGTGCGTACCATGTTACGAGCTCGGAAACCGTCTTCCGCGAGGATATACCATCACGTGTGGCATACGTTCTTCCAGTGGTGTCGTCCTAGAGGTTATGCACCGCGGGAGTTTCGTCTGTCTCGGATTCTCGCCTTCCTGCAAGCGGGACTAGATCATGGGCTTCGCCTTGCTTCTTTGAAGGTACAGGTTTCGGCCCTATCTGTCTGGTTTCACCGTAGGATTGCTACAATCCCGGATGTGCGCACCTTTATGCAGGGTGTTCTCCGCATTCAGCCGCCCTTTGTTCCACCTGTGGCGCCTTGGGATTTGGCTGTGGTCCTGAGGGCTCTCCAAGGACCGCCGTTTGAACCACTGGGCTCAGTGGATCTTAAATGGCTAACAGCTAAGACTGTTTTCCTTCTGGCCATTGCTTCGGCCAGACGTGTTTCTGAGTTAGGGGCTCTTTCTTGTAGACCCCCTTTCTTGGTTTTTTATGGGAACAGGGCAGTGCTCCGCACTCGGCCCGAGTTTCTTCCCAAAGTTGTTTCCCAGTTTCATGTTAACGAGGAAATAGTTGTTCCGGCCTTTAACTCACCGGGTCTTTCCGTGGGTGAGGCCTCTTTGGATGTTGTGCGGGCCTTAAGGACTTATGTTGACCGCACTTCTTCGTTTAGGAAGTCGGACGCTTTGTTTGTCCTCTATGGCTTCCGTAAAAAGGGTTGGCCTGCTTCAAAGCAAACTTTGGCAGCCTGGATCCGTATGGCTATTTCTGAAGCTTATCTTCATGAAGGCCTACCGGTCCCTCCTTCTCTGAAGGCTCATTCCACTAGGTCTGTGGGTCCTTCGTGGGCAGCTCGACGTGGTGCCTCGGCAGTTCAGATCTGCAAGGCTGCTACGTGGTCTTCTGTCCATACCTTCGTGAGGTACTACAGGTTTGACACCTTCGCCTCTCAGGATGCTTCCTTCGGGCGGCGGATTCTCCTTTCTGCACAGGAGCGTCCCCACCCTTAAAGGATACTGCTTTGGGACATCCCCAAGGTATCCTGTGGATACCCTATGGACCCTGAAGTAGAAAATATGAGATATGGTAAGAACTTACCCTTGTTATCTCTATTTCTACGAAGTCCATAGGGTTCCACAGGACTCCCGCCCTGTCGCACCTGTGCTGCAGATGGGCTTTGCTCTGGTCACCGGTTTTCCGTCTCCCTCTGGTGAGAATGTGATTCTTGTAGGTGTCCAGATCTTTGTTCTCTCTCTTCCTTCTCCTCCTCCGGCCTATGGCTTGGTAACTAACTGAGGTGCCTTGGCCCGGGGGCGGGGTATAGGAGGGGGACCTAGTGCATCCTGGGAGGCTGAAAGCTTAACTCTTTGGTGCCCTGCGACTGACGTCACACCTATACCCCAAGGTATCCTGTGGAACCCTATGGACTTCGTAGAAATAGAGATAACAAGGGTAAGTTCTTACCATATCTCATATTTTTTTGCTGAGCAGAGAGCAACACCCCAGGCTGGAAAGAGGAACTGCATTAAATGTGACAGGTGCAGGGTGCTAGAATAGTTGGGTTGATGCAGAAAGTCAAAGAATATAAATAGTGTCACGTCTGAAGACTTTGAATAAGACATTGGTCTGAAGGTACTCATTTATGCAAATTAACACAATTTATTACTCATTGTTTATTTTATATGATTAACTTTTTAAGATTAATTAGGCTATGTATATTAATTAACTGGTTATGGGTCTTCAGCAGTATTTGTAAGTTAGACCAACTATTGTTGTTCTGTATGCAATTCCCAATATTTGTTTTTATTTTGTATGGATATGTATAACTGCACATTGCCATGCCTATTCTATTGACCTACAGGCTGACTATAGCTATGCCCACCACCATTTTAATGTTCTTGCGCATATGGATATCATAGTAATGGACAATTAAGTAGGAAAGAGGTAACATAATTACCTGTACTGCTCACTTATCCATTTATGTGAGTGCACGGCTCACCAGTACTCCAAAGCGATCAATGATCACTATGTAAGTATCAGTCTCCCTCAGTCTCTCTATTGAGAACTCGAATGAAAAAGAGAAGGAAAAAAAAACATCTGTACATCCCCAGGGCAGCACTACCAGTGTTGCAAAATCAGCTCCCACCCACTTACGACAAGAAGATTAGAGATTAAAATACTTTTTTTTTTTTTAAAGTTTTTTTTTTTTTTTCTGCCCTTGACTTATAGAAATGAGTTGAGGAGAATGCCTACCATTCCCCTCTGAGGTGCTGAATCAAGGAAGTCGCTGGTAGAGGGTTCAGAGGTCTTCATACCTGATCAGAGCAGATGGAAGTTGGTAGTGGCTCATACATAACATCCGTCCGCTCACTGGTAGTTTGGACATATGCAGGGTATGAATTTTTATAAGGTTTGATACTTCACTAGTGACTTCAGGTAGTAGATCTTGTAAGGGTCCTTCCCAAGCAGTTCATGAAGTCTTGTGGAGAGATTGGCTAAGGCTTGACTGTTGGGGTGAAGTCTTCAGTTTAACGCTAACATTTAAAATTTTAAGGGGCTATTTCATAGTGCCAGTAGTAAAGCCTTTACACATTTCAGTAGTAATGCTACTTTGCAGTAACTGGCCTGAAAAGTTTATCTGGCAAGTTTGAAATCTCCGAAAGATGCTGGCAGTGTTGCCCTCCAAAGTTACATTTATTGTGCTGCAATTTGGATGGTTACATTGTTACTGCTGGTGACGTTCAAACCCCTAAATCGTATGCAGTTTAATACAACTAATTTCAGTTTATGGAAAACTGCTGCCAATTTGGATGGCACCAGGCCAGTGCTCTGTAGTGCTGGTCATTGGCTGACTGGAAAGAGGGAGACAGGGTGAACTGAGACACAGCGCTCGCAAGTTAGTCGATGGTCCCCCACTGCGCACGCCAGCTCCGACGTGCGCATTCGCGAGACCCGGCCAGCGACGGGCGCTCCGTCGCTACGGGTCTCGCACCAAAGCGGGGCAGCTGTCGATTGTGATTGACAGCTTGCCCCGTTTTGGAGTCAGGCAGCGGTGGTGGTTGGCCAAACGGAGGCGTTCCGCAAGTGATGTCAGTGGTGAGCTTGCGGGAATGAGACCTTACTACAAGGGTCTCGTCGCAAGCCCCGATAGTCGCGATGGTTGTGACCATTGCGACCATCACCTGGCCGCTCGCTAAAGCTGTGGGTGGTCACCCACAGCTTAGCGAGCGTCCAGGAGGCCGTCTTTAAAAAAAAAAAAAAAAAACAGGGATGCCCTGATTCAGAGTGAGCACTCTCAAAGAGCGTCTGAATCAGGAGGCCCAGTCTTGCTGGTATGTTGAGAATGATTTGAAGTTAGGAGATACAGGCGAGAGGGAGGCCAGGCGGGGCAAGGAAGCAGTAGTAAAGGCAGGAGGTAATGAGATAGTGGACAAGTGTTGGTAGCGTCATGGGGGAGAATCCAATCCTGGCAGTGTTTCAAAGGTTGAAAAGACAGATAGTTAGTGAAGGAGAGGGTGGGATAAAGGGTAACACCAAGGTAGTGAATAAGAGAGACAAAGGAGAACTCTTGCTGTCAGTAGATAAGAGAGATGGGAAGTTTGAAGACTTTAATGAGAGGGCAGATGAGTACATTTTTTTAAGCATGCTAGCTTTAGATAACATTGGACATACAAGAGGCAATACAAGAGAACTGTACACTTGAGAGAGGAGAGGAGTTGATTAGTTATCAAGGGAGCAAGTGTACAGTGAGAAGAGGAAATGGTCCAGTACAGATCCTTGTGGGACATCTAAAGGGTAGAGGATGAACTGGAGGGAAGAACAGTTGAGATGTAACAACTGCGTGCCACGAAGTTCAATGGAGCTTTATGAATAATACCAATTGTACGTTATAAATCCCTAGAACCAGAACCCAGCTCTCCATCTCTAACTGCCACTTTTCCTTTAAGTTTATTCTGTTTATCGGTATTCGGATAGACTTCAGCGTGGGTAGAACGGATGTTGTCATGGAAGGTTGCAAAGTAATAAGGATATATTACACAATAAGTAAATAGTGATTCAAATAATAGCTGAAAAGTATTCGAGGAAATCCATCCCATATAAGGGTCAATACAAATGGCTAGGTCAAAGACCATTCCAATAGAACCTGATTCAGATATATATGATATTGCACAGCCACAGTGAAGTGACTGTGCTATACCGTACAACTAATATGCTAATGCCTGCAGGAGGCATCTGAAAGGGAAATAGACTCCTTCAGCCGGCATCGCAGATCTGAGTGCTGTGTCCAAAGATTCATCATCGGATCAACATCGCAACGATTGGTCGCAATGTTTGTAGCATGTGTCGTCTGTATAACCTGAAGCTTACTCAAACTGGCCGCCTCCTGCCACTTACGAAGCCAGGAAATCTGCATCCTCCAATGCAGCCCCTGGCCTCGGCACTCCTGGAAAACGGGCTGCACCTGAGAGTGCAGTTATACAGCGAATCAGCCAGATTGGGGCATGACAGTGGTGATAAAAGAGTAGAGTGGCTCTAGTGTGGAGGTAAAGATTGTAGGGCCAAGAGCATCAACATGTTGCTGAGGGTGTTTGGAAGACCGCAAGCTGTTAACAGAAAATGAGATACAGGGAGTAACCAGTACAGGAGGTAGCAAAGTGAGTCCACTGGAAAAGGCTAAAAAAGGAGAGGGAGAGAAGTTTGATAGTGTCAGTGTCACTAGGTTTATGAATAGGATGTTTAAGATCAATAGGGAATTTTGATCTTCAAGCTTTAATTTCACCTCCCTTTGAAATAATGGAATAATTTTGTATATTTCTCACAATGTTTTTATTGGCTATTACCACTACCAAGAGGATTGAGGAGGTCCAGACCTTTGCCATCTACCATAGTTAGTCCTAGATTTGCTCTGGTCTTGCTTGCTATGGTGCTCCACAAGTTTCATATGGCTTAGGGTGTATTTCTTCTAGGGATGGAAAGAAATAGTTTACAAGACCCTGGTGAAAGGTCGACCAATGCTTAAGCTTTTTTTCAGAAATGATCCAGAGAGAATGGTGCATAAAAATCTCCCATAGCAACATGGATTCATGTTTTTATTCTGGAATTATATAGACCTCTGGGAAAAGAAGCCTCTTCCAATATAAGAGCACATTCATCTACAGCTGTTTCTACCTTGTGAACAGAAAAGGCCGGAACCACAGTGGAGCAGCTGTGCTGCTTGGGCCAGGCCTATCAGAACCCAACCATCTCCCTGGTGGTGCTATCCTGAGCATGTATCAGGAAACAGTGAACTAGATTTCCCAGTAACTCTATTACATCCACCAGGGTAGCACATTTTGTGCCAGGCTTCCTCCTACCACAACACATGTGATTTGTGTATTATTGTGACTGAGGAGGTGTAGTGGGGAATTAAAAAAAAAAAAAACTTGTCTGCTTCCTCTCATAGGTGGGTGAGATCTAATTTACCATTGATGGCGCCGTTCTGCTGAATTCATGTAGGAAAAGGTACCAGTATAACTTGTATGTTTTTCTTTATGTGGGCCATAATGTCTGTTGAAATGGGCCTTACTATACTAAATATACTGGGTGAAAATGAAGCATTTGAAGTGGTTGCAGGCTATCGGTGAATGGAACAATCAGAAGCTGAGATCCCAGAAATAAACAAACTCGCTCCCACAGAAATGCCTTTACCCTCAGATTCCTTACCACCCAGCACCTGATTGGTGTACTAATATTTTTGTGGTCTTGAAGTAATCTGCTTGATGTGTGACACCCATGTACAATGTGCCCATATCACTGCTGAATGGCTTTATATGCTGGAAAAAGTAGTTATACGGGATGAAGTGACCACTTTTTTCATTTCTTTTTTTATTTTATTTTTAATGTGTTTACTTGCGTTTCCTGAAACTTATTTTTGTTGGTGTAAGCACGATTGTGAGATAGAGCTGATGTGTATCTCCTGTGCACTATTGTATCATTAGATATATTGCTTATGAAAATACTCTGCAACCAAGAAGTGCAGACATACAGACAACCCTAATGAGGTGAAGTGCTTTGTGTCAAATGAATGCTGACTTCCAACCAATTTAGTACCATTTCTCAATAAAATACACATTTTATTTTTATTGCCTAATATACTGCCTGGTTTAGTCTCATTTATGGCTTCGATTGTTTGTGAGAGTGAGTGACGTTTGCTACTATATATATTTTTGTTTGGTAAATTTGAACATTTAGCAGATACCATTGAAACATATGGTTTGCAGTCAGAAATGGACGGTCCGCGGCAGAAACAGTAGGGTAGGGGAATGGTCAAGGAGGAGAGCTAAATCTTGGTGTCATGAAACTACAGGTGATACTGGAAGCTGTATTATGTTTTTTTGTGTTTTTCTTAGTAAATGTTTCCCAAAACAATTCTAGTAATGTGTCCATTCTGGAATGTATCCAGAGCAGTATGGTATTAAAGGAATAGACATATTTTTCTCTTTAGATGCAAACGTTCAACATTACAGGCATAAAAAGTTTCAGGAGTGCCACCATGATTACAATATATATATATATATATATATATATATATATTCAAACATTTGTACTGTTAGCAGGACTTAGGACCTTATTCAGTTGGTCGCGAGCGCTGAGCGGTCGCAACCGACTCGATGTTGGTCCACAGGGCATGCGCATGACAGAGACTGCTCCGTCGTGCGCATGCACGAGCCCCCGCTAACGACGGATCACCTGTCGTTAGCTGGCTCGAAGCAGACGGAGCGAGCTGTCGATGTTGATTGACAGCTCGCTCCGTTTGCTGGGCAGGCAGGGGGCGTGCCCGGCCAAACGGAGGCGTTCCTTTCAGAACGCTTGCCGTTTTGTGGGCGTCCCCACTGACATCATCAGTGATGTCAGTGGGGAGCTTCCTGCTGAAACAGAGCAGGAAGCTCTCTGGGGCTTAAGGTTGACGAGTCCCTACCCTAGGGTCTCGTCGTAAGCCCCAATGGTCGCGATGGTCTTGACCATCGCGACCATCTCCCCTAGCGGTCGTTAGAGCTGTGGGTATTAAGCCACAGCCTAACGACCGACATGTAGGCGGCCGTTCAGGATGCAAGCGGCCGCCCTGTTTCTGAGCGACCGCTTGCATCCTACGACCGCCTCTGAATGAGGCCCTTACTGTGACTGTACTCACTAGTGTCCAAGGCTTTGTTGGGTACGCAGGCCACACTTTGGTTTGGAGAGGGTATAGTGCACCAAAAAGGTATCCTCTCTGAGGGAAGGAGGTGAAAGAGGAGGGAAGGAACAAACCCAGAAAGAGAGGGACTGACTTCACCCAAAACATCCTTGAGTACCACATATTTCATGTGTCCAATTTCAACAGATACATTTATATATTATGCATAGAGTGTATCACTCGCCTTGGGTCAAATTGGGGGTCAGGTCGGAGTGCCACTCAAAACATCCTCGTAGGCCACCTTGTGGCACTGGATTTGTTTCTTAATTTTACCTCTGTTCACCCTGTGTCCTTGCTAGTTTTATCTTTTTTGGTGGCAGTATGTTTTATTAAAGGATAATTTCAAGCTGGTAGCTTCCATTAAGATACAGGGGTCTATTTACTAAGCAGTGTTAGAAGACAGAGTGAAAAGTGATAAGGTGCCAGCCAATCAGCTCCCAACTGTCATCTCACAGGCTGTGTTTGCAAAATGACAGTTGGGAGCTGATTGGCTGGCACCTTATCACTTTTCACTCTGTCTTCTAACACTGCTTAGTAAATAGACCCCACAAACTATATATTTGGTAAGCATGTATTCTGTAAAGGGGCCTATCCATTACAGATAAATTGAACGACTGAACAATATATCTGCTAATGGATAGGCCCTGAACGATGACAGATGCGCACTCCCTCGACCGATAAATTTTATCTTTCGTCTCTCCAACATGTTGGTCAGTTATCGCATATCGCTGCCAGATATTAGAAATATCTGGCAGTTTATATGCAGCAAACGACGAACGATATTAACAGCTGCTACAAAGCACTGGAGAGAAAAAACTCCACTCCCTGAATGATGTCATGCGATATCATTCATCGTTCGTCTTTTGCAAAAATCTGTCATGTACATGACATATCTTTCAGCACAGCCACCGGAATTTTCAATAGATATCTTTTGTCTTTCATCATTCAGAAAAACATCTGCTAATGGATAGGCCCCTTGCTGTAAGCCTGACCTCTTAACTTTAATTTATATAGTGCCAATACAATATAATATCCAGTGTTCATTCTGGCCTGTATCCTTCCAAATACCATTTTATTTTCCCTTCTTTGCAGATATTAACATTCAAACACTTACTGAAGGCAACTTCATGTCTGTGTAACAGGGTAGAGACAGATGTTGCTTAGTGCTGCTGTGATGTTGCAGAGTTACAGTGGACGATGGGATATATAGGTTATTGCCACAATCATTGCGTACAGTTTTGAAGTGTAAAGGCACACTGCACCTTCCATACCAGTACTCCATTTTGAAAAGACCGTTAGCAAAAAAAATTGCTACTTGAATGTACAGAAGCACCTACAAAGGTATTTCTGGGGTCCCTATAGAGACAATACACAAACATATGTGGGAAAGTGTTAGCTTAATTTCAAATATATTTTAAAGATGGAACTGTTCATCATGAGTGCCCTATGTAGGCTTTACAGCAAGTTAGGGCAATTATTTCAGCAGGGGAGCCATTAGGTAGGTTTGGTAAACTGTGGAGGGATGCACGTAGTGAACTGCACCTGATTGCCTGAACGGTCACATTCCCCATCCAGCCCAACTCCTGTAAATGTGTACTTATGAAACCCCAAATTCTCCACTCTGTACAAGTTACCACTCAACCCTGTTACCCCTAGATTTCTTCCCCAGTAGCCTGCACAGCTTGTGACATTTTACCTGTCTAGATTTACCCCATGGATTTTTTCTTCTTTGGAGTCCATAGGAATCCACAGGGATACCATGGGGAATATTATGGTTGGAGACCAGGCACCAAACAGTTAAAGCTTCAGCTCCCAGGATGCCTTGAGTCCTACTCCATATATACCCCACCCCTAGCCATAAGACTTCAGTTGTTCATTTGGTACGGCAGGATTAAGAAGCACCTTTGTAACAGCGGACTGCTCAGGCAGTCCTAAGCTTTTGTTTTATGCTTTATTTTATTTTCTATGTTTTTTGGTTGGCAGTACTGAGCGTCTGAATTGAGACGCATGTACTGCGACTCCATCTACCTTCGTCAGGCCGCAACACCAGTAACTGGGCTGGTGATTTCAGTGGGTCGCGGCTGAGCTTGCTAGCAGCAATACAGCGACCCGGACTGGAATGGTATGCACGGAGATGTCGGGTAAGGCGATTCCTTGCTTACGTTTAATTGCGCGCGGCAGTCCTTCTGGTGTCAGCGACGCACAAGAGGTCGCTGCAGTCAGGGCCCGGGATTGTCCGCGTCCTCACTACACAACCGGAGCCGTATCGTCTGACTCCGGGAATCGGCAGCAAACAGGTACGCTGCCACGAGGCCAGCATACTCGGCTGGTTAACGCAGCTTAGGGGAGGTAGGCTCTCTCCCGGGAGCTCCTCCCCTGACCCAGCCGCAGTCCCTACAAAGGGTTTAGCGTGTCTGGGTTGCTTCGCCTACCCTCCACGTGTGTATGAGACACTCAAAGTCCACGCTCAGTGCGCCCTGTAGCTATTGGTCCTAGGAGGGTTTGGGTCAGTCTCCCTGTATACCTCTCCATTGGTTAAGTTATGTAGTGCTCTATATCCTACCATTCGTTTGTGTAGTTTATATAGAGTCGATTGTAATTTTATTACATATGCATTGTATGTGACTTTGCTAGCTGCTGTATTGGCACTTTCTTTTATTTCTGTCTGCCAATTATAACTATCACTGTTTTTTCTCTCCATACTATTGGGTTGGAGGTTTTTCTCTGAGTACTTCACATTCATTAAGATTTTGTGAAGGCTGTAATATACCATTGCAATCATTGTGTTTATTGAACATGTCAAAAGATAAAGGCATACAGGAGGGGGAGCCCTCTGTGCTGGTTTAATGTAAATCATGTATGACCTATTTGTCCCCTCAGGAGGACCATCCATCCACAGTGGATGTTCCTTCATTGTTGAAGGCGGTTAAATCATTCCTAGATATTCAGGAGGATGAACCAGCTCATAGTAAGAAGGCTCCAGTGTTTAATCACCACGGAAGGTGGTCAAAACGGAGTTTCCTTTATCTGAACAGCTCACTGAGCTTATGGATGAGGAATGGGGTAACCCTGACAAATGTTTTTATGTGAATAAGAAAATAACAGCGTTGTATCCTTTCCTGGCTTCTGTATGTACTAAGAGGCAGGTACCTCCTACCGTGGATGCTCATATGACGCATTTAATCAGAAATGCTACATTGACTATTCTGTCAGCATCTTCCCTGAAGGATTCCACAGATAAAAAGATTGAAGCATGTCTTAAAAAATTTTCATCATCTGGAGCTGTTACTCGTCCAGCTATGGCTGGAGCCTAGGTAGCCAAAGCTGTTGAAGAATGGTTGGGAGCATTGGAAAATTCTCTACCAAATGCTACCAGAGAACAGATGATGTATATCTCCCATATATGAGAAGCGGCTTGCTATCTCGGAGGAGCTGCTATAGATGCTGGAATTTTAGCTCCAAGAGCATCAGCAGCTTCATAGGCACGCAGGGCCCTTTGGTTAAGATCCTGGAAATCTGATACAGGATCAAAGAAGGGCCCCTGCCGGCAATGCGACAAACTAAGAGGTCTAGCCCAGCAAGACGTCTACCTTCTAAGCTGGACAACAAACCCTCTGCCTGATGGGATCCCAAGGTGGGAGGCCAACTTCTTCAGTTTGTGGATTGTTGGCGTCAAACAACAGATGCCTGGGTCCGAGAAGTGGTCTCTCAGGGGTATGCCCTCACTTTCAGGAGGCATCCTCCCCAGAAGTTTTTTTTGCACAGATCCTCCAGCAGATGCGGTCAAGGCTTTGACCCTTCAAGAAGCCATTCACTCCCTGCTGCGGTTCCTGTGTCGCAACAGGGAAGGGGTTATTATTCCAATCTGTTTCTGATTCAGAAACCGAATGGGGCTTATCGCCCTATACTAAATCTAAAAATCCTCAATAGGTGTATCCATTTACCAAAGTTTCGTATGGAAACTCTCTGGTCAATTATTTTGGCAATGGAGCCAGGGATTGCATGTTCCTATTATACCATCCCACCAGCAATTTTTACGATCTGCTGTCCTTCAGTAACGTTACCAATTTCAGGCTCTACCCTTTGGCCTATTTACGGCTCCCCGGGTATTCACCAAAATAATGGCAGTCATGATGGCCTATCTCAGGCGTCAGGAAGTCAGAATTCTCCCATATCTGGATGACCTTTTTTCAATTTTCAACTGAACATAGCCTGCTTACAAAAGCGCGGCTGGATCATCAATTGGAAGAAGTCTTCTCTTTTTCCAACACCGCAGGTGGAACATCTGGGAGCTCTTCTGAATTCTTGGGCACAGATGCTGTTTCTGCCAGATAACAAGATTGTGTATTCGCAACAACAGGGCCATAATCTGCTATGCAAGCAAAGGGTATCCATTCTGTTAGCAATGCAGGTCCTGGGATCAATGGTATCCACGTTCGACATGGTGGGGTATGCTCCGTTCCAATCCAGGCCTCTGCAAAGATTGATTCTCTCCAAGTGGAACGGACAGTATCATCTAATAAGGTCCCAGATGATCCTTCTTACTTGCCCATTCTGTATTTCCAAATTGGGTGCTTCTCACCACAGACGCCAGTCTTCGCGGATGAAGAGCAGTGACACAGGTCATCACACCTTGCAGGGAAGATGGACAAATCAGGAAAGTCATCTGCCAATAAACATTCTGGAACTGCGAGCAGTATACAAAGCACTTGTCAGGGCACAGGACCTGCTTCAGGGCAAGACGGTCCAGTTTCAGTCCGACAATGCGACAACAGTGGCTTATCTCAATCATCAGGGAGGCACAAGAAGTTACGCAGCCATGAAAGAAGTGACAAAGGTTCTGATTTGAGCAGAACATCATCTCTTGGCTATCTCGGCAATATTCATACCATGAGTACTCAATTTTCGAAGCAGACTTCCTAATTCGCCAGGACATACACGCCGGAGAGTGGTCTCTCCATCCAGGAGTATTTCAGCTCCTGGTAAACAAATGGAGTCTACCAGAGAGAGATCTCATGGCGTCACGTCACAACCACAAGGTCCCAAGGTACGGGTCCAGATCCAGAGACCCATCAGCAGCCTTCGTGGATGCACTGGCAGTGAGATGGGACTTGAAGCTGGCGTATCTCTTTCCTCCGAGATCGGAGATCTTTCCTCCGATCTCCCTCCTCCCAAGAGTTCTCAGGAAATTCATGCAGGAAGGTGGAACCATAATACTGGTGGCTCTGACTTGGCCCAGATGTCATTGGTTCAGCGACATAAGAATCTGTCAATAGACAGACCATATCCTCTTCCTCTGTGGCAGGATCTGCTAAGGCAGGGCCCCTGCTGGCATCCGGACTTACCTCGTCTGGCTTTGATGGCGTGGCTCTTGAATCTTCCATCCTAAGAGAAAACTGTTTTTCCAATTCTAACGATGCTTGGGGCACGGCAGCCTGCCTCTGCCCGCATCTATTACAGAGTTTGGCATTCTTTTTGTCAATGGTATTCCCACAGGAAGTATGATCCTAAGCTATTTAGGATTTCCAGGATACTTTTTTTTTTCTCCAGGCAGGTTTAGACGATGGTCTCCGCCTGGCTTCTTTGACAGTATCAGTCTGGTTCCAGAGAAAGATTGCCTTGTTACCAGATGTTCAAATTTTTTTCCAAGGAGTTCTGCTAGTTCAGCCTCCTATTGTTCCACCGGTAGCACCGTGGGATTTGCCTTTAGTTCTTAAGGGGCTATAAGCTCACCCATTTCAACCTCTAGATTCTGCAGATTTGAAGTGGTTGACAGCGAAGACACTTTTTTTTTTTTTTTCTCGCTATCACTTCTGCTCGCAGAGTCTCTGATTTGGCAGCGCTGTCTTGTCGCTCCCCATTTTTTATTTTTCACCAGGGTAGAGCTTTTCTTTGTACTAGGGCGGGTTACCTTCCTAAGGTAGTGTCACGTTTTCATGTGCATAAAGAAATTGTAGTTCCAGCTTTTCAGGCTCCACATCTTTCTGTAGGTGAAGCCTCCCTGGATGTAGTTCATGCTCTCCGTATTTATGTGGAGTGTACAAACTCTGTTAGAAAATCAGACGCTCTTTTTGTATTATATGGTTTTCACAAACGAGGATGGCCAGCTAGTAAACAGACTCTGGTGAGATGGCTACGCATGACTATCTTTCAGGTGTACACCCAGGCTGAACTCCCTGTCCCAAGCACAGTGACAGCACATTCTACTCGGTCTGTAGGGCCATTGTGGGCATTTAGCAGTGGTGCCTCTGCTGAACAATTATGCAAGGCAGCTACGTGGTCTTCTGTCCACACTTTTCTTAGGTTCTATACCTTTGATACTTTTGCCTCTCAGAATGCTTCCTTTGGGCGACAAGTTCTCCTTTCTACTCCGGAGCATCCCCCACTCTAGGGAAACTGCTTTGGGACATCCCCATAGTATCCCTATGGACCCCGAAGACGAAAATAAGATTTATGGTAGACTTACCAAGATAACTCCTTTTTGTTCAAGGTCCATAGGGTCCACATGGCACCCACTCTGACGCACCTGGCTGCATGGGTAATTTTTTATTTCAGTCACAGATTCCCTCATCTTGTGTAGGAGTGTTTCTGGTGTACGATTGCTCATCCTTCTCCTGCCTTGAGGCTTGTTAACTAAACTGAAGTCCGATGGCTAGGGGCGGTGTATATATGGAGGAGGACCAGAGTCATCCTGGGAGCTGAAGCTTTAGCTGTTTGGTGCCTGATCTCTAACCATAATATTCCCCATGGTATCCCTGTGGACCTCGAAGAAAAGGAGTTATCTAGGTTAGTGTACCAGAACTCCGATTTTCATGCCTGCATTTTTCTTTTACAGGCACATCTCTCCACACAGCCTGTCACCAGGATATATAATGCCCTCCAATTACCATTTGCAGTGGGATGGAACAAGTTTATTTTAAATGCACAGGTGGTACTCAGGATGTCTTTTAACAAACCACAGAAACACCCCAGGTAATGTGTCAACGTTTCGGAACTTTGTTAATATTCTTTCATTATGATGAAAGAACATTCACATAAAGTTCTGAAATGTTAAAACATTACCTGGGGAGTTCCTACAGTTTTTTGCAAGACTTACTGAGTGCCTAGTCTCTTAGCAGCCTTGATACCAAACCACCTGTGAGAGGCTGATAAAGGGTTTGTCAATCACTGCCCTGGGAACAGATCAGAGGCCTGTTGAGGGACTTTGTGATTATTACTAAATGTAAGTACTGTGCTGAGGACTTCTATTTTGTGAAAGGAAAGGTAGGTTCTTCCACTCTGAGAGGTAATCATTTTGTTTATTTAGAGCTAGACAGGCCAAATTTTACTTTTATGTTTTGTTTATTTTTGTGCTGCTAATAAATCTAGCTGTGGAAACTTGTAGCAAGGCCAAGGATTGGTCTATTACTACTTAACTGCTGCATGACAAGTAGAACTGTTTACCCCAGGAGACAGCACCCTAAAGGTGCGTACACACTGGGCGATAAAGTGGACGACTGAACGATAACGATATCGTTATCGTCCAGTCGTCCACTTCATCGTCCATTTTTAACCCCAAAAAGATGAACAATAACAACGACGCACGTTCCCGCGGGTCGTTCGTCATTATCGTTCATCGGGCTGACATGTAGGCCAACCTGACGATCTCGTCAGGTTGCTGCATGTCAGGGAATGGGGGAGAGAGCCCGCCGCTGAACGATATCGTTAATGATATCGTTCAGCGGCTGTGCTCAATGTCATGAACGACATTGAGCACAGCCTGCCGGGGACAACACTACACGATATCGCTCAGGGAGCATATCGTGTAGTGTGTACCCACCATTACCCTGATCCTGCCACAATATATAACTGCATGCTCCCTAGAAAAGTAACCAATTCACTGCACATCTTGTCCCTTTCACAGCAGCGGTTTAGATTACAGCTCTCCCCTGACAGACTATTCATCTCTTTCCTCTACAACTCCCATCTTACTTAAGCTGGGTACACACCATACAATGGTGTGACCCAATGTTGGTGTGATGTAAGATTACATGGAGCGCTCCGTACACACTCCATGATCTGGAGTACGACAGCAGATTGTATCGTTACATGCTGCATGTAACTGCACCATGTCATACATTGCATGCGGGTGTAGACACTGTACGATGTGTACGATATATAGTTCCGATCCGTGCGAGGACAATATCTTGCACGATACATCGTATATTGTGTGTACCAAGCTTTACACTTTCTGTCCCCTCTCTGGGTGTCTCTCAGTCTCAGATTGCTAGGATCTGATTCCCAAACTTTGTCTCATCTCTGGAGTGATGCTGCTGGGGCTTGGCTCTGGCCCCCTGAGAGCACTACCACTGAGTCAGCTCCCAGCAGTAACAGGCTCTGGAGCCTGTAGTATATCACTGCTGGCTGGGCCGGCAACAGGGGCTGCATCAAACTGGTCAGACCCAGCTGGCTTGCTGGCCGCATACAGCTTGCGGGACGCATTTTGCCAATCTATGCTTCACAGGCTACTTATAGTCTGGTCAGGTGACAATTCTGGTGGGGAAAAAAGGGCCCATATTTTTGTTTATTAATATTGACAGCAGTGGTCGAAGTGGGAATTGTGAAGTGGAGGTATGGAAAATCTAAGGTTGTACTTAGGCGAGTGCTGGTAAAGGGGGTGTGGTCACTCACAAGGGGGGTGTCCCTAAGACACGCCCCTTTTTCACCAGTGTAGTGTACCACACTATATACACTATGCTACAAAATAGTGCCCCTTATACAATGCCCACGGTAGTAGTGCCCCCTATGTAATGCCCACAGTAGTAGTGCTTGTTATTTAATTCCCTACAGTAGTTTTGTCCCCTATACATTGCCCACGGTAGTAGCGCTCCTTATTCAATGCCCACAGTAGTGCCCCCATGCAATGTGCACTGCAGTATTGTCCCCTATACATTGCCCACAGTAGTATTGCTCCTTATGCAATGCCCACAGTAGTGCCCCATGCAATGCCCACAGTAGTAGTGCCCCTATACAATGCCCACAGTAGTAGTGCTCGTTATTCAATGCCCACAGTAGTTTTGTCCCTTATACTTTGCCCATGGTAGTAGCGCTCCTTATTCAATGCCCACAGTAGTGCCCCCATGCAATGTGTACAGTCGTAGTGCCCCCTATGCAATGCCCACTGCAGTATTGTCCCCTATACCTTGCCCACAGTAGTATTGCTCCTTATGCAATGCCCAAAGTAGTAGTGCCCCTATACAAGGCCCACAGTAGTAATGCCCCTATGCAATGCCCACAGTAGTAGTGCCCCCTAGGCATTGCCCAATATGCATGCTAGTAGCTGGGAGAGACTGGAAGTGGGCAAGGACTAGATAAAGGTGAGAAAACGAGTGCGTAGACAGCAATGGACCAAAGGCAGGTGAAAAGGTGGCGGGTAGCAGGAGAGGACTGAAGGCAGGTGAGGAAATGGGAGGGTAAGTGGGCGAGGACTGGAGGAGGCAGGCAAAGAGGCGGTAGGTGGGTAGACGGGAGTGGACTGGAGGCAGGGTAAGGAGGCGGGTGAGTATGACGAGAGGACTAGAGGCAGGTTTTAGGCAGTGAGAAGGTGGGTGGGAAAGGACTGGATGGGGCAGGGAGACGGACGAGGAGGCTTGCTAGTAGGCAGTAGAGGACTAGAGTTGGGTGAGGATTGGAGGTAGGTAAGGAGGTGGGTGGGTATGCGGGGAGTTCATCTCGTAAAGTGAAAAGTAAAAAAAACATTTCAAAATTCTAGACCCCAACTAGCTAGAATTATTAAGACTTTGGACAGTCCGGAAATCAGGTTCTCTGAGTGTTATTAATAATTACAATAAATAGTTGGCAACCCGGCTTCCCTCTTTCTTACTCTCCCCCCTCTTTACTCTTCCTTAGCTCACCTAATTTTCATGTGTGTGACAGAGCTGTGTCAGAGTCCCCAGTCCACTAGTAGGCTAATGCCAATGAAAGCCCCCCTCCCTCCATAATTCACTCGCGGCCACACGCCTGACCTATCCCTGTTGCGGCCAGATGCCAGACCACCCACTCGTGGCCATACTCTTGACCTCCCCGCCCTTGGCCATACTCCCGATTCCCCCCCCCCCCGCAGCCATACTTCCGACCTTCCCTCCCTGTTTGCAGCCATACGCCAGACCACCCCCACCTGCGGCCATACTCCCGACCTCCCCCACCCGCGGTCATACTGAGTTCCGAACTCGCGGCCATCCTGACCACCCCCCGCCCGCAGCCATCCTGAGCATTACATTACACGCTGTCAGGATCCAGGTACTGTAGCTGTGGCACGAGCAGCGGTGGAGAAGATCAGTGAGTCCTGGCAGCGAGAAGCAGTGCACCTGAAGCCGGCACAGCTGCCGGAGTCGTTCTCCAGCCGCCTGCAGCCAGCGTCCTCTGATCTGTGATCACAGACTGACAGACCGCATCATTCTAATTATGTCCGCTTACTGCAGTGTATTATTATGTGAGGCTCACAGTGTCATAATAATAATAATCCACTGTTGTAGTCGGGCATCATAAGAATGTTGGGGAGATGGGGTACAAAAGTTGTACTTATTGTAAAACAAAAAGCACTTCCTCTTACTTATTTCCTCACATGGCGGCTGGGGCTGTACTGAGGGCTGTCATCCTGCTACTGACAGCCTGTGAGCAGTGTTAGTGTAGCGGCTCAGGGCTGAAGCCACGCCCCTGCCCTCTGCCTTAAAGTTGAAAAATAATAGTTTAGTGCTCGAAGTGGCGGTATGTCATACCGTTGTATACCGGCACACTTCGAGCACTGATTGACAGACTTGACCTAGTTGTCTGTATACCTTAAGGTGCCACAATGCTCTGCAGCAATAGACAGTTGGGAAAGCAGGGCATATGTAAACATATAGACATATAAAGTGGACAACATAAAATGCAGTTGTGAAAATGAGTAAGATGGACTGGAATCGGTATGTAATGCCGGCTGCAGGGATGCTTGCTGTCAAAATACCGAGAGCGGCATCCCGATGGTTGTGTATCCTGACGCGTCGGGTAAGTATACTTACCCTCCCTTCTTGTAGCCTAATGCAAACAGCTCTGCAATTCTGTCCTTGCAATTATGGTAATGCAGTTGGAGGCATCATGACTCCTGCATGCATTACTTATCCAAGCTGCGTTGTCCAACGTAGCATCGGATTATCTGCGGGGACATCGGCCGGCTAAGTGACCCAAGGGGTCACGCAAGCTGGCCGCCGCAGATGAGCGAAAGAGGCCAGAAAATCTCTGCCACTCTGCGTGCGTTCATGCATGATCCATACTGCACAGTGCGGGTCAGGCGCCTTCATAGATTCCTAACCATCGTGAATCTGCGTTCAGCAGTGCACTAGCGGCATTGCTGAATCAGGCCCTCTGTACGCAGCTGTTCTGCAAAAATATGCTAATGATTTAGCTATTGTTTTTTGCTGAGGGGATGATTCTTAGTTGGGAGCAAAGTTAAAAAAAAGAAGAGCAGGTAACTTTTTTTACCTGGACAATTTTTTTTTTTTAATGCATTTCATGGTAACTACTGGCTGCTTTTGCATGCATGTAGCCCGCAAATGCTGGCCAGCTTTATTTATATGCTGCAAATTAGCTTGGAGTTTGGACCTGCCTCTCACAAATCTAAGGGGTCTATTTACTAAGCAGTGTTAGGAGACAGAGTGAAAAGTGATAAGGTGCCAGCCAATCAGCTCCCAACTGTCATCTCACAGACTGTTTTGAAAAATGACAATTGGGAGCTGATTGGCTGGCACCTTATCACTTTCTTATCACTTTTCTCTCTGCACATTATACATCTGCCCCACCGGCAGTGTAAAATGGTTTTACCAAGGTGCAATATTGTTTGCTTTTTTTTTTGCTTTACTCCCAACTCAGAATCTTGCCGATAATCTCATGTACTGTAAACTATAGTGCAGCAAGCATTAACTTTTCAGAGAAGAGAAAAATACAAATAAACCTTAAGATCTTTATATAAATTATGTAGGATGCAATGTGTTAGAAAAAAATATATTCTAGAGATCTATTATTTTATAAGTATGATTTGTATGATAAACAAAGGCTAGCCTCTTTATCAGTGGTGATTGTAACCATTGCCCCCATAATAGCCACTAGTACCAACGTCTTCATGTATACATGTGTCCTCATACACTATTGCTGCAGTCATGCAAAACGGACCCTTGCTGCACACCAGGTCCCAAGCAACTCTGCTTGTGCAGCAACACATTGCCCCCACCCCCCCCCACCCATACTTCTTCCCCTTAACCCATTCATTTAGTACATACTCCATATATATTACTCATCTGTCCAGTTCTAATTCCCAGACCGCAAATCTTAGGTAGGAACTTTGATTATGTCTCACTCGCGAGATTCAAGCTCCATAGAACAGTGACAGCCTAGCAACATATTTATTCTGATTTTAATTAGGGATATGCGCCGGACCATTTTTGCTGGATTTGGTTCTGATCCAACCCAGGCCGGAGATCCCTGGGGAAGCTGGGGGACCCCTCCAATAAAGGGGTCCCCCTCTCCAGTGCACCCATGGCCTAGGCTGATAGCCCGGGACTATCCCCGCCACCCCTGGGCGGTGGGTGGCGGGTTGATCGTGTAAGAGTAGTGTAAAAAGAGAAGAGTATAAACAATGTCTTTACAGTAGAACTACAGGTCCCAGCAAGCCTCCCCCACATGCTGGTACTTGGAGAACCACAAGTACCAGCATGCGGGGCATTAAGGGCCCGCTGGTACCTGTAGTTCACCTGTAAAGAAATGTTTAAATAAGCACAATACACATACACCGTGATAGTAAAGTTTTAATACATACACACTCACACATACTCACCTACATTACCTGGAGTGGTCCCCTTCCCCCTGTAGGCATCAACGGTCTTGGTAAAACAACAAACCGAAAAAACATGATCCACGCACTAGGCAACAACCACGATGGTTGTTACCTCCCGAATGAAGAGCTCAGACACGGCTTCTGCCCTTGTAGAGCTGTATCTGAGCGTTCATTTGCTGAGAGAGGTCAGCCGCCGCCTCTCTCAGCCAATGAACGGCTCCCTCCATTGAAGTCAATGGTGGGAACCGCAAAGTAAACTTTAGCTACCCTGCGGCTCTCCATTGACTTCAATGGAGGGAACCGTTCATTGGCTGAGAGAGGCGGGGGCTGACCTCTCTAAGCCAATGAACGCTCAGATACAGCTCGACAAAGGCAGAAGTCGCGTTTGAACTCTTCATTTGGGAGATGTTATCTGTTGTGTGGCTCGTGTTTTTTCGTTTTTTTTTTTTTTAAGAAGACCATGTATGCCTACTTTGGAACAAAGAGGACAGATCCACGCATAGGAGGTGAGTTTTTTTTTTTAACCACTGGTCCCTATGGATAATCTACTGGAGAAGGGGACAGATACTACAGGTGAGTATGTGTGAGTGCATGTATGATAAATAAACTTATACTGTGTACAGTGTGTGTGTTCTGTGTTTTTTTTATGATTGCTTTTGCAGTGGAACTACAGGTACCAGCGGGCCTGTAATGCCCCGAATGCTGGTACTAGTGGTTCTCCAGGTACCAGCATGTGGGGGAGGCTTGCCGGGACCTGCAGTTCCACAGCAAAAGACAAAATTTGAAACTATTTCAAATGCACTACACCTGCACCCACCGCCCAGCCTAGGCCTGGGGTCCCCTTGCCCCCTGCTAGACAAAGTCCGATGCTGGTTCTGGATAATACAGGGGGCTCTACGCATTTTTTTTCTCCCTGTATTTCCAGAACCAGGACCAAATCCGAGCCCAGTGCTGGTTGCTCAAAGTTCGGAAGACCCCTACGTCGCTTGTCCCCCGTATTTTGGAAACCAGGGCTGGTTCTGACTAGCCCGGTGCTGGTTGTGCTTAAGTATGGGGGACCCCTACGTCGTTTTTTCCCCGAATGTTGCACTACCAGCACTGGGTTTACTAAAGCCCTGGGCTGGTTGATCTTTTAGGGGAGGGGTCACGACGTTTTTTTTTACACAGGTTTATTCATTCATAGAGCCGAACTCTCGCGAGAATCCAACGTCAGGTGGATGACGTTCGGCCTCGCAGCGGGATCCAAGTCAGACGGGAACACCGAAGCTGCGGTTCTGGTGGACTCGGATCCCCGATGTTTGGAGCGGTTCGGATTCCACAGAATCTGAAACGCTCATCCATAATTTTAATAAGATAAGATATATAATATATATAAATAATAATATATTAGTCCAAACAAGCGGCGGCACTCGGAGACTTACTCAAAAAAGTCAAAAGCGTGTATTAAGAATACATATATATGTAACACCAACGTTTCAGGACTACCGAAATCCGGTGCTTGTCTGGACTAATACAGTGGATGAACTTTTCCGGAGGGCACTGGATTTATTGAAACCCCTTAGGGTGAGTGCCATTCCGATTTGGATATGTGTAATAAATATATATATATATATCTATATCTATTTCTATCATGAGAATAGATAAAGTTTGTTTATTGAGGAATAACACATGAGTTGCACTTACAGAGCTACCACTAGTGTAGGGTTAACATCCACAGTATCCACCTCCCTTTTTCTGGATCTGGAGATGGCCTTCTTTAGGAGGCAATTTGGAGAACACTTCATACAGCTCAAATTATTGATGTTTGTGATGTTAACAGTTTTTTAAATTTTTTTTACAAAATCCCCAAATAAAGGTCAGAGTATATAACTTGGCGAGCGTCGGGAGGATATTGTGTTATTTTCAGCTTGTTTATGTGCACATCTCTCTTGGGTCATCTCAAAATATTTCTTTGTGTAAGTAATTAGAGAGGACATTTTCCCTCCCAGCTGTTCTGATTTGTGTTCTGCTTGTTGCAGTTGTTCCCTTGACAATCATATGGTAAACTGCTATTTAGTCTTGTGATGGTTGTCTCCAGGATGTAAGTAGGCTGCTATAAATTGTATGAACTTTTCTATTGATATTTCATGGTATTGAAAAGTTCTTTAATTTGACAGCATTTGGGAAAGGTGCTTATCTATCTTTGGTATATTAAAACAAGTTTTATGAAAGGCACAATACAACAGACAGGTCCAGTTCCAAGTGTTGTTTAATACCATGTCTAGAAACGAGGGGCCTCTGTAACATAGTGAGAGAGGTGATTGTTGGAGAATACAGTACAATCATGACAGTATGAATGCCGTCAAGTCGCTATGAAAAATAATTGCTTTCCAATCTAATCTTGTGGTTCCAAAGCACAAAAAGTAATTTTATGTATAAACTAACACGATAGAAGTTTAACAATTTAGAGTAAAACAAAAAACAAAGTATATAATAAGTACAATATACAATAAGTACAATCGATACGCATGCGCTCTGGATCCAGCAAACAGCCACTCAATCCTGAAAGCTGTGGTCACACAAAGGAGATGACTGAAGGCTGGAGCCAGAACCCAGCCATATATACGGTTCAGGTTACATAGATAACAAAGAAGACAAGTTGGCAGGTTTTCATTGATTCCGGCTTCAAGTCAGTCTGGTACGATACAGGTCATTGGTCAGTTCATAAGATGTCATCAGAGGTATGGGTCAGTTCTCCAAAGGTTTCATTGTGTATCTTCCCACCGAAGAACTAGTTCAAACTGGCTACAACACTACATACAGAAAATAGCATTCTAACCAATAACTCCTTATCATCCATAACTTGGGTATGCACGGTGCGATCTCTTTGCAAATAGAAACTGATTTCTGCAAATAAATAGGGATTTCGTTTGGTACCAAACATGACATGTCCACTGTATCCTGAACCTTAAATCTCTTTTAAATATATCTTATATCGTCATTATTAATAACTATAAATAACTCTGGTTATTAACTATAATGTGTGGGAACCATTTTATAAGTGCGTGTGTGTGGGTGCGTATATGTGTGTGCGTTCGCATTTAATTGTGTTAAGAGCGCACCGGCATGCAGTAGCGTGCCAGTCACATGCTATTAGATAAGGGACGATAGTGTAGACAGATAATAATTGTAAATAAACAATCCCATCCAATTATCTGACTTTGACAACAGCTACTCAGACTGTCCACTTGCTGATACGAAATAGAGGTCCTGGCATTAAAGATTGATTGAAAGACATGGGGCCTGATTCAGAGTTGTACGCTGATGCACACCTGCATATAGGCTAATGCTGCAGAAGGTGTCTGAAGGAAGAAGATGCCTCCAGCCAGCACCTCAGGTCTGATGGATCGGATCAACATCGCGACCACAGCCCTGTTGGTAGCAGCATCGGCCATTTGATTAAGCCTAAGCTTACTCAGAATGGCCACCTCCTGCCACTTGCAAGGCCAGTAAATCTACGTCGGCAGATGCAGATACTGGCCTCGGCACTCCCAGAAACCGGGGCAGACACGCCGCCATTTTCTGGGAACACAGGCAGTGCATCCCTGCCCTCAAATGACCGCAGCATGGCAATCATGCTGCGGCTTAGGGTGGACTGTGACCGCCATCGCAGTCGGTGGTCAGCACATGAGCTGTAAATATCCTGATCATTAAACATCAGAGTTGTACGCAAGCCATTTGGTATGCGTACTACTCTGATTCGGGCCTATAGTGGGAGATGTATGAAGATGTGGTAAGTGCCAAATGCGCTATAACCAGGGTTATTTAACTCTTGCATTGAACCTCGGTATGTATTAAAGTAGATAAATTAGGGAAAATCACTTTTTTCTCCAGTATCTGCAAAGATATAACGATTTTGCCATTGCCATACCAAAACCACTTCTGCGACATGCCTGTGACACTTCCATTACATGACCATGAACGAACAGTGCATCCCAGAGTACATGTGGCTCAATCGATCCTGCAACCCTGTGTGTACTCACTGTGGGACACAGGCGCCGTATGACTTTTTAGATTTAGGATTGTTTAGTTTGTCCCATTACTTTTGGCCCCTTAAAAAGTGGGAGGCACATATAGAAACCGTTGTAATTCCTACACCGTTCACCTGATTTGCATTTAATTACCCTCAAATTAAATCTGAAAGTCTGCAGTTAAAGCACAACTTGTTTGTTTCATTTCAAAGCCATTGTGGTGGTGAATAGAGGCCAAAATATGAAAATTCTAATATTTGTGCACCTGACTGTATTTGGGCATATCTATTACAAAATCTTATTTCTATCTTAATTCTATCTACCTACTTCAGTCACTCAAAAAAGATCTTACAAAGTGGACCCCCCCTCTGTATTTCTTGGACCGGTCATGTTAATTCTATAAAGATGAACATTTTGCCCAGATTATTATTTTAGGATTGCCCATCTTTGAAAGATATTTTCATGCAGCACAGCTGAGCCATATTGTGTCCTGGCACTATGCAAGGGAGTAAAAAATGGGTACTTCTTGAGAACGACTTGGTGGGTGACCAACCTGTGAGCTTTCTCCCCTGGCTCTCTCAGAATATATGACTGGCCTTGCATGAAGGCTATTTTGCAAGTTTGGGACAAATTCAATAAACAGTTGGATTTGGCGCCATACCCGTACCCTCCGACTACCCTCTGGGATCATCCACATTTCCCTTTGGGATGCGTATCCTCATATATGCATCCATGAGTTTCTGTTGGAATAACTAGAATCCTCCACATCCAAGGTGACTTCACACCCCACTCTTTTGCTGATTTATGTGAGAAATATGGTTTATCACCTAGCTTTCACTTTACATATTTGCAAATCAATAGTTTAATAAATTCTCACAAACTTAAACAACCTACCTCGTTTGAATGTCGTTGCATTTATGATCCCAGACGTAAGCTTATTATTTCTCTCCTATACTCGTTGCTAGCCACCCCACCTTTCGAGCTCAAGGAACTCTTTGAGCAGGCTTGGGAATGTGACTTGGGAGTTGGCTTGGAGGAGAAGGAATGGGCAAATATGGGCTAAGGGTTGCCCCTCTATTAACACTAATATCAAGGAAAACTCCTTTAAAATGTACTCGCATTGATGCATGGTCCCAGCGAGGGTACACCTTATTTTTCCGGGATCATCAGACCAATGCTGGGACCTATATGCATATTTGGTGGGATTGTCCGGTGATCTCTAAATACTGGAATTACTTTTTTTCTTTGATCAATAAGGTGTTGGGTATCTCCCCTCCAAAGGACCCACTCATTGGGTTACTGTGTAAGCCCCTCAGATCCCTCCACTAAACCCCAAAAAAACTCAGTGGCCACATCTGTAATGCAGCCAAACTTTTGATCGCTGTGAATTGGAAGCAAATAAATGCTCCTCCAATGTAGGCTTTCAATAAGATATTGTTTACTGCGTCAATATATATATTTCCGCTCTACTCAATGACACTGTACTTAAATTTCATGCAACATGGGACCCTTGGTTCTCTTCTTACCAGAGACAACTCCCTGGTGTGGTATGACACTGTCCTTTTCTGGTTCTGATCTGTTATATGTTGTCTCTCTCAGTTCCTTCCTTATTTCTCTGCTCCTCCCCTGATGTCTTCTTACTGTCTGTGTTATTTTATTTTGCTCTTTAAGTTTGAAATCAAACATACATAATACCAATAGTTTGTCGGTATCTTTATTGTACATTTAAACGCACAGGTTTTTATTGTCAAATTTGTATTTGTTTTATACACTTAATATATTTTTTAATACTACATACAGTATTTGTTTGTCAAATGTTATTATAAATAGATGAAAAAATATAAACAAAAAATCATAAACTTGTGTAAACATTGACATTGCGTCTTACTCAACATGATCTCCGCTATACAGGTGTGAGAAACAGTGGCGTAACTAGGGCAGGGCGAGCGGGGTGCGTGCCCTGGGCGCCGTTGGACTGGCGGCGCGGGGGGGCACCGCCGGCCACGGTACTGGCCCGTCCTAGTTAGCCAGTGTAGCGCCGACCGCAATGAGTGCGGTCAGCGCTACACATTTACACAGGACCGGCGCTAGGCTTCCAGCGCCAGTCCTGTGTTTCACACCTGAGCCCGTTCCCTCCCCCTGAGCGCTTGCCCAATAGCGCCAGGAGGCGGGCTCAGGCTGTGCATAACACACGCATCGCCGCCAGCGCTGGCGGCGATGCGTGTGTTAAACAGCAGCCAATGAGAGTCAGATAGACTCTCATTGACTGCTGCAGCACCCACTGCAAGAGCCGGACTTCCGTCCGGCTCCTGCAGTGGGTAATGGGACTGACGTCATGACGTCTGTCCCATAATGCTGAGCGCGCCAGTCCGGGTGGGAGCGGCGTCGCCCCATTTTTAAGTGACCACGCCCATCTTTTTCCCCCGCACGCGCACATCTCTGGATGTTTGGAAGTGGGGGGCTCCCTTTTCAAATTTGCCCTGGGCTCCAAATACCCTAGATACTCCACTGGTGAGAAATGGAAATAAATAAGACTATGAATACTGATGTGTCAATCAATTTATTTTATTCTAAACATTGAAAACAAAATTTTATTTTGGAAAAAATAAAATACAAGTAAACCAACATTTATTTAAGATCTGGTAATCAGGTAAAATTATATGCTGGAATTTAGTTCACTCTGAAAGTTAGGAGAAAAGTAAACTTAAATTAGGAATCTTTAAATATTACAGATTATCCTATTGGTTCTCATACAAGACTGTAGCTACAAGACACTTATAAAGTATTGTACTGTAGTTAAATGTGTATAGAACTTTCTATGTTAAGGGAAACAAATATGTTTTCATGGGATGTAGTCATAATTATTGACCATCATAATGTCGACGTCTGAAATGTCAACATGTGAAATGCTGACATTTTCATAATGCTGACACTTAGGGCTAGGCTGTGGAAGTGAAGGGGTAGGTGCTAAGGGGAGGGATATGTATGTGCTGTTGGGAGTGGAGGTTAGTCACTAGGGGGGTGTTAGGGATTATCGATACTCACCACTGGAACCGCCGCAGGTCAGCTGACCACTGGACACGGAAGACACCTCTGGAGATGTCAATCCCACGAACCATATAAGTCATCGCTGGACCACCAGGAACATTTGTCGACATTTTAGTCATATTGACATTTCATCAGTGTTGACATGATGAATGTCAATGTCGACATTTCAACCATGACATTACATTCTCATGTTAACATTATATACTTAACTCTGGTTTAATGTTGTCTAATCTAAGCACTATGCAATCCATTCTAAAAACACACAACTATTTGTTTGGTAGGAGCCTGACTGACAAACTTGCATCCATTTGTTGCAGAGATAACGACCACTTCTTGCTAACAACAGAAAGCTATCCCTTTACTTGTCCAAGACCAGACAGTAGATGGGAACTACAAGCAACATTTAAATTTAGGCTGACCTAACAAGGTCCCAAACAGTTTGTCAGGCAGAAGCTGACCGGTCCAATCTATATTCAGTATCCTCTTCTATGACTCTCTTTTATCCTCAGTAATCTGATGCAGCTCATGTTTTCTTTCTTATAGAGCTAGCTGTGGATTGTCCCTTCGGTCCTGTGACATGAGCGGTTTTATACGACTGGCCACAATAACTTTACCATTTGGACTCCTATTCACAAAAACCATGGCTTGGACCTCTAGTGGAAAAACACACATCGATCTCATCAACAATCTTCAAAGTGAGTCAGTGCCTCCATATGGTAGCTCCTTTCCTTACACTGTTATAATAGATCTACTTTTAGTTCATATATTTATCATTTATACAAATATGGAAAACACATTAATGTAAAATTGTTTTATTCCTTTTTATTAATGTAATTAGTTTTTTTTTCTTAAATGTAACCTTCAGTTGTGGAAGTATGTTGTGTTTATTTACAATACACCTTCACAAGATAAAATGCACTTCAGCACTGAAACATCAGTATAAATAAGATTGAATGCAGGTATTGTTCACATTTTTAGTTTAACTGTCCTTAAGCTGAGTACACACTGACAGATATATTGGACGATCAATTGATCGGCCAATATATCTGGTGCCCGTCGGCCAGTGTGTACCAGCGATATGTCTGTGAACGATGTCGTTCAGACATATCGCGTCCACTATGCTGCACAGCCAATGGACAGCTATATCTGCAGACATATCTGTCCATGGGCAAGTGTGTACGGGCAATCAGCCGATCACCCGTACACATGCAGTCGCGGAGAGGGGGGCGGACCCACGGCTGCCTGGAAGATAATGGTCGTTCATTGTATACGAACAACCATCATCTACAGATATATCTGCTAGGTGTGTACCCACCTTTACTCTACAACTAAGCACATTCACAATGTACATGCAAACAAAGAACAATAATAAATAGAAATGTCACTTTATTACAATTATACCCTTGTTAGAGTTACTTAACCATTTAATTTACTTAATAATAAAAAATGCACATAAAATATTTTCAAAATCACTTTGCTTAAGACTCATGGCTTGGTGACTAGTTGTCAGGGCTCAGCAACATCCTTGATTAGCTGTTTAGAAATAGGAATTATTATTCAAATAACCCCATGGTCTGGAGATTACTATGCACGATCAATATGTGAATGTTAGAAAAAAGTGTATATTTTGTAAGACTGGTATATGTGGCTATGTTCCGGCAAATGTATGTTGCAGCAGTGCTAAGTTTACCTTGCTCTATGAACTTTTTCTTTTAGAAAATGGAGTGATCCAGTCTCAGCGTGTATATGATGTTCTGATGGCTACTGATCGAGCACATTATATCCACAATTTCCCATATATGGACTCGCCCCAGAGTATAGGTAGGAAATTGGACATACAAATATAATAAATAGTACAAACCAAGTATCTGATCAAATCTTTTAAAAAAACATCATAATAATAATTCTACAACTGCAGCTATGTTTTTATTAAACGTTTCCAAACCAAAAAGCGAGAAGCATACTAAATGTAATTATACTATGAGAATAGAAATACAGTTTACAATTACAGATAAAAAATATTATTTCTTGTCTAAGAGAGGGAAAGATGGGGGATGGTAGCTGGGGGGCAATTTAATTGTTGTAGTGCGACCAATCGCATCCTGCCATCTGTCACTTTATTCAGGGCGATATTCAATTGCTTTTCCGGCGTCGGACGCCCATACCCTTGTTGCACTGATCGCGCCCAAAGGGACAGGTTAAATCCATCTAAACTATTGGGCGTGACAAGGAAAATTGTGCAAAAAGCTGGACTTTAGGAGGGAGCAAGCAGAAATATTGAGTGCTCACAGTACTCACCCTCAAATGGAGCAATTGCTCTGTTGGACGCAGGGTGCCCAAAAAACAATTGAGTTCCCCCCTGGAGTCTAATCACTCTTCAAGTGCATCAAGGCAGAGGTTGAAGCAGCTGTTCTCCTTGTGTACCGTGCTGTGCTCCAGACTGCAACTGGTAGAGTCAAAGTTCTTCTAATTGTGCACTGGAAATAAATTCAGAGAAAAAAAGCTGTGCTGACTGGCTTAAAGATTCATGATCTAGATATTAAATATTATATTCGGGTAAATAAAGCAATTATGTATATTATATGATATAACCCTGCTGTAAGTGTATACTGGAGTCAGTATTGTATTGTAAATCCAGAAGCAAGAGGTAATGAGCGCAAATTATGCTTAAGGAACACAAATGTCCCTCTTCATAAATGTTAGGAAATGCATCTTTATACAAATGGAAGGAAACACTGTTAGCGACACTATTCGTTGCATTTTGATTGATAGCAGATGGAGATAGGTTTGAGAGTTCTCAATAATCTGTTATAGGATTCTCCAGTCTTCAAGCTGTTTATGCACTTGTATATATTCAGGATCCATGCTGCAGATTGTATTCAGACTAGCGCTGATAGCAGGGCCGGATTCAATTAGCGGCAATAAAATCGGCCGATTATTGCAGATTTTTTTCACCAATATTATCACACTTGTGACTGAAACAGGCGAAACGTTTTCTCCATCTCAGTCAGACCAGGAGAAAAAAAAAATGCAGAATACTTATATTTGCCTAAAAATGTCGGGATTTCTTTCAGAACCTCCCCAATGATAAATTACTCCAAAAAATTTTTGAAAGTTGTGTACTTTGGCAAAAAACGGCCGCACAAATTTTGGTTGCAAAAAGAAAATGGTTGAACCTTTTATAGCAATTTTTTCCAGGAAATTACTGGGGGTACGTTAAAATGGGTGCAAGTATATTTTTGTGTTGTAAAACGGCAATTTAAAGAAATGACTGCTGCGACCGCGTGTGATGTTTAAAACACTTGACGCATCCATACTGCCCCTCCCCTCGAAAAATCTGACCCAATACGTTAAAACCATTTTCAATGTTATTTGGTTTTTGTTTTTCACCCAAAATTTGCTCAGTTGTTTTTCACCAAAGTACGCAACTTACGAAAAAAAATTGGGGTATTTTATCATTAAGGGGTTGTCCAAAGGGTTCTGAAAGAAATCCCCACATTTTTAGGCAAAAATAGGGATTTTGCTTTTTTTTTTTTTTCCTCAACCTGATCTGAGATGGAGAACATTTTTTACCTGTTTTTCAGCAAAAACCGTCATAGTTCGCCATTTACTGGGCGAAAATCGGCCGATTTCAACGCAGACGGTGAAATCGGCAGTTTTCGCCGCTAATTGAATACGGCCCTTAGTGGGAGTTTCTCAAAAGCAGCAATTGATTAAGTGCATTACTGCGAACATGGAAGGAAATTTAATCAGAAGCAGATTGCATTCATGAGTAGGATACTATTTAAGCCCAAAAGAGCAATTTGTTACTTGAGTAATCCTCAGCTGAGTGCATCAAGTAGTTTTCTTATAGTTAAACTTTATGGCTTTATATAGTAACTACAATCAATTGTAATACATAAAATGTATTTACACACAACCAGTTATGTTATGGACCCATCTGTTAGCAATTGTTTAAATGATCATATGCTAGTTTCAGTGAATTTTGTCTGGGAGGAGAACACATAGGGCTATGCTTTTTTAGTCAATAAAACCCACTGAATATATTTAGTTTACTAGTAGTTTTGAACCTGTCATCCGTCCCTACTCTTTCCATTTCCTTTACCTGCTATATATACTCCTGTTACTGGCGCATGGTCCTCTCCTCTCCTGGTGATCTGTCCCCTCGTGGCACATGACAGAGATAGGACAGATCACCATCAACATCTACGATCCCGTACTAAGGAAACATGGCTCTGGCATTTCAGTTACGGAAGCAATTCTGAGTGACCATAGACTCACTCGGAGAGTATTCTAGGGGTGAGCGGGTTCGGTTCTACTTGGTTCCGTTCGGTTTTAAAAACCGAATCCTATTGGCTATCCAAAACTCGTGACAGCTGATAGCCAATAAGATTCGGTTTTTAAATCCGAACGGAACCGAGTAGAGCCGAACCCGCTCACCCCTATATCGCATGTGTCTGATGCAGCTTATGTGTATGCAGTTGTAGACAGCTGTGATGGCTCAGGTGGGTGTCTCAGTACAAGCCCCGACCGCTGTGTTGAGACTTCGCACATCCCACAGCTGCGACACTCGCATCTGTGACAGCAATAACCTACAACTCTGATTTATGATGTCATACATCCCTTTCTTATTATCTGGTTCCCCAGAAACACCACCAAGCCCACTCGGGTAAATTGGACATAGTTTATAAAGTGTTGTTCTGCATATTGTCGAACGAGTGCCAAAAGAACCTGACCAAGCGGCATGCTCACAAAATAGTTCATGATATATATTGGCAGATAGAAATTATAAGAAGATGCCAACATCCAGACTCTGACTGGTGTGCCAGGGAGCAGGGTAATTCCAAAGTGGGCCCCACTGCTTTAAGGCCCCTCCTCTTTCTGTGATGGGGCGGAGCTTAGCGGGCCACAATGGGGGGGGGGGTCGGGCGCTGACAGTTTTACGGAGCACTATTGTTGAGTGAGCTACTATTTTTTTTTGGCCTGGCCAAAAGAGGTCACTCCCGGCAGTCACTATTCTGAGTGTATCTGGTAGATCTGTGTGCAGCCGTTGGATCTGTGCAGTCGGATCACAAGTTATGTGACTGGTGATGCCTGGGTCTCCTGGTGCGTAAGCCCCATCAGCCACACACAGCTATGTCAGCTCCTCACATTGCATTGACGGTCCCAGTTTGCATGTGGGCGTCCCAGGCGAAGCAGGAGACACAGTGCAGAACTTGCCGGGAGGAGCTGTTAGAGGAGCTGCCAGGAAGGGACAAGCTGGAAGCATGAGGAGCCGAGCAAGAGAAGCCTAAGGTAAGTAAATGGTGCAGGGGATTTAAGAGGTTAGGAGGGGGAGGACGGTGGGTAGGTGGGATCACTTCACTACAGAAATGTGGGAAAACAATTACAGATATTTAAAGTGGTAATATAAATCATTTCTGCAGCAGGCTCCATAGGGTATCCAGAGGGATACCTTGGGTTATAGTCATGGCTTGGTCATCGGGCACCACACAGTTAACTTTGTGAACCCAGGATGCACTGGGCCCCCCCTCCTATTACCCCGCCCCCAGGCCAAGGCACCTCAGTTTGAGTTGGTGCCCGGCCATAGTTGGATCACCGCATGGGTGCTGCTGGCAAAACAGCCCCGAAGTTAAGAAGACTGCAAGTGCGGCTAGTGGGGACAGTCCAGTGGAAGCCCCCACTACCGCACCTACACCCTTGCCGACTCTGAACACCGGTACTGATTTGGGGAACTCAGCTGGCTTTTCTGGGAGTCCCAGCTAGTGGGGCCCCGGGAGCTCAGGACTGTAGTCGGGTGTACAGGGGGCAGCAAGGTAAGCGCGTGGGGCGTCTGCGGCACAGTCCAGTGTCCTCAGAGCTGGGGGCTCCCTGAGGGCGACAGTTAGTGGAGCCAGGTACTATCCTGCACTACCACTAGACCACCAGGGATATGGGGCTGGAGCGTTAAGGAAGCGCTCCAGCATCCCAGGGGTTAATGGCCTGCCAGGGAGGGGTGCCTTTCCTGTATTAGACTATGGGAAAGGCCCCTCTCTCACTGCACCAGCCGCCTTTCTTCTGAGGTTTGGCGCGCTGGTGCTTGGGATCCTCCTTCATGGCTCTGCCTCCAGAACGCTCGGCGGCCATCTTGGATGCGCAGCAACGCTGAGTAGGAGTGTGGAGCCTGGGTCCTCCCCCCTACCTACCTCTCCTACAGCTAAAGGTTTGGTCAGGTAGCGCTATTCCCACTTCAGACTTAGCATCTGAGTGGTTGATGATAGCGCTGATAGTGCAGGCATTTATTCTGCACAGTATGTGACTTTTTGCCAGGTATATATATATATATATATATATATATATGTATGTATATATTTTCTTCTGTCAGCCATTTTTACTGTCCCTGTTTTTCTGCTCTGTTCTACCCTAATCGGTGCACAGTACTGTCAGGGTGGATATTAAACCTCACAGTGGGTAGTGTTTTACTTACTGTAAGGGGTCACATACTAACCTGGTAGTGAGGATTCCGCTCTCAGTGCTACCCGCGGTTCGCTGTTCCAAGTGTAACGCATGTGGGATAGGGGGAGTTTCCGCAGGATGGCATATGCAGCACTTGTTTTTCCCTGCCTGTCGCCCCTGTAGTGGCCAGCACGTCCCAGGAGCCTCCTTTGGCAACGCTTACGCTAGCTGTTAAGCCTTGGTAGGGAGATTGTCTGCTCCTCCTGCGTTCCCTCAATTGGGGTTAACTCATCAGGCGGTAGTCCCTTCCCCTGTACTTGGGGCACCGGGGCAGTTGACCTCCTCAGAGGGTATCCCAAAAGGAACCTGCCTGGGTGAGCACACAGTACAGAACTTATCGGACATTTTGCAGGTGCCCACTCCGCGGCCTGCTGAGAGACCGTTAGTAGAGCCACTGTTACCACATTGATGATGATGATGTCAGATGAAGGGAAGATCCCGGAATCTGACTCTTATCGACCCACTTAAGAGGTTGAGTATAAGTCCAGGTTTATGTATCCGGGCTAATTAAAGCTGTTCGCAGGGTTATGCTCATGGAGGATGACTGTCTCCCTGCGACTGCATTGTCTTACGCATACTTTAAGAACCTTAACGGTAAGGCGTCAACTTTTCCCTCCATCTGGTCAGCTGGTGGACCGTATGGAGGAAGCGTGGAAATTCCCAGGGAGAAGGTTTCGGCCCCAAGGGAGACTGACATGTTCTTATCCCTTTGCAGAGGATTACTTCACTAAGTGGGACACCCCTCCTAAGGTGGATTCCCATGTGACATGCCTGATTAAGAGTGCAATCTTACCCATGCCGCCTATGTCCTCATTTAAGGATGTTACGGACCGAAAAGGTAGAGCTTTACTTAAAATCCATTTACTCTTTGGCCGGGGGATCCGCCAGACTGCTCATGGCGGTCTGTTGGGTGGCTTGGGCCGTGGAAAAATGGGCTGACGCTCTGGAGTCGTCATTCTCCTCTGATGCTTCTGAGGAGCAGACGGTGCTGGCAGGTAATATCCGTGATTCTGCTACTTATATTAACAATCCTGCTTCCAGGATTGCAGCAGTTTTGGCTCGCCGATCATGGAGGTTACGTTCTTGGAATTCAGACGTGGAATCCAAGAAGGGTCTCGAAGGCTTGCCATTTAATGGTCAGGTCCTCTTCGGTCCAGACCTGGATAAAAATTGTAAGTACGTTGGCAGCTGCAAAGTGTGTATGTCTGCCATCGCCTCTGGCTCCATCTGGGACTGCTACTTTGTCTTTTCGGCCTATCATCCTCAAGGTAGGCAAAAGGTGCAGTCTTTTCCCAGGTCATCAGGAGCCACCAGGAAGACACCAAGAGTCCAAGAAGCGACCTTGGAGTGCTAGACGCCTTGTCACCAAGCCTGAAGACAAACCCTCAGCGTGATGAGTCGGGCCTCCCCTTGGGGGACCCCAGGGTGGGAGGCCGACTTCTTCGGTTCGCCCAGCACTGTGGAATGATTGCCACAGACACCTGGGTCAGAGAAGTAGTTTCTCGCGGGTACGCCCTCTCCTTCAGCAGACGGCCTCCCCATCAGTTTTGTTTCCTACACTCCGTAGGTAGGCCTTCATTCCACAAAGGCTCTGGAAATCCAGAAAGTGGTAAGTTCTATGCTCCAAGACGGGGGTCATAGTTCCTGTCCCTCCGTCCCTCAGGGGGACGGGTTCTTATTCCAAACTCTTTTTGGTACCAAAACCGAACAGTTCTGTACATCCTATTATCTACCTCAAAGCTCTCAACAAGTTTCTGAGGCTCCCTCGGTTCAAGATGGAGACTACGTTTCATTATGTTAGCTATGGAACCTGGGGATTTTATGGTGTCTGAATATTCAGGATGCCTACCTGCATATCCCTACTGCTACGGCTCATCAGAGGTTTCTCAGATTTGCTTTATTGGATCACCATTACCAGTTTCAAGCTCTGCCGTTTGGTCTTTCCACGGCTCCACAGGTGTTCACCAAGGTAATGGCGGTCATGGCGGCTCTCCTGCGGTTACGGGGGGTTCGCCTGCTACCTTTCGTGGACAACCTGCTTCTCCTAGCAGGGTCTCCGGAGGTACTTCGCAATCATCTGCAACTGACAATATCGGTGTTGCAGACTCACAATTGGAAGTAGTCCTCACTGATGCCATCCCAGAGGATGATCAATCTGGGAGCACTGTTGGACTCTCAGCAGCAGAGAATCTTCTTTACAGAGGAGAAGATCTCAGCCCTACAGACCAGGGTACGTTCCTGTCTCCAGGGTCGCCAGGTGTCCATTCACTTGGCAATGAGATAACTGGGTTCCATGGTGTCGACATTAGACATGGTGGAATATGTCCAGTTTCATTCAAGACCTCTACAGAGGCTGATCCTCTTCAGATGGGATGGATCACACGGTCGGATAAAGACCGGAGGTGCGCTTATCTCTGTCTTGGTGGTTACAGACATCTCACCTGAACAAGGGGCACCCATTTTGGATCCCGGATTGGTTTCTTCTCTCGACGGACGCCTGTCTCCGGGGCTGGGGCGCAGTGGCAGGTCCACACGTTTTTAAGGACGGTGGACATCAACGGAATCTGCCCTTCCGATTAATATATTGGAACTTCAGGCAGTGTTCAGAGCGCTGCTCCATGCTAGACTGGTTCTGTGAGGGAAACCCATACAAGTTCAGTCAAACAACGCCACCACAGTGGCTCACATAAGTCGTCCAGGCGGAACTCGAAGTCAGGCGGCTCTAAAAGAGTATCCCACATTCTGACTTGGGCGGAAGACAATCTCCCAGCCATCTCGGCAGTGTTCATTCCAGGGGGACTCAACTGGGAAGCGGACTTCCTCAGTTGACACGATGTACATCCAGGGGAGTGGTCACCTCACCAGGAGGTCTTCCAACTCCTTGTGGACAAATGGGGTCTTCCAGAAATAGACCTCATGGCCTTCAGACACAACCGCAAGCTAAGAGTGTACGGGTCCAGAACAAGAGACGCAGAGGTCTCCTGGTAGACGCTCTGTCGGTTCGATGGACCTTCCAGTTTGCGTACCTGTTTCCTCCTTTATCCCTTCTTCCTCGGATATTGAGGAAGTTCAAGCAAGAGGGAGGCATGATCCTGCTGGTGGCTCCAGCGTGGCCCGGACGTCACTGGTACTCAGATCTTCAGAGTCTCTCCATAGAAGCTCCATTGCTGTTGCCTCAACGTCCAGACCTGTTGTCTCAGGGTCCTTGTGTTTACAGGGATCTGGGTCATCTGTCTTTTGACGGAGTGGCTCTTGAGACATCTATGCTTTGGAAACCTGCTTCTGCCAGGATTTACCACAGGGTGTGGCATACCTTCTTTGAATGGTGTTGCTCCAGGGGGTACGATCCCCAGGTATTTCGCATATCCAGGGTTCTGGCTTTTCTCCAGGCAGGCTTAGATAAGGGTCTTCGTCTAGCCTCATTGAAAGTACATGTTTCCGCACTCTGTGTGTTTTCAGTGGAGGATTGCTCCACTCTCAGATGTTCGCACCTTTATGCAGGGTACTCTTCTTTGTGCTTCCTGTGGCTCCTTGGGAGTTGGCTATGGTCTTTATGGTCCTTTGGGCTCAGTGGATCTCAAATGGCTCACAGCTAAGACTGTGTTTCTACTGGCTATTGCTTCAACCAGGAGGGTGTCAGATTTTCCTACCGACCCCCCTTTCTGATTTTTCACAGGACCAGGGCAGTGCTTTGGAGTTGCCCTGGGTTCCTGCCTAAGGTGGTCTCTAGTTTCCTCATTAGTGGGGAAATTGTACTGCCGTCCTTTAACTCACCAGACCTTTCAGCAGGTGAGGCTTCATTGGATGTGGTACGAGCTCTACGGTTTTACGTGGACCGTACCGGTTCCCTTAGGATGTCACATACTTTGTTCTCCTCTATGGTTTCCATAAGAAGGGTTGGCCGGCCAACAAGCAAACATTGGCCAGTTGGATTCGCATGGCGACTTCTGAGGCTTACAGTCATGAGGGCATTCCTATTCTGCCCTCTGTTACTGCTTATTCTACGAGGTCTGTGGGTCCTTCATGGGCAGCTCGCTGTGGCGTCTCGGCTGTACAGCTTTGTAAGACGGCCAGGCCAAGTGGTCCTCTGTCCATACCTTTTTGTAAGGTATTATGCATTTGATACCTTTGCCTCTCAGGATGCTTCCTTTGGGCGGCGGGTTCTCCTTTCTGCACAGGAGCGCCCCCACCCTTGAGGATACTGCTTTGGGAACTCTCAGGGTATCCCTGTGGATACCCTATGGAGCCTGCTGCAGAAAAAAAGAGATATATGGTAAGAACTTACCTTTGTTATCTCTTTGTCTGTGAGGTCCATAGGGTTTCACTGGGCGCACACCCTGTCGCCCTGTGCTTCAGATGGGTCTGGTTCTGGTCACCGATTTTCCATCTCCCTGTTGTGAGAATGTGATTCTTGTGTGTTCCAGACTTCCTTCTCTCTTTTTCTCTCCTCCTATGGCCTTGGCTTATTATTGCACTGAGGTGCCTTGGCCTGGGGGCGAGGTTCTTGGAGAGGGAGCCCAATGCATCCTGGGAGCACAAAGTTAACTGTGTGGTGCCCGATGGCCAAGCCATGACTATAACCCAAGCTATCCCTGTGGAACCCTATGGACCTCACAGAAATAGAGATAACAAAGGTAAGTTCTTACCATATCTCTTATTATACAGTAATGGTGCTGCTATTGGTGCACTGCATGGGGCTGAAGTGCCATTGTTTCATGCAACTCTGGTAAGTTTAATGCAGTTGACTAATTGTATTTTTTTGTTGCCTCTGAACAAATTGATGTGATAAGCTGAGTACACACTTAGCGATAGTTTGAATGATTTGACCGATTGGAACGACAAATCATTCAAATCATGCAGTGTGTACCCACTATGTCGGGCAGTGCGTGCTCCCCTGGGGTAGTCGGTTGCATCGTCAGGTCGGCCCTATATGCAGCTCAAAATGATGATGCGACTGACGACCCCATGCAGCGGGATGCGGCAGGGGCCGACATATCGGACGGTCGGGCACCGGATCGTCTAATGTGACACATTTTAAAAGCTCCACAGGTGGAGCTAATTATTTCACTTGTGATTCTGTGAGGATATCTGGAAAACATGCACTGTTTGGAGAGGACCGAGTTTGAGAACCTGTGTATTACACTGATAGGGACGAACATTGTTAAAAAGTAAAGAGTGCACATGATTACTGTTCTAATAAAGGAGGCACATGACTACAATTCAAATAAAGGTGGCACATACGATTACTATTCTACTAAAGGGGGGTACATATTGTTAGTAGGGATATGCAGGCTCGGTTCTACTCGGTTCCGTTCGTTTTTTTTACCGAATCTTATTGGCTATCCAAAACTCGTGACAGCTGAAACCCAATAAGATTCGGGAAAAAAAACGAACGGAACCGAGTAGAACCGAGCCTGCACATCCCTAATTATTAGTAGACTAAAAGGGGCACAGATTATTATAAAGCTATGCTGTGTGCTTTGTGGGATGGCCACGCCCCTCTAGTTGATGACCACACCTACCCAATGGTTGGTCACACCCCTGCCGTTGCATTTTTCTGGTGGGCACTTCATGCCCCAGTCCAACACTAGTAACAAAAAAACAATACACAGCGCTAAATAGTGGAGATTAACAGATATTCGCAGCAATACAAAAGAGGATTTGTCAACCTCACATAAAAACGAAAGGAAATAAATTGATCGCGCTGAAAATACCTTTACTGGGACATAGAAACCAATACACCAGTAACGAGTAATTTATTATTTATTCAGCTCTTAATCTATTAACATTTCAGTATATTTCTGATGCTATTTACATGTCATGTAGTAACATATTTTTGTTACAATCTTTCACATAATCTCATGCTCTTAGAGTACCTAAGAGCAATAATTTATTCCTATCTCCACCCCTTCGCAACTGGCTGCTTGATCACATTACCTGCTAAAGCCAGGCGTATAGCCGACCTATGCTGCGCGTATATATTTCATTTGTGTGAGTTAGAAAAATAAATTATTGCAATACATTTGATTGAGGAAAATTCAAATACTCCTAATACTCCTAATACAGTGATTTAATCAGAAGCAACAGGTCTGATTGTGAAAGGGTTCATTTGAGAACAATGTATGCAAGAGGGACAACAAAAAATAAGGTAATATTAAAAAACAAAATGGATCACTCTTATGTGCCTTACCATCAAATATCAGTGTGATTTCTGCCGAACATCAGTAGACATTGACATGTAGCATTTGTGCACATTTTATGAATAATATTAACTGGATTAATCATGAAAGTTCACAAACAAAATAAGTAATCAGCTTCTCTAGAATTTATCATTCTATTCCATTCATCTATTTTCAAGTAGTAGAGTATTTTCTTTTGACAGCAGAGAAGGAAAGTGAAGGCAAGAAGTCTGTACATTTCTGATGACCAAGCTGGTGACTCAGATAACCAACATGGCAGACTTCCAGTCTTAGGGGCACATTCATTATACAAAAGTAAGTGAAAATTTGTATTTTATCATCGAAATATCGGAGCTGTTCATTACACAGGAACACAAAATAAGCTGTGCAGACAGCTTCAAGTTTAATTTTTTAAAATTCTTTCTATTCTACTTTTTATGAGTTAGCAGCACTAGGCATCCAGGAGGACACCCGTGTTGCTGCTCCATCACCCCAACGGCCGCGGTAAGAGAGGTAAGGCGGCTCCCTGCTTCTCAACGCCTGTCTGGGAGACACCGGCGGTGCTGCCAGTGGTCCTCTCCGCATCCCCACTAGACCACCTGGGCAGCGGGGAGCCACCGTGTTGGCGGCCATTTGTCCTGGGTGCCATGCCAGAAGGAGGAAGAAGGCTCTCCCCGTTGGAGCCACCCCAACCCCTAGACAGTTTCACTCATAAGAGGCACTCAGTTCCAGGGTCACTCCTCCTCTCTCTCCCCTCCTCACAGACACTGAGTAGCCATTTTCAAAGGTGTCTGCTGGTGCAGTTTGTCTCCGGAGAGTGTAGGCTCCTGGTCTCCTCGTGTTCCTCGCCCTCAGCGGTCAGGTTATACTATACAGCTCCTTCCTCCCCTTGGGGTGGTTTGTTGATCAATTATTGCCTGTATTATTGCACTGAATGTTTCTCTGTGTTTGACTGTTTAATGTAATTTGCATAGTCTCAGTCTCTGCATAGCACCACTTATTTGTCTATTTGTGGTGCTTTTACATTCTTTGCTCTGTCTTTATTGGTACATCAGTTTTCTGGCTCTGGTGTATGGGCTTCTTCTTGGATTTCTATACCATGTCTTCTGGTCTGGGTAATTACAGGGCTTGTGATGCTGTGCTTTCTTCACAAGTGTCGGACCATGATGGTCTCTGTATACATTTTTTTTTACAACCCCACAGTAGGTGGTTCCTTCAGCTGCACTTGCTCGTCAGGAACCTGCTTGCATTTCCTCGCTATCCCAAGTAATGTTACAGGTAGTCTATAGGCTTTCTGGCCCTGGGTCTGCTCCCCCTGCGGATGTTTCTTCTGATGTGGCCCCCAATGTGGTGCTGTCCCCTTTGCTGCCTTCTGCTATAGAGCCTCTTTGGATGCAGTCCTTTACGCAGTCAATTCAGGGTTTAGCGCAGGTGTCAGAGTCTTTCAAACAGATGCTTGACAGGGAGCACGCTTCTAAGCGTAGGCAGTCTAAAAGGGACAGCTCTACACCCCTCTCTGATATTGACTCAGACTCTGAGGTTTCCTCAGACCATGAGGAAAACGTATTGGTACCCTTTGATGTTGAATCCTTTTTTATTCCGGAGGATTCACCCCCTCAGGTTGATGTGGTTTCTTTGATTAAAGCAGTTAAATCAGTTTACTTATCAAGGATACGGAGCCTGCCCCTGCGTCCAATGCTCCAGTGTTTACGCTTCAAAAGAAGGCAGTTTCAGAATTTCCTTCTTCAGCGCAGTTGGAGGACCTTTTGGCGGAGGCTTGGTGCTACCCTAATAGGCGCTTCCAGTTTTCTAAGCGCATTACTTCCTTTTATCCTCTGCCTGTTGCCGATCAGGCTAAATGGGAGTCTCCTCCTCCGGTTCATGCACATGTGGCCCGCCTGGGCAAAGATACCACTCTTCCTCTTCCTAATACGGCATCCCTTAAGGATCCGACGGATAGGAAGTTGGAAACTTTTCTTAAGTCTATTCACTCTAATGCAGGTGCGGTAGCTTACCCGGCCATCGTAGCAGCAGGGTTGCTAAGGCTATTGGTCGCTGGGCTGATGCCCTGGAAGATGGCCTCTTTTCAGGTACACACAGGAATGAGCTTTTGTCTTACATGGAGCATTTCCGTGAGGCGACTTCTTATCTTGGGGAAGCAGCTATAGACACAGGTATACTAACTTCCAGCCTCTTCAGTGTCAGCTAGAAGAGCTCTCTGGCTTCGTTCCTGGTGGGTGGATTCCGACTCTTAAGAAGGCTCTTGAAGCTCTCCCCTTTTCGGGGGATGTTCTCATTGGTCTGGAATTGGATAAAATAGTGACTACAGTGATGGCATCTAAGACCGCCTTTCTCCATTCTGGGGCAGCCCCTAGGTCGCAATCTTATAAGTTTCGCTACTTTCGTCCTTGGGGTAAGGCCAAAGGCTTGTCGTTTTCCAGGTCTCAGGGATCATCTGCTAAAGGTTCTGAACCACCAGGTAAGCAACCCTGATCTACCAGACGCCCAGCTGCTGACAAGCCTGCTGCATGACTGGGCAAGCCTCCAACTGGGGTTCACTAGTGTGAGAGGCCGGCTTCTTCTTTTTTCTGAAATTTGGAAGGTGACCATGGAGGACACCTGGGTAAAACGGATGGTCTCCCAGGGTTACACATTGACCTTTCAGGAACATTCTCTGGCCCTGTTTTTCTCCATGGGTCTTCCTTTGGATTGGGAGAAAACAGGAGCTCTCTTCTCGCCTCCAAGGTTTTTGTTCCGGTTCCCACATCTCAGCGGGGCACAGGCTTTTATACCAGTCGGGTCTTTCGGTCCGATTCTCATCCTGAAGTCTCTCAACAGGTATTTGAGGATTCCCAAGTTTCAAATAGAATCACTTCGCTCTATTGGAACTGGGGGACTTCATGGCTTCCTTGGACATACAGGATGCCTATTTGCATGTTCCCTTCTGTATCAGTCATCAGCGATTCCTCATGTTTGCGGTCCAGGAGGTTCATTTCCAGTTTCAGGCTTTGCCAATTGGACTTTCCTGAGTGCATGCCGGTCTTCCTTCACGCTCCTTGCTTTAGGCTTGTTAACTTAACTGAAGTTGCTGGGGACTGGGTATAGGGGGAGGGGGAACCTGGGCTGTGTTCAACAAGTTTAACTATGTGGTGCCCAGACTCCAGCTCACCAACCTATACCCAGGGTAAAGCCTGGGTTCCTTTTGGAATCGAAGAAAAGGATTTAACAGGTAAGCGCACAAATCTCCTTATTGGTCATCTAATGAGAAGAATTTTATGGGATAATTTTCCTTATTATTATTTCCCATCATCTGTCCACAAACCAGTATTCAGACTGTTTTGAAAATTTGGTCAAATATTTTCTGCTGAGATAAATGTACTAAGACAGCATATCTGTTTTAAATGTTTTGTATTAATCTGTATCACAGCACAGCTCTGCAGGAATTTGCCCTGTATCTAATTATAAACATCTAAATGCTATTTTTGCTATATATTTTTTCCCACTTTTATTATGATTTAATTATGATTTATGATTATTAAAATAAATTCAAAGGTTAACACTTGATAAGAGAGCGCATAAATAATTAAAAGTTCAAAATGTATTAATAGATTCAAATAAATACATAAAAAAATACACTTGGTCAATAGTTCATCACGAGACTAATCATGGATAATATATACGTAGTATTAAATTGTTGGCAATGGATTATATCATGGTCCAGAGGAAACAGTTCATTAGACCACAGGTATATGTATAAATAAGTATCCAACGATTGCTCCACTTTTATTATATGCTTAGAGAAAACTCAAAGTGAAGTTTTAATGAACCACAATCTAATTCAAAATAACCAGTAAGAGTGCCCTGAACAAAGAACCTTCTTTTCTCTAGCTTCTTGATATCGTATATCTGACTCTAAGGACCACCGTCAACTCGTTCGTATGTTCCTTGCAGTGGATTATACATTTTCACTAAAGTGGTTAAGGCAGTGGTTCCCAAACTTTTTTGAATCACGGCACCCAAATACATCAGCATTGTTTTAACGGCGCCCCTAAGCCAAAAGTTTGTTATTGATAACTTCAGAAAAAAAGTAGTGAAGTAGTACAGTGAAATAAATTGTGCTGACCTGTCATCCTTAGGTTTGGTTATATAGTGGTGGCAGGTTTGTGCTTCTGTTTGTGCACATATTTACATTACATTGACCACAAAGAATTTGATTTGGTACTGGACCACCATCCTGAGGCATCCCTGCAAGTGTCCCGAGGCACCCCAGGGTGCCGCGACGCACAGTTTGGGGACCACTGGGTTAAGGAATCACATTTTCTCCTCTCATACTTCACATTCATCTCATACCTATTTGGACTCAGTTGGGGATAGAAAGTATCTAGTGCGAACTCCACCCCAAAACCCCTTTAGAAACGTGGTAATGATTAAAATAATTATTCAGGTCAGAATGATTTTAAAACATTACCCTTTGTTTTTAGGTTCTCCTTTTGCTGTTTCAGGGTGATTTTTAACTATATTTGTCTTTTGTTGACCACAGGGTACAAGGCTACAATTAGTGCCCCGCACATGGTGAGTGTTCCATGCAATAATATTATTTTAGTTTTCTGCTGAAAATACGTAATTAAAAATTAAAATTTATAATGGGTTAACGACTTCCAGTGATTACCCAGTAAAACTTCAAAATCCAAAACAAAACCTAACATAATAATCCTGGGAACCCAAACCTCTATACCTTATATAAGTGTTACCTTAGAAATAACTGTTATTTAGTGACTTGGATTTGAATTGCTCATAGATACACAATTTTTACAGTGGAAAAAATGAAACCTACAATAACTGTCATGCAATGAAAAGTAAAAGGTTGGGTAATATTGTGGAAGCAGCGATCAGCAGGTAATTAGGTAGTGCAATTGATGATAAATGGCTTATGGGAGGTGGTATTTAGCAGCGGAGTACACCGTTTTAAAATACAGACTGAAGTGGTGGTGATATCCCAGAAAGTAACAATTTCGCTGGAGAGGGAGAAGGCCGCCTGCCTGTACACTTGCGCAGGGACCGCCGACACTGACATCTCAACTGGGCAGGCAAATTTAAATGCCCACCCAGTTGTGATGTCAGCCCAGACATATCGAGCGGCCAATTGGGAAGTGTGTATAGCTTGCCAATTGCCCGCTCTGATGGTGGATCTGTCTATTGACCGAACCTACATCTCAGTATCTACCCAGCATAAGGCCAAGTCACCAAGCCTGGCAGACAAAATAGCGGGTCATGTTTTCTTTTTATTCAAATGTTGCTAGCAATGTAACCGTCTAAAACCAAAGCATGATAAGCCTAATGTTTATCTGCATTTCTAACTTCAGTATTCTCTATCTTGCAGCATGCACATGCCCTGGAGTTGTTAGAAGATAAGCTGGTGATTGGGGCTAGAGCATTGGATGTTGGCTCTGGGAGTGGATACCTCACTGTCTGCTTTGCTAGAATGGTCAGCCTGATATTTAACAAATAATGTTTCACAATTATTTGGTGCACACAGCTGGAAACAAATAGATCGTATAGCAATAAACTACTACTGTGGCAAGTGCAACTGAATGTCACAAGTAGTGTTACATCTGAATAATATTTATTACAGGAGTTTACTTTTTCTTTACGTGAAACTATACTCCAGTGACTTATTTCTATAGTGCAACATTTAAAGAATGATCACTGTGCATGTTTGCCATATATTTGTGGTTAAAATTTTATATTTACAGCACAATAAAATAGATTTCACTGGCAGCATAGAATATACATATGGTATAGCAAAGCAAAGGGCGCCCTCCAGGCTCACAGTTGAAAAGTCTTAGGCAGCTATCCTAGTGGTCCACTACCATCCACAAACCAAGAAGGAAAATGCAAAAATAGGATAGCGCCAATCGTCTAGCCCGGACCAAGGAGACGAGCAATAGATGTATATAAAAATAAAATTTATTAGAATCTTAAAAGGCAGGTAACAAGATATAAAGGCTCTCTCGGAGGAACTATAAATGAATAGACATATGACATAGAATTAGACTAAGGCATGAGAGAGAAAACCAATCTTCGTAGTCATACACAGATTCCACCGGGATGTAAAAACTTGCAATTTACTTCTTACATGTAAATGATATACTTATGTAAAAATAAAATTAAATTAAATGATCACAATAGCCTATATCAAGAAAAATATAATATAAAATCTGCAGAAAAAATATATGATAAATGAAGAAAAATTACAAAATAAGCAATATATAAAAATAATATGGAAAAAATAAAATGAACATAGGTGAAATGTCATGGGCATAAATATTGCATGGATAAATACATGACAAATCTCAAAATGACATAGTATCAAAACTGTATCCAAATGACTATTTGGATAAACAGTGTGCAATGTATCAACAAGACAAATAATCAAGTCTCTAATAGACTCAAGGCTCTTCCTTATTCCCTAAAAGGAATCTATCTCAAATAAATGTATAGGTCAGGATATGGTGAAAAGAGCCAATAATGTATTGCAAACAGTACAAAAAGAGCAATCGGGCTCTATAAAAAAAGTAATCAATCAATGTATTCCCTTACCCCTGATTGGGCACTTTCTCCAGAGTCAGATACCCCGTATTGCAAACACTGTGCAATGGAGCACTACGTGTTTCTCCGGTTTGTGTATCCTTAGTAATTAAGGCAGGACTGTAAAGTTGCTACACATGCCGGCTATGTGTGCGAATGGCCAAGAGGCCGATAGTGTGTGAATGTCCGCTCACCTTATGAGGACGTAGCACTGGAGGAATCGCTCCGGTGTGACCACCTCAGTCAAGTTGCTAGTGACTGTAATGCCGCCGCACTTATGCTCACCTAGCCGTGGTGAGGACAGTGTTGCACTAGAGCCGTCTCATGTGCAGTGGGTGACGGCTAGCAGCTGGTGTGCTAACGATTGTCTCTCCGTACTGGACTTCAGGTAATCCCCAGCAAAAGGATGGGTGTGGAGTAGGCAGGGGGAATGAGTCCGTCGCGGAGCAAGTGTTTGCTTATATCAGAATGGAGGAACAGTGTATCGCAGGGGGTTTCCTTAGGACATCAGCAATGTGAGCTGGAGACAGAGACACCCTAACTTGTCTCTTTCTCTTATCAGAAGGATGTCAGATTGCAGGAAGGTGTCACTTTTAAAAGGAATCCCTTCCAATCCAAATCGTTCATTAGTACAGACAACACCTGCAAGTGATTATTGTCCCTGTCTCGGCTCAGTTATGCTTGTTGTCATTAAGAAAAAAATCTCTAACCCAGCCTATTATACAGTCAGGTCCATAAATATTGGGACATTGACAGAATTTTCATATTTTGTCCTCTATTCACCACCACAATGGCTTTGAAATGAAACAAACAAGTTGTGCTTTAATGGCAGACTTTCAGATTTAATTTGAGGGTAATTACATCCAAATCAGGTGAACGGTGTAGGAATTACAACGGTTTCTATATGTGCCTCCCACTTTTTAAGGGGCCAAAAGTAATGGGACAAACTAAACAATCCTAAATCTAACTTTCACTTTTTAATACTTTGTTGCAAATCCTTTGCAGGCAATTACAGCCTGAAGTCTGGAATGCATAGACATCACCAGACGCTGGGTTTCATTCCTGGTGATGCTCTGCCAGGCCTCTACTGCAAATGTCTTCAGTTCCTGCTTGTTCTTGGGGCATTTTCCCTTCAGTATTGTCTTCATCAAGTGAAATGCATGCTCAATCGGATTCAGGTCAGGGGATTGACTTGGCCATTGCATAACATTCCACTTTTTAGCCTTAAACAACTCTTTGGTTGCTTTTGCAGTATGCTGTGGGTCATTGTCCATCTGCACTGTGAAGCGCTGTCCAATGAGTTCTGAAGTATTTGACTGAATATGAGCATATAATATTGCCCGAAACACTTCAGAATTCATTCTGCTGCTTTTGTCAGCAGTCACATCATCAATAAATACAAGGGAACCAGTTCCATTGGCAGCCATACATGCCCACGCCATGACACTACCACCACCATGCTTCACTGATGAGGTGGTATGTTTTGGATCATGAGCAGTTCCTTTCCTTCTCTTCTCTTCCCATCACTCTGGTACAAGTTGATCTTTGTCTCATCTGTCAATAGGATGTTGTTCCAGAACTGTAATGGCTTTTTTAGATGTTGTTTGGCAAACTGTAATCTGGTCTTCCTGTTTTTGTGGCTCATCAATGGTTTGCATCTTGTGGTGAACCCTCTATATTCACTCTTGTGAAGTCTTCTCTTGATTGTTGACTTTGACACATATACATCTACCTCCTGGAGAGTGTTCTTGATTTGGCCAACTGTTGTGAAGGGGTTTTTCTTCACCAGGGAAATAATTCTTTTGTCATCCACCACAGTCGTTTTCCGTGGTCTTCCGGGTCTTTTGGTGTTGCTGAGCTCTCCGGTGCATTCTTTCTTTTTAAGAATGTTCCAAACAGTTGATTTGGCCACACCTAATGTTTTTGCTATCTCTCTGATGGGTTTGTTTTGATTTTTCAGCCTAATGATGGCTTGCTTCACTGATAGTGACAGCTCTTTGGATCTCATATTGAGAGTTGACAGCAACTGATTCCAAATGCAAAAGTCACACCTAGAATCAACTCCAGACCTTTTACCTGCTTAATTGATAATGAAATAACAAGGGAATAGCCCACACCTGTCCATGAAATAGCTTTTGAGTTGATAGTCCCATTACTTTTGGCCCCTTAAAAAATGGGAGGCACATATTGAAACTGTTGTAATTCCTACACCGTTCACCCGATTTGGATGTAATTACCCTCAAATTAAATCTGAAAGTCTGCAGTTAAAGCACATCTTGTTTGTTTCATTTCAAAACCATTGTGGTGGTGAATAGAGGCCAAAATCTGAAAATTCTGCCAATGTCTCAATATTTATGGACCTGACTGTATATCATCAGTATATTCTATTATAATACATACTGGTCATTTCACCTTATTGGACTCAATTTAACAGTGGAATACAGTATGGTAATCATGAGAAGATATTGTCTCATCAGAAACTAAATAAATAAACAACTATACTATTTGAATACATTGTTATCTATAGTAAACAGACTCAAAACTCCATGTGTATATAAAAACCCATATCATAATTAAGATCTTAAACAGGGGGATTAGTCCAATGGACACTACAAAGTATAAAATGTATTAGCGCTGTGTCCTAATATTTATATTGTAGGCATGTCTGCATAGAAAGAACTCTAACTCCATCCCTAACAAACCTGATCACAAATTAGAAACATAATACAATGTGGTCTGTAATTATTAAATAAATAACCTAGAGCCATGGATACTCATGATCATAATTGTCTGCTACATTGGACGATGTACCCAATATGCACACAGCTTTTCTTTGTATAAAGCAGAAAAATAGTATAGTTCTAAGTTATACTGGACCCCCTTGCTCAAACTGATCACAAGATGTTGATCTAAAATCCAAAATGTGATTGGCACTAAGTAGCCACAATCACAGAGAGAATGAAACTGCACAAAAAATGAGAACTAATCATAGTTCTCAAAAATGTAGGTTCGACTAAAGATGTATTAAGTCAGGTCTATAAACTATATCGAATAAGGGAGGGGGGTGGAAACAAATGTCACACTACAGGTGTGAAGGAGGAAGGAGATAAACAAAAATGGTCAATAAAGAAAAAGTTAAGGGCCCCAAAGGATAGACAAATGGTCATATCATGTGCAACGAGGTGATATCCAGGGTCGTTAAAGGAACTCTAGATCCCCAATTTCATTGAGCCCGTCCGGACAGGTGCTGCTTTGTAAATAGAACGTAATAATGAGAACAGTAAACTAGTCTTCCGATTGACAAAGTCTTAAATATACTGCTATTCTTAGGTAGGCCTCACTGGAAAGGTTATTGGCATAGAGCATATCGATCAACTTGTCCGTGACTCTACTCAGAACATCCAGCGAGATGATCCAACATTACTGAGCTCTGGACGTATTAAGTTTGTTGGTAAGTTAATTATTTATCTGGGTTCATGGCCATAGAGCATCCACTTATTTACCAGAGATCACAAAGCTAATGTGGGCCGTACATCTAATCACCAAATTCCCTGATGTTGATCCAATTGCCAGACTCTGATGATCACCAATTTTTAGGAGGATCGGCAAAAAACAACTTGTTGAAAATCCTCAACTCAATGATTCCGATCGTTGGCAAAACTGGGAATTGCCCCAATTAATTGCTGATGTATGGGCCCCATAACTTTTAAATGTTCAGTGATATTATAGTTTGTTCCCCAGTATAACTGTTGGTTTAAGAATAATATTCGCCAATGTCTCATATGTTGTAAAGGAAAAAATTTTATCAACTAATTGACCTGGTGCCTTTAGCAGGACCATAGAAAAGGACAGTTTCTTGAGAGTGGTTTGCTGCTCTGGAATAGTCTCTGTATATTGTTCATCCTAGAACTGATCACTGATTTTCGAGAACATGTATACTGGTATTCAACTTGCATTAAAGGGAGCTTTACTGTAAATGTAGGTATTGCCATGGGGGTTTCGACTCTGGTACCTTCAATGTTAGCTCCATAAAGTCACCAGTACAAGTTATGCAGAATACAAGTAGCTGATGCTCGATTTAAACACATTTGCATCGCAAGTTCTCGGACATAAAATGCGTTAATTAAACATACTACAATTGCATGCATATCCTAAGTTGCAAAAATGTCAAGATGCGTGCAGGTCAGCATCGGTAGCATTTCATTTGCATATCATTTACGTCGGGTACATATCACATACACTTACACCTATTATTTAAAAAATTGTATTGCTTGAGAAATACGCATCTGTTCACAGTTAAGCAAACATCCCCTTACTGTTCTTGGCCTTCATGAGACTTCTCTTCCCTCCCCTGTCCTGCATCTCTGGTTCATGTAACCGCACCTAGTGCCAGGCAGCCACTGCAAGAACTAATGAAATCCTAACATTTTATCGTTCAATATTAATATAGCTGTCTATCTGTCATCCTGTGTCTGTGGTGATACATGTCTAAACTCATTATTGCCGGCTTTTTTACATTTATGGAAACACCATTTCATTTGACTACTAACTATCGGTCATACTGTTTACATTATTATTAAGCCTGTATTAAATTTAAGCAGACCCGCAATACTTTTCGCCTACATCGCCTGTTTTGCAGGCGGAAAAGTATCGCGTTCGTGCCCGCGTATTGCCATATTCAATTTGAAAGTATGCGAAAATGGGACCCGGCGAAATTCAAACAAGCGGAAAGTCAAATTTGGGGAAATCAGCCTGACACCCCCCAAAAGATGCTCTGACATGGGGTTCCCTATGGTACCCCCCGATTTGGCTTGCTGAAGGTATTTGTTGTTTTTACACAGGCTCAATAGCTGCTAAATAGCGTTTTTGTATAAGTGGTGCAGAGTAGTATTCAGGATTTTTTTTTTTGTATAAAATAACTTATCCCAGCAAATTTCGGATACTTGAAAATGGGAGCCAGCATATTTTAAAGTTGCTAAAGGTAAGTTTAAAAAATCGTAAAAAATCCACCTGCCGCAAGCCCCTGCAATGAAAAAAAAATTAACTTGGGGCGTACTTGGGGATCCCACCAGAGTCAAGTTCGTTAGTTTTGAACTTTGTCCCACAACATTTTTTTTTTTTTCGACCCCCAAATTCAAAGTGATTTTTTTGGGGTGTTCTTAAAAAAATTTTTTACACAGTTTACATTTGGGGGACTGTCTGAAGGCTTCACGGGGGTTCCCGCAACGTTGCACCCCAAAACCCCAATTCTGCACTTTTTTCCGCCTGCTATTCATAGGCCAAACTTTTCCACCTATTACATTGCATTGACTTTCTGCCTAGGCAAAAGTCTTTCAAATTGAATATGGAGTAAAATCAAAACAGGCGAAAATGACGTCATCGGTGAAAAGTTTTTGCCAAAAACACGTGAAAACGGCTTTTAGCCTCTAATTGAATACGGCCCTTAGTTTACATTAATAAGAGTTGTAGTATAAACTGTTATTCATTAATTTTTAAGATAAAGAATAAAATAATTTTTAAGATACCTGGGCCTGATTCAGAGCCGGACACGATTAGCGGACGCTCGTTCTAAAAAAAGGGCCGGACATTTAAATTGAGCGCTTGCTATTTGCGGTGTGTTGACGCCTCTATGTCTGAGCGAGCGTACGAAAAATGTGCTCGCTATTTTGTAAAGACGCCCCTTTGCCGTTTGCATCACACGTCATCTCCGGTATTTATTAGATTAATCGGGAACATCGAAAGGCATCTGAACTGCTCGCAGTGCTTGTGGTAGGATTTTCTTTCCCCTAATACTGCGAGCAGTTCAGGCTAAAAGACAACCAAGTGACGTGGTCGATGACGCTCCTTTACTAATTATGCACTCCCATTAAACGCCCTTTTGACCGTTAGGCACGCCTGCGTTCGGATCTCCACTCTCCCGTTTTCAAGCACCTTCCCCTGTTACCACCCACAAATGGTACATTCTGTCAATCAAATTAGCAGCCACTCGCTGTTTTACGAGCGCACGATTTCCGACAGCAGTGACTGTTTTGTGCATGCGCATTACGACCCATACGCATGCGCAATTGTGCGAACATCGCTCAGAGCGAACGAGCGGCTCTGAATCAGGCTGGGCAATATCAGAGTTCCTTGTGCATCATTATATGGTGTGCATTAGACATGTGTTTCTTCTGTACAGAACAATGCACATTTATTATCATAGCTGTACACTAAAGTTGCCTATCCATTTAACGACATGAAAGTCTGAACGTTTAGCGTTCAGACTTTAATGTCACTGAGGTGCAGGCACAGCAACTGAAAGACGTTCACTGAACGTCTTCAGTGCAGGAGCCCAAACTCCCTATCTATTAACAAGCCGAACCTGACGACCGTCGTCCGGTTGACGTGCATGTTCGATAGATAGTCTGGGTCGGCAAGGACCCAGCGTGCACACGCATCGCTGGTCCTAGCCAGCTATCCACTTGCAGACTTTCTGCACATTCCGACCAAAACCTCCTGGTTTTGGTCGCATCTTGCAGAAAGTCGGCAAATGGATAGGCCCCTTTAGTTTGCGTGATGGGTCCTCTAAATTGAAGACACAGATTGGTATTAAGGTTGGTTACCTTTGTAACCCGAAGCCGCTTCCGCGTGACATATCTCGAGCACGCAAGCACACAAAACACTTAACCTGTATAAATACTTTGGAACCAGCATTTAACATTGCAAAAATATTACTGCTATGTTCCATTAATACCGTTAATTGTGTATTGTTATAGTGGGTGATGGCAGACTTGGCTATAGTGAAGAAGGCCCATATGATGCAATTCATGTTGGTGCAGCAGCAGCAACAGTGCCACAGGAGGTAAGTGTGACAGTACATCATTCCAACTAGGATTACGCTGTAACTTATACAATAGAAGCTCTACACCAAACAATAACACTTTCCATAGGAAAAAAAACATTCCTAATAGTTATTTAAATTAAAATGATTTATTTATTCTTCCTCCACTAGGGGGCACAGGGACAACTCTGGGTATAGCCTGAAGAGGAGAGTCTGGGCACCAAATAGTAAATTAAATTACCCACAAGCCCAGTCTCCTCTCCCCTATACCCCACCCCCAGCCACTGGGACCTAAGTTTTAGTTTGGTGCCAAAGCAGGAGCTGGGCACAGTTTTTCAGGGGGGATGTGTTAGATGTCCCCCCATATTTTAATTATTGTACTTTTCTGAGCAAGTGGTGCAGGGCGTCCTACAGGACACCATCACTGCTGCTCCACCAACCCAGGCCGCAGCACTGGCAACTGGGTCAGTGACTTCGGCCGCGGACTCCACTGGAGCTGCATGCTGGACGCTGGGGAGAGCCAAACAGCTCGCAAGGTAAGAGCGGCTCTCCACGATGCAAGAGACCACTGCCGGTGCTGGCTGTAAGGGCACTGGTTGTCTCTGCGCCGCTCACTAGACCATCAGGGTTGTTACTGGAATAGGACACCGCTTAATAGCGGTGCTGGCCGATACCCTGGGGTCCATACCAGTCGGGGAAGCAGGGCTCCTCCTGTTAGTCCCTTCCCCAGCCCTGCTATTAATAAGATGGTTTGTTAACATTATTAGCCCACTTATTGTACAGCATTGAGTGGTCTGTGAACCCTGCCGTTGCTTCATCACCTTGGCCAGCAGTGTTTTCTTCAAAGGTGTGTGTGTGTGTGTGTGTGTGTGTGTGTTTCCCCTCCAGAGAATAACTTATGTACAGCAAAAAAGGTGGACAGAACTCCGGGCTATCAGTACAAAATTCACAATAGCCTGTAGATAATTGAGGTCAACGTTTCAGAGCCTTAAGCTCTTTTATCAAGACCATATCACAAGAAACAAGCAACAAACAAAAGATATATATACATACCATGATCAAACACCCGGGTGCTCGTGGCTTGCTGGCCCAACAGAGTCCCGATGACGTCATGGGCGTGCGATGCGCCGGCGGTCGGTGACTTACTAGGGGGCGTGGTCATGACGTGTACCTTCACCAAGGGAACAGAGAGAAGCATAATAAACAGAATGAATGGTCAAAAATATTAAACAATGGGATCACATACACGATCAATATTATAGGAAACAAGCCAGACAACTGTGTAGATAAAAATAGTATATCTGGCAAATTGCAAAATAGTCACAAGATGACAAACTATATGACCCTTGTCACTGTGACATGGCAATGCAGAAAGACCCACTGCAAATCCTATACTAACGGATGAAAAACTAACAGGCTCAACACTCAACAAGGTACTAGACTGTAGAAAACATATATCAGATAGACACTGTCAAAATATAGACATGATGTCTGCGGAACAAGAGAATCATAGTAAGGAGAGGCTGAAAAGCATAAAATAGAAAAATAGTATATAACCGAACGGTAAATACACAGATAAGCAACAAAACGGAAAAAAACTACAGTATTAAATAATAGACTCTAGAAGGAATTAAAGAAAACAGCTGAGGGATAACATTTCATTGAGGCCCCAAGGTTGGACAGTTTGCAAGGTGTGAATCCAGTAGGCTTCTTTTTGCAGGAGCGTACGATCCCTGTCACCACCTCTCAAATTCGGGGGGACCTAATCGATCATTTTATATTTGATGGTAGAAACATTTTGTTGATAATCCTTGAAATGTTTACCCACAGGTTGGTCAGATCCTCTGCCATCTATGGCCACCCTGATGTTAGAGCGGTGTAGAGCCATTCTCTCTTTCAGTTGTCTGGTGGTTTTACCCACATAGAGTAGGCCACACGGACACCGGACTGTATATACTACGTAACGGCTGGAACATGTAAGAGGATATTTTATCTGAAACTTTTCCTGATCTAGGGTGGCAGAAGGTATTGCCTGTCTCTAAGAAGCTGCAAGTAATGCAACCTATGCATTTATAGTTGCCTGCAGGACGGGTCAAGAAATGTGTAGAAGTCGTCTTGGTAAAATGGCTCATGTCATTATGTACGACTATATCCTTGATGTTTCTTCCCCTTTTATACGAAGTAAGGATGGTGGAACCTTGCAGCGCTGGTAATTTGGGGTCTTTGGCAACAATGGGCCAAATTTCTCAGGCCGTACGCATCAAACGACTAATCTCAGTAGTAAACTGTTGGGTCTAGACAACCATTGGGGTTCACTTTAGGTTCTGTAGATGTGAGGGCCTGTGATCTAGACATAGATAATACCTTCTCTTTTGCTTTTTTCAGAACCTTGTAATTATAACCACGCTGTAAGAATTTGCAAGACAACTTGTCAATTTGATTGATCGCATCTGTGTGTTCACTGCAGATTCTTAAGATTCTCAAAAATTTAGAGTACGGGAGTCCCCGCTTAAGCGCTGCCAGATGATGGCTACCTGCTTGCAGTATGGTATTCCGATCTGTGGGTTTAAAGAACATAGTGGTATTGAATTCATGAAGGTCATTCTGGTTGATGGTAACATACAAGACGTGGATTGTACTGTAGCTATATTCAAATGTAAATTTGATCGGGTGTTGTTTATTGTTAAGATGAGTCATTAACTTCAGAAAACTTTCTGAGGTGCCCGACCAGAGGTGGAAAATGTCATCTATATATCTCGAATAACCACTGATGAATTGAACAACATTAGGATCCGAGAAAAAGAATTCTTTTTTTACTCCAACATATAGATGTTGGCGAAACTGGGTGCCACGCATGAACCCATGGCACATCCAGTTCGTTGGTAGTAGAACTTGCTGTCAAAAAGAAAATAGTTCCAGGTCAGCGTAAGTTCCAGCAAAGTAGCAAAAAAATTGATATCTGGGTCTGTGTATAACGGATGGTTGTTAATGAAGCTTTTAGTCATCATGACCACGCCCCCTAGTGAGTCACCGACCGCCGGCGCATTGCATGCCCATGACGTCATCGGGACTCTGTTGGGCCAGCGTGACACCAGCACCCGGGTGTTTGATCATGGTATGTGTATATATCTTTTGTTTGTCGCTTGTCTCTTGTGATATTGTCTTGATAAAAGAGCTTAAACACTCTGAAACGTTGACTTCAATTATCTACAGTCTGCTGTGATTTTTGTACTGATAGCCCCGGAGTTCCGTCCACCTTTCTTGAGGTATATATATATATATATATATATATATATACCGCACTGCTCCCCACCTCTGGAACTCTCTCCCACTCTCCATCAGACTCTCCAACTGTTTGCGATCCTTCAAACGGGCTCTCAAGACCCACTACTTCATCAAAGCCTTCCAGCTATCATTCTAACTCCCTGCTACATGCTCCTTCCTCCCCATCTACCCTATCTGTGTCAACCCAGTTTGTCTTCCCCCACCTTTTTAGAATAAAGCTCTCACGAGCAGGGCCATCTACCCTCTTGTGCTTCTCCTTACTATAGTGTAATTTACTTCTTACTCACCACTAGGGCACCTAACACTTGGTTGCTTATGCTCTGTTGCTTATCTGGGTGATATTGTCGCTAATGTAGCAATATATATTATCCATGTCCTGTATTGTATTGTATTCTGTAAGTCACTTGTCTACAATTTGTTTATGTACTTTGTAAGGCGCTGTGGAACACTTGTGGCACCATATAAATAAATTATAATATATATATATATATTTTATAGTGATTGAGCATTAATTATTTATTCATTTTGGCGTATAGCAATTTCTGTGACTCAGGATGTCCAGAAATAAGACTACCTAGGAGGTAGGCGCTACAGTTTTGCACATATAAAAAGTGTGAGAAGCAATGACAGTAACAATCATTTGTAGACAGGAAGTTCTATGCTCCCTGTCCCTGTCGCGGGTCTCAGCTTTCCATGGTGGAGCCACCCGGGATGCAGAATTTTCTAACAGTCCAGGGGTCAGTTCAAGTCCACGTCCTTTCTGCAGATGCTAGATAAGGATAGTGCTCCCAGACATAGACATGCTGCATGCGAAAGCCTTACTCCTTTATCTGGGTTATGTCCCCAGTAGACATAGCAGCTCTTGTCAGAGCAGTACAGTCCCTTCTCCTAGTGGAAGACTCAGAGCATGCCTCCCAGATCCTAAGCAGTAGAAGACAGTTAAGGAATTTCTGTTTTCCGCTCAGCTACAATACCTACTAGCGGAGGCATGGACTTTCCTGGTAGCCAAGTGTCCAAGCGCATTGTTACCTCTTACACCCCCAGGTCTTAGTGGGAGTCTCCTTCCCCTGTGGATGCCCATATTACTCATCCAATTAGGTCAGAGATTCCCAAACTCCGCCATTACAGTCCACGATTTACAGCAAACCATGCTTGAGCACAGGTGACATAGTACCTCAGTCAATTGATTTAACCATCTGGACTCAAGCATGGATATCCCTAAAACATGGACTGTAATGGCGGAGTTTGGGAACCTCTGAATTAGGTATTTCCTTTCTATTCCTAATACAGCATCTCTTAAAGATCCTACAGATCATAGTTTAGCAAATTTTTTAAAAACCATTTATGTTTTTTCGACCCAATCTCTATTTGAAACACCTGAACAAATTTCTCCAGATTACCAAGTTCCACATGGAGTCCCTTCAGTCCATCATTCTCACAGATCATATCCATCTGACAGTAGCCCTCCTACAGTCCCACGGCTGGGTAATCAATTGGAGGAGATTCACGCTATCTCCATCCCAGGAGATGCTTCACCTGGGAGCCTTCTTGGATTCCAGAGCTCAGAGAGTCTTCCTCCCTCCGGACATGATTTTGATCTTACAAGCCAGAATACGCACCTTTCTCAGTCAGTGTTGGGTATCCATACAATTGTGCGTGCACGTTCTGGGGTCATCGGTCCAACGTAGTGGAGTACGGTCAGTTCCACTCCCGACCTCTCCAAACAGTCATTCTGAAGCGATGGATTAAGTCTCGCCCAAATCTCAAGTCTCAGACTCTTATTCTATCCCAGGGGGTACGTCTCTCACTGCTGTGGTGGCTCCAGCGCTCACATCTGAACAAGGGAAGCCACTTTTGGATCTAGGACTGGGCCCCACTTAGCACCGAAGCAAGCCTTCAGGGGTGGGGGGCAGTAACTTGTTGTCTAATCTTCAGGGCTGTTGGACTTCTCAGGAGACCGAGCTTTCCTTCAACACCCTGGAACTACGTGCCATGTCCAGGGCTCTGTGTCATACACAGCACCTCCTTCAGAGATGTCTGGTGACTGTAAAGTCAGACTATGCAACCACAGTGGCCTATATGAACCACCAGGGCAGCACTTGCAGTCAGAGAGCCATGTAAGAAGTCACCTGAATTCTTCGCTGGGTGGAACGTCATCTTCCAGCACTGTCCGCCATTTTAATCCCGGGCATTCAAGATTGGGAAACGGACTTGATAGGTGGTCAAGAGGTCCATGCAGGCGAGTAGATGCTGCACCCAGACATCTTCCATTAGTCTGTCGTGGAGCCTACTGCACGTCAACATGATGGTGTCTTGTTACGATCATCGGTTTCAAAGTTCATGTTCTCGCACCAGGGATCCGGAAGCTCTCTCCTGGTAGATGCACTAGTGGTTCCTTGGACCTTCCCTCTGATTTATATCTTCTTTCCGATCTCAATGATTCCTCAGGTCCTTCACAAGTTCAAGCTGGAAGGAGGCACTCTGATCCTGGTGGCTCCTGCTTGGCCACAGCGGTTGTGGTATGCAGATCTGCTGGGCCTCTCCATAGAACCCCAACTGCATCTTCCACTGCGGCCAGATCTGCTGTCTCAAGGCCCCCTGATTCCATCTGGATCTAGCCCATCTCGCTTTGACAGGGTGGCTCTTGAGACATCCATCCTAAGACCTAAAGAAAGGATTCTCCAGGAGCGTTGTTTGGACCATGCTGCAGGCTAGGAAGCCTTCATCTGCATGTATTTATCTTGGAGTTTGGTGTACCTCTCTTTCTTGCTGTTAATAAAGGTCCAAGTTTCCGCTTGTCTGTCCTTTTTCAAAGCCAGATAGCTCTACTGCCGGAAGTGCAAACTTTTCTGGAATTTCTCTATGTTCAGCCACCTTTCGTTTCTCCTGTGGCTCCCTGGGATCTTTCTTTAGTTCTCCGAACTCTCCAGTCGGCTCCATTTGCACAGTTACAGACGGTGGTATTGCATTGGCTTACATGGAACACACTGTTTCTACTAGCCATCGCATCAGCCCGGAGGGTGTCGGATCTGTCGGGTGTCGCTCCCCATTTCTTGCATTCCCTTTGGATGGGGATGTATTGAGGACTCGCTTGGGCTACATTCCCAAGGTGGTATCACGCTTTGATATTAATCAAGTCATAGTAGTTCCTGCATTTCAGACTATGGGTTCATCTCTGCCGGAGGCTTTGTTGGATGTGGCGAGGGCTCTCTGGCTTTATGTCAGGAGGACCGGAGAGATCCGTAAGTCGGACTCTCTGTTGTCTTATATGAGGTTCATATGAGTGGCTGGTTACTAAGCAGACCTTGGCCCGCTGGCTTCGCTTTACCATTTGCCAAGCTTCCTCCTTGGCAAACCTTCCTACTCTTGCTGTGGTGACGGCCCATTCCACCCGGCCAGTAGGGACTTAGTGGGCAGCAAGCTGTGGGGCTTCTGCTGAACAGCTCTGTACAGCTGCCACATGGGCATTTGCTCATACCTTCATCATGGTTTATGCATTGATACTTTTGCGTCCTCTGACACCGCCTTCGGGCATTCTGTGCTCACTGCAGTTTAGGAGCGTCCCCGCCCATAGGGGACAGCTTTAGGATATCCCAGAGTTGTCCTTGTGCCCCCTAGTGGAGGAAGAAGAAAAGGAGACTTATGTCTTACCTGCTAAGTCTTTTTCTTCTACTCCATCGGGGGGCACAGGGTTCCCGCCCTGACGCACCTATCTGCGGGGGATGATGTGTTTTCTTGGTAACCGGTCTGGCTGTACTTTCCATGGAGTGTATGGTTCTGTGTGTATGCCGGCCTTCCTTCTCCTCTGCCTCGCTACTGCCTTGGGCTTGCAAATTTAACTGAGGTCCCAGTGGCTAGGGGCGGGGTATAGAGGAGAGGAGCCTGGGCTTGTTGGTAATTTCATTAACTATTTGGTGCCCAGACTCTCCTCTCCAGGTTATACCCAGAGTTGTCCCTGTGCCCCCAATGGAGTTGAAGAAAAAGATCCCACTGCTTCTAAAAACCCGCACCTTATTAAATAACCCACATAGTATAAATCAGCTGGTCATTGTCTAAACTTGTACATTATTACATAGGTTCTCAAACTCGGTCCTCAGGACCCCAAACAGTGCATGTTTTTCAGGTCTCACAGAATCACAAGTAAAATAATTAGCTCCACCTGTGTATTTTTTTTTTAAATGTGTCAGTGAGTAATGAATACACCTGTGCACCTGCTGGGTGACCTGGAACACATGGACTGTGTGGGGTCCTGAAGACAGAGTTTGAGAACCACTGCATTATTGTATAGTTAACAGACAAGTATATATTCAAGTTTAAACGCAATGCTTAGGTATAGGGATGGACCTGAAAACCTACAGCCTGGAAACTATTTGATCCTTTTTTTGTATTTTTACGTTCAGCTATACATTTTTCCTAATGCCATCCATAGAGTTTTGAACTGAAGCTGTGAAATAAAGCTGGTGTTGAAATAAGGGACAATAAAATAAATTACTGAGTTGTTTTGGGAAATAGAAAAAGCGATACTGTAGGGGGAGACAAAATACTGTATTATCAGTTAGTATTGTCAAAAACAAGCAAAGTAAATATAGGAATGTAGGGAGATAAAACCTTTCTGTTGCAGTCAGGGGTATATCTTCCTTTAGGCCTGGATGGCCTTTGCCAGGAGCGCAGGCCGAGGGGGGGGGGGGGGCGCTGTTTCAGCCCAACATCACTAGCACATGATCTCCTGTTGCCTCTGCTCTTAGCAGTGTCCTGCAGTCAGCTGCAGCAAAGATCCCTGGTCTCTTTCTGTCTCCTCTGCTCTTACCAGTGTTCTCCATTCATTGTTACTATGTATTAGCCTTCTTATATGTCCCTTTATATCAGAAACCTTTAAAATTAGGGAGAGTAATTTTTTTTTATTTTTAATCCCTAATATATTTCATCCCCCACAATACCCAACACATACCAATCACCACTCACTAATTCCAATATGTCAACTGTGCAGGAAAAGAGTGCAAGCACCACATCAATCACAAGGCTCTATTCGCAAAGGTAATTTGCATATATGCAAATTATCTTGCCCACAATGCATCTTGTTTGTTATTGATGCCCTCTTTTCCTGTGTTGTTGACATATAGAAATTAATAAACAGTGCTTTTCATGTAGTAAGTGTTATAACTGAAAACAAAATATATATATATATATATATATATATATTGTCTCCCTATTTCTACAGGCATATAAATTGAACTACCCCCAGTGTAAGTGTAATAAATTTGTTTTTCTCATTTTGGGGGACTGGCTATGATCTTTTTAGGTGGTGGCTAACCACATGGTGGGAATAAGACATGATCCATATGGACTGTCTTCATTCTTATGTGGGAAAATATGAAAGAGCTAACATCCCAGTAAATTAAAGGTGGAGTGTAGGTATCAGTTGTTAAAAAGCGTAATGCAGTATAGATAGCCCAATTTGAATATATGTAAATTGTTACCCATAATGCATTTTGTTTGTTTTTGATTCAATGTTTTTAAGCTTTTCCTGTGTTTTTTTGCATAAATAAATTTATATATAGCGGTTTGCAATGGAGTAAGTTCTATAAAAGAAATATATATATTACAAAGAGAAATAAAAATTATACTCTCCCTATTTCTTCACGTGTGTGAATTAAACTACTCCCAGTGTGTGTTTTTTTTTTTTTTTTTTTTTTTTTAGTAGAAGCAGTCATTGGAGGGGGGCGCCAGTCCCTTAGTTTGCCAGGGGCGCTCGGACCCCTAGATACACCCCTGGTTGCAGCCATAAGAGATTGGAACTGTGTGACCAGATTTATTTGTACTTTTGTTATTATCACTGTGAAATCCTAGTCCATGAGGTGGAAATAAAAGGCATAATTACATTGATAACCACACAATTTTCTTTCTATGGGACAGCTGCTGAATCAGCTAAAACCAGGAGGAAGGCTGATTTTACCCGTGGGCCCAGAAGGAGGAAGCCAGGTTATGGAGCAATATGACAAAGACAGTGATGGGAATATCACAAAAATTCGCTTAATGGGAGTGATGTATGTTCCTCTGACGGACAAAAAAAGGCAGTGGCCAAAGTAAGAACCGGAGATGTTTGTAAATATAAAGACAACATAACATGTATTTCTGGAGCAGTACAATTGTTGTATTGCTGCTCATATCCTGGATTGTTCAACAATCCTACCAAATACTTGTCTAACAAAGCATATTAACTCTTAAGAACAGATGTGTCCATATACACTATTGTCGCAGCAGCTTTTTTTTCGCTTGAATGTGCGTCTTAGACACAAGGTGATGCGACAAAACTACTAAACGAGACTGAACTGATGAATGTGACACTTGTATATTTGTGTAAGAATGAGTCTGAATCTGTATACAAATTGCTACCATGTAGCGGCCGTGGCTTTTTTTGGCAAGTTCCGTTGTGCTTCATCTGTGACTCTGTACATATTTAAAACTAATCTCTCTGCAGTTAGTCGCATCCCAGCGTCTCTGCTGCAGGTTGAGTGGTGTATAGCTGTGGTGCATATAAAATGCAAGTTTAAAGAGAAAGTCTACACATGTCTCCGAGTGACTCCATTGCGCCAGGTATCTCGCATGAGAATTGAGGCTAGGTGTATGAGGACACATCTGTATACTTTGCTTTTGTTGTGACATTTTATCTTTCTTAGTAACTGCTTTTTTTATATACTTATGTATGAATATTAGCAGTATCTTGTTTGACGCTTTACTCTCTCATTTAGAGAAGCCTTAAAAAAGAACCTGCTGATGCCACATTATAAACATAAACATAAAGCGGCCTGAGCATACCACTCTATAAATACTGTAGACCATGGGTCCATTGATCCAGTAGCTGCACACCTCTGTATGGATGATACATGGTGTCATGCTATGACCAATGTTTTATATTGCCACACATGTGAGTAGCCAATGCATGAATAAGCACCCCTTCCCCCTGTGATTGCTGTACTTTGTGAGTACATTTCTCTGTGAGATAAGTACATTTTGAATGAGCCCTTATGGTACAACCAGCAAAGGAGAGCGAGCCAAACTATATCTGTTCAAACTATTTATAGCCATTGTACAATAGGAAAAAGGACCATTGTTTTCTATCTCTTGTGGTATTTCTGTATTACACTGAGTAATAAAATGTAAGTACCTAATCAAAGAATGAAAAATTCTGAAGCCGTTTCATATTATTAGTAATATCTTGTATAAGACTGACAGATTTTTTTTTTTCTGTTTGCTTTAGGGATGATCTGTGAACAAAGCTTGTTGCCCGCAAAGATAACACAACGTTGACAAAATTATTTTCTTAACTGGTTTCTAGGATGATACAGAAATGTATCCAAAGAGGCACCTCTGTCCCCCATACATAGAGACTCTGTAGTGTCAGAGATGGTGCTGTACATTTCACATGTATAAATCGGTCATATTTGCTACAGCCCAAGGCGCTTAATTACTCGAGAATGTTGAAACCCATAGCCTTGATTTGAACTAGAAATGAAATGTTCCATCTTTTTGTAATTGCATTGAATTGATCTGGACTGAACCTGGTCATGTAGATGAATATAAAATAGCCACATCAGAACATTAAAGAATGCAGACTGAGCGAAACTGAATGTTATTGTATCCGTTTTTCCTCACCTTCACAATGCATCATAACATGTCCTATTGTAGAGACACATTAAGGTGAAATATAAATACAAACAATCCCTCTAGTGGTGCTGGATAATGGAGTCTTCAACAAGCAAAGGGCTCGATTCAATTGCCTGCGATGTAATTAGCGCAGAGCTGTTCTATTCTGCGCGGTGCTTAGTTGGAGAATGTCCATTCTCGCGACTAAACACCCTGTTTAAGGCGCGAGAACGGGCATTCTCCCGACCTAACTTCCCGGCGCGATGCTGTTTTCCAGGCATGAAGAGCAGAAAACAGCCTCGTGCCTGGACTTTTGTCGGATGTCTGCTCGCATCTCCGGAGGGGTGCGAGAAGAAATCCTTAGTCGGGGTTTGCTGCGCGGTGTATTGAATAGATTTGGGAGCTGATTCCTGGCGCTATTCACTTAGCACAGAATAGAATCGAGCCCAAAGAGTGGGAATAGCAGTTCCCTTTAGAGAGAATAACACCAAATGCAATACAAATCTGACTTCCCTTTGTCTCAAACCACAAAATAAAATATTTGTGAAAAGAATACTAATATAGGATACAATATTATAAAAATATACACAGGAATGTTATACAAGCAGTATATACCTATATTAACAGCATTTAAAAAAAAAATGAAGTCATGTGATAAAAATAGATCTAAATTGCAGAAAGTGTTGGTAACATTCTGAAATTATACCCAGTTGCACCTTTTTTATGATCATGCCATTTTAAAGGCATGGGTATGAAGTTCCGCCGGCTGAACAGCTGCTGGGTCATATCCTGACGCTGGCAGCCTGAAGATAGAATATACCAACATGGCAGGTAAGTACCCTATCCTTACCTCTCTCCCCCCCTAACCCTCCCTTAGTGGTGCTTAACCCTAACCCCCCCCCCCCCTTAGTGCATCCTAAATCTAACCCTCCCGGCGGGGTGACTGACACCACCCCTTCCCCCCTAGGGGTGCCTAACCCTAACCTTCCCCCCAAAAAACTAACTCTGCTACACTCCCTAAACCTAACTCTCCACCTCTGCGCGGTTAACCCTAAGGGCGCACCAGACTTGCTTCGTTCGGGCTGGCGTTTCCGGCGTCAGGATTAAGATGGGCGTCGTTATTTTGATGTCTATCTTAAGTCCCTTGTCAGGATTTCCTTGTCGATATTGAGACCAGTGGCATAGCGGCCCACGGTCTCATGACTACATCCCATTTTAAATGCATAAGAGCCAAATCAAATATAGTGTCCTAAATAAAAATATCCATCTGTAATGCTATTGGCCAATGTTCATAATCAAATGTGTGTACAAAGTTACCAGAAAGATGGTCCCATCTATATTTGCTGTCTAGAATTAAAAGGGCCTTCCATAAGAATGGACAGAATATTAGTGTCACACATTGCTGTATGGTGGTGATCCGTTGGGTCTGGAAGGCGGCTGCTGGAATTGTTGTAGCTCCGGTCTCCTCTGGCACCTGTCTGTCCACTGGGTGCCACCATCTTAGTGTAGTTCCTTCAGATCTAACTTTAGTTTCCTACTATGGGGCTGTCATTTTGGTGAAGACATACACAGCTGCTGATTTTTCCCAGCTGAACACTGCAGCCAATCACAGATGTTACTGCCCTATTTAAATTACTCCCTTTGTCTGATTCTTGTCTCTCCTAGGGTGGTATTCAATTGTTTTCGTGGCCCGGATCTCCCGTCTAAAGTGATTGTTACTGCTGATCTCGCCCAAAGTGGTTGGGTTTAGCCGTGTAAATCTGCTTCCCTTGACCAAAGGGCTAGGCACATCGTGAAAAGTGCCATTTGGGTGCCCAAACAGGTCACTTTTCGCCCATTTCAGCTTGCACACCCTTGGGGCTGCGAGCTGAAATGGAGCGCTGGCAGCTGAACGCGCCCAATAGGAACAACAATTGAATAGCTCCGCGCAGGTGGCTGGAAACAATTGAATTCCGCCCCTAGAGTAAAGACTCCGACTGTGGGCCGTATTCAATTTGAGGCGAAAAGTCAGTTTCCACGTGTCTTTGGCAGAAACTTTTCGCCGATGACGTCATTTTCGTCTGTTTGGCTTTTACCCCGTATTCAATTTGAAAGCTTTCCTCCTAGGCGGAAAGTCAATGCAATGTAATAGGTGGAGAAGTTTCGCCTATGAATGGGAGGCGGAAAAAAGTGCAGAATTGGGGTTTTGGGGGGCATCGTTGCGGGAACCCCCCTGCAGCCTTCAGACAGTCCCCCAAAGGTAATTTGTGTAAAAAAAATAACACTTATGGACACCCCAAAAAATCACTTTGAAAAAGGGGGCGAAAAAAAAAATGTTGGGATACAAACTTAAACTAGCGAACTTGACTCTGGAGGGGGTCCCCAAATATGCCCCAAGTGTTTTTTTGATTGCAGGTGTTTGCGGCAGGTGGATTTTTCATGATTTTTTCAACTTCCCTTTAGCAACTTTTAAATATGCTGACCCCCATTTTCAAGTACCCCAAATTTGCTGGGATAAGTTATTTTCTGGAAAATACTATTCTTCTGCTATTTCTACTTCAGGGTCCATAGGGGGTCCACAGGGTTGACCTTGGGGGTATAGCTTGGATCTGGATCCACGGGCACCATACAGTTAAAGCTTTAGCTCCCAGGATGCACTTGGGTCCGTCCTCCTCTATACCCCGCCCCCGAGCCACAGGCACCTCAGTTTAGTTTGGTGCCTGGCCGAAGTCGGTCACCTGTTGCAGGGGGGCTGCAGGAGCAGCTCCTAAAGCTTTCTTTTAAAGAAGAATTAATTTTTTTCTTTCTTTTTACACTTTGTTAACTAAGCGGCAGCATCAGACTGTCTGTCAGACGTCCGCGCTGCCGCATGTTCTTCCCGCTGGCGCCGCGACGCCAGTACAGATCTGGGGATCGCGGCGGGACCCCAGAGTCTGTACTAGCCGGGCTCTGGGGACTCCCTTGGCTGCTGCCGGACATACGGGATTCAGGTAAGCCGCGAGTCACCGTTTTTTTGGCGGCCCGCGGATACTTTAAAAATGCAGTCAGATGCCTCCTGGTCTCTGGGGACAGACCGGAGGCGCTAGCGGTGGCGGCGGGCTCCCCCTCCATTGAGGCATACCCCGTGTGAACACTAGACCACCAGGGTAGCACGCTGGAAGCGGGACCAGCAACCCTGGGGTTAATAGCTAGCCAGGGGAGACAGCTTTCCCTGTCTTATGGCTCCTCAGCTCAGCGCGCCTTTCTGCTCGGTGTCTGGCGTCGCTGAGCTGCTCCTATCTTCGGCCACTCCTCCTCTGAGGTCTCCGGCGGCCATTTTCTCCAGTGGCACAACGCAGATCTCTCAGGCTGTACATGTGGACCGGTCCCCCTGTGTACCTCTCCTCTGTTGTAGGACAGGGTACACAGCGCTATAGCCCTCCCAGACACTGAATCTGGGCGGTTGAGTTTAGCAGAAGGTGCAGTGAGTATATCTTTCTGCATTGTATGTGACTTTTGCTAGTGCTGCCTGTCTGTGATTTCTTTCTACTTACTGTCAGCTTATACCTATCCCTCTCCTTCTCCTACGGCCCTAAGGTGTGTGGGGGAGGGTCTTTCTACGGACCTTACTTGTATAAAACAAGTATTGGTGAGGTCAGTCACATACAGTTGTGTGCCACACAGTACCATATTGTGAACTGTTGTATTGCACACTTGAATGTGCGCAGGTGTTCATACCATACTGCTTCCTGTGATAAGTAATTCCTGTGTATTTACTGTATCATGTCTGATGAGGAGGTAGAGCACTCTGGGACCCCTGTGTTGGTTTCCTGCAGACGCTGTTCTGCAGGATTTAATAGGGAGGATCTATCTGAGGATGGTCTGTGTGGGCGGTGCCGGCTGGTACCTGGCCCTACTAAAACCCCTATGTCACAGGACCCTCCATGGGCGATGTTTTCACAGCTGCTGGTGTCAATTGCTGACCTTTTATCGGTCCCGACAGTCCCTCCTCCAGACTGTAGGTCCCTATACGGGGACGCCTGTGTACGTACAGCCCCCCCAGTGACGCAACAGTCTGTTGTGCCTTTTCAGAGTTTCCCTCAGGCAACTAATCCTCCCTGGGTAGAGGTACTCTCCAGCTCGGTACAGAGCCTGGCGGCCACATCTTCGGCTTTTCAGTCGATGTTACAAAGTGATATGCCGCAGAAGGCGTCCAAGCGTCATGTCGTTAGTACATTGATGGCGCAATTATCGGACTCTGAGGTGTCCTCAGACAATGGAGGGATTCTTGAGGACTCTGATTCTGATGCTACAGGTCAGGAGGTGGAAACTAGGTCCTCCATTAATGTGCCGGCATTAGTTAAGGCGGTGCGAGCCATCCTTCATATAGAGGAGGATGCCCCGGCGCCTAAACCTAAGTATCCTAACTTTAAAAAGGTTAAGGTTACTTCAAGTGTTTTTCCTCTATCTGATCAATTGGCGGATCATATGGCGGTAGCTTGGCAGCTGCCTAGTAAGAAATTCCAACCACAGAAAAGGTTGGTTTCTAACTACCCTTTTCCTGATGATTATTACAGGAAATGGGAAACCCCACCTGTGGTGGATTCCCATGTCACCCGCTTAATTAAAAGTGCTACGCTGCCTTTACCATCTATTTCTTCTTTGAAAGATCCCACAGACAGGAAAGTGGAGACTGCATTGAAATCCATTTACTCTCTCTCAGGGGCGGTGGCTCGCCCGTCCATGGCCATCTCATGGGTGGCTAAGGCCATCGAGAGCTGGGCCAACGCTTTGGAAGATACTTTTCCTGAAGATGCTCTGGAAATGCAGAGAGCGCTGGTAGGACAGATGAGAGATGCTGCTTCCTATATTGGGGAGGCATCGTTGGATACCAGTCTGCTGACCTCTAGGGTTTCGGCTACAGCAGTGTCTGCTCGCCGGTCCTTGTGGCTGCGGTCCTGGAGGGCTGATGCTGACTCTAAAAAGGGCCTGGAGGCTTTGCCTTTTAATGGAGTATTGCTATTTGGTCCTGACTTGGACAAGATAGTAGATACTCTGGCTAAATCCAAGTCAGCCTTCCTCCCTTCGGCTTCTACGCCGGCTAAAGTGAGGAGCTCTGTTTTTCGGTCCTTTCGGGTTCAAGGTAAGGCAAAGGGTCAGTCCTTCCCGAGACGGTCGGCGACTAAGACCGCCTCTAAACCCAAGAAGCAAGCCTGGAGTGCTCGGCGCCCTTCTTCTAAGCAGGAAGATAAACCTGCGGCCTGATGGGACGTGCCTCCCTCTGGGGGACCTCAGAGTGGGAGGCCGACTTCTCCAATTCGCCCAGTGTTGGAACAATACCACCACGGATGCATGTGTTCGAGAAGTAGTCTCTCAGGGGTACGACCTGTCTTTTCGGGTCAGGCCGCCCCGCCAGTTTATTTGCACGAGTCCTTCTCTGGACAAGACCGAAGCTTCCCAGATTCAGGTGGCTGGACAATCCTTGCTACAAGCAGGGGGTCATTGTTCCCGTTCCACAGTCTCAACGCGGGATGGGGTACTATTCTACTCTGTTTCTGGTACAGAAGCCCAATGGTTCTCATCGCCCTATCCTGAATTTGAAGCCTCTGAACAAATACCTCAGGGTTCCCAGGTTCAGGATGGAAACGTTGCGTTCCATCATTCTGGCGATGGAACCCGGGGACTATATGGTCTCCCTGGATATCCAGGACGCCTATCTTCATGTGCCCTTAGCTCCGGCACACCAGAGGTATCTGAGGTTTGCTATCCTGCAACATCACTACCAGTTTCGGGCGTTGCCTTTTGGCCTTTCCACGGCTCCGAGGGTGTTCACCAAGGTGATGGCAATTATGGCCGCCCACCTTCTGGACCAGGGCATACGGCTGCTGCCGTATCTGGACGATCTTCTTCTGCTGGCGGGTTCCCCGGAGGTACTTCTTTGTCATCTCCACCTGACCATTACTTGCCTTCAAGCACACGGGTGGTTGATAAATTGGAAGAAGTCATCTCTGATCCCATCACAACGGATGGTTCATTTGGGAGCCCTTCTGGATTCTCGTCAGCAAAGGGTTTTCCTGACTCCGGAAAAGGTGTCTTCCCTACAACTGTGGATACACAGTTGCCTGAGCAGGGCCAGGGTGTCGGTACACTCGGCCATGAGAGTCCTAGGGTCCATGGTGTCGGCATTCGACATGGTGGAATTTGCCCAGTTCCATTCCAGGCCCCTGCAGGGGCAGATTCTATTGGAATGGAACGGGTTACCTCGCCGGATCCGATCCCAGACACTGGTCTTGTCCTCGGAAGTGCCCCAGTCTTTAGCTTGGTGGCTTCTGCCAGCTCATCTCATCGAGGGTCGCCCCTTTTGGATCCCGGACTGGGTTCTGCTCACAACAGATGCCAGTCTCCGGGGTTGGGGGGCAGTGACCGGGCCGTTGGTCTGCGGAGGAAGCAGTTCTGCCTATAAATGTACTTGAACTGCGGGCCGTGTACAGGGCTCTGCTGTCGTCAGGCACCGCTCTTCACGAAGAGCAGTGCAGGTGCAATCCGACAACGCCACCACGGTGGCGTACATCAATCACCAGGGAGGAACTCGCAGCCGAGCTGCAATGTCAGAGGTGTCTCAGATCCTGGATTGGGCGGAGCGCCACCTTCCAGTGATCTCTGCAGTCTTCATCCCGGGAGTCCTCAATTGGGAGGCAGACTTCCTCAGCTGTCACGACGTGCATCCCGGGGAATGGTCGCTTCACCCAGAGGTGTTTCAACTTCTCGTGAACAGATGGGGACTGCTGGAGTTGGACCTGCTGGCCTCTCGTCACAATTACAAGTTACCCATGTACGGCTCAAGAACAAGGGACGCAGGCGCAAGCCTGGTGGACACGCTGTCGGTGAAATGGACATTTCACCTAGCGTACTTGTTCCCTCCGATCTCCCTGCTACCTCGGGTACTCAGAAAAATCAAACAGGACGGGGGCACGTTTCTGCTGGTGGCTCCAGCGTGGCCCAGACGTCCTTGGTACTCCGATCTCAGGAGCTTGTCTGTCGACGCTCCGTTCCTTCTACCTCAGCGTCGGGACCTACTGTCTCAGGAGCCTTGCCTTTACCCAGATCTGGGTCGGCTGTCTTTGACGGCGTGGCTCTTGAGACAGCCGTCTTAAGGTCCCGGGGTTTTTCAAGCCCTGTCATCGGTACCATGCTGAGGGCTCGTAAACCGGCAGAGTGTGGCACACTTATTTTCAGTGGTGTCAGTCCAGAAACTTTGATCCTCAGGTGTTCAGGGTTTCTAGGATTTTGGCATTTCTGCAGTCAGGTCTTGACCTGGGCTTACGTCTTGCTTCCCTGAAGGTTCATGCATCGGCTCTGTCGGTGTGGTTCCAGCGTAGAGTCGCTACACTGCCTGACGTTCATACCTTTTTCCAGGGTGTTCTTAGAATCCAGCCTCCCTTTGTGCCTCCAGTGGCTCTGTGGGACTTGGCGGTGGTTCTTCGGGTCCTGCAGGGACCTCCTTTTGAACCTCTTGAGTCAGTTGACCTCAAGTGGTTAACACTTAAGGCTGTGTTTCTCCTGGCAATTGCTTCGGCCAGGAGAGCATCCGAGTTGGGGGCACTTTCCTGTAGTCCCTCCTTCTTAATTTTTCACCAGGACAGAGCAGTACTTCGCACTCGTCCTGAGTTTTTGCCTAAAGTTGTCTCTAAGTTCCACATCAATCAGGAACTTGTGGTGCCAGCTTTTCAGTCTCCTGATCCTACAGCTGGTGAGGCTTCGTTGGACGTTGTCCGTGCTCTAAGAATTTATGTTGATCGGACTGCTTCAGTTAGAAGGTCCGATTCGTTGTTTGTCCTCTTTGGTTTTCATAAGAGGGGTTGGCCTGCCAACAAACAAACCTTAGCCCGTTGGCTTTGTTCTGTTATAAGGGAGGCTTATGTACAGGAAGGTTTACCTGTTCCAGCCTCTGTTAAGGCTCATTCCACTCGGTCTGTGGGTCCTTCTTGGGCTGCTAGACGTGGTGCCTCCGCTGTTCAGCTGTGCCAGGCAGCCACTTGGTCTTCCATTCAGACGTTTTTGAGGTTTTATGCGTTTGACACCTTTGCCTCTCAGGATGCATCCTTTGGGCGCAGGATTCTCCTTTCTGCACAGGAGCGTCCCCGCCCTTAGTTGAACTGCTTTGGGACATCCCCAAGGTCAACCCTGTGGACCCCCTATGGACCCTGAAGTAGAAAACAAGAGATATGGTAAGAACTTACCTTTTGTTATCTCTGTTTCTACGAAGTCCATAGGGTCCACAGGGCGCCCGCCCTGACGCACCTGGCTTCAAATGGGCTGTGTGGCTGGTCACCGGTTTTCCGTCTCCCATTTCTGTGAGTATGGTTTCTTGTGTGTTCCAGTCTTCCTTCTCTCTGTTTAGTCTCCTCCTTCGGCCTAGGCTGCTTACCAACTGAGGTGCCTGTGGCTCGGGGGCGGGGTATAGAGGACGGACCCAAGTGCATCCTGGGAGCTAAAGCTTTAACTGTATGGTGCCTGTGGATCCAGATCCAAGCTATACCCCCAAGGTCAACCCTGTGGACCCTATGGACTTCGTAGAAACAGAGATAACAAAAGGTAAGTTCTTACCATATCTCTTGTTTTAGCAGCTATTGAGCCCGTTTAAAAACACCAAATACCTTCAGCAAGGTACCATAGGGAACCCCCATGTCAGTGCATCTTTTGGGGGTGTCAACCTGTTTTCCCCAAATCTGACAGTACTTTCCGTCTGTTCAAGTTTTGCCGGGTCCCGTATTCGCGTACTTTCAAATTGAATACGGGGGAAAGCCGGCAAGGCCGCTATACTTTTCCGCCTACAAAACAGACTAAGTAGACGGAAAGTCCGGGCCGCAAAAAAGTATCACGGCTCGGCTCAAATTGAATACAGCTCTGTGTATCCCTCTGTGTGCTAGCACTATTGCTCTTTATGTAGATTCGTGACTACCAGTTTGGCTAGTTCTTGACCGCTCACCTTTGCCTGTGTCCCTGACCCCTAGACTTGCCTTCTATTATGAATCTATGCTAGTGACTCCAACCCATGGCTCGATTGACCTTCCCTTCAATTCTGCACCTGTACCGCAATACTTATTTTTCATTACTACTCCTAGTTAGTCCTTTGGTACACATTCTGCAGAGAAGTCCATATTCCCTTGTTGGGTTCCTTGGCAAAAGTAGGTCCTTTTATTATAGTCTTGTCATACTAATTTTGACTACAAGGATCCTAAAACTTTTTCCTTGAATCCTAACAATTAGAAGGTGAAGGGATGAAAAGCAAATCCCAATAGGTGATAACATTACCTGCTTCTTTCAAATGGGGAGTCCCTTTAGAAAATTGCAATTAGTCTAATCTCAATTGCATCCTTCTAGCTGATGTAGATGAATCCACCCTGCACATCCTAGTTATTTCCTTGAACAGCATGTTTATCTGATATACCTAGTCCAACAAGACATTGCTGAAAACCCCCCACCACATTATACATTTCATTTTATAAAACACTTCCACAGAGGCGCAGTTTATTCGTATCACCTGCTTATATTCTTTCCATTATTATAGAAGGTGCCTTAGATTCTATACTGCAAATACAGATGGAACTATCTTTCTGGTGACTGTATATGCACATTTGTTTAGGCTCATTGGCCAAGAGCACTACAGATAGTGGGGCAGTTTATAAGTGGGAAAAAAAAGTGACAGTATTGTGCACTTTTTCTCAAAAGCATGTAATTTTGGGACAGAGCTTAGTGTATATGTAAGAGATTTAGATATTGGGGCACGGCTGATTGGACCTGGAACAAAAATGGCCATTTTTCAAAATGGTGCTCAAACACTATGAAAATGTTCTCAATTCTATAGGGTCGACATTGGTATCAAATTTGTTTTTGAGCTCTTTGAAGTTAAATTATTATTATCCTTTATTTATATGGCGCCACAAGGGTTACGCAGCGCCTTACAAAGTACATAAACAAATGCGCACACAAAAGACAAGTACATAGACAAATGAGCACACAAAAAAAACAGTTATTAACAGTACAACCAACACAGTACATGATTTATACATTGCTGCATAACACTTAAATAAGCAGCATGGAGTTAGCAACCAAGGGTATGTGCTGTTGTAAATTAAAGTAGGAGTAAGTGAGGGAGAAGCACATGAGGGAAAAGGGCCCTGCTCGTGAGAGCTTACATTCTAAAGGGGAGGGGACAGACAAACAGGGGTGACACAGATGGGCTGGATTGTGAGGAAGGAACATGGAGTAGTGGGTTAGGATGAGAGCTGGAAAGCTTTGAGGAAGAAAGGGGTCTTGAGAGCCCATTTCAAGGTTAGAAGCAAAGTTAACATGGAATTTTGAGTTAAGGCCAGGGGGACGAGGAAAGGCAGCTACTCGAGGAAGTTGGAGAAGGCAACTGATATGAGCATTGAATGCAAATAATGAAGTGGAGAGTTTAGAAGGTAAGAGTTGGTGGGGGTGACCAGATGATAGAAGTACTCCACCAACACTGTGGCAACCTCCAGGCCAGGGAGTGTGAAAGAATGTGAGTGTCCCAAAGGAGATAGCTGCAGGAGAAGTGGTGACAGATGCGTAAATCCAGGATTTGGTGATGGCTAGGAGATTGAAGGAGTTGAATATGAAGCCTTAATGGACAGGGACCAGTAGATTATAGATAGGACTGGCATTCCAGAGGAGAGAGGGACAGAGTTGGGAGGAGAGAGAAGGAGATTGTTAGGGTTGCTGTAGCGTGGGGTTGAGATTGATTTAGAGCAGGGGGATAAGGACAGTGTGGGTATGTGGTGAACTTCTTTGTGAGGAAGGGTGACAGCAGGTGGTGGGCAAGGTGGAGGTTTAGTGTGGTGTAGGTTGAGAAGAGGAGGTGTAACTTGAAGAAAAGGTAGGGTGCAGGACTTATGAGTTATGGGAGATGCGGCGGAGAGTACTAGATGGGATGAAGGGAGATCGGAGAAGAGGGAGGGAGAGGTGAAAGTGGAGGAGACTATGGAGGGAGAAAAGAAATGGGAACTGGTGGTATAGGAAAGTATTATGTAGCTTCTGAGTGAGGAGGGGAGTAGAAGAAAAGAGACATTGCGTAGATGAGGGATTGGGGGGGAAGAAAACAGCAATAGTAGTGATGAGAGTGAGATACAGGAATAGTACATTTAAAATGTCTGAAAATTAGATAAAAGGAAGAACAGTGTTAGTAGATGTAAAGGCACAACTACAAGAGTAAATAATAAACAAAATGAGTTTAAAGCTATTAAAGTTGCAGGACTTTAAAGTAAGGATAAAGCATTCTTATAGATGAGATGGTGTTTAAATATGGTAGATACTACAGTGGTGTAGAGATAAATTGGCAGTGGTATAGGAATAATATACAGTGTAGGGTCAAAAAACATACATTCAAAAATGAAAATGCCGCAAACCACCTGGTAGTTGCTTGCAAAGCTGAAGCAGGCTGTTGGCATAAGGTGTGTTCAGGTTATAATGAAAGCTGGTGGCTGAGTTGCATGGTATCTAGAAGCTCATAAGATCCTTTTTAAGTTGTAAAGAGTTCTTTTTTAAATGTTGTCCTCCTGTCTTCTTCCTGGTTAACTCTTGTCTAACTCTTTAAATTATGCTGTGCATATAATACCACTTAGAAAAAAAAACACTGAAATAAAAACTTACTGTATGCAGCCTTAAACCTACTCAGTATATAGTGAAGCATACATCTGATTACACCCCAACCCCCAATAACCTCACCCACAGCAGATACAAGTCATAAAATTCTTATACAAACAAACAGACCCTAAACAGCATCCCTTGTATCTAGGAGTTAAAAAAATAGTTAAATTGCAAGATATTAAGTCACTCTGGTTTTTGCAGATAATAATTAATAGCAAAATACCTATAAAATCAGTATAAGCATACAGCAATGGTATTTCTAAATAAAATGTTAAACCTGTCGGATACTGTACACACATAAGATATTTAAAATCCATCTGATATTCAAACTGTGATACTTCTAGAGACACTGGCACTACGGGCTACTACTTGTGTGGGCAACTATCGTGACTTTGTATGCTGCTTTAACCACCACTTCCATATTAGTCAAAGACTATAAACATGAATCCAACTATTGATATATTATCTATTTATGCCTATAAGATTATTATGCCTTTTAATCTTTTTATTTCAGGGCTCAATTTGATATTTTATTGTAAAATAAACAAAATTAATTTTGTTTTATTGACATTGAAGTTTTCTTGAAACTGCCTTAATACTTTTTAATATTGCATTGTACTGTTTATAAAACAATTATATTATAACACTCCTTTACATTTATCATGAAACACATGTCTGGTTTAGTCGCATATCACAGCTGAAACACTGTCTTCAACAAAAACACATAGCAGTACATGCAAGTCCTAAATGCAACTACAACGCCTGTCACATTCCTATTTGCATTTGCAAGATATCAATTCTTGGCACGCCTTAAGCATACACACTTGCCAATCGTCGGCCGATGTGTCACAACTGGGCGGACATTTACATGTTCCCGCTCAGTTGTGATATCCGAATCTGTAGCAAGTGTATTGGTGGTCCGCTGATATAGATCGGCCATCGGCTGTACTGCACAGCTGACACAATATGCCTGTGAACAATGACGTTCACAGACATCGCTGGTACACACCCACCAACACACCCACGATATATCGGCCGATGAATTTGAACGGACGATATATTGGGCAGTGTGTACCCAGCATAAGGCAAAGCAGTCCACAATGGCTCATAAACCACAGAGTGTGTTTTTTGCCAACCCCATGCAGTTGGTGATGGAATTTCTGGCCTTGCAATCAAGACTTGACCCCACAGGTGAGCCCCGATACATAGCACTCGTCACGTGTTTTTCTGAAGCAGCTCTTGACGGGATTCAGCTGAACGTTGCTTTTCTGCATAAACTAGTGCTTCCCTGCTTCGTCCATATTCCAGCAGGTACTTGTTCAGTCATACATCAAAATCGATAACATTTTGATGCAGTGAAAGACTTCGGCAGGTATTGTTTGGTGCTCATGATATATTCAGCAATGCCTCTGTCAGGGGTTCCCAACCACTGTCCTCAAGGCACACTAACAGTCCAGGTTTTAAGGATAGCCATACTTGAGCAGAAGCAACTTAATTAGTACCTCAGTTATTTTGATTAAACCATCTGTGCTTTAGCATGGATATCACTAAAACCAGGACTGTTAGTGTGCCTTGAGGACCGAGGTTGGGAATCACTGCTCTAAGTTCTTGAAACACCGTCCAAATAGACCAGGCTGTTTTCTTAGCATACTCCACAAAATTTGACATGATGGAATTCCAGTAGACACAGTGTGGGGTCCCCCTGCCATAACGTTACTAGCCCCAAACTAGTCAGCTCAGGGCTGGATTCCCTTGGAAAGTCAGGACCCCAAAAATAAAATGGGCTCACCCTTCCTGAGGGACAACCAGCCCTCGACGGTGGGTGCGGTGTTAATGTTTATTAAATAGGTAATGTTATTTACAGAAGGCCTAGAAATTCCAGCAAGCCTTCCCCAGCATGATGGTATTTCTAGAAACAGAAGTGCCAGCATGCCCAACGTTAAGGACCTCCTGGCTCTTGTAATCTGCCTGTAAAAAATTTAAAATATTAAAATAAAGACAAGACACGGACACTGACTGTTGTATATCTTTACTAAATTACCACTCCCCCCTCACATCCCTTATTCTCCAATTAAATACTCACAAAATCCTGGGATGACGTCCTCTTTGCCCCAAGAAGCATCCACGGGTCTTGGCAAAATAACAAAGCGCCAAATTGTCTCCTTACAATGACGCGACGAATGTGGCATGGTCACTTCCGTCACTCTACATTGAAATTAATGAGGGTACGCTGATTGGCTGGTAGCATGTGAGTGGTGCTCTCACCCACTCAGCGTGACCTCGTTTATTTCAAAACAGAGTCTCTGGCAGTGACCATCTCTAAAGTGTCCGGCAGTAAGCCGTCTCTAAAGAACAATATTATAAATTTTTGAATTAACTATAACCCTGCACCCACCGCCACCAGTGACTTTCTGCCCTTGGCTGGTTGTAAAGGGGTCCTAATTTTTAGGGGGGAGGGGGAGTTTCTGAGGGATTCCAGCCCTGCTGGTTAACATTATGGCAGGGGGACTCCACACTGTGCTTCTCCCTCATATATCATCATCATCATGGCTGGTTCAGCATGGTGCTGGTTATTGGAAATTAGGAGAAACCCTACAACGTTTTTCCCCCTATTTTCCAATACCAACCCAGGCTCAGGGGTCCTAGGCTAGTTATAGATTTGGGGGGGGGGGGAGACAATTGGCTTTTTTCTGTTTGGGAGGGTTTGTCGGCGAATTTATGGTGGTTTTCAAAGCCTCCGCTTGATAAATTTGAGGATTCCATTCTTTTCATGGTCTGAAACATTTATGGTGGTTTGATATTCTATTCTAAGGTGAGATTTCTCTGCAGTTTTGGGCTTAGAAGAGCGGCGCAACCCTGGGCGTGCCTAAAGGACAGACAGACACGCTTTCTCGCTTATTATATAGATGGAATAAAACAGTGACGGATGCCAATTTTGGCACTTCAAGTTATTTCAGAGGATAATATGGGCTCTTCTTTCGTGGAAAGGTACCAACAAATTTATCTATATATGTTTGAATTCTGAAATTACTTAACTGAAAGACCATTCAATGGATTGCGTATTCAAAAAAAAATAGTATTCCTGCCTTCTTGAACTCTATTAATACATTTGATATACAGTATTTGAATGTTTCCATTTGTAGCATAATGTTATAAGGGGCATTACTGTGTGGCATAAAGTGTAAGGGGCACTACTATTGTGTGAAATAATGTGTTAAATGGGGCACTTTTACTATGTGGCATATTCTGAAAAGGGCATTACTGTGGCATAATATATAAGGGGCACTACTACTGCGTGATCTGTCCCTTCTCTTCTCTAAACTGTCCATGTTCAGCTCTTGAAGACTTTCCTGACTTTATATTTATGCAGCTCTTGGAACATTTTAGCGCTTCTTTTTGACAACTGGGCCTCCAGAACTCAAGTAGACGTCTTACCAATGACCTAGAATAAGTCAATATAACCTCCCTTTCCAGCTACTATTTCTTCCTGTGCATCCACTGCTTTTTAGGAATGGGTTTGAAGTCACGGTGGCTGAATAGCAGCTGGTTCATATCTCGATGCCAGCAGCCCGAAGGAAAAAGATCCTGACAGGGCAGGGAAGTACCCTATGCCTATCCCTCTCCCCCCGTCCCTCCCTTAGTGGTACCTAACTTCCCCCCCAAAGTACCTATCCCCCCCCCTGACCCTAACCCTCCTCCCTAGGGGTGCCTAACCCTAACCTCCCCATCCCCCCCAAACATAACACTAACCCTGCTAACTTACCTAAAGCCCCCCTGCCCCCGTGGCTAAAACTACGAGCGCCCCGGCTTACCTTCATTCAGGCACAAGTCCTCCTGGATTCCGGCATCCTGTTTAAGATAGGCGTTGAAATACCAACGCCTATCTTAAGTCCGTTTTCAGGATTACAGCGTTGGCATTGAGGTGGTCTCTTACCTACATCCTGTTTTTTTCACCATCATACTCCATAGCAGCCATTACAATGGACAGGAGCTCATTCTAGATAGACAGGTAGTTTTAAAACACCCCAAATTGTACAGAATGGAGCACCTCCCCTTTTCCTGTGTCTTTCCTTGTGTCAAGCTTTAGGCAGGCAGGTAGTTTTTTGTTTTGATGAGAAGCCGCAGCATCACCTTGCCTGGGGCATTCAGATGTTGCTGTGAGCCCAAGCACAGGGCTGGCTACCCTGGGGACTACGGTCTGCTACTTCCAGGAGCTGTTCTGCTAGCTTGAAGGATTCCTATATCCAACTTGTTACTGGAGAGTCTTGTACACATGTCGGGACTTCTGATCAGACTTGAAATGGAAGCAGTATTCATAAGTCTATACATTGTTACATGCAAGGAGCCTTAAACTGCAATAGAGACGAGGCTGAAGTTATCTTCTTATTTGGCCAGCTTCTTATTCATTTTCCAGCTCCTTCTTCAGAACATGTATAATCATACGAGGCTGAAGTTGGCTTCTTATTCGGCCAGCTTCTTATTCATTTCTTATTCACTTCTTATTCATTTCTTATTCACTTCTTATTCATTTTACAGCTTCTTATTCAGAAAATGTTATATTAAAACATGTAAATAAAGTTAGATCACTAAACTAACACTATGTAAACAAAGAATTGTGTCCCTCACACAGTTTTTAATTGTTATTTTCCTGGCACAACAAGGATTTGGGCATGAATAGGGCAGTAAAGCGGGCACAGGCACCACATTTTGTCATTTTGAATAAGAAACTGTAGTTGTGCAGGGGTTAACTAGATTCGGTCATCAAATATTGCTCTTGAAACCCACAGAGGGTGCTCTGGTACATATGACCCACTTGTAATTTGCCTTGACCAACAAGGATTTTGGCATAAATAGGGCAGTAAAGCGGGCACAGGCACCACATTTTGTCATTTTGAATAAGAAGCTGTAGTTGTGCAGGGGTTAACTAGATTCGGTCATCAAATGTTACACTTGAAACCCACAGAGGGTGGGGACATACATATGACCCACTTGCCATTTCCCTTGACCAGCAAGTATTTGGGCATAAATATTGCAGTAATGTGGGCATGGGCACCAGATTTCTTCATTTTGAATAAGTACTTGTAGTTTTACAAGGGTTAAGTAGCCTTGGTCAACAAATCTTTCCCTTAGTAAAAGCCCCACAGCATAATCTGGTATTGGAATACAGTAATTAAAATTGGTGTGGGGTTAAACCAGCACTAGGCTGGTTATAGGGAGGAAGAGGGTAACACTATAGCAGGGAGATACATAGCGTGGTGTCCTCCTGCCATCACATTATCCAGCACTAGGCTGGTTATAGGGAGGAAGGGGTGACACTGTAGCAGGGAGACACACTTAGCGTGGTGTCCTCCTGCCATCACATTAACCAGCCCTAAACTATTCAGTACATTTCGGGACTCTCTCAGAAAGCTGGTACACTGGCAGTGGCATAATAAGGGGATGCGTGTGGAGCACCTAGCCCTGGGCACCATCTGACAAGCCCTGCAGAAGGGGGAGCTGATGGCCAGGGCGATGTCGTGCTTAATGGCGTAATTAGGGCAGGGCCGCTGCGGCCAGCGATGCCCCCCGCACTGCCGGCCACGGTACTAGCCCATCCTAGTTAGCCAGAGTAGTGCCAACCGCAGTGAGTGCGGTCAGCACAACACATTTACTCAGGACCGACGGTAGGCTTCCCTGCACCCAGCAGTGTCCTGTGCTGCACAGCAGTGCCCCTTCTCTCCCCGAGCGCTTACCTAATAGCGCAAGGCGAAGGATGTGAGCCGGGCTCAGGCTAGCCCATAGAGCCGCCAGTGCATTTACAGCAGCCAATGAGAGTCAGACAGACTCTCATTGTCTGCTGCTGCGCCCACTGCAAGAGCTGGTCTGGAGCTCACTCATGAGCTCCGCCTTCTGGCTCCTGCAGTGGGTTATAGGAGAGACGTCATGACGTCTCTCCTATAATGCAGAGTGCGCCAGCCCGGGAGGACTGCGGTGGTGCGGACGGCGGTGGGATCAGGAGCCGGAGCGAGGATTCAGGTAAGTGGTATTTTTTTTTTTTACTCGTGTTTGTCTAATGGGGTCACTGCATTGGGGGGGTGACCTTTACTAGGGACTACTACTAACGGGGTGAGGTAACTACTATTGGGGGCACTGCATCGGGGGGGGCTCTACTGGGGACTACTACCGGGGGCACTGCATCGGGGGGGGACCACTACTGCATGGGTGGAGACTACTACTGAGGGGACCACTACTGGGGGCACTGAAGAGGGAGGACCACTACAGAGGGCACTGTGTAAGGGGCACTGGATAGGGGGGATCACTACTGGGCACGGTATAAGGGAAAATAATGGGGGCCTGCATAAGAGGGATCACTACTGGGGACATTGCATACTTGGGGCCTACATAAGGGGGACCACTGCTGGGGGCATTGCATAGGGGGGACTGTATAAGGGGCACTGAACTTAGGTGCATATGGAATGGAAAGGAATATTCAGAGTGAAGGGATAGGGATGTGTGTCATGTTGACACGCCCCATTTTTCGACACATGCACACGGGGGGGGGCTCCATTTTTAAATTTGTCTTGGGCTCCATATATCCTAGTTATCCCAGTGCCTTAGTTCTGCAGTCCGGAGAGATGTATCCCCAGCAGGACACAGAAGTGTCTGGTGCTGGGACAGTATGTCTGTTTTCAGCGCCGGTCAAGGACCAGCAGCGGCTGACAAGTGGCACCGGCTGCTAGATGAGCGTAGCTCATGCCCGCCGGCCATTGAAGAGGGGCGACAATTTGAATATGAGCCAATCACAGTGGTGAAAATTTTGACAATCTAAGCCAATCACAGCGCGCACCAGCAGCCAATAGAAAGCGGCCACAGTGAGCCAATCGTTGTAAGCCGCGTCATGGCTGGATACACCCATGGCGTCTAACATCAGATGTCTCTGGGAGGAAGAGTCAATTTGGCGGAAATGGGTGAAGAGCTCCAGCGGCCGTGGAAGAGTCCAAAAGACACTGGGCTCAAAAGAGAAGAGCTCCAGCGGCTGCAGAAGACGCCAGGCTCAATAGAGAAGAGCTCTGGCGGTGCTGCTGCTGGCCAGAATGGGACAGCGAAAGAAGCATGCGACTGAGAACCGGAGTACTGCAGTGGTTGGGAAGTAAAAGAGTGAATGAAGCTCCTCACTGCAGCCTCTGCCACCGGACAGGTAGACCCTCTTTGAGGCCTTACCATCATTAACCCCTCCCTAGACCACCAGGGTGTCAGGCAGTAGACATGTAGGGGTCATCAGGCCTTAAGCCTGTGGCACAAATAGGTAGCATTAGGCGGCCAATAAGGCTGAGCCAGAGAGGGCACTAGTCCCACAAGGTATAAGGGGGATTAGGCCCTATAGGGTTCATTTGGGATCCACATCATTAACCCATTGTTAGGTGGGCAATAGGCCCTACATAGTGTCATTGATCCCCTAGAAGGTAGGCACTAGGCCTGAGGCAGCAGAAGATCATTAATCCCTGTAGTATTGTTCCGATTTGATAAGAATGTATTGTGGTTTGTAACCTTGTTACCTCATCATCTCAGCTACTGCAGTCAGGCCTTCCATTAAAAGGAAGGTACCTGTGTGATTATTGTAATGCTTTGTAACTGTATTCTCCATTGTCCTTTAACAATTATTGCATTATTGGTGTACATGTATTGCTGGGGAGCATAGGGGTAGCATGGTGATATGGAGTGCACTACATCCACCCTGTGTTGCTGTTGGCAGGATGCAGGTGTATGTATGAGTAGTCAGGTTGGTGTGTGTGGTCAGAGGCATCACCTACCTTGGTGTCACCTGGTGCGGATGCTCTGAATCCTCCTGCGCTCCATAGGCGTGCGCTCCCTGAAGGGAGGGTGTCCCTATCTACAGGTAACTGAAGTTGACTGTGACTGCAAAGTATTTCACCTCCTGTGCCTCTTTTATTAATTATAATCATAGGTAACTAGCTTATTCTTTACTGAATCCTTATGCTATAGTTTCTAATGCCTTATGGTTTGAAATAGTTAAATTGTCTTAAGGATTCTCAGTCTATTGACTAAATTGACTGCTTGTTTTATTTGTTGCCTTAGATGTATGGTATGTGGTCATTGTTGGCTTAAGCCATTTTTATTGCTAGCTTTCTCTGGTTGGCCAATTGGGGGTTTTCATTAATTAGTGCCCACACTTGCTTGCATCCCTGTTTAAGTGTCAGTAGTTTGGCTGGTATAGCCTAGGCTGGGTGCAGCTTTTCTAAGTGCAGTGTTTTAAGTGCATAACTAGCGTTAGACCTGCGTTAAACCGAGGAGAAACAGAAGTAGAAAAGGTCCATCAAGCAACAAACCTCAACAATCGAAAGACTCAGACTATAACTGGACTCCCTGTGCAATCACAGCAAGAACACTTCTATTGCTATTAATAATGCTGGCCTTCTGATTCTCGCTTGCAATTCAATGCTTATCGTACTTTTCCCATGTCAGTTTACATCTATCTACTTTGAAACACTGTCCTTTATCTCAGCTCTCTTGCCTAGCCTCACATCCTCTATCTGCTTACAATCTGCAATATTTTTCCAAATCTACACACATTAGAACCCCAATTTTAATACTCCCTATAACAGTCTTGTTAATCTGCGTACATATTGATACACTGTTTTTTGATACATCACTGTTTTTTTCACTTGCATTCCTACAAATCTCTTGCACTCATATCTCATTTACATTTCCACATTTCATTCCTCGTTTACTTATAAACACCATGACAAGGTTTTCGTCAACTCCCTCCTTCACTCAGTCTCTACCTAATCCTCTATTCTGCCCCCTGCTTCCACCTTTATCCTTTCCCCCTTATCTCTTCCACCTCCTCCTCCCCTTCTCCCCCCTCCTCTGTCTGCCTACTCTTCACTCCTCACCCATTACTCCACTTTCTTCTGGTTCTACCCCCCCTCTGTCCTACTACCCCACCACCAAACCCTCCTCCTACACTCCTCCCTGTCACTTCACCCCACTGCCATCCACATCTCCCTCCCTGCCCACCTCCTATAGGTTTCCTTTCTAGCTCAGGTGCCCGCACCATCACTAAACTCGCTTCATATCGGTCCCCCAAATTAAGCTTACCTCCACGTTACAGCAACCCGGATAATCTTATTCACATCTCCCCCACAAATGCTATCTCTCTATCCTGTGCCCTCTGGAATGCCAGGTCAGTCTGTAATAAACTGGTCCCCACCCATGACCTTTTTATCTCCAACTCTCTGAATCTCCTAGCCATCACTGAAACTTGGATCTCACCCTCTGACACCACTTCTCCTGCTGCTCTATCCACTGGGGGCCTCACCTTCTCCCACACCCCCCGGCCTGGGGGTCGCCATGGTGGTGGTATTGGGGTCCTTCTATCCACCAGTTACTCCTACCAGCTAATACCCTCTGAACCATCCCTTACATTCCCCACATTTGAGGTTCATGCTATACGCCTCTTCCAACCAGTAAACCTCAGAGTAGCTGTCATTTACCGTCCCCCTGGCTCTCCCTCCAAATTCCTTGACAACTTCGCTTCCTGGCTCCCTCACTTTCTCTCCTCAGATCTTCCCTCAATTATCCTAGGTGATTTTAATATTCCTATTGACATTCCCACAGAATCCTCTGCAGCTAAACTCCTTACCCTCACCTCTTCATTTGGTCTCGCCCAATGGACCTCCTCACCCTCCCATGTGAGTGGGCACTCACTAGACCTGGTCTTTATGCACCGTTGTGATATTTCTGATTACTCCAATTCCCCATTCCCCCTCTCTGACCATCACCTTCTCTCTTTTAACCTATCCCTCTCTCCTTCCCCTCCTTTAACTCCTAAGGCTACCATTACTAAGCGTAATATTGAGGCTATTGACACTGTTGCTTTTTCCTCCCTGCTGGACTCTCTTCTCTCCCCTATCATTTCTCTCTCCTGTCCTGAACAAGCTACTTCCCTGTACAATTCCTCCCTTCTGCTCTTGATTCTGTTGCTCCAGCAATAGCTACTCACCCTGGCAGATCCACACCACAACCCTGGCATTCCAAATGCACCAGATACCTACAAAAGTGTTCAAGAATTGCAGAGCGTCAGTGGAGAAAGTCACGCTCAAAGGCTGACTTCCTCCATTTCAAATTTATTCTCTTCCTACAGTGCTGCCCTGTCTCTCTCCAAACAAACATATTTCAAGAACCTCATCTCCTCCCAGTCCTCAAACCCCCGGCGTCTCTTTGCCACTTTCAACTCCCTACTCTGCCCTTACCCTCCTTGCCTTCCCTCCTCACTCTCTGCCCTCGACTTTGCCACCTACTTTACATCTAAAATTGACTCCATACGTGAGGACATCATATCCCATCAAAACCTACCCTTGATCCTAACATACTTTCAAACTATCGACCCATCTCTCTTCTCCCTTTTGCTTCCAAACTCCTTGAGCGTATTGTCTACAACCGCCTTACCACCTTTCTTTCCTCCCACTCCCTCCTTGACTCATTTCAATCTGGCTTCCGATCTCTCCACTCTACTGAAACTGCCCTCACGAAAGTCAGCAACGACCTCCTTGCTGCCAAATCCAAGGGCCACTACTCTCTGCTCATTCTCCTTGACCTCTCTGCTGCATTTGACACTGTCGACCACCCTCTCCTCCTGCAAATCCTTTACTCTCTCGGTCTATGTGACACTGCCCTCTCCTGGCTTTCCTCCTACCTCTCTGATCGTTCCTTCGCTGTGTCCTCTCATGACTCCTCTTCCCCTCCACTTCCACTAACAGTAGGAGTTCCCCAAGGTTCTGTTCTTGGACCTCTCCTTTTCTCCCTATATACATCCTCTTTAGGTGAACTCATTAACTCCTTTTGACCTCCAATATCATCTGTATGCAGATGATACTCAAATTTACCTTTCCACCCGAGCTCACCCCTGAGCTCCTTACCCGTATCTCCAACTGTCTCTCTGCTGTCTCTTCATGGATGTCCCAGCGCTTTCTTAAACTTAACATGTCTAAGACTGAGCTGATCATCTTCCCACCCTCTTCCACTACATCACTTTTCACAATTTCATTATCTATTGATGGCACTATTTCCTCTAGCCCCAAAGTGCGCTGTCTTGGAGTTATCCTAGACTCCTCCCTCTCCTTTAAACCGCACATTCAGCACCTCTCACAGTCCTGCCGTTTTCACCTAAAAAATATCTCCAGGATTAGACCCTTCCTCACCCAGGATGCCACTAAAACCCTCATCCACTCACTGATCATATCCAGATTGGACTACTGTAACCTTCTCCTAGCTGGCCTCCCAGTCTCTCACCTCTCTCCACTACAATCTGTTCTCAATGCTGCTGCTCGGCTCATCTTCCTCTCCAGACGTTCTACATCTGCTTCCCCTCTCCTTCAAGCCCTACACTGGCTCCCCTTCAGATGCCAATTTAAGGTTCTTACATTCGCCTACAAAGCCCTCACCAAATCCTCTCCCGCATACATTTCTGACCTTCTCTCCCTTCACACTCCCGCCCACCCACTTCGCTCAAATAATGCATGCCGCCTCTCTTGCCAACTGATTACTTCCTCCCACTCCCGCATCCAAGATTTTGCCCGTGCTGCTCCCTACCCTTGGAATGCTCTCCCTCTCCCCATCAGACTCTCCACCTCTCTACAAATCTTCAAACGGGCTCTCAAGACCCACTACTTCATCAAGGCCTTCCAGCACTCATCCTAACCCACCTCATGCTCTTTCCTTCCTATCTTCCCCTTCTGTGTCACACCTGTCTGTCTGCCCCTCCCCTTAGAATGTAAGTTCTTACGAGCAGGGACCTCTTCCCTCATGTGCTTCTCTTTACATTTTCTTCTACTCTCTACTCCCCATAGGGCACCTAACACGGGACTGCCAACTCCCGGCAGCTTATTGTGAGTGTTTTAATCACTATTTCAGCAATGTATATAAGTTGTGTCCTTGTCCTGCACTGTAATGTACTATAAGTTACTTGTTTCTTGTTCACCTATTAGTTCTATGTACTATGTAAGGCGCTGCGGAACACTTGTGGCGCCATATAAAGGATAATAATAATAATAATTAAGGGGCATGACCTCACCCGTGAAGCCACGCCCCTTACATGAGCCGATCTTGGGGGCATTACTGCCTCTAGTTCTCTGCACATAGTAGGCTTTCCCACAGTCTCTCCCTGCCTCTCTCCGCGTCACGGTGACACCATCTGACTGGGTGACACCAAAATAGCAGAGCAGCTCTGCTATTTTAGTGTCACCCCGTTTGGATGGTGTCACCCAGTGCAGCCTGCACCCCCCTTGTGACGCCAGTGTGTGTCGTACACACTAAAGAAAGAAGTCAGTCTAGTGAAGCCGTGTAGGTGGCTATTTTTTTGTGTTCATGTGCAGGTATCGAGATCCGGACCATTTGTCCATTGCCCAAATTATTTATGCCAAAATCATTGTTGGTCAAGGGAAATGACAAGTGGGTCATATGTATGTGAAGACCCTCTATGGATTCCAAGTGTCATATCTGTTGACCAAGGATATTAACCCCTTGCACAACCACAGCTACTTATTCAAAATGAGATAATCTGGTGCCTCTGCCCGCTTTACTGCCCTATTCATGCCAAAATTCTTGTTGGTCAAGGCAAATGGCAAGTGGGTCATATGTACCAGACCTCCCTCTATGGGTTTCAAGTGTAACATTTGATGACCGAAGCAACTTAACCCCTGCACAAATACAGCTTCTTATTCAAAATGACAAAATGTGGTGCCCATGCCTGTTTTCCTGCCCTATTCATGCCAAAATCATTTTTGGTCAAGTGAAATAGCAAGTGGGTCATATGTACCAGACCACCCTCTGTGGGTTTCAAGTGTAACATTTGATGACCGAAGCTAGTTAACCCCTGCACGACTACAGCTTCTTATTCAAAATGAGAAAATGTGATGCCTGTGCCCGCTTTACTGCCCTATTCATGCCTTATTGTGCCAGGAAAATAACACTAACAATTGAAAACTGTGTGTGGGACACAATTCTTTGTTTACATAGTGTTAGTTTAGTGATCTAACTTTATTTCCATATTTTAATATAACATTTTCTGAATAAGAAGCTGTAAAATGAATAAGAAGCTGGAGCTTGAATAAGTGAATAAGAAGCTGGCCGAATAAGAAGCCAACTTCAGATTACACGAGGCTAAAGTTAGCTACTTATTCGAGCTCCAGCTTCTTATTCACTTCTTCATTCTTGGATTCCATGGGGTAGATGTATGAAGCCCAGAAATTGTATCAGCGCACGTTAAGTGCGCTGATACCGTTTCTCCCCGATGTATGATCGGGGGACTGGGCGGTAAATGACAGGGGCGCTGTGCGCCCATCATTATCGGCGCTGCTATCTACAAGATAGCAGCGCCGACAGCCTGGGCTATATACGAACGGTCAGATCGTCTGACCGTTCGGCCGGCTGTAGCTGTCATTATCGACAGCTACAGCCTGGCGCTAGCCTATACACACAGCAGGGACAGCGCTGTCCCTGCTGTGGCGGCTACCGGCACTAGGCTGATGCGATGTGGTCTGTAGCGGGTAGCGCCGGACGGGGGAGTTAACGCTCCCCCTCTCCAGCCGGTGAGATGTTCACACATCTCACCGGTAGTGCTTCCTGCTTCGCCTCGGTAAAGAGGCGAAGCAGGAATCGTTATAGCGGCAATTAATGTGCCACTATAATACATCTACCCCCATGTGTCAAATTTGTTGCCCAAGGCTATTTAACCCTTGCACAAATACATCTACTTATTCAAATATAGAAAATCTGGTCCCTGTGCCCACTTTACCACCTATTTCTTGCCCAAAAGCTGTGCGGGCCAAGCAAAATACAATTGAAATTTGTGTAAGATGCCATATTTTGTATATACAATGTAAGCTTAGTGATTAGAACGAGTCAGAACCTGCCAGCCAACCTGAGCCTATGCCCATACAGCTAAAAGAAAACCGCTCAAGTTAAATCCATCAAATGCAGATAGTGTATGTATTGTAGTATTTATGTTTAGTACTGTAGAGCCTGTAAGGAAGAAGATGCCATTTCACAAGATTTGCAACCATAAGTAATATCAGGCATAAATAGCATGGATGGAGTAAGCATTTGTTGCTAAATAGAAAGCATCGTCCTCAATAACTGATTACATCAGGGTCCGTGGTCTAGCTGACGTTTTGCGAAGGGACATTGTAATGTTGGCACCTTTGCCACTATGTCAGCCCGGCGTCCCAGAGTGATCATGTCCTCAGTGTGCGCCGCCATGTTGCTCCTCCTACACACGCGGTGATGATGACTGCGGGCAGCAGCAGAGGGGGGAGGTTGTTGCTGGCTGCGGCCGTACCTCACATGTCGCTGAAGAGGAAGAGACCGTGTGGAGGGGCCGATGACAGCCAGAGGAGGAAGCAGCCGGGGAACATCAGCACCGGAGAACGCTATGTGCCGCCACCCACCAAGCGGAGAGCCGGGGTCAGCTTCGGAGAGGAGCATTTTCGGGAGACCGAGTGTTACATGGAGAACGGGCTGCGCAAGGTCCGTCCCTACTACTTCCACTTCGAGACGTACTGTAAGGGCCGCTGGCTGGGGAAGAGTCTGCTGCAGGTCTTCGCCTCTGAGTTCCGCTCGCAGCCGCTGGAGTACTATAGGCTGGCGGCCCAGGCCGGGAGGATGCGACTCAACCAAGTCGCTGTCACGGACCTGAGCATCGTGCTGAAGGTGAGGCCTGGCGTCCGTCCCTGGGTGATCCCCGCTTACCTATTATTGCTCCGCTAAACTTCATAGCCGATCTCATGCATCACATAATTGGAGACTTCACCCCCCTCCCTCCTCATTCATACGGGTGTTGAGAAGTTACTTAAGGGATGTTCTAAAGGATCATTCCATTTACTATGCTAGGGGGCGATTCAAATGTGTCTGCGCGTCTGATTGCCCGTCAGTTTAAACAGGGCGATATTTAATTGTTCTAGTGATAGGCGCACATTGTTTTTCGCGCTGGTCGTACCCAAACAGACCGGGTTAGTCACGCAAAATGGTTAAACCCTTCTAAACTATTGGGCGCGACAAGGACAATGGGTGGGATGTACTAAAGGAAAAATGCGGTAAAAACCCCGTTTTCTGGGGTTTTACAGCGTCTCCAGATGTACTAAGTCCTGGCCACCCTTTTTTCGGCACGGAGGATAACACCAGAAAAACCTGGCGTTACCCTATAGAAGCCTATGGGCTTCTTACCACAACCCGCTCCCAAAGTGCCGTCGTCGCCCAGCGCTGGCCCCCACTCACCTGCATTCCATTGTTGCCGGCCCGCCGCCTCCTGGGTCATCCGCCTCCTCCTAACATCTTCCGGGAGCAGGGAGGAGGAGGAGCCCGGGGCTTCCTGCACATGTGACCAGCAGGAAGCTCCCGGCTCTTGGAGGGGACGGGTCCCACGGAGACCCCGTCACCTGGTGTCGGCTATTTCACAAAGAGCAGCTCTTATCGCAAGAGCTATCCTTGCGATACTAATCGCATATGTTAGTACATTTTGAAAATGGGTGTGAAAAAGTGCAAAGTGGGTGTACACACTTAAAAAGTAGCGAAATAGACTTTTGGGGGGTCTGCAAGTAGGGGTGAGGGTTTTTTTTTTTTATTGTAGGTGCTTGCTGCAGGTGCGTTTTTTTTACTTTTTTTTTTTTTTTAACTTTAGTGACTTTAAACCATTCTTGTACCCATTTTCAAGTACCCCAAATTTGCCAGGACTACTTATTTTCACCCCAACAAAAACTGCTTAATGCTGTTCTTCACCACTTGTGCAAAGACGCCAATTAGAAGATATTGACACACCTTAAGTACCCCAAATAGCTTTATTAGGGCTATTCGGGGGCATGTACATTGATCCCCAATGTTAGTGCATCTTTTAGGGGGTGTCAGGTTGATTTCCCCAATTCTGTCAGCAATTTTCGCCTATTTTGCATTCGCTGGGTTGCATTTTCGCGTCTTTTGGAATTGAATACAGCGAATCGGGGACGCACGTGATAAGTTTCTGTGGCTAAAATACTTGATGTAGGTGAAAAGTCCGTAATGTGAAAAAGTATCGCGGATGCAAAACTAATTGAATACGGCCCTTTATCTGAGAATTTGCAAACTACAGCAAGCACATAAACCTTTTAAATAATACTGTTTTCTATACGTTTCCAGTGGAGTGATGACTATATCTTATTTATTTATGTGAGATGGTGTTTTAAGCACTGATTTGTATACCTGGGACTATTTTCTATGTTTCATATTGGGTTTTTTTTGTGGTTTTTTTTTAAATTTACGTGGAAAGATGGAGTTTTAACCGCATATATGTACCTGGGACTGTTTTCTATGCGTTTCAAATTGGAAGATGACTACATCTAGTCTTCATTCTAGCACCCTGCACCTGTCACAACCCATGCAGTTTCTCTTTCCTGACTGGGGCGTAACTCTCTTCTCTGGTGCTTCTAGCAGACACTAGTCTGTGTATCAGAAGTTAGTTTTATCAGCTGAGTGTGCTTGAAGCACCAGAGTACATAGCGACAGCCCAGGCAGGAAAGAGGAAATGCACGGGTTGTGACAGGTGCAGGGTGCTAGAATGAACACTACTATCTATATTATATATGTGGGATATTGACGTTTTCAGCACTGACGTACCCTTAGGACTGTTTTCTATATCTTTTTAATGGGAAGATAGCTATTTCTTTTTTTAATGCAATACACAGAGCTTGGATGCAGTGAGCCAGTGATCACAAATACACACTATAGCGCATATTTTACCCAGTATTGAGGACCGGGGATTCACTTTTGCAGAATGGGTCAGTCCCCGGGGATGCGCTCTGCTACGGCCAATCCCTACCTCCTGAATCGGCTGAGATTCTGTGCGCTGCAGCCAATAGGAACCTACCGTACTCTGTCTATCCCTTCAAAGCTGGAGGAAATATAATTTGCTGCCGCCATTCCTGCTATTTGGAGGCAGAGCCGGAGACATACCAAAGTGGAAGACCGGCAGCATTACACCTGCCCGGCATGCGCTGGCACGGACCAAGCATAGACAGTGTGCTACATGCCTGTGTGAATAGAAACTCAGCGGGAGGCATTTACAAATTGGTTAGTCCGATCACCACTCTCTCACGTGACCCGAGTCTATTCACAGTGAGCTCAGATTCCACACTGTACAGTCGGGAGCATAGTGTTCACTTTAGCTCCGGTGGCAGGCAGGGCGCCGGAGCTAGAGAGGGCACCTATGTGCGCGCTTTCGAAAAGGGGGCGTGGTCATTGAAAGGGGCGTGTCTATAAGACGCGTCCCCTTTTCGTCACTCTTGGGGGCGTGCCTGGCACTTACGCCGGGCAGCCCCCAAGCGCTGCAGACAGGGAGAATAGATGCCGGACGCATGCGCCCGGCATCTATTCTCCGGCAGTGACCGGGTCACTACACATTTCTCCACTCGCGGGACACTGCGACCCGCGGGTGAAGATGGCACCCGCAGGCTGTGAGGGCAGGGCGCTTTTTGCCCTCCTACTGGAGGGCAGGGTGCTTTTTGCTCTCCAGAAGGAGGGCAGGTGCCACGCCCCGCTAAAACAGCCTAGCTGGAACTCTAGAAGCAGAAGGGGCGGGCGGGCTGGGCCGAGGGAAAGAGCGACCGATGCACAACAGGCCGGGCTCATTTTAACACTTCGGGCCGGCCGCTGTTATTTGCATAGTAGGACAGTGCAGACGCGCAGCCCCGTCCCCTTATTATGTGCGGCCAGAAGCACAGTGGAGATATGAGGCCCCGCCCCCAGTCTCTTGTCTCCCCTGCCTGAGGACAGTGCGGTCATAGGCTAGAGTGTCAGCCTGTTTTTGAATAGCCAGTCAGGTGCCTGCTGTGAATGAGGGTGAGTACCGCAGCGCACCTGGCCCCAGCAGTTCCCGGCTTTCTGCCTCTAATCCCCGCCTCCCCTCTACCCCCTAATACTCGGTGTCATCCAGCCCCTTCTGCTCTCCCTGCCTATTCATCTTGTCCCCAGCTCCCCTCCACCTCCTCCTGTATGTGGCTCCCATTCCCCTCTAATACCCAATGGCACCCAGCCCCTTCTCCTGTCCCTGCCTACTTATCTCATCCCCAGCTCACCTCTACCACCTCCTGTATGTGGCTCCCATTCCCCTCTAATACCCGGTGGCACCCAGCTCCTTCTCCTGTCCCTGCCTACCGCTCCTGACTCCCCTCCCCGAATCCACTTGTCACCGGCTGCCCTCCCCGAATCCACTTGTCACCGGCAGCCCTCCCCGAATCCACTTGTCACCGGCTGCCCTCCCCGAATCCACTTGTCACCGGCTCCCCTCCCCGAATCCACTTGTCACCGGCTCCCCTCCCCGAATCCACTTGTCACCGGCTCCCCTCCACGAATCCACTTGTCACCGGCTCCCCTTCCCGAATCCATTTGTCACCGGCTGCCCTCCCCGAATCCACTTGTCACCGGCTCCCCACCTCCTGCTCCTGTGCCCAGCTCTGCCTCCCACACATCAAGACAAGGAGCCATATGGACCTGCAGCATGAGCACAGCAGCCCTCGTCCAGCTCCCACAGAGTAAAAAGCACAGAAGAGTGCACAGCTAGAAGCAGATAATTCCTTCAGAATTTTTGTTCAAAGGTAAGAGAACAAAATCTTTTTAGTATATTTTTTAAAATGCATTTATTGGTTTGTGGTTTTTCATAAAATTATGCTGAATTTACAGATTCTGCATAATTTTATGTGTCACCGCTATGTAAGAAGAGTCTAATGCAGAAGATTTCACAGAAATCTCCTGCATAAGGCTAACTACAGCAGTAGACTACAGTCCCCATTATTGTCTGACCACTAGGTACAAACCCGATGCTATTTAGGGTATCAGATGAGTGGGCATTCTAGGGGTATGTGGACATGTGGGGAGGTCTGAAGGGTATATGGGAAGCTCTAAAGCATAAATTATGATGGGACCCAGAAATGGTCAAACAGGACCCCAATTTTTTAAAGTGGCGAGTCCTGGGACCAACATATTTTGTCGCTCAGTGCGATCACTGGTGGGCAACACCATCCTTAGATGGCGTTACCCAATAGAAACCTATGGGCTTGTATATGCATGTCCCTCTGATCCCACGGCGCGTGCGTCGCTCGACGCATACGCAGGAGGATTTTGTGTGATACATCTTGTGCACATGGTTGGATGTGAGCGGACTTTTTTTTTTTTCTAAACCTTGGATGGAGAAAAAGCAAACAGAGAAAGTACCAGCCAATCAGCTCTTAACTGTCATGTCACAGGCTGTGTATGAAAAATGACAGGAGCTGATTGGTTGATACTTTATCTCCATCCAAGGCTTAGTACATAACACCTTCATTTTATTTCATTACATTTAATGTTTTTGGAGCCTTTATATGCAACACACAATTTTTAAATGTCTTACCTCCTCTTCATTACTGCAGCACTGTATACTTAAGGCTTTAGTTGGGTAACACCATAAATGTTTATAAATTGCCCTGTAACTTGCTGCTTCCTTACGTTACTTGTTATAGTATCCTGCATTGTACACCCTCTCCCACTGCTCCCCTATGAGGGCTGGTAGCTGTGATGTGCACACTGGACTCTAGAGGATGACAATCCCATGCAGTCTGTGTGTGTGGCGTTGGTATAGTGCTTTTTCTTTATTTTTTCTTTTTAATTATTTAAGTGTTTCAGGAGTTGATTATTATTGCTAAACAAGAAGGAAGAATGAATATTACTGACTCTATAAGTAAAGGTCGGCACACACTGGTGCAGGATGTACTAAAAGGAGATCACACAAAGGGATGATTGTCTGCAGTTACCATTCACAGCTCTAGATGTCACTATATTTTGTAACTTCATCTGAGAATTTACAAACTACAGCAAGCACATAAAGCTTTAAAGTAATATATTTATAAGTAAAACAAGTTATGACATTTATATGGCACATCTGTACTGATTTATAGAAATTAAATAAGGAAACCAGTATTCAAATATCAATATTGAGTCCAGGCACTGTTTTCTATGCTTTGACAGTGGGAAGTTGATTGTATATATTTTTTTTCTACGTGGGATGATGTAACGTTTTAAGAGTGTGTATGTATGTGTGTGTGTGTATATATATATATATATATATATATATATATATATATATATATATAATAGTATACCTGTGACTGTCTTCTATATATTTCCATATCTCCAGTGGTAAGATGGCTTTTTGCCGAGGGCAGCAATGCCTATTTTGCGATCAAACCTTAGAAAATGCAGTTTTACGGCGCGTGCGTCACTCGACTTATGCGCCGGAGTATGCCTGGGTCCTAAATCCGGAAGTCCTTCTATGGCAAAGGACAGCTCTTACCAGGAGAGCTGTCATTTGTATTTTTATTCAAGCATACAGCCTTAGTAAACGCCGATATTCTTGAGCTGAATGGCGGGACGCATCGAATTAAAAATTTGATGCGTCGCGCCCATGGAAAATGTGAATAGAAGTCCACTGCATCCAAGCTCCAGGATGTATGGCATTTTGGAGCTTGGTGCATATGCGATAAGCATCCAAACCTCCAAAAAAATGCATTTTCTCAGGTTTGACAGCAAAATTAAGTATTGCTGCATCCCACAAAAAGGCATCTCCCCACTAGAAAGATATAGAAAACAGTAGTTTTAAACGCCATCATTCCACATACATTTAAATATAACTTTATACAATTTATAATACAGAATATATTGCTGCAGTATAGTATTACCCTCTAAGCCATGTTTTATGTACACGTTAGATATACACTGTTATAATAAATATGGGATAATACACTTACATTGTAAGTGATATGAATATTAGAAGTCACTAAGGGGGCCAGAATTGCCAAGTTTGTATGTCTTTCCATACATACATTAAAAAATGTATATGGTTTTCATTATTTAAAACTGAACTGTATTTCAGAAATAGTGACATCCAGTGTCTCGGAGGTGAACTGCAGGCGATCATCTGTTTCCCAAACCTTTCTTTTACTACATCTGCTGCTTAAAAAAAATAACTATACGCCCTAAGCAAAAAACAACATATTTTTTCTTTTTATACCCTGCCGTCTTTTATTGTATGTTTCTATAGGACCACATTTCTCACTCTGGGTACCATTTATCAATTATATTTATTACCGTGTAATATTTTGTTTAGTATCACAGTGATGCAAACAAATATGTTGCTGGGATTAACGTAACTTGTCCAGCGAAGTCCCATGGTATCCTCCTTGGCAGGGTCCTCTACTCTAACTGGCTGCTTACCACTGCCAGCAATAGGCTGGTGAGTAATGAGCATGCAGGTTACCCATTTAGCAAAGTTTGGAAGGCCTTGCTGAAGTCTGAAAAGCTGTTCCTGGCTCCTCATTGTCAGCAGGACAGTACTGCGGCACAGACGCTATCTATAGATAGCATAAGCATTGCAGTGACAAATAGCAGTAATGTAAGCTTACTATTGTTTTTAAATACTGGAGGACATAAACCAGAGGTTCCCAAACACGGTCCTCAAGACTCCCCAACAGGTCAGGTTTTAGAGAGATCCATGGTTGAGCAAAGGTGACTTAATTAGTACCTCAGTGAATTTGATTTAACCACCTGTGCTTAACCATGGATATCTCTAAAACCTGACCTGTTTGGAGCCTCGAGGACCCGTTTGGGAACCTCTGACATAACCCCATTAATGAGTGCTGAAGGGGTTAGGGCAGTCCTCAGGGAACCCTAAGGCTGGGTGCACACATTTTATAAACGACCAGCAATTGTGCCGATGGACAGGGTTATTACCCTTTGCCCCGGACCAGCGGAGATTGCCAGCACACACTGGGCGATGTAATGAACTACGGAAAGATACCTTGTTGCTCGGTGGCCATTTTCCCGGCAACTTTTCTACTGCGCATGCGCAACACGCAGGGTAATGGCCGCCGTGCCGTTTTCACAGTAATTTCTGCAGTGCTGACGTGGGACTCTGGAAAGGTAAGTATGGAAGTAATGGGTGCAGGGTGTGTGTTGCACCCTACACCCATTATAGATACGCCGTTGACTGTATGTAATTATTACATAGTCTAGCATTACACTACTATTGGAAACCTGAGCTTTAGTAGCTCTGACTCCAGTCTATAAACTTAAACATGCTAAGAAAGGACGTTCTGCAGGCGGTTTAAATTTTGACGATAATGGAAAGCTTTTCCTAATGCTTGATACAATACTTAGTGTTGACTGGTACCGATGCCTGTGTAGTAGAGATACATTTATAAAATTATTAAACAAATCAAGGTGCTCAAACAGCAGTGTTCGTTGGCAACATAAAGCAAACTAAGGGGTCAGTATTAAGTGCAAAGGGTGCGAGTTGCTGTTGCACCCTTTGCGGCCCGCCCCAAGCCCTATGGGGCTGCGAGCAAAATTCAGCGAATCCAGGGGAGTTCATCGCAGCTAATACGATTGACACCTAAGACCTACAGTGCCTTGCAAAAGTATTCACACTATTTGCATTTTTCATGTTTGTTGCCTCACAACCTGGAATTAAAATGGATTGCTTGAAGGTGTGCATCATTTCATTCACAGAACATGCCTACAACTGTGAAGTTGTGTTTTATTTTATATTGTGAATCAAACAACATTTAGGTCAACATAACAAAAAACTTCGACGTGCATAACTATTCACCCCCCCTAAAGTCAGTACTTTGTCAAGCCACCTTTTGCGGCAATTACAGCTGCAAGTCACTTTGGATAAGTCTCTATGAGCTATATGCCACATCTTGCCCCTGGGATTTTTGCCCATTCCTCAAGGCTCTGCTCCAGCTCCTTCATGTTGGATGGTTTCCGCTTGTGAACAGCAATCTTCAAGTCTGACCACAGATTCTCAATAGGATTGAGATCTGGGCTTTGACTAGGACATCCCAACACATTTAAATGTTTCCCCTTAAACCACTCGAGTGTTGCTTTAGCAGTATGCTTCGGGCCATTGTCCTGCTGACGAAGGTGAACCTCCGTCCCAGTCTCAAAGCACAGGCAGACTAAAACAGGTTTTACTCAAGAATATCCCTGTATTTAGCACCAACTTTCCCTCGACTCTCTAATCAGTTTCCCAGTCCCTGCTGCTGATGGTGTTCTTGGGGTGATGGGATGTGTTTGGTTTGCGCCAAACATAGTGTTTTCCTTAGTGGCCAAAAAGTTCAGTTTTAGTCTCCTTTGACCAGAGAACCTTCCTCCATACATTTGGGGAGTCGCCCACATGCCTTTTGGCAAACTCAAATCATGTCTTCTTATTTTTATCACTAAGTAATGGCTTTTTTCTGGCCACTCTTCCATAAAGCCCAGCTCTATGGAAGGTATAGGTTCAGCAAGCCGGCGGACGGAATGCCGACCCCCGGCTTCTAGACACTGTTATCTCGACTGGGGACGAATGACAGGCATCTAAATTTAGACGCGTGTCATTTGACCGACGACGGTAGACCGGCACCCGCCATGCCGATCGAGCGGATACCGGGCGCCGCAACGAACAGTTGCGGGGGGGGGAAGGGTTAGGTTTAGGGATCCCGGGGGGGGCTTAGGGTTAGGCATCCCAGGGAGGTTAAGGTCAGGCTAGGTGAAGGGAGTGTTAGGGTTAGGCACCCCCCCCGGACGACTTAGGTTTATGCGTTGTGGAAGGGGGGGTTAGGTTTAGGCACTGGGGGGAAGGTTAGGGTTAGGCACACTAGAGGAGGGTAAGGGGGTAGATTAGGTTAGTCAATACTTACCTAGAGATGATCTGGATTTCTTCCTCTGTCGGCCAGGCGCTGTCGGGATTTGAACCGCAGGCAACGGGTCCAGCGGTAATTCATACCGATTCCCTATGGAGTGTATGGCTTATTGTGGTCACATGCACAGATACACCAGTCTCTGCTGTGGAACTCTGCAGCTCCTTCAGAGTTACCTTTGGTCTCTGTGCTGCCTCTCTAATTAATGCCCTCCTTGCCCGGTCTGTGAGTTTTGATGGGCGGCGGCCCTCTCTTGGCAGGTTTGATGTGGTAAAATGTTCTTTCCATTTGATGATGGATTTGATGGTGCTCCGGGGGATCATCAAAGATTTGGATATATTTTTTATAACCCAACCCAGAGTTGTACTTCTCAACAACTTTGTCCCTGACTTGTTTGGAGAGCTCCTTGGTCTTCATGGTGTGATGCCTCTTGGTTAGTGGAGTTGCAGCCTCTGGTGCCTTTCAGAAAAGGTGTGTTTATACTGACAGATCATGTGACACTTAAGGTGTATACACACACAACGATTTTTTGAACGATTAACGATATTGTGTATTTTTCAATCGTTGAAATAATCGTTCACTTTCTGAGTTAAAACGATGAACAATTATTGTTCATGCGCATTCCCAGTTCAGTCAGACTGACCAACTCAACGATTTACAGTAAGGGAATATGCAAAAATCGTTTGTAGTTCAAAAAAATCGTTCATTACATTTAGTAAATGAACGATTTTAGTTAACTATTGACGTTCATTTTTCCCTTGAAGAAATGAAAGAAAATAGTCTACTAAAATCGTTCATTTACTAAATCGTGTGTGTATGCAACTTTGGATTTCACACAGGTGGACTTCATTTCACTAATTATGTGACTTCTGAAGGTAATTGGCTGCACCAGAACTTTTGAGGGGCTTTATAGCAAAGGGGGTGATTACATATGCACATGCCAATTTTTTAAATTTTATTTATAAAGATTTTTTTATGTTTTTCTCATTTCACTTAACCAAATTAGACTAATTTTGTGCAGATCCATCACATAACATTCAGATTAAAAAAATAAATACATTACAGGTTCTAATGTAACAAAAAAGGTAAAAAGCCAAGGGGGTGAATACCTTTGCAAGGCACTGTATATAATAATGACCCTTCCGGACTCTGGGCCTGATTCAGAGCCGCTCGTAAGCGGCCGCTCGTTCGCTCCGAGCGATGTTCGCACAACTGCGCATGCGTATGGGTTGTAATACGCATGCGCGAACCAGTCATTGCGGTCGGAAATTGTGTGCTCGCAAAATAGCGAATGCCTGCTAATTTGAGTGACAGAATGAGGTGTTTGTGGGTGGTAACAGGGGAAGGTGCTTGAAAACAGGGAGTGGAGATCCGAACGCAGGCGTGCCAAACGGTCAAAACGGGCGTTTTAAGGGTGTGCATAATTAACAAAGCAGCGTCATCGACCACGTCACTTTTTTTGTCTTTTAGCCTGAACTGCTCGCATGATTGCGGTAGGAAAATCCAAGCACTGCGAGCAGTTCACACGCCTTTCGATGTACTCGATTAATCTAATAAATAGCGGAGATGATGTAGGATGCAAGCGGCCAGGGGGCGTTTTATAAAAAATAGCGAGCGCATGTTTCGTTCGCTCGTTCAGACATAGGTGTCAACAGACCGCAAAGAGCGAGCGCTCTATTTAAATATCCGGCCCCTTTTTCTGAACGAGCGAGCGCAAATAGCTTCCGGCTCTGAATCAGGCCCTCTATACCCAACAACTCCATTAGGAGAATAAATTTCATTTAATTTGCTGACTGCTGCTACAAGTTCAAATGTTGGATACATAAATATCCTTGAGATCCCAGTTCAGTTGTGATCCAAAATCTAGTGTACCTCTGAAATCCTGCTGATGTATTCATACGAAATACATGAGAATATATAGTCATATCCTCAATATAATTACCCTATTGGTGGCCACCTCTCTGGTGGAGTGTGAGATACATTTTATCTAGGGTATTGGCTGGTCAGAGGCCCATATCCAGTGATCCTTTGGCTTGTTAACATTTTTTTTTACAAAATGCGCTAGTCTGAATTCAAATCTGTCTTATACTTGTTTGGTTTGTAGGATAATGATTTCCTCAGGAACACAGTGCATCGCCATGAGCCTCCCGTAACTGCGCAGCCCCTGCACATCCTGGCTGAGAATGATGAGATTGTGGCAGTGGACAAACCATCCTCTCTGCCCGTCCATCCCTGTGGTCGATTCCGGCACAACACAGTTATTTTTATACTGGGCAAAGAGCACAATTTGAAACCGCTTTACACTATCCACCGCTTGGATCGTTTGACGTCTGGTGTGCTTGTGTTTGCCAAAACTCTGGAAGTGTCCAAGAAGTTGGCTGAACAAGTGCGAAAGAGGCAGGTGAGCTGCACGAAATGTCTGATTCCAGAAACTATCACTGTTAAACTACTTTTTTTTTATATAATCTCTCTTCTCAAGATATACTGTTGATCAGAAAGGTAGAAGGTGAGTATATCTAATAGGGTACACATTTGTAAAAGAACAAACTATTTACAGGTAGGTACGTCCAAGTTTTGCATTTAAAAATATCACAACTTTAAATCCTGTTGCAAAATAGTCACTCTTACAAAGTTGTACAATAGTAAATGACCCCCCCTAGGTTGGGCATTATTGTGAGTCTACTGCAGGTAGATGAGATGTTGTTTTCTTATTTCTCCTACCAACATGCACACAAATAGTGCATGCACTCACCTTAAGAAGAACCTTTTAGTTGATACTTGCATAAAGATACATAAAGTTCTTGTCATTACATTCAAAGGGGGTATTGTCACCTTTTCCAACTAAATTTGACTGACGTTTGTAATTAAGCACATGGCCGCCTTCTGCAGCTCGTCGATACAGGTAATCAAATTGCAACTACACTGATGAATATACATAAAATCATGGCCTGGAAGATCTACACTATACCCTCTTGCTAATGGCGGGTTTTCTCCCTTTGTAAACAGGGTAATTTGTCTCCTTTTGCCATTGCTAATAGCGAAACTTTCACCATTCCTTTATTTCACATATAACCATTTTAAAATGACTATTGTTACTTTATAACTATACCCCAAGTTTTGTTTAGTTAAAATTTGGGCTGCAGTATGTGATATTTAACTTTTTTTTTTTTTTGTGATTGTAGATATTTAAATTTAGAGCCCAAAAATGAAGACTGCTTTTTTATTTTTTACATGAAAAAAGTGGTAGATTTTTCCTGCATAACTCGGAGAACTGGAGAAGTAGATACTGATTTTAACTCTCATTCAGCTGCGTCTGCCATGTACATGGATACCACATGGATATGGAGTATTTGTGGTTTTTTTAAAAGTGGACTTTGACTGGGGCAGATTGTCAGCTATCACATGAGCAGGGACCATACTGATTAGTCCCTGACTGTTGCTGTATGATCAAAGGGCCTGACCGCTAGAACAAATTGGGCAATAGCAGTAGCTGGGCTTTCTCTTGTAGACTCTTCTACAGCAGGTTCCACAGTATATTTACTACACACACATTAGAGGCAGCACAGTTGGTGTAGAGAATAGCATTACTGCCTCTCAGAACTTCAGTCATGAGCTCAAGTACCGCTCATATTGCCTGATTCAGCAGTGGACTCGAAAGCAGTCGCAGCTGCGGTTCCGCACAGAACGCAGCTGAGAAAATATGCTTATTTATGCTCGCCCATGAAACAGCGTTTCAACGGATTGACACGCCTGTATTTTCCTAGCCACCTCCCCCTGTTACCTCCCCCAAATGCTGACTACCTGTCACTCACTTTGCGAGTGAAATCTCTGTGCAAAAGTATTCTCAAAACAATAGCGACACATGTGCAGTGCGGCTTATATGCATGCGCAGTGGCAAACAATCCCTAGATCTGCGGAAATATCGGCATTGCGACCTCTGCTAAATCAGGCCCAAAGATGTCTAGTGTCAGCATGATCTTAAGCTGGGTACACACTATACGATCCGTCATACGATATATAAGTTCCGCTGCGGATCATGCAGTGTGTACGTCCAATTTGTTGTACGAGATGGTCGTTCATCGTAACATACCATCTGCTATTCTGCACAGCAGATGGGACAATGCAGTGAATGACGCCATGCAGCATGTAACAATATATTGCACCATCATACACTGGAACATGTTGTGTGTGCAATATATCGTTACATCGCTGGGTACACACGTATAGTGTGTACCCAGCTTTAGGCATTGTGTTTGTTAATTCAAGTACTGGTTGCCATTAATCTACAGTACTTGGCCGTGGAGCCATTCACTGACATCGATATTGTGACCTATTACAAGACTGTTAAGCACTTGCTTTAATAATATTTTTACATTTATTTATTAACATCTGTTTGTAGGGTTGAGTAGTTTGGTATGAAGTCTTAAATTCAAAAGACCGGTTCCCAACTTCTGACATGCTCCACTCCCAAAAACATAAGTTACGCTTTTTTGAAATTTGAGGTTCAGCAACTAATTTTCTCTGTTGTAAGAAGCTACAGAGTATATTTAGGACCAGAAATAAGATACAGCATGACTATTAATAGACCCCGGTTTCTCTTTACACAGGTGGAGAAGGAGTATGTGTGCAGAGTGACTGGTGAGTTTCCAGAAGAGTCTGTGATCTGCGAGGAGCCAATAATGGTCGTGTCCTATAAGATTGGTGTATGTCGTGTAAACCCAAAAGGAAAACCCTGCAAAACTGTCTTTCAAAGACTTGGCTACAATGGCAAGTCCAGTGTGGTAAAATGCTTCCCTTATACCGGCCGTACACACCAAATCCGAGTCCACTTGCAGTATTTAGGGCATCCTATTGTCAATGATCCAGTATACAATACAGAAGCTTGGGGTCCCAACAGAGGCAAAGATGGTGACATTAACAAAACCAATGAAGAACTGTTGCGATCTCTGATAGAGGAACATAAGTCTAAGCAGAGTCTGGACATCTTGGATATTGCAGAAGAGGATCTTCTTCTAACCGTGACAAGTAAGGAAAGTGAAGGAGAGCCACACTGCTCACAGACTGTATCACATGACACTATGCCAGTGTACAGAGACCCAACACATGCCCTTCCTACTAAGGAAGCAACTTTAAATGTGAGCTGTGATGACCTAAACAATGATAAAGAAGGCACTAGTGATACATCGGAAATCGGTAAAGGGTTAATAGACTCTCTCTGTGAGGAATGCAGGATTGTAAGGGCTGACCCTTCTCCCAAAGAGTTGGTCATGTACCTTCATGCTTTACGGTATAAGTGGGCTGATTTTGATTTTTCCACTGAACTACCTGAATGGGCAAAAGATGACTGGATAGAGGACTGAAAGCAGACACAACCGGGAACCTTTTTTTATTGCTTTCAAAGGGATTTCTAATAAATCACTTATTTAATTTATAAGAAATAATTTGTGACTTGTTTATAACTTGGCAAAGTACAACTCACCCCTACAGCTAAATATTCATTAGACGTGATCCGCTACAGAGTGCAGCGCTTTCCTGCAGGGTTTCTGTTTTTTGGGGCCAAATTCATGCAGTTCTCTACCTACACCCTGACCACAGATTTATACTAATTACTTTCATATTTGAATTAGTATTGCGTATATTGGGTGTATGCAGAGATCTGTATGAATTTACATCCCTCCTCCAAATAGTAACCATGCCTTTTATGTATGCAGCTGACTGTTGGGGTGTATTTTGCAGACCTAACAAGGGTAACTGGATCATTTCTTGCACTACTAGCAGTAAAGATACTGCTGATCAGGTGTCCGTTTCCCAAGGGCAGATCTCCTCTCCACTCAAAATCCTACTCAATAATTTTGCTGTGATTTGAACTCTTAATTAACTCGTATTAACAGGACAAACTATAAATGATTCATAGAACTGCTTTACCTATATATGGGACCTAAAATTGAGTATCAAGTTATGACCTTAACACAGTGATTTCAAATCTGAGTCCAGGGTTAAGTCATTTTATTTGGTTATATTTGTTAACAAATATAGCTGCACTTTCTGTACAATAGATGACGACTTCAAACTAAGGTTGGGCTAAAACCAAACTAGTCATTTGTCATAATAAAGTAGGTCCAGTTGTTACTTTGTAGTATATTCTTTATCTTTATAACTAGAATAATCAACCATTCAGTGCCCATTTACAGTATGTATAATATATACGAAGAGGGCAAATGTAACTGTTTATGAAATAGACTTTTGGAACATAATACATTGTTATTGCAATTAGGGGGAAAGGGTAGAATTCCAAACCTATTTGTGGTTCTGCATATTTTTTCACACATTACGTTTATTTTGGAACTTCTAAGTTTTATAGACATGGCTTGTGTGTGTTTGTAACCAAGGATGACATGCTCATACATGCGTGTCTTTAAAATTTAATGAATGCTGACTTTCACAGTACAAAAAGCATTTATGGCATTGTAAATTAGCTAGTACCATACTATCGTTCTAGTTTTTCAGGGGATTTTAATTTTGGTGTGATTTGCGCCAGATATTACCGCCTACTTGTTAGGTAATCTGTGCCAATTTTTCTTAGCTCATTTTCTTGTACTTCTCTATAAAAATGCAAAGATATTGGTTGCCGAGTGTCTTTACTCAGACATGTTGGAGGTACTCTATGCTGAATTGAATTCCTGACAACAGAAAGGATTATAAGACCTGCGCATAGGGAATTGACGTTAAACCGAGGAGTCTCATAAATATATATGATTTAATATAAAAAAAATAGAAAGATACCAAATATATAACATACAATCTAAAATTAAGTTTTGTAAACATCTAAAAAAGGTATTAAAAATTGCAGCGGTCTGCTAAACCAGGGATATCCCTTATTAAAATGTTCAGGTACTCATGAGTCAAATTTTAGCAGGGTGTCATTGCACCATCTGCGGCATTGATATAGATATATTCCAGTGTATCAGGACCGAGGTATAGATCAATTTAAACTGTGAGCATAGGTGAGAGTGTCTGTCTGTTAGCAGCAAGTAGCGACAGGTGTACAATTCCTCCGTAAATATCTGAGGTTGCAATGTTAACAGGCAGACTTGTTGGAACAAATAATTAGAGACTAAGGGCCTGATTCAGAGCCGCTCGTAAGCGTCCGCTCGTTCGCTCCGAGCGATGTTCGCACAACTGCGTATGTGTCGTCATGCGCCAACCAGTCATTGCGGTCGGAAATCGAGCGCTCGCAAAATAGCGAGTGCCTGCTAATTTGAGTGACAGGATGAGGCATTTGTGGGTGGTAACAGGGGAAGGTGCTTGAAAACGGGGAGTGGAGATCCGAACGCAGGCGTGCCAAACGGTCAAAATGGGCGGTTTAAGGGTGTGCATAATTAACAAAGCAGCGTCATCGACCCCGTCACTTGGTTGTCTCTTATCCTGAACTGTTCGCATGATTGCGGTAGGAAAATCCAACCACAAGCACTGCGAGCAGTTCAGACGCCTTTCGATGTACTCGATTAATCTAATAAATAGCGGAGATGACGTATGATGCGAACGGCCAGGGAGCGTCTTTACAAAATAGCGAGCGCATGTTTCGTTCGCTGGCTCAGACATAGAGGCGTCAATAGACCGCAAAGAGTGAGCGCTCAATTTAAATAGCCGGCCCCTTTTTCTTAACGAGCGAGCGCAAATAGCGTTCGGCTCTGAATCAGGCCCTAAGTTTTTTTCCGTCTCCAGAGTCCCGCTCACAGAAATGAGCAATCCAGCGCTTGTTGCAGTGGGGAGGGAAGGCCCATTAATGTAAGCACAGATATTGCAAGTCTGTCCAAGCGTGCTCAGATACTGTGCTGGGCAATAACTCCACCAGCGGCTGTAGTGTAGTTAGCGAGATCTGATGGAGGATGATTCCGTTCTCCAGTATGTGGAGTAATCAGGTAGTGGAGCCCTTAATGCGTTTCGTCACATTCACGTGACTTTCTCAAAAGTTGTGGCTCCAGACCTCAGGTGTACCCTTTATATATGCTCCAATTAGCCTTAGCATGTGTTTGATTAACTACACAGCAGTGATGTTAATTAACACAGTTTTCAACAGCGGTGTGAAGTAGCTCCATGTTAATTCATAAGTTGAAAAAAACAATCAAATATTTAATGGCTACAACAAGCAGTGGTAATTATGTAATGAATGAATATATATATATATATATATATATATATCTTTTTCTCGGCTCAACATTCCGACTTATTCATAGAGTGTATTATAAACATAATAAAAAGTCCATGTGAGACACCTTTAATAATATACACATATAAGGGATCTGGAATAAAAAAACCTAAATGAGTATGTGAATACATTCTTCAATCCATTGATAAGATTGATCTTGTAGATATAGAAAAACATAAAAAAATAAACCATGCAAATTACTGATAAGGAAATATATATTAAAAAAAAAAGGTAGATCATAATCTAAACAGAAATCTGGCTATTCTCCGATTAACCACTTCACGTATGGTTACAAATATCCCAAAGAGGTATGCAGGAGATAGACACACTTCAATTACATAATGAGATAATTAGAGAAGAGAGATATTGGAATAATATATAGCTAAATATACGGTCTAATGTTGGTACCTCAACAGAGAGAAAATTCTCATATGTACAGGGAAAAACCATATAAATATTCTATTATTACGAAACTAACAATGTCTAGGGAAGGCAGGTAAAAATAAATATAATAAAGTAATAAAAGGAGAGACCGACTTCTGGATAACAAGTTGTATAGCCCCTAAAATAATGTGTATATAATCGTGCCAGTGTGTCTAGTACTATGAAGACCTTATTAGCTTTGGGGATGAGGTAATTAAACAATATATAGCCAACTTGCCCCAGCAGTTATATATGCAGATACAGTATATTCCCTTGTGGAGATTTCTACAAAGAAATACACATCTTCTATGTAAAGTATGGACGGTCACTCGTGTCCAAAGATTACGATGACATCAAAAAATTTAAATGCGCATGTAAGCTAGTTATTGAACCGCATGAAGAACATTGTAGAGCAAGCCTATGGTATAAAAGCTTCCCTATCAAGGAAAAACCTAAATTAAAAAAAAAAAAACTGGACAAATATCATTCGCAAATCTTTCAAGCTTATCTAGTAGGAAAGATATTTTTCCCTAAACAAACCAAGTCTAGTATGGTACCAGGTCTGATAGATCTGTACTGTAATAGTCTAATGATGTTGTACCCAAGAGTTGGATAACAAAAAGGAGAGGGAAAAAAGAGGGAATGGAGCGCAGGTATGCATTAGGGATCAAATTCTATACATTTATTGAGCCCCTCGGGAACGAGGGACCTTAATTTGTGTATCCAGAAGTTTTCCCTAGTACACAGTCTCCTGAACCTATTACCTCCTCGATGGGTAGGCTTGATCCATTCAAACCCTATAAGTGAGTGTTCGTGTTAATTTTTTCCATGCTGTTCCACAAAATGTTTAGAGAGGCCATGTGCACAGTATCCCTTTATGATATTCCTTCTGCATTTAAGGAATCTCACGTTTAAGCATCGCGAGGTTCTGCCTACATACATCAATTTACACTTGCAAATTAACACGTGTTTGCAGTTAATGAATGACTGTATCTCATCACCCCCAGATGTATAAAAAGAATGTATGTTGTTCCTGATAAAGGAGCAGGTGATGCAGTTTGAAGAGCCACATTTATAGCATCCCATAACTTTACTCTGCATCCACGACAATGGGGAGCCAAAGATGGGGATTTAGTCTTATTTTTATCTACAAACTAGCTGGCGTACCCGGCGTTGCCTGGGATTTTAAGAATGTTTGTTTACACATCATCCTCCAACATCCTCTCCTTAGGCAGGCCTCACAAAGTGTGACAAACTTCCCCATCCACAGTCCTAAGGTCTTAGAAGGAAGTAGGACCTGTAACGGTGTAAAGCAAACTTCGGAGATAGAAGCACTCAAAATGTGTCGGATGTACAGTGTAAACACGGCCATGAGCTTCTGTTGCTCCGATACCAGGATGACCATCTACAGCGACTCCCTGTTTTCTGTGCTGAGATTCACTTTGGGAGAAGCACTCCATGTGTAATATTTTGGCAGCTCACAGTACAGCAGGGTCCTTGCATAGTCATCATTTTGACACAGTTGGAAGAAGTAAATGTTGCATAATTTGGTATAGTCAGAGAGCTGAGAATGCTGGCAAAGCCTGCTAAAGCTTTCCGATAATAAACATTAAGATCATGACAACACAAAACGGGAATGTATATACTGGGCGTATTTTGTTCTATCTCTGAGGAGGCTATAAGCAATCAAGTGCAGTATATTCTCATATGCTATCTTTGTGCTTGTTTTGTCATGTGCTTTACATTCTTCAGACTTACCCCCATTATGTCATTCCCTACCCTAATCACATCACATGTATTCCAAACTATTGTATTTTAGAATTTATAAAACTTCTTCAGAGTCCAAAGGGTTATCATGAGGATAATGTGGTTGGAGAGATCCAGGCACCAAACAGTTAAAGCTTCAGCTTCCAGGATGCCTCGTGTCGTCGTCCATATATACCCCGCCCCCAGCCACCGGCCTTCAGTTGTTCCAGTTGTTCGTTTGTAACGGGACTGCTCAGGCAGTCCTAAGCTTTTATTTTATGTTTTTGGTTTGTCAGTACCAAGCGTCGGAATTAAGACGCATGTACTGCAACTCCATCTACCTCCGCCGGGCCGCAACACCAGTATCAGGGCTGGTGATTCCGGTTGGTCACGACAGAGCTTGCCAGCGGCAATGCTGGGGCCCGGAATGCAACCGGACTCCCGAAGATATCGGATAAGGCGATTCCTCGCTTACAGAGAATCGCGGATGGCAGTCCTTGTTTCCGGAGACGTATCGGAAGCTGCTGCAGTCAGGGCCCGGGAACGTCCACATCCTCACTAGACCACTGGGGCCTTATTGTCTGACGCCGGGGATCGGCAGCAGGCGCTTCTGCCACGAGGCCATCTTACCCGGCCGGTTGATGCAGTTTAGGGGAGGTGGGCACTCCCCGAGGCAGCTCCGACCCAGACGCAGTCCCTACAAAGTGATTTGCGCGTCTTGGATCTCCGTCTACCCTCATGTAATGAGACGCTCACGGTCCACTATCGGTGCGCTGCTGTAGCTTTTGGTATCAGGAGGGTACACCTATCATTAGCCCCACACCGAAATCCTGACGCCCGGCATACCGAACGTAGGTAAGCCGGGCATCATGAGCTGTTAGCCGCGGGAAGGAGGGTTAGGTTTAGGCACCCCGGGGGGACTTAAGGTGCCCACACACATAACGATGTGCTCACGATCCGACATACTGTATGATTTCCTTCTGCAGTCCTACACACGATTTGGAGTACAAAGCATCCAATCTGACTTAAGATCTATCGAGCATCTTAACTTTTTTTTTTTTCCGGTGCATTGCGTCCCAGATTGTCAGATCTGCCCTACTGCATGTCAGATCTGACGATGCGATGTGCGACCAGCGGGGACGCGCATCATGATTGTGAGTGGGTACTCACGATTTACTCTAAATTTGGCCGTATTTTACATGATCTGTCGTTCCAATGTGTCTGAATCGGCCAGATTGGGTAAAATATCGCTGTGCGTGTGGCCAGCTTAAGTGTTAGGTTACGGCTAGGGGAAGGGGGGAGGTTAAAGTTAGGCAACCCCTGGGAGGGTTAGGTTTTGGGTGTGGGGAGGGGGGTTAGGGTTAGGCACCACCCCCGGACTCTTATGCACCCCCAAGGGAGGGTTGGTGGGGGGGTTGGAGTTAAATATACTTATCAGCCGGCATCAGGATATTGATCTGTCGGGCTTCCAGGATCGGGAATTGAACCAGCGGCTTTTAAGCAGTCGGAATTTCATACCCAACCCATCCTACCATTCCTTCTGTTTATGTAGTTGATTAAGAGTCAATTGTAATTATATTATATAGTCGCATTGTATGTGACTGTTTGCTAGCTGCTGTATTGATACAGTCCTTTTATTTCTGACTGTCAATTATAACTATCACTGTTTTTCTCTCCATCCGTGCGGGGTGGAGGTTTTTCTTTGGGTACTTCACATTCACTAAGTATTTGTGAATGCTGTCACATAACATTACGTTTGCTGTCTTTATTTTGAACATGTGAAAAGATAAAGGGAAACAGGAGGGGGAGGCCCCTGTGCTGGTTTCATGTAAATCCTGTATGGCCTGTTTGGATGGTTGGTGTGTTGTCTGTTATAAAGGGACATCTCACCAGTCCAGGTTACCTGTCCCTGGACAAGAGCCATCTTGGGTATCCTCTTTGTAACAGCTAATAAATCAGTTTGTGAATCGTAGGGCTGCTCCTACACTGCCTTCTTGGATGGGGTGTCCACAGTATGCCATGTTTGCACCTCCTATACATCCTTCTTGGATGAGTATGGCACAACCTAATTTTGAAAGCAGACCGGTAGTTACTAAGGCGCCAAAGTGCAAGTTATCTTTTTATCAGTCTGCTCAACATATGGATTCAGATGCATTATCAGAGGAATCAGATGATGAGCAGGGTTCCTCTCCAGGGTCTAGCTCAGGAGGAGGAGGACCATTTGTCTACAGTGGATGTTCCTCCTTTGGTGAGGGCTGTTAAATTAATCCTAGATATTCATGATGATGAACCACTCATAGTAAGAAGGCTCCAGTGTTCAAATACCACCGGAAGGTGGCCAAAACGGAGTTTCTTATATCTGAACAGCTCATTGAGCTTATAGAAGAAGCATGGGGTTTTATGTGAATAAAAGAATACCATCGTTGTATTCTATCCCAGCTTCTCAATGTATTAAGTGGGAGGTACCTCCTACTCTGGATGCTCATGTGATGCATTTAATGAGAAATGCTACATTGCCTATTAAGTCAGCATCTTTTCTGAAGGATTCCACAGATAGAAAAATTGAAGCAGGCCTTAAAGCAATATTTTCATCATCTGGAGCTGTTACTTGTCCTGCTATGGCTGGAGCCTGGGTAGTCTAAGCTGTTGAAGAGTGGATAGGGGCATTGGAAGACTCTCTACCAGATGCTACCAGAGAACAGATGATGTATATCTCCCACGTACGAGAAGTGGTTTCCTATCTGGGAGGAAGCTGCAGTATATTCTGGAATTTTAGCTTCTAAGGCAGGGGTCTTCAAACTTGGCCCTCCAGCTGCTGTGGAACAACACATCCCAGCATGCACTGCCACCTTTTTGATATAACAGCATGCTAAAACTATGCAGTGCATGCTGGGATGTGTAGTTCCACAGCATCTGGAGGGCCAAGTTTGAAGACCCCTGTTCTAAGGCATCAGCAGCTTCAATAGTGTCACGCAGGGCCCTTTGGTTAAGATCCTGGAAAGCTGATACAGGATCAAAGAGGGCTCTGGAAGTCTTACCTTTCTATGGAAAGGTACTTTTTGGAGCAGAGTTAGATAATAGCTACTCTGGCGGCTTCTAAGTCAGCAGGTCTGCCATCTACGGCTACGGTTTCCTTTTCGGTTCTTCTGTTTTCAGGGACAAGCAAGGGAACAGTATTCCTCTAAACAGTCTGGTTTTCGCAGGACAAGGCAACAAAGTAAGAGGTCTGGGCCGACAAGATGTACAGTGTCTAAACCGGATGACAAACCCTCGGACTGATGGAGCGGGCCTCCTCCTGGGGGATCCCAGGATGGGAGGCCGACTTCTTCAGTTTGTGGATTACTGGCATCAAACAACAGATGCCTGGGTCCGAGAAGTGGTCTCTCGAGGTTATGCCCTTACTTTCAGGAGGCATCCTTCCCAGAAGTTTTTTGCACAGATCCTCCATCAGATGCGGTCAAGGCCTTGGCCCTTCAGAAGGCTCTCTGCTGCAGGCGGGGGTAATAATCCCGGTTCCTGTGTTGGAACAAGGAAGAGGTTATTATTCCAATTTAGCCCTGAATGGGGCTTATTGTCCTATTCTAAATCTAAAATCCGTCAACAGGTTTTTCTATGTACCCAAGTTTTGTATGTAAACTCTCCAGTCAATTATTTTGGCAATGGAACCTGGGGATTATATGGTTTCCCTGGACATTTAGGATGCGTATCTGCATGTTCCTATTACGCCATCCCACCAACAATTTTTACGGTTTGCTGTCCTTCAGCAACATTGCCATTATTTTGGTAAATACCTGAGGAGACGTAGATAGACCAAAGGGTAAAGCCTGAAATTGGTAGTCATGACGGCCTATCTCGGGCGTCAGGGAGTCAGAATCCTGCCATATCTGGATGACCTTCTGATATTGGTACAGACTCCAGTTATTTTACAAAACCATCTTTAACTGACCTACAAAAGCACAGCTGGATCATCAATTGGAAGAAATCATCGCTTTCTCCAACACAGCAGATGGTACATCTGGGAGCTCTTCTGGATTCTCGGGCACAAAGGGTGTATCTGCCAGAGGACAAGATTGTGACCATATCATTGCAAATACACAAGCGAAAGGTATCCATTCTATTAGCGATGCAGGTCCTGGGATTAATGGTATCCACCTTTGAAATGGCAGGGTATGCTCAGTTCCATTCCAGGCCTCTGCAAAAATTGATTCTCTCCAGGTGGAATGGACAGTATCATCTAATAAGGTCCCAGAGGATCCTTCTCACTCCAGAGGTTCGTCACTCCCTCCTGTGGTGCCTGAGAAAGAATCATCTGAACAAAGGGCGCCCATTCTGGATTCCAAATTGGGCGCTTTTCACCACAGACGCCAGTCTTCGTGGATGGGGGGCAATGACAGGTCATCACAACTTTCAGGGAAGATGGACAGATCAGGAAAGTCATCTGCCAATAAACATTCTGGAACTGCGAGCAGTATAGAAAGCACTTGTCATGGCACAGGACCTGCTCCAGGGCAGACGAGTCCAGCTCTAGTCCGACAACCCGACTACAGTGGCCTACCTCAATCATCAGGGAGGCACGAGAAGTTATGCAGCCATGAAAGAAGTGATAAAGGTTCTGATTTGAGCAGAACGTCATCTTCCGGCCATTTCGGCAATATTCATACTGGGAGTACTCAAATGGGAAGCAGACTTTCTAAGTCTCCAAAACATACAGGCCGGAGAGTGGTCTCCATCTGGGAGTGTTTCAGCTCCTGGTAAACAAATGGGGTCTACCAGAAATCGATCTCATGGCATCACGTCACGACCACAAGGTCCACAGGTACAGGTTCAGAGACCAATCAGCAGCCTTTGTGGATGCACTGGCAGTAAGATGGGACTTCAAGCTGGTGTATCTCTTTCCTCCAATTTCTCTCCTCCCAAGAGTTCTCAGGAAATTCAAGCAGGAAGGTGGAACAGTAGTACTGGTGGCTCCAGCTTGGCCCTGACATCATTGGTTCCCCGTCATACTGAATCTATCCATAGATAGTCCGTATCCTCTTCCTCTATGTCAGGATCTGCTAATGCAGGTTCCCTGCCGGCATCTGGACTTACCTCGTCTGGCTTTGACGGCGTGGCTCTTGAATCTTCTATCCTAAGAGCAAAAGGTTTTTCCAGTTCTGTAATTCAAACGATGCTTAGGGCACGAAAACCTGCCTCTGCCCGCATCTATTAGAGGGTTTGGCATTCTTTTGGTAAAAGGTGTTCAGGATTTCCAGGGTACTGGCTTTACTCCAGGCGGGTTTAGACTGTGGTCTCCGCCTGGTCACTTTGAGAGTGCAGGTTTCTGCACTAGCAGTCTGGTTCCAGAGGAAGATTGCCTCATTACCAGATGTTAGAATTTTTTTTCAAGGAGTTCTGCGAGTTTAACCTCCTTTTCCACTGGTAGGACCGTGGGATTTGTCTTTGGTTCTTAAATGGCTACAAGCTCCCCCATTTGAACCTCCTGAACTTTGTAGATTTGAAATGGTTGACAGCAAAGACACTTTTTCTCTTCGCTATGTCTTCTGCACGCAGAGTCTCTGATTTGTTGCTCCCCATTTTTTTTTTATTTTTCACCAGGATAGAGCTGTTCTTTGTACAATGGAGGGTTACCTTCCTAAGGTAGTGTCCCATCAGGTGAATGAAGAAATTGTAGTTCCAGCCTTTCAGGCTCCAGATCTTTCTGTAGGTGAAGCCTCCGTGGATGTAGTTTGTGCTCTCCGTATCTATGTGGAGCGTACAAACTCTGTTAGAAAATCAGATGCTCTTTTTGTATTATATGGTTTTCACAAATGAGGATGGCCAAGCAGACTCTGGTGAGATGGCTACGCATGACTATCTCTCAGGTGTACACACAGGCTGATCTCCCTGTCCCAAACACGGTGACAGCACACTCTACTTGGTCTGTAGAGCCATCATGGGCGTTTAGTTGTGGTGCCTCTGCTGAACAGTTGTGTAAGGCAATTCACCACATTTTGCTGCGTTGGGGGCAAGGCAGAAGCGTAACTAGAGTTTTTGGAGCCCAGAGCAAGAAGAAAAATTGCGCTGCCCCCTCCCCCACCCATTTCTCATCACTCTGGGAATTTTCCATTCCATATGCACCTTACCTGTATGGTGGTTTCTCACATTGGGCAACCTCTGAAGAAATGTATGCTCCCTGGGCAGATGGTGTCTTCAGTTGGTATTCACTATTCATGTAGGATCTCACACTGGAAGATGCCTGTTTGTGTAGGAATATTACCAAGGTCATCATGATACAACAGCAGATCAGCTAAACTCATGCCCACCTGCATCACTTCCTGTCCCCTGCGTGTCTCAGCCACACCATCATCTCCCACCTGCGTGTCTCAGCCACACCATCATCGCCCCCCTGCGTGTTTCAGCCACACCATCATCTCCGCCCTTTGCCTCTCAGCCACACCACCGTCTCCCCCCTGTGTCTCAGCCACACCATCATCTCCCCCCTGTGTCTCTCAGCCACACCAACATCTCCCCCTGTGTCTCTCAGCCACACCACCATCTCCCCTCTGTCTCAGCCACACCACCATCTCCCCCCTGTGTCTCTCAGCCACACCACAATCTCCCCTGTGTCTCAGCCACACCATCATGTTCCGCCTAAGTCTCTCACCATCCCCTTCACTCTGTAGCTCTGTCCCACTCCCCTTCATTCTATGTGCCCCCTCATTTTGTACCTGTTTCCTCCCTCCAGTCATTGTGGGTTTCTCCCTGTTTCCCCCTCCAGTCATTGTCTGTTTCCTGAATGCCCCCTTCAGTCATTTTATGTTTGCCCCTCCTGTCATTGTGTCTGTGTGTTCCTCCCTCCCTCGTTAACTGTCAGCCGCCCTCACCTGTCTGGATGAGCCAGCAAACTGTGAGAACAGGCAAGCACCGAGGCTCTTCTTACAGACTGGATACGTGATGCTCCCGGCAGCGGAGTGGGGGGTGCAGGCCCATGGTGCTCTATGGTGGGTCTATGGCAGCGCAACGGCGCGTCTGACTCTGGTGGATGGCAAAGCAATGGCAGGCAGTATCGGTATGCTGCCCTGGCCGGCAGTGCCCCTTGCTGCTGGGCCTGCTATGGTGCCCATGGCATGTACCCCGCCCACGTTACGCCCAAATTGTCAGCTGCATATCCTGTTCGGGCTTCTAAAAGTCGGCAAGTATGAGGTGATTTAATAAATTCAGTCAGTTTGATTATAACATCAGTGTACAAGAAGATATCCTTAAAACCTGGACTGTTAGAGTGTTATGAGGACCGAGTTTGGCAAACCCTGCACTATAGTACTCTTAAATAGCATTCTGGTAATCATTGCAATGTTATATTTTTTGTTCTCTAGTAACATGTTGTAGCTATAATAATTTTGAAATCCATTTTACTTTATAATCTGTAGGGTCCAGGCATACATGTGTCTTCTTGTGATTATAATTCCAGTGTTTATACCGTCGGATTTTAGATAGGTACACACCTGAAATATAAAACAAACGATCAATGATTTTGTTTTCATCTTCAGCTGAAATGATCCAGAGAACTTATGATTTCCTGTATACACACTAAACAATTATCTTTCCTATATGAGCTATACATTTGCTTAAAGATTAAGGGGACGTTTTTAAATGCAGATTGTCTGAACCGATAGAGTGTACACTGTATTTGCTGTGCGATATCGGCTCATTGGGACTGACAAATGTTGTGCAGCACTCCTGATGGGCGGAGCCATTCCTAGCTTTAGTTGCAGCATTTCATTTTCTCTATAGATTGTAAACTTGCTAGCTGGGTCCTCTTACCTCTGTCTGATTATCTAGTCTTGCTCTTACTGCTTATTTCCCAAGTGTAAAGCACAACAGAATATGCTGGTTCTGTATAAGTAAATGGAAGTAAATAATTAATGGCCATGACATAATGCGCTTGGCATATAAAGTAGACAATAGTTAAGTCATTTTCTCCTTTAAAGTTTGAGAGTGGAGATTGTGCTTACAAACTCTGGGCCCGATTGAGCGATGGATGCAAATGCCATCTCTATCGGAGTGCAATTGCAAAAATATGCTAATGACTCGCTGTCCAGTGTTTAGACTCCCACTGAAAGCGTCTCACGTACAAAACCGGAAACATGGAACACAGATCAGGCAGCCATCAGCCTTCTGAGTAAGTCTAAGCTGCCGCGCACACAGCGGGTCTCCTGACACACAGAGGGCTCTCTTGCCAGCAAGAACTCAGTCGCTAATTCATGGACGCCCAGAAAAGTGTTTAAATGGTAAGACATGCCTGCATTTTTCGAACCATCCCCGTTACCACCCTCAAACGCTAATTATCTGTCACTCATTTTACAAATGAATCCTCTGAGCGTATTTGCAATAAAGGGGTGTATTTACTAAGCAGTGTTAGGAGACAGAGTGAAAAGTGATAAGGTGCCAGCCAATCAGCTCCCAACTGTCATTTTTCAAACACAGCCTGTGAGATGGCAGTTGGAAGCTGACCCCTTAGTCTCTGCATGTGCTCAGTGCAGCTTACATGCATGCACAATGGCAGACAATCGCTTAATCTGCGTAAATATCGGCATTGCATCCATCTCTGAATCAGGCCCCTCTATTCCATAAACTGTGTTGCTTAAGCAAATTCTTTGATCACTGGTAAAGGTGATCTTTACCTGGGTTGTGGTCAGGAGGTCAAGGGGTAGATTTACTAAAGCTTCATAAAAAAAAAAAGTGGAGGTATGCTCATATCAGCCAATCAGATTCTAACTATCTGATTCTTTGCAATGGCAATCGCATTCACTTTTACTTTTTAGAACCTGTAGTGGAAGTTATACAGTGAAGATGCTGTGTGTTTAATAAAGCTTTACTCTCTTGGTAACATTAATGGTGTGTACACACGGTACGATAACATTGCGCGATATGAACGATATCGACCGACTTGAGGTGCTTAGATGGATGCCGGCTCCGGCTATCGTTCTCCAACTTGACCCCCAGGGACATAACCAGCATCCCAGGGGTTAATTACTGGCCAGGGGAGACAGCTTCCCTGTTTAAGCAGCTCCTCAGCTCAGTGCGCCTTTCCATTGCGGTCTGGCTTCCCTAAGTTGCTCTCCTCCAGACCCCTTTGGGGTCTCCGGGGGCCATTTTGTAAGTGTGCAGTCGCAGTTCTCCCAGGACAGCGCGTGGTCTGGTCCCCCTGCATACCTCTCCCCAGGGTCAGCGTATGTAGTGCTATTTGCTACCAGACACTGGGTCTGTGTAGTTGAGTATAGTGCTGCTTTGCAGCGACTTTTCTGCATTGTATGTTAATTGTGCTAGCGCTATCTATGTGTGTCTTTTTTTCTATCTGTTAGCTTATACCTTTCCTCTCAGTTCTGCCCTTATACAGGTGGTGTTAGGGTAGCTCATTCCTGACATCATATATAATAATTCAATATATCTGAGGTCTGTCACATACTGTTGTTGCTGCACTGTGCCATATATTGGCAATGGGTTCCTTCAGCTTACATAAGTATAAGACAGGACCAGTATATTGCTCCCAGTTAGTATTTACTTATATATATGTGTCAAAATGACGCCCGCAGCTGGAAATTCGGCTGTAGCCCAATAAGGGCATATCTAATTATTATTGAGGTTATTTAAGGTGGTTAGGTGGTGCATTAGGTATGATCCTCCTGATGAAGTCCTACCTAAGTGGTATTAAGGGACGAAACGCGTCGAGGAAATGGTGACCTCTGCTAGCGGATGCTGTGTTCTGTTCAGATAAGCCTATATTTCACTTATTCTATGTAATTGCGCATTTTTTGTGTGTGTCCATTTATGTATGTATGTATTAAATTATCAAAGGCAATACACCATGATTGTGCTTTCTTCTCCCATATACACTTTAATGAATGTGGAGTAAGGACTTTACAGGATGAAATCCAAGAAGGAGATAAGGTGACTACGTGGACTATTATGTGCTCACATGCTGTTTTATCATGGTACGCATATATGTGTGTACGGTGCGTGTTTTATTGATAATATACCACACTATGAGGCACTTGTTTTTCACTTTTTGTTATATATATATATATATATATATATATACACACTCTTGGTTGCTTTGTACACAGGGCCTGTTTCAGACCCACTTGCAAGTGGGCCAATGGTTGGCCAGTGCGCACGCGAGCCCTGGAGTGAGCGCAAAAAGCACTCGCTCCAGCGCTCGCATCCTAAAGGGGTGGCTATTGATGTTAATCGACAGCTCGCCCCGTTTGGAATGTGGGGAGGAGGGGTGGCTGGGCAAACTGAGGCATTGCTGCAGGAATGCCTGCCATTTGTGGGCGGCCCTACTGACATCATTCGTGATGTCAGTAGGTGGACTTCCTGCTCTATTAGAGCAGGAAGTCCACTGGGGCTTGCGGCCACAAGACCATACCGTCAGGGTCTCGTCGCAAGCCTGATGGTTGCGATGGTCTTGACCATCGCGACCATCACTTGGCCGCTCGCATAAGCTGTGGGTGGTCACCCACAGCTATGCGAGCGGCCAGGAGGCCGCAACTTAAAAAACAAGCGCCTGCCCTGATTCAGAGTAGGCACTCGCTTTTTGTGAGCGACTCTAAATCAGGCCCACAGTGCGCTATTGTGCTTCAATTACCCCGCAGACATGTCTGACGATGGTAATGAACACATTCCTGTACTTATGCCGCAACCTTGAAGATTATGTACTGCAGTTTTCAGTGAGGAGGATGTGGTTCGGGGTGGGTTATGTATATGGTGTTATAACTCGTCATGTGCCTCGAACCCCCCCGACATCAGTAAAGGAGCCCCCTTGGGCGGTGTTTTCTCAAATGCTGGCCTCCATTGTGGACCGCCCAGTGGTCACGGCTGCTGTTCCTACTATGGGGGTACCACAGCAGCCCGTCTCCCACTCACAGAGAATGCCACTGAATATGCTGACCCCTCCTGTACCACAGCAGGCTGTCATTCCCACAGTGGGATTACTACAGGGTGGACCTCTTCTCTACCTCAGTACAGAGTCTGGCTACGACCTCTATGGTCATTCTGACCATGTTGCAGAGTGCGAAACCTGTACAACCAGGTAAGCAGCCTGTCTTGTCATCTCAATCCACACAGCTATCAGAATCTGAGATGTCATCTGATGACGGAGAGGTGGCTGATGCCTCTAACCCCGACTTCCCTCAGCAAGAGACGGAACCTAAGTGAAGTATTAATACTCCTGCCTTGGTGCATGCGGACAGATCCGCATTGGTTATAGAGGATAACGAAAAAGCCCCTAAATCCAAACACCCTCTGTTTAAACAGATAAGTGTCTTCGGCAGTCTTCCCTCTGTCAGATCAGCTGATGGATCACATGGCTGAGGCCTGGCAATTTCCTGATGCTCATTGTAAGAAGTGGGAATCACCCCCTGAGGTGGATTCAAACGTTACACAGTTAATTAAGAGTGCAACGTTACTTATGCCTTCCATTTCTTCCTTAAAGTATCCTACGGATAGTAAGGTGGAAACTTGCCTAAAGTCTATATAGTCTCTTTCAGGAGCTGTGGCCTGCCCGTACATGGCTATCTCCTGAGTAGCTAAGGCTATAGAGAGTTGGGCTTATACACTTGAGGACTCCTTGGAAGTTCCAGAGGATCAGGTGTCACTGGTCGGCCTTATTTGGATGTGGCTGCATATATCTGTGAGGCCGCTCTGGATGCTAGTTTACTGACATCCAGGGTCTCAACCGCGGTCGTATCTGCTCGCCGTTCCCTGTAGTTATGCTATTGGAGCGCAGATGCCGATTCTAAGAAAGGCCTACAGGCCTTACCCTATAATGGGGAGATTTTGTTTGGTCCGATTGTTGACATGTTAGCCAAATCAAAATCTGCATTTCTGCCCTCAGCATCTGCTACTGCAAAGTCTCGAAGCTCCTCCTTTAGGTCCCTTCATCCTCAAGGAAAGGCCAAAGGGCAGTCCTTTCCTAGTCAGTCTGCTGCCAAGAAAACTGCCAAGCCTAAAAACAGGCCTGGAGCACAAGATGCGTGGCTTCCAAACAGGAGGATAAACCCGCAGCCTGAAGGAGCGGGCCTCCCTCTAGGGGACCCCAGAGTGGCAGACCAACTTCTTCAGTTCGCCCAGTGCTGGTGTCAAGCCACCAAGGATGCTTGGGTAAGAGACGTGGTCTCTTCGGGTATGCCCTCTCATTTCTTCAAGGCCTCCCCACCAGTTTTTCTGTACAGGCCCTCCTTCAGACAAAACCTAGGCCTTGCAAATCTAGAAAGCCATACAGTTCTTGCCGCAAGCAGGGGTTATTGTACCAGTTCCACCATCTCAACAAGGGACTGGATATTCTACTCTCTTTCTGGTTCAGAAACTGAATGGGTCTCATCAGCCTATCCCCAACCTCAAATCTCTGAACAAATTCCTCATGGTGCCCAGGTTCAGGATGGAAACCTTATGATCCATCATACTGGCATTCTGGACTCTCACCAGCAGAGTATCTTTCTAATTCCAGAAAAGATTGCCACACTTCAGCTGCGAGTATTCAGATGTCTTCACAGTCGCTGGGTGTCAGTCTACTCGACAATACAGGTTCTGGGATCCATGGTGTCCACATTTGATGTGGTGGAATTTGCTCAGCTCCATTCCAGGCCCCTGCAGGGGCTGATCCTCTCCAGGTGGAACTGATTATCCCACCGTATCAGAGCTCAGATGATGGTGCTCTCTGCGGATGTGCTTCTGTCCCTCTCATGGTGGCTCCAGACATCTCATATAACCAAGGGTCGCCCCTTTTGGATCCCGAACTGGATACTCCTAACAACGGACGTCAGTCTCCGGGGACTGGGTGCAGTGTCCAGTCCACACTCCTTTCAGGGCCGGTGGACAACGATAGAGGCATCTCTGCCCATCAACATATTGGAACTTCGGGCTGTGTACAGGGCCCTCGTGATGGCAAAGCACATTTTTCACAGAAATCCGGTGCAAGGTTCAATCTGACAATGCTACCACAGTGGCTTACATCAAACATCAGGGAGGCACTCGAAGTCAGGCAGCAATAACAGAAGTGTCACGTATTCAGACATGGGCAGAATCTCATCTAACTATTTCTGCAGTGTTCATTCTGGGGAATGGTCTCTTCACCAAGAGGTGTTTTAACTCCTAGTGGACAAATGGGGTCTCCCAGAGGTGGACCTCATGGCCTCCCGAAAAAATCACAAGTTACCAGTGTACGGGTCCAGAACAATAGATGCCGAAGCAAGCATGGTGGATGCTCTGTCCAGTTTGTGTACCTATTTCCTCCAGTCTCTCTGCTTCCTCAAGTTCTTCGGAAGTTCGAGCAAGATGGAGGCACTGTCCTGCTGGTGGCGCCAGCTTGGCCCAGATGTCATTGGTACTCAGATCTTCGGAGTCTCTCCATCAACACTCCGTTTCTGCTGCATCCACATTCCGGACCTGTTGTCTCAGGGTCCTTGCCTTCAACCAGACCTGGATTGCCTGTCTTTGACGGCGCGGCTCTTGAGACATCCCTCCTAAGGTCCAGAGGATTCTCTAGCTCGGTCATCAACATGATGCTTGGAGTGCGTAAACCTGCCTCCGCCAGGATCTACCACAGAGTGTGGCATACATATTTCCAGTGGTGTCGTACAAGAGTTTATGACCCTCAGGTGTTTTGAATTTCCAGAATACTGGCATTCCTTTAAGCTGGATTGGACCTCGGCCTACGCCTGGCCTCGTTGAAAGTGCATGACTCTGCACTGTCAGTGTGGTTCCAATATAGAATTGCTCCACTTCTGGATATCCAATCCAGGGTGTCCTCCGGTTTCAACCTCCCTTTGTTCCACCAGTAGCTCCTTGGGATTTGGCAGTAGTTCTTCAGGCCCTCAAGGGTCCTCCCATTTGAACCACTAGATTCAGTGGATCTTAAGTGGTTAACATCTAAGACTCTCTTCCTTCTGGCTATTGCATCTTCCAGGAGAGTGTGAGAATTGGGAGCGCTCTTGTGTCGTCCTCCTTTTCTGATATTTCACCAGGGCAGGGCTGTGCTTCATACCGCCCTGAGTTCCTTCCTAAGGTTGTGTCTAGTTTCCATATTATTCAGGAAATTATAATACCGGCCTTCCTATCACCTGACCTTTCGGCAGGTGAGGCCTCATTGGATGTGGTCCATGCCTTCAGGATTTATGTGGACCATACCAGTTCTCTTCGGAAATCAGACTCCTTGTTTGTGCTCTATAAATTTCACAAGGGATGGCCAGCCAATGAACAAACATTGGCTAGATGGCTGCGTATGACTATCTCAGAAGCTTACATGCAGACCACTCTGCCTTTTCCATCTGTTAAGGCTCATTCTACTCGATCTGTGGGTCCCTCGTGGGCAGCTTGCCGTGGCACCTTGGCTGTTTCACTTTGTAAGGTGGCCACATGGTCTTCTGTCCAAACCTTTCTAAGGTTCTATGCATTTGATACCTTCGCCTCTAAGGATGCTTCCTTTGGGTGCTGGATTCTCCTCTCAGCGCAGGAGCATCTCCACCCTTAAAAGGACTGCTTTGGGACATCCCCAAGCCTATGGACTCTGAAGAAGAAAATGAGTTATGGTGTTAAAAAATACCATAAACTAGCTATAGAAAAAAAGTCAATGAAAAATGAATGATTATCCGGAAAAACAGCAGTACGCTTCAATAAGCGTGTGTATATTCCAAACTATTTATCACCAATAGTTTTAATGTGCTCTTGTATGCCGTAAATCCAAAAAGGAAAGGAAGACGCACAATGGGAATCCAATGATCCGTAGAGAAGAAATTAGTTAGGCACCTGGTGCTAGTAATGGTAACAACACATCAAAGATAACTGCTGCAGAGTGATAAAGAGTTCCACTCGTCATCACTTAATCACCGGCTTACTCACAGACATCAGCCCGGTGCTAGTGGCAATGACAGCACATCAGAGGAGTCTACTGGGAAATGGTAAGGAGTTCCACTTGTCACCACTTAATTACCTGCTTACTCACAGTATCAGTCCGGCTAAGGTAAACAGGGTCACGCATCCAAAGATGACAGCTTAGCTGTTGATCCCAACTCCACTTGTGCCGCGGTCTCCAAAGCCTTAATGCGTTTCTCCATTTTTTTTTCAATTGTAACGGTTTCATCAGAAGGTAGTCCATGCTGTGTCAGGGCTGGATATTTACAGTGTATGGTAACTAGCCAATCACCATTGGCCATGATCTAGAAAGTTTACTTAGTAATAAATGAGTCAATTCATCAGTGTATATATAAAACAGCTGTTTTACATTAATCAATAAAAACAAATACAGAATTTACAAAATATAACAATTACTTAAAATGATGGCATCATTGATGAAGGAAAGATGTACAACTTGCATCTTAATATATACTACAATGGAACTTTATTATTACTTTTATAACTGGATGTATATATATATTAGGGATGAGCGGGTTCGGTTCCCTGAGAACCGAACCCACCCGAACTTCGGGGATCCGGGGCGATCCGAGCCCAAGCTCGGATCTCCCTGTCTGCCCCGGATCCCTCTCCCGAGGCAAAACCTCGAGATCTGCTGTCGGATCTCGAGGTTTTGCCTCGAGCGGCCATTTAAAAAAAAATGCCTTTGCCTTTAATGGGCAAAGTGCTGATTGGCTGACAGAGCCGTCTGTCATGGCTCTCAGCCAATCAGCATTATGGTGCTCATTTGCATGTAGCACGGACTCGTGAGATCCGTGCTACATGCATCTGTGTGACTGACAGTGACACAGAGCACAGATGGGTCAGTGAGACCCGTCTGTGCTGCTGTGTATTTCAATGACACAGATGCACGCACGGACCAGGAGATCCATGCTACTTGCATCTGTGTCATTGACACAGAGCACTGATGGGTCCGTGAGACCCGTCTCTGCTGCTGTGGTAAAAAAAAAAAAAACCTGTTTAAAAAAAGAAAAAAAATGTCGTGCCCCCCCCCCCCCAAAAAAAAGAGCAACCAGCCCCGGGCATTAGTGACCCAGTGCTGGGTGTGCTTAAATACAGGGGACAAACGATGTAGGGGTCCCCTGTACTTAAGCACAACCAGCACCGGGCTAGTCAGAACCAGCGCTGGTTGCCAAAATACGGGGGACAAACGACGTAGGGGTCCCCCGTATTCTACACAACCAGCTTTGGGCTCTGATCCGGTCCTGGTTCTGGAAATACAGGGGAAAAAAAATTAGTAGGGTTCCCCTGTATGTTCCAGAACCAGCACTGGACTTTTTCTAGCGGGGGGCTGATGCCACAGCCAGGGGAGCCCTTTCACCGGGCCCCCCAGCCGCAGCATCAGCCCTGACCGCTAGTCAGCCCAGGCCGGGGATCCCTGGAGAGCTGGGGACCCCCCCAATAAAGGGGTCACCCTCTCCAGGGCACCCCAGGCCCAGGCTGATAGCCCGGGGCTATCCCCGCCACCCCTGGTGGCGGTGGATGGCGGGTTGATTGTGTGGTGTGGTGTAAATAAAGAATATCAAACATTGTCTTTACAAGTAGAAATGCAAGTCCCAGCAAGCCTGCCCCGCATGCTGGTACTTGGAGAACCACAAGTACCAGCATGCAGGGCATTAAGGGCCCACTAGTATCTGTAGTTCACCTGTAAAAAAATGTTTAAAAAAAACACAGGACACACACACCGTGACAGTATAAGTTTATTAAACATACATACACACACACACACATGTACACATACTCACCTATGTAACCTGTAGCATCGGTCCACTTGTCCGGTAAAGTATAGGGGACCTGTGAAAAAAAACATACTCACCATCTCCTATGCGAGGTTCTGTCCTCTTCGTTCCAAAGTAGGCATGGCAAAAAAAAAAAACGCGATCCACGAACTTAGTACCGTTCTATAGAACGGTACTTCCCGAATGAGAGCTTAGCGGCGGGGTATCACCATGGAAACCCCGCTGCTAAGCGTTCATTGGCTGAGAGAGGTCATCTCCCGTCTCTCAGCCAATGAACGGCTCCCTCCATTGTAGTCAATGATGGGAGCCGCAAGGTTATTAAAGTTTACTCTGCGGCTCCCACCATTGAATATCAAACATTGTTCTTATTCGGGAAGTACCGTTCTATAGAACGGTACTAAGTTCGTGGATCGCGTTTTCGTTTTTTTTTTTTTTGCCAAGTCCGGGGATGCCTACTTTGGAACGAAGAGGACAGAACCTCGCATAGGAGATGGTGAGTATGTTTTTTTTCACAGGTCCCCTATGGATACTTTACCGGACAAGTGGACCGATGCTACAGGTTACATAGGTGAGTATGTGTACGTGTGTGTGTGTGTGTGTGTGTGTGTATGTATGTTTAATAAACTTATACTGTCACGGTGTGTGTGTCCTGTGTTTTTTTAAACATTTTTTTTACAGGTGAACTACAGGTACTAGTGGGCCCTTAATGCCCTGCATGCTGGTACTTGTGGTTCTCCAAGTACCAGCATGCGGGGCAGGCTAGCTGGGACTTGCAGTTCTACTTGTAAAGACAATGTTTGATATTCTTTATTTACACCACACCACACAATCAACCCACCACCCACCGCCACCAGGGGTGGCGGGGATAGCCCCGGGCTATAAGCCTGGGCCTGGGGTGCCCTGGAGAGGGTGACCCCTTTATTGGGGGGGTCCCCAGCTCTCCAGGGATCCCCGGCCTGGGCTGACTAGCGGTCAGGGCTGATGCTGCGGCTGGGGGGCCCGGTGAAAGGGCTCCCCTGGCTGTGGCATCAGCCCCCCGCTAGAAAAAGTCCAGTGCTGGTTCTGGAACATACAGGGGAACCCTACTCATTTTTTTTCCCCTGTATTTCCAGAACCAGGACCGGATCAGAGCCCAGAGCTGGTTGCGCAGAATACGGGGGACCCCTACGTCGTTTGTCCCCCGTATTTAAGCACACCCAGCACTGGGTTACTAATGCCCGGGGCTGGTTGCTCTTTTTTGGGGGGGTGCACGCCATTTTTTTCTTTTTTTACACAGGTTTTTTTTTTTTTTTTTACCACAGCAGCACAGACGGGTCTCACGGACCTGTCATTGCTCTGTGCCAATCACACAGATGCATGTAGCACGGATCTCCCGGGTTCGTGCTACATGCAAATGGGCACCATAACGCTGATTGGCTTCCTGTCTGCCACTGCAGTGCCACTCCTAGATGGGCCACGTGTTTGTGCCGCCCACTTGTGTCGCTTAACATAGTCATCCAGCTACCTCGGTGCAACCTTTTGGCCTAAAAACAATATTGTGAGGTGTGAGGTGTTCAGAATAGAGTGGAAATGAGTGGAAATTAATGTTATTGGGGTTATTAATAGCGTAGGAACAAAAAAAAGGCCCATTTTATGTGATTTTAGCGTTTTTTTTATTTTTTAAGAAAAAATCCAGATCCAAAACACAAAACCCAGAACCCAAAACACGGTAGGGTGGTTTTGGCAAAACCAATCCAGATCCAAAACACGAAGAAAGATCCAGATCCAAAACCAAAACACAAAACACGAAAAGTGGCCGGTGCACACCCCTAATATATATATATATTAATGGATTAATAAGCAATTGTCTTCATCAGAAGCAATTGTCTTTGTCAGAAGCAAGGTATTGCATCATGTTTCAATGTCAAGTTAGATAGTCTAGTGGTTTAGTCTTTAGTGGCCATCTTCATTGTAAGTTGCTACATGATTGATACTAAAATTGTCATGTTCTATTAAAATTTACAATATTTTTCTATATTTATTTGTTTATTCCTTGTTTTGTGGGGCGTCCACAAACTCCCCTTTCTGAGATCTACGACTGTATATAGCTGTTTGATAAGGTTTATTTAGTGTGCGCCTGATATATACTTTTTAAGTATATTCTAGTTATGGTATTTATTTATTAATAGTTTCTTATATAGCGCAGCAAATTCCATCATGCTTTACAATTTGGATTAACATTATACTGGGTTGTAAAAGACATACATACATACATACATACATACATACATACATACAAGACATACATAAGGGTAAGAGGGCCCTGCTCGCAAGCTTACAATCTATAGGGAAATAGGTGTTGATACACAAGGTTGGGTACTACATATTGCAAATTGGTCCAGCCCAATTGCAGATGTTCTTGGTGGGCTGTATAATCCAATCACACTGGAAAGTTGGCCTAGGGTTAGGAGGATGTTAAATTGAAGAAAGAGAAGATGTGATAGGTGTTTACTATAAGAAGAGAGTTAGATAGGAAGCTATAAAAGATTAGGTGGGCGGTCCTGGAATCTGATAAGCTTGTCTGAAGAGGTGAGTTTTCAGAGAAAGCTTGAATGTTTGGAAACTAGTGGAAAGTCTTATTGTGCGTGGAAGGGCATTCCACAGGGTGGGTGCAGCCCGAAAATAGTTCTGTAACCGTGCATGGGAACAAGTAATGCGCAGGGATGAGAGACAGATCTTGTGCAGAGCGGAGATGTCGGGTTGGAAGATATTTTGAGATAAGTGAAGAGATGTATGTTGGCATGGTTTGGTTACTAGCTTTATGTGTGAGTGTATTTTAAATTGAATACGGTAGAAGACCGGCAGCCAATGGAGGGACTGACAGAGTGGATCAGCAGACATTGAACGTTTGGTGAGAAAGAACAACCTCGCAGCTGCATTCAAAATGGATTGTAGTGGGGAGAGCCTGTTTTTGGGAAGACTATTGCAATAGTCAATGCGGGAAATTAAGAGTGTGTGTATTAAAGTTTTTGCAGTGTCTTGCGTAAGATATGGTCGAATTTTGGCTATGTTTTTTAGATGTATGTAACAGGATTTAGAGACAGATTGAATGTGGGGAACAAAAGATAGTTCAGAGTCAAGGATGACACCTAGGCAGCGAGCTTGTGAGATGGGGTTGATTGTCGAGTTGTCAACAGTAATAGAGATATCAGGTTGGTAACTACTATTGGCCGGTGGAAATATAATTAATTCTGTTTTGGATATATTAAGTTTGAGGTGGCGAGATCACATCCAAGATGAAATGGCAGAGACATTCAGTGACACGGACCAGTACAGATGGTGACAAATTTGGGGAGGATAGGTAAATTTGAGTATCGTCCACGTACAGATGATACTGAAAACCAAAAGAGCTGATTAGTTTGCCAAGAGAGGTGTTATATTTTGAGAAAAGTAGAGAACCTAATACTGAACCTTGTGGTACTCCAACTGATAGAGGTAGCGAAGTGGAGGTAGAATCAGAAAAGCGAACAGTGAAAGAGCAACTAGATAGGTAGGATGAGAACCAAGAAAGGGCTGTGTCTTGAAGATCTAGGGCTTGTAGTGTTTGTATGAGAAGAGAGTGGTCACCAGTGTCAAAGGCAGCAGAGAGATCTAGAAGAATTAGAAGTGACTAATGGACTTTAGCCTTGGCAGTGACCAGATCATTTACTACCTTAGTCAGTACTGTCTCAGTGGATTGTAGGGAACGAAAGCCTGACTGAAGTGGATCCAATAAGTTGTGGGTGTTAAGAAAGTGTAGGCAAGTCTCTCCAGTAGCTTTCTAAATGGGAGTGATCACTGCATGCTTGAAGAGTGATGGAAAGATACCAGTAGAGAAAGAGAGATTACAGATTTTAGTTAAGTGTGGAATGAGCACAGGAGACAGAACTTTACTGATTTGTGAGGGTATAGGATCAAGAGGAGAGGTAGTAGGATGAGAAGAGTGTAGCTACTTCATCTTCATTAGTGGGGTCAAATGATGAGAATGTTCCACTGGGTTCAGGTAGGGAATTGAACAAGACCCTGGCTGAGGAAGTGCATACCATTTCATTTCAGATATTATCAATCTTGTTCTTGAAATAGGAAGCAAGATCTTGTGCACTGATAGTAGCAGGTGGGTTGGGTGATGGAGGGGCAAGAAGGGATTTAAATGTATTAAAACGTCGCTTGGGGTCAGAGGCTTGGGCAGAGATAACAGATTGGAAATGTGTCTGTTTGGCATTATCCAGTGCATTACAATAAGTGGTAGATCGTCTTATATGTGAGGAAGTCACTTGGAGTATGAGAACTTTCGCCACTGACGTTCTACTTTTATGTGAGTTTTTGTAGGTGTCTTGTGAATTTGGAATGCCACGGTTGACGTCTAAGTCTACGCGGAATGTGATGGGTAGCTGGAGCTACTTCAACAAGGGCTAGTTCTAGGGTCTGGTTCAGGTGTGATACAGCAATCTCAGGAGAAGTGAAATTATAAATAGGTAAGAGTGATTGTTGCAGAGAGGTGAATAGTTATTCAAAATTAATAGCATTAATATCTCTTTCGGGATTGAGGAGGTTTGGTTGATTTGCTTGGCATTGAGGTTGACGTAATGGAGGAGAGTGTGTAGGTGATAAGGTTATATGATCTGAGAGAGGGAAAGGAGAATTAGTGAATTCAGAGACTGAGCATTGTCTGGTAAATACAAGATCAAGGCAGTAGCCATCTTGATGAGTAGAGGAGTCAGTCCATTGGGAGAGGCCAAGAGAGGATGTTAAGGAGAGAAATTTGGAGGCATGAGGGGATTGTGGACTGTCAATGGGGATATTGAAATCACCCATAATAATGGTGAACATGTCAGAGGATAGGAAGTGAGGGAGCCGGGCAGAAAAATGTTCCAGAAATTGATTGGGTGGTCCAGGTGGACGATAGATAGCAGCAATGTGCAGAGAGAAAGGAGTGAAAGTCCTAATAGAATATACTTCAAATGATGTAAATGTAAGGGATGGTACCTGTGGAATAACTGTGTATGTAAAAGATTGGGACAGTAGTATTCCTACTACACCTCCTTTACTATTACCAGGCCTGGAGGTGTGTGAAGTGTAGACCACCATGTGAGAGTGCTGCAGGGGTGGAAGTGTCTGATTGTGTGAGCCATGTTTCTGTTAATGCCAGAAGATTGAGGTTATTTGAAATAAAGAGGTCATGGGTGGCTGTTAGTTTGTTGCAGACAGAGCGTGCATTCCATAAGGCACATTTCAGTGTTTTGGAGGGTGATTGGAGGCATGTGATGTGTCTGAGGTTTGCTGGATTTATTTTCCGTTGTGAGTAGGGCAGGTGTGTAGGGCCTGGATTTGGTGATATGTCACCAGCTAATAGAAGTAGAAGGAGAGAGATATAAATATAGTTCTGGGTTTTGTATGAAAGTTTTTTATGGCAACAGGTAGTGAATGTTATGGTCAATTTAGAAAGATAAGTAAATAGCTCATGTGTGTTCACAAGAGGGGAGTAAATTATTGAGCTGCAATGTGTACAGAGGGATGAGCTGCAGGGAGAGTAAAGGATGCAATATCCCTAGAGAACATGCCATGGAGTCAAATAAGAATGAATAATATTTGATTTAGAATAAAAAGAGAAAGAATATAAATACTTATAGTTTGCATTTAGAAATTACCTGCTTGTTGATGTTGTTCAATGTTTGTTCAACTGTTTTTTAACTGTTCATTTTTGATACTTTATGCATAGGATACTTCATGCATGGGGATGCCCAGCTCAATCGAGCCCTGCTCTCTTAGATCTGACTAGTAAGATATACTGTGGCTGATTAACACAGACTACATCTGCGACATGTCCAGCTGACCTAAGGTGTTAAATTGCCTTGTGTTTGACTAACAGCCCAGTATGCCATCATAAACTATGCTTCACTAACAACATCGCAAAAATAGGTAATGACTATTGCAACAATTTAAGATATCACATACATTGAATAAGCTGAATGAATAAAGTTCAGAGTATCATTGCAGGAGGGTGGATATCACATACCTGCGAGATGAGAAAAGAAGATGGTTAGGTCCAGATAAATGTAAATTGTTTTTTAACTGTTCATTTTTGACACTTCATGCTTAGGATACTTCATGCATGGGGATGCCCAGCTCAATCAAGCTCAGCTCTCTTAGATCTATGGTAAGAACTTGGTAAGAACTTACCTTTGTTAATGCTTTCTTCGAAGTCCATAGGGTCCACAGGGCACCCTTCCTGATGCACCTGGCTTCAATATGGGCTATTGTACTGGTCACTGGTTTCCCGTCTCTTTCTCTGTGAGTGTGATTCTTGTGTGTTCCAGTCTTCCTTCTCTCTTATCCTCTGCCCTTTGGCTTTTTACCAACTTAGGTGCCTCTGGCTCGGGGGCGGGGTATAGGGAGAGTGGACCAAATGCAATCATGGGAAAGCTGAAAGCTTTAACTGCGTTGTGCCCAGATTGGTTCCCAACACCTACACCCCAAGGTCTCCCTGTGGACCCTATGGACTTCAAATAAATAGAGTTAACAAAGGTAAGTTCTTACCATAACTCTCATTTTTTTGGTGCCTACCAACCCACAAATGATCAGCGATGCACGGCACATATGGACGATAACGATATCGTCCATCATCCGTGCATGCTGGCCAACCTGGTTGATACATAGGGACCTGCAATCGTTGATCACAGATCGTTGGTGGTGTGCTGGATGATCGATATCGATCATCCAGCACACCGGTAAGGTGCAGGGAGATCATTCAGCTATATCATTATCGCTGATGATCGTCCTGTGTGTATGCACCATGAGTATTTATGCAATGTACAGGTGTGAGCTGACAACTGTGTGCAAACAGGTATTATGGCCTGACAGCAAGTGTCACATGATTGGCTGAACCAGTCATTCTGCGGTAAGTACTGGAAATGGAGAGTAGCCCCAGGCATGTATGTGATACTGGTCATGTCTACAGGTTTAATAAATCACCTATTTTCCATGGTTGGTGTTCCATTAATTGAGAATGGGAGCTATGATTACTTCAACCTTGATAAGCCCTTATCAAGTACTATTTCTACTATGTGCATTGTTACAACCAGACAAGACGCACAAAACAATACACACAATTGATATTTTTAATTAAAGATTTCATTAACTGTTGTCTGTTATACTGTACATTTATTGTGGAAATTACTTTAGTTATACTTCGCTTCTCTTCAGTTACTGTGCAGCAGTTTGAAGAACAATAGGCATCACTAAATTGGACTATAATGGAAAAATACAGGGTGGTCCATAAGTGTGGAAACACCCTTATGAAAAAGAAATGAGTAAGGAAATATTAATCCAGTGTCTACACAAATGATATGGGGGAAAACTTTTTAGGGTAGGTACCATCTTGAAGTTGGCCATCTTGGATGCAACTCTAATTTTTTTAAATCGGAAAGTAGTCATGTGACATATCAAACAGATGCAGAATTTCATAAGAAAAACAAAGTTTTAATGTATCTTTATACAGTCTTGAGTTTTAACATAAAGTTTATAAGATATATTTGAAGTGCTGTCCACCATGTTGCAGTGTTAAGGCTATTCTCTTTTCCCATTCCTGATGAACTTTGACCAACATGTCTTGTTGAATCTGAACACAAGCATTAACAATTTGTTGGTGCAGATGATAACAATCTCCTCACAGCATAAACCCATTCCTTTAGTTAAACCCCACAGAAAGAAATCCAACAGCGTTAAATCTGGGGATCGTGATGGCCACTGGACTGGACCTCTATGGCAAATCCACCTTTGGGGAAACTGCACATCAAGATATTCCCTGACAAGGAATCCATATTGAGTTGGGGCACCATCTTGCTGGAAGAAATTAGGATATGACCCATCCTCTGATAACAATGAGGGAAAAAAATCTCTTCATCTAACAACCTCTTGTACCATGCTGCTGTTAATGTTCCATCAATGAAGAATGGTCCCACAATATCGGTATCCCATAAACCAAACCATACCAGATATTTTGCAGAGGCTACAACCCCACTATATAATTCTACTAGACCATAGGTTCTCAAACTCTGTCCTCAGGACCCCAAACAGTGCACGTTTTCAAGATCTCTTCACAGAATCACAATCTGAATAATTAACTCCACCTGTGGATCTTTTAAAATGTGTCAGTGAGTAATTAATTCACCTGTGCACCTGCTGGGTGACATGGAAAATTTGACCTGTGTGGGGTCCTGAGGACCGAGTTTGAGAACCACTGTACTAGACCAATACTGCTTTTATACCTAAATTCCAGGTCGGACCCGGAGGTTGGAACAGGGTTCCAATCCGGATCAGACCAAGGATATTCTTGAGTTGGCACCAATCACACCGGAGCCGGGTCTGCAGTGACCCGGCTTTTCCGGCATTGAAGTGGACGCTTGGAGATGACGTCATCTCCAAGCACCACTGAACCTGGCCAATTGGCAGGCATGCAGCACGATCCGGGCCTTTGTGACCCGGATCATGCTGTTAACACTGCAGGGTTTCACTGGTCATTCCCGTGTTAAACCCTGCAAGTTACCTGGGTTGGATTGGCGGGTCACTCCACCTGGGAATCCAACCCTGTCCCCTTTTACACCAAGGAGCAACCCGGTTAACCCTGCAATAACCTGGGTTTTAACTGTGTTGTAAAAGGGATATATGTGAAAACTTGATGGAAGGCACTCAAATGATTTTATCATTGAGGCCAAAGGGACTGATCATATTGAGATTAAAAATCCATCTGGGTTCAAGATGGTGAAGATGGTTTGCTCTGTCTCCACTCTGAAAGATTTTTTGGCACCTGACCGATAGCCATATGTTTATGTGAGGCCAAAGGATGGTCTCGGCAAAGTGCCTGGCCACCGGTTGATCTGATGCTTTACCAAAGAGGGCAGCCTTGATTGCTAACTGGTGCAGAGCAATGCGCTACCTCATACTCCTGGTGGCCTTTCCAACATAACTGAGTCTGCAAGGGCAGGTGATTAAATACACATTGAATGAAGAGGTGCAAATCAAGATGTACATGATGTTGAAGATGCAACTGGAATGTGAATATTGAAAAGTGGAACCAGTGACCATATAGCGGCAAGTTGTACAGCTTAAGGCACTTGTAGCAACCTGGAGTTTTAGATCAAACAGAAGAGGAGTTGGATGTTTTCTTAGACTCAAAGTTGGTAACATTTGTGTGGACAACAATGTCCTCAATGTTCCTACCCCTGGTGAAGCAGGCCATAGGCCTTTTATTTTTCATAAAGGGCAAATCTTTGTCTGTGGAAACGATGGGCCCCAGAGTCCTTGTAGCTCTCCGGATGACTGCACTAGAGATGCTATATTAACTTTTCCATGGAATAAGAATGGAGTAGAGTATCTCTAGGGAGTAATTACCTCCTGTTTTTGTTTCATCAATAGGGAGGGGTCGAAGCCCCTCTGCAGGAACCTGGTAACTATTTTATTCAATTCCCGTTCCAAATTGGCAGAATTATTAGTGATCCTGGCCACCCTGATCATCTGGGACTAGTTAAAGTGCCACAGGATGGTGGCTATTCACCTGCAACAAGGTGTTTTTATCTGCGGGCTTTGTATAGACGCCTGTTTTTATCGTGCCATTTACTATGGAAACCTGGACATCAAGGTAATTTAGAGAATGGAAACTACATTGGTAAGTAAATTCTAATTGCTGAGGAAAAAAGGTTGCGCCAAGAAAGTGTATTTGTAAGACCACCCTATTCAGAATATCACATTGATACTCAAATCTTATAAATTATTATTATTATAGAGGTGCTACTCCGAGACAAATCAATAATGAAAGTGTGAATACTCACTGTGATTAGATGCCGCGGTGAACGAGGGGCAAGCTGAACACTGCACAACGCTGCAGAGTCAGTGCAGGGAGAGAGAGCGAGATCAGCTGTCCGCCTTTACTGCTCACACTGACAGCCCCTATGAGAAGCGAATAATAAGAAAGGCTGGGTAGATAGAGATAGAGCAGTTGCTTACCTTCACTGACAGCCCCGTGTGACAAAGCTGATAAGAGGGACTGTTTAGATTTAGGGGTCTATTTAATAAGCAGTGTTAGGAGACAGAGTGAAAAGTGATAAGGTGCCAGCCAATCAACTCCCAACTGTCATCTCACAGGCTGTGTTTGAAAAATTACATTAGGGAGCTGATTGGCTGGCACCTTATCACTTTCTTATCACTTTTCACTCTGTCTCCTAACACTGCTTAGTAAATAGACTCCTTAGATAGAGAACGTGCAGCTGTTTGTTTTCGGTGCAGATGCTGGCAGCCCAGTGTGAGAAAGCCTATTAGAGGCAGTGCCAGATTAAGGTCCGCATAGGCATGGAGAAAAAATTTATGAATGGCCTATTGTGTGCCACTGCAGGGGTGGGACCGGCACTGTGGCGTTGTGACTAGTAATATGGTGGCATAACCGGTTCTGTGTGTGTTTAGTCAGCACAGGGTGTGGCTAGTTCCCTGGAGGACATACTAGCGCATATCTTTAACCACTTTAATTTATAGGGGCAGATTCAATTAAGTGTCTGGAATCTATGGGTCACTAAGCCTCAAAGAGTGCATGAAACTCTGATTTTTCTCTCATTAAGGTCACCCTCTGGGGCCTAATGCGTGGGGTAGCGACCCTTAATTAAAATGAATAGCTCAGTGCTGAGCTTTAGCTGTAGGGTAGCAGGGCCGAAACTGGGATTTTTGTCACCTGGGGCAAGACAGTAATTTGGCGCGCCCCCCACTGGTAATGTCCCCTTCAGCAGTGCACCTTTAGTAATGCCCCTGTAGTAGTGCCCCCATAATAATGCTCCTGTAGTGCCTATATGGTAATGTCCCCATATTAATGCCCGTGTAGTGCCCTTATGGTAATGCCCCTGTAGTGCCCTTATAGTAATGCCTTTGCAGTGCCACTTTTTACACACACACACACAAAAAGAAAAATAAAATCATTGCTTACCTTAAACCCGCTCCTGCGTCCACCTCCGTCTAGTGTGCACGGTTGCTCCTTGGAACTATGGGAGAGACGTCATGACGTTTCTCCCATAGTGCCCGGACCATGGGGATAGCTGGAAGCTGGAGTTCAGGAGAGAACTCCAGCCTCCGCCTATCGCGGCGCTGCAGGGAAGGAGCCGGGTGCCCACTGGTAATAACATCTCAGCAGGTGTCCGGCTTGAAGCCTCCCTGCGGCGCCGAGCTGGAGGACCTCCAGCCCCCCCCCCCCCTTAGTTGCGGCCCTGAGGATCGTGAAACTATAACAAAAAAATGTTTTTTTTTGTGAAAGGGTGTGTACTGTATAGTCTTCCTTTACTTGAATGCAAGATTAGTTTAGATTAATAAAAAAGAAAAACATCTAAAATTGTTCACTGATTATTGCCATATTTTACGTGTCCATCCCACATCCCTAGCCATTGCCGGCAATTATTAAATTAAATTAAAGTTAAAGCTGTGGCCTTTAAAAAAAAAAAAAAATAGCTGCAATGGCAAAACTGGAACAGGATGGTAAGGATCAACTTACTGCTGGCTTGTTCACACATGCACATCTGCAAAGCAGTACTTTAAATTCACCGACTTAGAGGCTGATTATCAGGAATCTGCTTGTGCCCATAGATGGCGTTACCCATAGAAGCCTGTGGGCTTCTCTCTGCAGAGCGATGATAGAGGGATCCAATCGGATCCCTCCTACCACCCGCCGCGGTGCCTGTCCTTCTGCGCATGCCCAGAAGGACGCCGGAGGGGCTTTTGGGTCATAGACCCGGAAGTTCCTCCATCGCCAAGAGCCGCTCTTACCGACAGAGCGGTCCTTTGCGGTGATCGTCATGGATAGGCATGCATGCAATGACCAGCAGAATGTATCGCGAGTGTGATGCGTCATGCAACCCGCCCGTAACCTGAAATTAGTTAGATCTACAAACACCTTGCTATCATCTTACAAGGAAAAATAGATAGAGAGAAAAGTGGAGAAGAGATCAAGAGGGAGAGAGAAAGAGACAAGAGAATGGAAAGAGAAAGAGAGACTGGGGGAGGGGTGAAGAGGGGGGAGAGAGACGGGTGCAGGGATATTTGTAGCACAAATTCATACTGGGTGGTGCTTTGGCAGACCGCGAGTGGGCGGGACATCTGCTGCAGGGCTTCATATGACCCGGGGCCAGAGCTTCTGGTGACCAGAGGAACATAACTGTGAATGGCCCAGGGTTGCTAAGCTCTACAATGGGGTGGAGCTTCAAACTGCAAGGAGCCTATTTGGATGACCCAGGGGCAGAGTTTCAGACAGTCTGGGGCGGGGCTTCGGAAGGCCAATGTGGGGAGGAGGACTGGCTCCACCAGCCCCATTATTAATCCGGCCCTGATTAGAGGGGCTATGTTAATACAGATAGAAAGCAGTCAGCCATTCGCCTTCACCGTTCACACTGAAAGCCTCGTATGAGAGATAATAAAAGGAGCTGTGTCAGTGTCCTGCTTAAGATCTAACTTGAATACAGCATTGCTAATTAAAAGAATCTAATAGATGTAAATACAATTATCATTATGGGTCTATTCAGCAAAAGTGACAATGTTGCCCAGAATATTATCAGGCAACATTGTCACGAGTTTTTAGCAATTGTAATTTCTTGCTGCTATTCAGCAATATTTTGTGCAGGGACAGCGGCTGCGGTAACACGCTGTCCCTGCGATGTCACAGAAGGCATTGTTATCGGGATTCTGAAAAAAATCCCTTCTGTTTGTTCTTCTGTGCAAGCTCAGTCATGCATTCGGGAATAGTCTCCGGCGTTATATAAATTAAATATTTATCAAGTGATTTAACACTTTTTGCTTTGCTAAATAGCAAAAAGCATTAAAGCACTGTAGAGATCAATGGCTGATCCCTACAGTGCGAAACTCAGCGAGATGGGAATTAGTGGAGAAGATAATTGCGTTATCTTCTCCATTATCCCATTGCTGAATAGGGGATTTACATAAAAAATGCGGAAATCATAGTTTCTGTATTTTTTATGTAAAAAAAAAATCAATGCTGAATAGCCCCTGAGTGCCATGAAAGTGGAATAAAGTCTTAAGCACTCCAGCAGATTTGAAGTGAAACACATGTACAATAGGAGACCTGTATATCACTTGATAATTGTGTGAGCTCTGAATCACTAGAATACATAAAGCCTGACCTGTGCTTGGACTGGTGGTTGTTCAGTGTATAATTTATCCCTTTACTACAAAATTCTGCAATACAATAAGCACCAATTATTTGGGGTAATAGAGAGTGTTTAGTAGTAAAGGAGATTTGTCTAGAAGGGATGTAGTCAGGAAGCCAACGGTCTAAATGCCGACCGCCGGCTTCACGACTGTCTAATCCCAGCAAGGCACTAATGACAGGGGAAATTCCGACACCTGTCATTAGACCTACGCCGGGAGCCCGACGTCCAGCATAATGAACTAATGTAAGTCGGTGCCAGGACAGCTGCGGGATTTGGGGGGTTAATAGGTTTTAGGGCTCCTGGGGGGACTTAAGGTTAGGCACCCCCCAGGAGACTTAGATTTAGGCTGCGGGGAAGGGGGTAGTTAGGTTTAGGCACTTAGAGGGGGGTTAAGGTTAGGCACTCCTAAAGGAGGGTTAGGGAATTAGGGGCCTGATTCAGAGCCGGACACTATTTGCGCTCGCTCGTTCAGAAAAAGGGGCCGGATATTTAAATAGAGCGCTCGCTCTTTGCGGTCTGTTGATGCCTCTATGTCTGAATGAGCGAACGAAACATGCGCTCGCTTTTTTTTAAAAATTGCCCCCTGGCCGCTCGCATCCTAAGTAGGGGTGTGCACCGGCCACTTTTCGTGTTTTGTGTTTTGGTTTTGGATCTGGATCTTTCTTCGTGTTTTGGATCTGGATTGGTTTTGCCAAAACCACCCTTCCGTGTTTTGGGTTCTGGGTTTTGTGTTTTGGATCTGTATTTTTTTTTAAAAAAGCATAAAAACAGCTAAAATCACAGAATTTGTAGGTTTTTCTGCTCCTATGCTATTATTAACCTCAATAACCTTAATTTCCACTCATTTCCAGTCTATTCTGAACACCTCACAATGGTGTTTTTATGTCCAAAAGGTTGCACCGAGGTAGCTGGATGACTATGCTAAGCGACAGGAGTGGGCGGCACAAACACGTGACCCATCTAGGAGTGACACTGCAGTGGCAGACAGGATGGCAGTTAGAAAAACTAGACCCCAAACTGTACATAATGCAAAGAAAAAAAAGAGGTGCAAGATGGAATTGTCTTTGGGCCCTCCCACCCACCCTTGTGTTGTATAAACAGGACATGCACACTTTAACAAACCAATCATTTCAGCGCCAGGGTCTGCCACACAACTGTGGCTGAAATGATTGGTTCGTTTGGGCCCCCACAAAACAAGCTGGCAATTAATGTGTCCCTGCACAAACTGGCTCTACGGAGGCAAGATGTCATCCTCATCCTCCTCATCCACCGATTCCTCACCCTCTTCAGTGTGTACATCCTCATCCTCACAAAGTATTAACTCGTCCCCACTTGAATCCACCACCACAGGTCCCTCTGTACCTTCTGGAGGCTGGTCTCCCTGGAAGAGCTGATAATTCATTTAGATGAACATCATCTTCTCCACATTCTGTGGAAGCAACCTCCTACGCCTTTCGCTGACAAGGTTCCCGGCTGCACTAAACACTCTTTCGGAGTACACACTGGAGGGGGGGCAACTCAGGTAAAATAGAGCCAGTTTGTACAGGGGCCTCCAAATTGCCTCTTTTTCCTGCCAGTACAGGTATGGACTGTCTGACATGCCTACTTGGATGCTGTCACCGATGTAATCCTCCACCATTCTGTCAATGGTGACAGTATCATATGTAGTGACAGTAGACATGTCAGAAATTGTTGCCAGGTCCTTCAGTCCGGACCAGATGTCCAAACTTGGTCCTGCCTGCCCTGCATCACCGCCAGCAGGTTGCTTAGGATACCTAAGTTTTTTCCTGGCAGCCCCAGTTGCGGGAGAAAATGAAGAAGGAGCCGTTGACGTGTCACGTTCCGCTTCAGCTGACAGTGTGTTCACCAGCAGGTCTTTGCACCTCTGCAGGTTTGTGTCGGCCGGAAAGAGAGACACCACATAGGCTTTAAACCTAGGATCGAGCACGGTGGCCAAAATGTAGTGGTCTGATTTCAACAGATTGACCACCCTGGAATCCTGGCAAAGCGAATGAAGGGCTTCATCCACAAGTCCCACATGCCGAGCGGAATCGCTCCGTCTTAGCTCCTCCTTCACTTTCTCCAGCTGCTTCTGCAAAAGCCTGATGAGGGGAATGACCTGACTCAAGCTGGCAGTGTCTGAACTGACTTCACGTGTGGCAAGTTCGAAGGGCTGGAGAACCTTGCACAACACGGAAATCATTCTCCACTGCGCTTGAGTCAGGTGCATACCCCCTCCTTTGCCTATGTCATAGGTGGATGGATAGGCTTGTATGGCCTTTTGCTGCTCCTCCATCCTCTGAAGCATATAGAGGGTTGAGTTCCACCGCGTCACAACCTCTTGCTTCAGGTGATGGCGGGGCAGGTTCAAGAGTGTTTGCTGGCGCTCCAGTCTTCGGCACGCAGTCGCTGAATGGCGAAAGTGGCCAGAAATTTTTCGGGCCACCCAAAGTGTCTCCTGCACGCCCCTGTCGCTTTTCAGAAAATTCTGCACCACCAAGTTTGTGTGAGCAAAACATGGGACATGCTGGAATTTGCCCAGATGTAATGCCCACACAATATTGGTGGCGTTGTCAGATATCACAAATCCCCAGGAGAGTCTAAGTGGGGTAAGCCACTGGGCGATGATTTCCCTCAGTTTCTCTAAGAGGTTGTCGGCGGTGTGCCTCTTACTGAAACCGGTGATACACAGCGTAGCCTGCCTTGTAACGAGCTGGCGTTTCTGAGATGCTGCTACTGGTGACGCTGCTGCTGTTGCTGTGTAAGGTGATACATCTACCCAGTGGGCTGTCACAGTCATATAGTCCTTAGTCTGCCCTGTTCCACTTGTCCACATGTCCGTGGTTAAGTGGACATTGTGTGCAACGGCATTTTTCAGGACACTGAGGACACTTCTTCTGACGTTTCTGTACAGTCTCGGTATCGCCTGCCTAGTGAAGTGGAATCTAGACGGGATTTGGAACCGGGGACACACTACCTCCATCAATTGTCTAAATCCCACTGCACTAATGGCGGATACCGGACGCACGTCTAACACCAACATAGCAGTCAAGGCCTCAGTTATACGTTTTGCTTCAGGATGACTGCTGTCGTACTTCATCCTCCTCGCTTAGGACTGTTGGAGGGTCAATTGTTTAGTAAAAGTAGTGGTGTTCCTACTTCCTCTCTGGGATGATGAACGACTCCCAGCAGCAGCAACAGCAGCAGCAGCAGCAGTAGGCGTAGCAATACAGGATCCTCAGGAGGAATCCCGGATAGGAGAGTCAGTCATGCCAGTGACATGGCCTGCAGGACTACTTCCGATCCTGACTAAGGAGGAAATTGACAAGGAGGGAGTTGACGGTGTGGTTTGCAGGCGCTTGGATACAACAGGACAACGGGATTTAGGTGTCCCTGGACTGCTTACGGTCTTAGCCAAAGTTTCTGAACTTGACAGTAACTTTTTATGAACGCGCTGCAGGTGCCGTATAAGGGAGGATGTTCCTAGGTGGTTGACGTCCCTACCCCTACTTATTTCACCTTTACATATGGTACATATGGCAAGACAGTTGTTGTCCGGATTTGGATAGAAATATTGCCAGACCAAAGAGGTGGAATGTTTGGTCTTCTGCCCAGGCATGACCGTGATGGGCTTTTTCATCCCACGGACAACAACTGTCTCCCCCGGAGCCTGATTTAAACAAACCACATCACCATCAGAATCCTCCTCGCCAACTTCCTCCTCAGTGCCAGCTACACCAGTATCCTCATCCTGTTGTACTTCAACAGTGACATCTTCAATTTGCATATCAGCAAGTGGACTGTGGGTGCTCCTTTCAGCACTTGCAGGGGGCGTGCTAATGGTGGAAAGAGCCACCTCTTCCCGTCCAGTGCTGGGAAGGTCAGCCATCGCAACCACCACCACACTTGGACTCTCCTTGGGGATTTGTGATATCTTCTTAGAAAGCACAGTTCTTCGCTGTGCTTTTGCCAGCTTAACTCTTTTGATTTTTTTAGTGGGAGGAGGGCTTCCATCGTCATGTGAAGCTGAACCACTAGTCATGAACATACTAGGGATCGACCTTAGCCGTTCCTTGCCACTCCGTGTCGTAAATGGCATATTGGCAAGTTTACGTTTCTCTTCAGCTGATTTAAATGTCTTTTTCAAGGTCATTTTCCTGAACTTTGCCATTTGGGATTGTATGTGCCCTCTACTATGACATTGGGCATCGGCCTTGGCAGACGACGTTGATGGCATGTTATCGTCTATGTCATGACTAGTGGCAGCAGCTTCAGCACTAGGAGGAAGTGGTTCTTGATCTTTCTCTATTTTATTTTTATCGGAGAAAGTTTGGTCCTCCATTTGTTATATCGATTTGATATATACGTGCGGCTAAACACAGAAAATAATTTTTTTTTTGGTTTGGACTGGAGTGTACTTTAGGGGTTACAGCACCCTTTAACGGTCAAGCCAGCCGGCCCTTTACTTATGACACAGGCGCACGCTTGGCACTACTTTGTTGATGCACGTGCGGCTACTGCGAACACAATTCACAAACACAGAAAATAATTTTTTTTTTGGTTTGGACTGGAGTGTACTTTCGGGGGTTACAGCACCCTTTAACGGTCAAGCCAGCCGGCCCTTTACTTATGACACAGGCGCACGCTTGGCACTACTTTGTTGATGCACGTGTGGCTACTGCGCACACAATTCACAAACACAGAAAATAATTTTTTTTTTGGTTTGGACTGGAGTGTACTTTGGGGGTTACAGCACCCTTTAACGGTCAAGCCAGCCGGCCCTGTACTTATGACACAGGCGCACGCTTGGCACTACTTTGTTGATGCACGTGCGGCTACTGCGAACACAATTCACAAACACAGAAAATAATTTTTTTTTTGGTTTGGACTGGAGTGTACTTTCGGGGGTTACAGCACCCTTTAATGGTCAAGCCAGCCGGCCCTTTACTTATGACACAGGCGCACGCTTGGCACTACTTTGTTGATGCACGTGCGGCTACTGCGCACACAATTCACAAACACAGAAAATAATTTTTTTTTTGGCACTTGGGGGGAGCACCCCTGATGGACAGAGCACCCCCTGGACAACACTACAGCACCCCTTTAGGACTGGGACACTGCACAGGACTTTGGAGTGGACACAGCCCCTATGGAGAACTGACTGCACAACACAGTCCAGCCAGCCCCTATGGACTTTGAAGTAGTGGACACAGCCCCTATTAACAACAGCAGCACAGCACAACACAGCCAGCCCCTATGGACTTTGAAGTAGTGGACAACAGCAGCACTACACTACACTACACTACACAGCCCTAACTCCCACCCTCCCTCTTCACTGTCCACAGCCGAGAGAGAAAATGGCGCCGACGCGGGTACCTTATATAGGATCCAAAACCCGCGAGACTCGGAAGGCGGGATGATGACGTTTTGCGTCGATTTCAGATCCGAGTCAGGCGGGAAAAGTCGAGCCTGATTCGGATCGGACTCGGATCAGGGGGGCTCGGGGGGGTTCGGATTTCAGAAATCCGAACCCGCTCACCCCTAATCCTAACTCATCTCCACTATTTATTAGATTAATCGAATACGTCGAAAGGCGTCTTAACTGCTCGCAGTGCTTGTGGTTGCATTTTCCTACCGCAATCATGCGAGCAGTTCAGGCTAAAAGACAACCAAGTGACGTGGTCGATGACGCTGCTTTGTTAATTATGCACACCCTTAAAACGCCCGTTTTGACCGTTTGGCACGCCTGCATTCGGATCTCCACTCCCCGTTTTCAAGCACCTTCCCCTGTTACCACCCACAAACATCTCATTCTGTCACCAAATTAGTAGGCATTCGCTATTTTGCGAGCACACAATTTCTGACCGCAATGATTGGTTCGCGCATGCGTATTACAACCCATACGCATGCGCAGTTGTGCGAACATCGCCCGGAACGAATGAGCGGCCGCTTACGAGCGGCTTTGAATCAGGCCCTAGGTTAGCAATACTTACCTAATTAGCAGTCGGGATTTTCATCTCTGGCGGGCTTCCGCTGTCGGGATTTACCTGTCTAGAAGTGGAGATATAATAGATGGAGTCAGTGGCAAATGCAGGATTTTTAGGGGGGGGGGGTCCAAATTATATATATGTGTGTATATATATATATATATATATATATATGCACATAAAATATCCACGAGTGCAGCACAGTCCTTCCCATATAAGTCCAAACGCCGCGGTGCCCTCTACATGTATATAGATCCAGAAAGCGGCACTCAACGGACTTTGAATAAGGACATCACATCAACTCCTTTGCTTTGCAACGTTTCAGGCTTTATTGCCCTTCGTCAGGCTGCACAAACATCAATACAAAATGCGTGTGAACAACTCACCTTAAATTCCCACTCTCTCTCCTCGGTCTGCACCGGGTCCCACTGGTCACCCATCGTCCCGTGTGCAGCACTTCCGGTCAGAACCGGAAACACCTCCGCACATCAGTGACGCGGCCGTCACCATGGAAACCCCGGCGCCTGCCGAGGAAAACAATAACAAAGACACCACGTAAATATATATAAAATAGCACAGACAAACACAAATCCACAAATTTAAAAACGGTGATACATGCTAATGTTATCCACATGCAGCATACTAAGGAGGATTCCATATAGTAATGTATGGATACATTTTCAATATTTATACAAGAAATTATTACTGTGCCACTTGTACTGAATAAAGTGAATACTTATGAAGAACAATAAATCACATGTGCCGAATAAGGCTAAGAGAAAATATTATAATTTAGCTGTTCATAATGAGGCTCTTTGGGTGGCAACTCTGTGCTTGTAATAGCATGTTCCTGTCCGTTGGTTTTGTATATAGACTTGTACTAATTAAATTATCCTGCACAGTAATATTAACATCAAGAAAGTTGATCTCCTTCCTATCAAGGACATATACGAAAATTTAATCGGATTACTACTCAAATTGTAACTTTCAATTAGAGATTTTAGGATAATTTCTTCCCCATCCCAGATTACAGTGAGATCGTCTATATACCGCGCATATAAAATAATATGCGATGAAATTAGGGGTCCTCAAAAAACAGGTTATTCTCTATTATAAACATCACGATGTTGGCATACACTGGGGCTGCGCTTGAGCCCATTGCGCAGCCTCTCACTTGTAGGAAGTACTGTGCATCATATAGGAAAAAGTTGTTAGTTAGAATTAATTCAAATAAACGCAAATAAAAATCAATCAATACTGCAGAGCAATCAGTCCTAGATGTTAAAAATTTGTTGACACAAAAAAGACCAAAATCATGAGGAATACTCGTATAAAGCTTGTTTACGTCAATACTTGTCAACCAGCAGCTATCTGATAGAGACCCGTAATTATTTAATAACATCGTAGTTTCCAGTAAAAAGGATGCTTCCTTCTGGATATAATTCTGTAACTGTGAATCTAAAAAAAACGCCGTTGGTTGAAACAAGGAGCCTCTTGCCGACACTATAGACTGCATGGGTCTCGTAATCATTTTCTACTTTAATTAGTTTTTCTTTTTTAGAGAGCAGAAAGTTTAAGGAACGGATGGCGGCCCATAGGTCGGCCATCTGTAATGCATTAGTGTCTGGTTCCAGCGAACAACCTGTAGCTCGCCATTTTTCCCAATTCAAACATCCACTTTCGAGTTTACATTATAGGATGATTGATTTTGTTCCCCCGTTGGCCTGCGGTGGAGATCGAGCAAAGAGACTGCTACAGCGTGAAAATTATTGGATTATTAAACTTGATGTTTTATTTCCTAAGGGTTTAAATGAAACTGTTTCCTATAGTAGTTTTCTATAAAATGTTCCATCATTATATAATGTATATATAGGTTGTTTATCTCAATTGTGGGATTCTTTATTCTTGTCAGTTTCTTTGTTGTAATTTTGTTACAAACTATAACGATGTTTATTTACTCTTGTAGCCATGGTGACGTCATCTTAAGGAGACACCGGGCGGGTGTGCAGTTCCAATACGGTATTCCTATTCACTGGGTGTAGTATATAAGGTATGTAATATGTCACGTATGTTACTTTTTCCTGACGACAGTTGAATACAACTGAAACGTTGAAGCCACTTGTTGGAGCCTGTGTCTGCATTATTTGTCTGCTGCCTTGAGTGCCAAACCATCGTGTTGTTTGTATTCCCTTCAGTGAGGGCACCGGCACGAGTTTGTTGATTTATTGGGAGTGCCTTGCCCAAGCTGTTCATATATATATATATATATATTTATATATATATTGTGATAGAAGCACTGGTAAAGTGGTCAATGGCAGGTACATTTGCCCTACGTTTTGGCCTATGTGTTCTGAAAACCCCAGGAGAAGTCTGTTTTGTAAACAGACCAGAGTATCGGCTTTTGGAAAAGCCTTTTTGGGTCTTGGGGCATGGAAGTGAGGAGAGGGAGGGCTCCATCCACAGGCCACTCCAGATTTTGGGCCTTTCAGCCTGGTAACAGGCTCATTACACCTTGCAGCTGGAAATGGCTAAAATAAGCATGGTTTGTTTGTGGCTGACACCTGGGGAAGTAGGCAAGCAGGCTAGCATGTCCAGAGACACTGTATGATTACCCTGTAAGTACCTTGCATGTGCTGTTATTGATGGTGAGGGCAGTAGGCCCTACCGTTCTGGTAGTGAGGGTACCCACTGTTAAGTTAGTGCCCAGACGGGCTAGGGTTTTGTTTACTGTTTTATTTTGTTTATGCGTTTGGTACAATAAAGACTGGCACCGACCAGTTTGTACAAGAACCCCAGACTTGTGTCCTGTTTCCTCGGCTGCTGTGTGTGTAAAGAGTGAGCCCATCTACCCCAGGAGAGGGACCCCTATTCCGACTGTGTCACAATTTCTATATATATATATATATATATATATATATATATATACTGTGTGTATATATATATATATATATATATATACTGTATATATATATATATATATATATATATATGTATATATACAGTACATATTATTATTATTATTATCCTTTATATGGTGCCACATGGGTTCCGCAGCACCTTACAATATACATAAACTTATGAGCACACAAGAAAACAGTTATTAACAGTACAAACAATGCAGGACAGATACATGATTAATACATTGCTGCATAACACTTAGATAAGCAGCATGGTGTCAGCAACCAAGGGCGGGGTACTGTTGTATATTAAAGTATAATCAAGTGAAGGAGAAGCACATGTGGGAAGAGGGCCCTGCTTGTGAGAGCTTACATTCTAAGGGGAGGGGGCAGACAGACAGGGGTGACACAGATGGGCTAGATACAAGGGTGACAGTAATATAACATTTATGGAAAGGTTAGTTTAAACTTAAGAGGAAAGGACAATGAGTTGATCCAAATTTCATCAAGCCTCAAGATTTGGGGGCCATAACCAAGGTACATTAGAGGGGTCAATTTGCTGCATCGTTTGGTATGGCCATGGCATAGTTGCAGTGGATAAGCAGATTGCATGAGGACGTCAGGAGGGATGTGAGCCGCATTGGGGATCCAGGTACAGGCACAATCCATAGGCATGTTGGTTTTTAAAAACAGTCCTTAATAGCAGGAATAGTTGATTTGTTAGTTTCTCCTTCTTTTCTCCTCCTGTTTAACTCCTGGATAACTCCGGCTTCAATTTAAAAATTCTAGTTACACTTTAAATTAAGCACTCTTGCAAACACAGTCCTGGCTTAGCAGCTCAAGATGTAAGAAACACCAAGCAGCAAGATATGTTGGGAGCAGTAGTTAGATTACCTAGCAATTTTAAAGGCTGTGTATACATATACACATACATACATCTATATATATATATATATATATATATATATATATGTATGTGAGATGCAACCCAATGTTTAGTTATGTGTATCAGTATTGTGACCCTTATGCAGTGCCCCCAGTAGTTTTGTCCCATATGCAGCACCTTATGCCATGTCCCCTGCAGTTTTGTAGTAAAGTAGTGCCCGTTATGCAGTGCCCCCTGTAGTTTTGCCCCATATACAGGGCCCCCTAAAGTAGTGCCCCTTATGCTGTCCCCATATGCAGGGCCCCCTAAAGTAGTTCCCATTATGCAGTGCCCCATATGCAAGGCCCCCTAAAGTAGTGCCCGTTATGCAGTGCCGCCCCCCGCGCCAAGTACTTACCTAACCACGTTGGCTCCTACTCCGGCTGGCTCCTGCTGCGCCGCTGCCTCTTACTGGATCTGTCTATATCCAGCAGGCTCCTCACATCGCGGGTGACATCATGACGTCTCTCGCGCAGTGCATCACTGGGAACGCTGGCCTTTGAAGCGATCTGAGGTTTTTTAGCCTCCGATTGCTCAGTGGCCAGTGTTCGCAGTGCAGGGAGCCGCATTGTAAAGCAGAGGTCGGAGACGGAGCAATGTCTCCGTTTCTCAAATAATTAAAAATTAGATCATTAGGGTGGGTTCTGAGTACTTAGAAACCCCCCTGTGTGCGCGGGTGGGAGTTGAAGCACGTAACTCCTAAATAGATCTCCTCAGTATTCTTCTTAATTGGGAGAGTTCTATAAAGTCTCTAGATATTAGATAGACTTTGTATAACATATTCCCATGTGTTCTGAGTGAAATTATACACGGTTTGAAGAATATATTATATTAATATTGGAGTGATATAGGTCTTACTGAATTACCTTGAGCAATGCTGAAATATTTAAAAAGATCTGACAAAATCAATTGATTTAAAAAATAAATACTCTATAGGGATCTAGCTCACTAATATGATTGCAGTTTGAATCAGATTGTTATTAGAAAATTTTTGTATATACCATGAATATCAGTGGGTATATTACTCTATAATTCAGTTTATGCAGAATTGGATATGCACTCATAAAAACACTATTAAGTGCATAAATAAGAGACATATTGTCCTTTATTTGCTGTGTTTTTAAGTAACCACTGAAGTGGCTATTAATGTAATAATAAAGGTTATGTTTTAATTTCAATATATTGTGAGACTTCGTGCACTCATGTGGGATTCTTTGTTTCTCCTTTTTTGTGGCGTACATTGGTAAGTTAACTGATCAAAGACTCACTGGAGCTGATATTTCCATAAGGCTCTTAAAGCTGTCTTCCCCTTCAGACCTTAGCATAAAAAGATCATCAATGTACCGTGCAAATGCTACTATGTGGAAACGTTGGAATTTTCGAAGAACATAATACGCTCCTCCCTGAACATAAAGATATTTGCATATGAAGGGGCCATGTTGTTCCCCATCATGCATATTGTCCATTGGAGGAAGAAGTTGCCGTCAAATAGGAAATAGTTTCTGGTAAGGGTCCAGGAGTTGCAGACAAAAAGCCTAATCAATGGAGTCAGCCTTCTCAACAATCTCGAAAAGTTTAATGGCTTCCAATTCTCCCCTGCAGGGAATACTTTTATAAAGACTGCATATATCCATGACACAAATCAGGGTATTAGGGACAATGTCAATGCTCACCTGGAGTAAGAGAAAGCTGGTTGTGTCTTTAATGAAAGTGGGTGGCTAAACCACCAGGGGTTGTAGAACGCATCCAAAAATTGCAACATCGGCTGATATAATGAGTCTCTGGTTTAGATGATGGATCTACCTGGTGGCTTATCAAGCTGCTTGTATATTTTAGGGACAGTAAATAGAATGGGGACCACTGGATGGTCCTGTGTAAGAGCTCTCCAGAGCTGATCCGATATGGTTCCTTTGGTCTTGGCTCAAAACAATAAGTCATCAAATTATTTTTTTTTACATGATAGTAGGGTCACTCCTCAGGGTCTGATAAGTATCAGAATCTGCCAATTGATAAATTTCATTCTTGCAGTACTCAAGGTCCTGGATTACTATCTTGCCTCCCTTATCAGCAGGGCAGATAATTTCACTGTAGTGTCGAAGCCGGATGGTTAGCTGAGACCTAAATTGTAAATATAATATTTGCACGATGCCCTCTGGCGTAATTGGTATAATATTATTGTGCACTGCGCTATTTTAGTGTTGTGTACATCTGCCGTGTTACTGCACACTGTTAAAGTCTTTACATAATCATGAATACACATATATTTAAAGACTTTATATATTCAATGCTGACAGACAAGTCTTGTGGACATGTCTGGGTCTAGTAATTGGAATACACAAAGATACTGTGAGTGTTTACTTTGCATACAGATACAATATGTCTGTGGCAATTGAAGTATAACACAGACACTGATATGCTCATAGGGAGTGTTCTGAATGTGGATTTAGAAACTATTGTCAGAGGTTTAGCTATCGTTAGCAATTGTAGGCCTTGTTTCCCATGCTGATGTGGTTAAGAAGAACTGACAATTGTATTTTAAATAAACATAGGAAAGCCTTTTGTTAAAGTTATCAGACTTCTTGCCAAAGCTTGCTCCACCCGTGAACAGGATAAACTCCATAGTCTGTCATTTTTTTTAGTTCAGACAGAAGTAATATTACTGTTTGAAGCTATGTATATATATATATATGTGTATATATATATATATATATATATATATATATATATACACTTAAACGATCACATGGGTCCACAATGTGTGCACACATATTTATGCAGTTGCAATTATAAATAGAAACACACACAGCACATGTTTTGCGCTGTACACAACCCCTGCATACAGCGCACCTTTTACGCTGCATGAAGACACACAACGCATACTTACATATAATCATAAATATACAAGCACTCATAAAAGGTTCCTGCACATTATGGTTTATATTAAAGTTATTAATTATGATGTAAAATGTATGTATTTGATATCTAAGGTTTAGTACATGATAAGCAGACCATGTTTGGTACCATTCTAAACCATTGTCTATTTGCAGATCTCTGGTTCCATCGGCAAGGAGATCGCAACATGCGTCTGCAAGTTATGGATTATAGAGAATTAGGTGTTAGAATGTACTTTGTATATAGTGTCTATTGATTAGTTAAAACACACACAAAGCGCCATTGGAGGCCTGAATTACCATTGTACAAACTGACCTATGACAAAAGAACCAAGAAGAAGAACCAGTAGGATTATGCCAACTCGTTTCTATTGTATTGCCCACTCTCTGTACTGTATATATTCAGGCGCTCTATTTCCAGTAGTTAGTCATCATATTCTTTCTTTTGACGGAGGCTTCACCTTTGATGCCAGAAATCTGGATCCAGAGCACCTGCGTAATGTATCGTTTGTACCTTGTTTATGTATAATCTTTTGCGCTAATTGTATTTAGATCACAGCATGTAAGTAAATGCTTATTATGTGAATAATAACTTTTTGTGCTGTGGAACCACACTCAAAGTCTGGAAAGCAATTATTTCTTGTGCGACTTACAACGCTAAATAGCGACATTTGGGTATACAAATTATTAGGTATTCATAGTAGTCACCCAATTTTTTCATGGCCTGCCATTCAATCCTTGATAGATTATGATCCCTATTTTGTGATGCATTGATATACCTAGAGACTGCATCATCTAGGAGGCGGGTAAAATATTTCAAGGAGAGGGTTACAGTAGTGCACGCAGAGGGGGTTTCTCAGAGTACTCAGAAACCCCCCCTGATGGACCAAATTTATTTCAGAGATGGAGATAGCCTTGTCTCCATCTCTGCACTAGTTGCAGGTCATCCCCCACGATTGTAGCTGCCAGGGCACTGCCTTCCAGTCCTCCCAGAGTGAGCGTGGGAGTAGGAGGATCACCCAGCAGTCCGGCACATAGAACTTGAAGGAGGTCCGCAGCAGAGCAGAGGTGGACACTGATTGAGAACTGTGCCACCTCCGGGGATGCAGTGGAGTAAAGGGATGACATCATGAGCAGCTAAGTGCCAACAAAAAGGAACAGGGGTGTTCTGGGGCTTGAGGGGGCACACTGGTATATTAAGAGCCCTGGCACCGCTTTTTATAATAAGTGCAGTAATCGGGTCCATGCGTGCGGGGAAGCTAAACGCGGCAAATTCAAAAGTGCAGTGTGTGTTCCTGTGACTGACAGCAGCAACACAGCCTGCATTCCTCACCCCTACACTGCTCCAGGGTCCCGTTCAGCCTGGCAAGCTGTCTCGTGATCATTAACTCCTTGGATGCAAGAAGTAAGTAATTTGTACAGAGAGGTATGTAACAAAGTGTGTGCTGTGTGTGACGGGGTGTGTGCTGTGTGTGACAGAGTGTGTGCTGCGTGCTGTGTGTGACAGGGTGTGTGCTGTGTGTGACAGGGTGTGTGCTGTGTGTGACAGGGTGTGTGCTGCGTGCTGTGTGTGACAGGGTGTGTGCTGTGTGTGACAGAGTGTGTGCTGCGTGTGTGTGCTGCTACTGTGTGTGACAGGGTGTGTGCTGTGTGTGACAGGGTGTGTGCTGCGTGCTGTGTGTGTGTGCTGCTACTGTGTGTGACAGGGTGTGTGCTGTGTGTGACAGGGTGTGTGCTGCGTGCTGTGTGTGTGTGCTGCTACTGTGTGTGACAGGGTGTGTGCTGTGTGTGACAGGGTGTGTGCTGTGTGTGACAGGGTGTGTGACAGGGTGTGTGACAGGGTGTGTGCTGCTGTATGTGACAGGGGAAGGAATGAAGGGGGAATATAATTGCTTCATTGTTTATGTGCTGTAAAACCCTCCTGGTCGGAGTCAGAGATAGCCAAAATCTCTACTTATGTTACAAATTGATGACCTGGGTACCAGCATGCAGCCAGGAGTCTCAACTGTGTGAAGTGACAACAGTGGCAGAATTTCTATCCACATAACATCTCCTCCCTCTCCCTGTCCAAAAAAACAATAGCGGGTCTGACTCTCCTTCCCTGTTTATGCGTGACATGTTTTTCTGGTCTAAAGTTGCATGGTGATGGTGTATATATAAATATATGTAGTTGCTTTTTTTTTTTTTAATCAACCATTTGGAACCCCCCCTTTAAAATTCCTGCGTTTGCCCCTGGGTTAGAAGATTGTGGGTCAAATGAGGATTTAGATCTCGTTTTAGTAAAACTGCTGTGTATGGCAGTAGAAGTCTCGACCTGTTCAGAATGAAAAAACTCCTGAAGATGGAGTTTACGAGAAAAAGCTATGTAACGCAATATTCCAGGTGAGATCATCGCGATGGTTAGTAGAGATCCCTTTGTTAAACAACTGACGTTCTATAGGGCTAAACTGCTTGGAGGAAAACTTAAATATCAGATTTCTTCATGCTTGTTTGCCCTGCTAATCTTGTTGTTCTGGCCCCTGTGGGTGGGCACCCCCTAATGAGTACGTGAATGTGCAGACGTCACTGGTCCAGGAAGAAGTGTGGATGGGCATCAGATATGCCGGTTTGGAGTTGATGCTTATATATTGCCACCTCCTATGCTGTTATTGTGATTTAGCAATGTATCACACATGTTTTATGTGAGTGGTTTTGATCTGTTTACAGTAAAGAACATACTTCACTATTGTGCGCCTCCTATATTTACTCTTTCATGTGTGTGTATATGTGTGCGTCGTGTCTATTTTACAGGTGGAATGCACCGAAACGCCGTTCCTGAAGGTCTTTTTAAAAATTACATAATATGGAATGGCGTTCTGGTCAGCAGGGGTGGATTAACCAGTGACTAGGTTCCTCCATTCAGGACCCACAGCTGGCCATGTTCTACAGACCAGTAAGTGTGATTCCACCTGACCCAGGCCCTAGTGTTTCTCTTTATCATCTTTGTGTGTCTGCTCTTTCTTTTCCCTCCTTTCTTTAACTACATCTATTGACTTGTGATATAGGTCTTACTGAATTACCTTGAGCAATGCTGAAATATTTAAAAAGATCTGACAAAATCAATTGATTTAAAAAATAAATACTCTATAGGGATCTAGCTCACTAATATGATTGCAGTTTGAATCAGATTGTTATTAGAAAATTTTTGTATATACCATGAATATCAGTGGGTATATTACTCTATAATTCAGTTTATGCAGAATTGGATATGCACTCTTAAAAACACTATTAAGTGCATAAATAAGAGACATATTGTCCTTTATTTGCTGTGTTTTTAAGTAACCACTGAAGTGGCTATTAATGTAATAATAAAGGTTATGTTTTAATTTCAATATATTGTGAGACTTCGTGCACTCATGTGGGATTCTTTGTTTCTCCTTTTTTGTGGCGTACATTGGTAAGTTAACTGATCGAAGACTCACTGGAGCTGATATTTCCATAAGGCTCTTAAAGCTGTCTTCCCCTTCAGACCTTAGCATAAAAAGATCATCAATGTACCGTGCAAATGCTACTATGTGGAAACGTTGGAATTTTCGAAGAACATAATACGCTCCTCCCTGAACATAAAGATATTTGCATATGAAGGGGCCATGTTGTTCCCCATCATGCATATTGTCCATTGGAGGAAGAAGTTGCCGTCAAATAGGAAATAGTTTCTGGTAAGGGTCCAGGAGTTGCAGACAAAAAGCCTAATCAATGGAGTCAGCCTTCTCAACAATCTCGAAAAGTTTAATGGCTTCCAATTCTCCCCTGCAGGGAATACTTTTATAAAGACTGCATATATCCATGACACAAATCAGGGTATTAGGGACAATGTCAATGCTCACCTGGAGTAAGAGAAAGCTGGTTGTGTCTTTAATGAAAGTGGGTGGCTAAACCACCAGGGGTTGTAGAACGCATCCAAAAATTGCAACATCGGCTGATATAATGAGTCTCTGGTTTAGATGATGGATCTACCTGGTGGCTTATCAAGCTGCTTGTATATTTTAGGGACAGTAAATAGAATGGGGACCACTGGATGGTCCTGTGTAAGAGCTCTCCAGAGCTGATCCGATATGGTTCCTTTGGTCTTGGCTCAAAACAATAAGTCATCAAATTATTTTTTTTTACATGATAGTAGGGTCACTCCTCAGGGTCTGATAAGTATCAGAATCTGCCAATTGATAAATTTCATTCTTGCAGTACTCAAGGTCCTGGATTACTATCTTGCCTCCCTTATCAGCAGGGCAGATAATTTCACTGTAGTGTCGAAGCCGGATGGTTAGCTGAGACCTAAATTGTAAATATAATATTTGCACGATGCCCTCTGGCGTAATTGGTGTAATATTATTGTGCACTGCGCTATTTTAGTGTTGTGTACATCTGCCGTGTTACTGCACACTGTTAAAGTCTTTACATAATCATGAATACACATATATTTAAAGACTTTATATATTCAATGCTGACAGACAAGTCTTGTGGACATGTCTGGGTCTAGTAATTGGAATACACAAAGATACTGTGAGTGTTTACTTTGCATACAGATACAATATGTCTGTGGCAATTGAAGTAGAACACAGACACTGATATGCTCATAGGGAGTGTTCTGAATGTGGATTTAGAAACTATTGTCAGAGGTTTAGCTATCGTTAGCAATTGTAGGCCTTGTTTCCCATGCTGATGTGGTTAAGAAGAACTGACAATTGTATTTTAAATAAACATAGGAAAGCCTTTTGTTAAAGTTATCAGACTTCTTGCCAAAGCTTGCTCCACCCGTGAACAGGATAAACTCCATAGTCTGTCATTTTTTTTAGTTCAGACAGAAGTAATATTACTGTTTGAAGCTATATATATATATATATATGTATATATATATATATATATATATATATACACTTAAACGATCACATGGGTCCACAATGTGTGCACACATATTTATGCAGTTGCAATTATAAATAGAAACACACACAGCACATGTTTTGCGCTGTACACAACCCCTGCATACAGCGCACCTTTTACGCTGCATGAAGACACACAACGCATACTTACATATAATCATAAATATACAAGCACTCATAAAAGGTTCCTGCACATTATGGTTTATATTAAAGTTATTAATTATGATGTAAAATGTATGTATTTGATATCTAAGGTTTAGTACATGATAAGCAGACCATGTTTGGTACCATTCTAAACCACTGTCTATTTGCAGATCTCTGGTTCCATCGGCAAGGAGATCGCAACATGCGTCTGCAAGTTATGGATTATAGAGAATTAGGTGTTAGAATGTACTTTGTATATAGTGTCTATTGATTAGTTAAAACACACACAAAGCGCCATTGGAGGCCTGAATTACCATTGTACAAACTGACCTATGACAAAAGAACCAAGAAGAAGAACCAGTAGGATTATGCCAACTCGTTTCTATTGTATTGCCCACTCTCTGTACTGTATATATTCAGGCGCTCTATTTCCAGTAGTTAGTCATCATATTCTTTCTTTTGACGGAGGCTTCACCTTTGATGCCAGAAATCTGGATCCAGAGCACCTGCGTAATGTATCGTTTGTACCTTGTTTATGTATAATCTTTTGCGCTAATTGTATTTAGATCACAGCATGTAAGTAAATGCTTTTTATGTGAATAATAACTTTTTGTGCTGTGGAACCACACTCAAAGTCTGGAAAGCAATTATTTCTTGTGCGACTTACAACGCTAAATAGCGACATTTGGGTATACAAATTATTAGGTATTCATAGTAGTCACCCAATTTTTTCATGGCCTGCCATTCAATCCTTGATAGATTATGATCCCTATTTTGTGATGCATTGATATACCTAGAGACTGCATCATCTAGGAGGCGGGTAAAATATTTCAAGGAGAGGGTTACAGTAGTGCACGCAGAGGGGGTTTCTCAGAGTACTCAGAAACCCCCCCTGATGGACCAAATTTATTTCAGAGATGGAGATAGCCTTGTCTCCATCTCTGCACTAGTTGCAGGTCATCCCCCACGATTGTAGCTGCCAGGGCACTGCCTTCCAGTCCTCCCAGAGTGAGCGTGGGAGTAGGAGGATCACCCAGCAGTCCGGCACATAGAACTTGAAGGAGGTCCGCAGCAGAGCAGAGCAGAGGTGGACACTGATTGAGAACTGTGCCACCTCCGGGGATGCAGTGGAGTAAAGGGATGACATCATGAGCAGCTAAGTGCCAACAAAAAGGAACAGGGGTGTTCTGGGGCTTGAGGGGGCACACTGGTATATTAAGAGCCCTGGCACCGCTTTTTATAATAAGTGCAGTAATCGGGTCCATGCGTGCGGGGAAGCTAAACGCGGCAAATTCAAAAGTGCAGTGTGTGTTCCTGTGACTGACAGCAGCAACACAGCCTGCATTCCTCACCCCTACACTGCTCCAGGGTCCCGTTCAGCCTGGCAAGCTGTCTCGTGATCATTAACTCCTTGGATGCAAGAAGTAAGTAATTTGTACAGAGAGGTATGTAACAAAGTGTGTGCTGTGTGTGACGGGGTGTGTGCTGTGTGTGACAGAGTGTGTGCTGCGTGCTGTGTGTGACAGGGTGTGTGCTGTGTGTGACAGGGTGTGTGCTGTGTGTGACAGGGTGTGTGCTGCGTGCTGTGTGTGACAGGGTGTGTGCTGTGTGTGACAGAGTGTGTGCTGCGTGTGTGTGCTGCTACTGTGTGTGACAGGGTGTGTGCTGTGTGTGACAGGGTGTGTGCTGCGTGCTGTGTGTGTGTGCTGCTACTGTGTGTGACAGGGTGTGTGCTGTGTGTGACAGGGTGTGTGCTGCGTGCTGTGTGTGTGTGCTGCTACTGTGTGTGACAGGGTGTGTGCTGTGTGTGACAGGGTGTGTGCTGTGTGTGACAGGGTGTGTGACAGGGTGTGTGCTGTTGTATGTGACAGGGGAAGGAATGAAGGGGGAATATAATTGCTTCATTGTTTATGTGCTGTAAAACCCTCCTGGTCGGAGTCAGAGATAGCCACTATCTCTACTTATGTTACAAATTGATGACCTGGGTACCAGCATGCAGCCAGGAGTCTCAACTGTGTGAAGTGACAACAGTGGCAGAATTTCTATCCACATAACATCTCCTCCCTCTCCCTGTCCAAAAAAACAATAGCGGGTCTGACTCTCCTTCCCTGTTTATGCGTGACATGTTTTTCTGGTCTAAAGTTGCATGGTGATGGTGTATATATAAATATATGTAGTTGCTTTTTTTTTTTTTAATCAACCATTTGGAACCCCCCCTTTAAAATTCCTGCGTTTGCCCCTGGGTTAGAAGATTGTGGGTCAAATGAGGATTTAGATCTCGTTTTAGTAAAACTGCTGTGTATGGCAGTAGAAGTCTCGACCTGTTCAGAATGAAAAAACTCCTGAAGATGGAGTTTACGAGAAAAAGCTATGTAACGCAATATTCCAGGTGAGATCATCGCGATGGTTAGTAGAGATCCCTTTGTTAAACAACTGACGTTCTATAGGGCTAAACTGCTTGGAGGAAAACTTAAATATCAGATTTCTTCATGCTTGTTTGCCCTGCTAATCTTGTTGTTCTGGCCCCTGTGGGTGGGCACCCCCTAATGAGTACGTGAATGTGCAGACGTCACTGGTCCAGGAAGAAGTGTGGATGGGCATCAGATATGCCGGTTTGGAGTTGATGCTTATATATTGCCACCTCCTATGCTGTTATTGTGATTTAGCAATGTATCACACATGTTTTATGTGAGTGGTTTTGATCTGTTTACAGTAAAGAACATACTTCACTATTGTGCGCCTCCTATATTTACTCTTTCATGTGTGTGTATATGTGTGCGTCGTGTCTATTTTACAGGTGGAATGCACCGAAACGCCGTTCCTGAAGGTCTTTTTAAAAATGACATAATATGGAATGGCGTTCTGGTCAGCAGGGGTGGATTAACCAGTGACTAGGTTCCTCCATTCAGGACCCACAGCTGGCCATGTTCTACAGACCAGTAAGTGTGATTCCACCTGACCCAGGCCCTAGTGTTTCTCTTTATCATCTTTGTGTGTCTGCTCTTTCTTTTCCCTCCTTTCTTTAACTACATCTATTGACTTGTTATAACACAAACCAACACAGCCCAAACTTTAACCAAAACCAATTGATGCTCCTCCCTGCTGTAGCTCCACCCACATTACCCACAGTTCCACAAACCTCTTTCCCTCAGGCATTCCTGAACTTATTTTCTAGAAAAATATACATATAGACACACACTGTGGCGTAACGAGGGTGGGCCAACTGGGGCATGTGCCCTGGGTGCCAACATGGAGTGGCTGCCATGGATGGACTGATGCTTGCCCCGCTTCCTCTCTTCAGTCTAATGTCTTCACCTGTAGCCATCAGCAGAGCAGTGACCAGACTGGACCCATGACCCGCCTCATGGCAGCATCGCGCATATTGTGTGCTATGCTGTGCTGTCTTGTGAGTCCAGCTGCTGCACAGTCACTGTCTGGTCAAACGCTGATGACACATTGCTGCCTGTCAGACAGGAAAATTAAAAGAACGGAGGACCTACTTTGGTAAGTAAGCTACTGTACTGCGAGGAGCCGGACAGCACAATACAAAATCTTGATGAGGGAAGGGAAGGGATATACAGACACGGGAGGGGTTATCAAAAATAACCTGCAGAAGTCAGTTGCTCCTTTAAGTAGTTGCAGGATATGGTGGGCTGGAGGAGCCATTTCTTTAGCAGCACTCCATTGTTTGCAGTGGGTATGGTTGTTATGTGCTGGTTTAGCCCACTGATATAGAAGTATCCCACCGGTGTACCGGGCAGCAATGTGCTGGTGAAATTGATCTTAGTGCTACCACTGGCTGAGCTAAGTTCAGCATGAGCATGCCCCAAGGTCAGGATGGTCCAGCTGACTCCTAATTCTGTTTCTGTGCAGACTGGATGTCACAGGAGATGTAGCAGAAAGGGGCAGCAAGATTGTCCAGGACTTCCAGGCTGTCAATGCAAAGTGCTTGGAGGTTGCAAGAAGGTTGGTAGTAGGTTTCCTTTCAGGGCTGGCTGGAGAGCTGGGTGCTGAGAGATTAAACCAAAATGCTGCACCATAAAAAGTGGTTCAGCAAAGAAAGGTTTCCTTTTTGGTGCACTCTTCTATGTATTAATACAGTAGGAAAATTAGAAAAAAAATTAAAACTTCACTTTTGGTTTGTTTAATTCCTGCCTGACCTCATTCAGTAGTTCATCCGGTTGTTCCTGGTTTCTACGCTGGTATCGCCGGCATTTAGGTGCAGGTTGTGGTGTTTCTGGCTGACTTTGGGTGACAATTTGCGGGCTGACTGCTAAATCCAAGTTAGGTGTTGAAGGCTGTTGGAGAAGAGATATAATTGTATAATGAACATGTTTTTCAAAGGCTTAATTTCAAAATGTTTAATTCTAGTACCCAACAACGGTGGAGGAGTGGCAGACCATTGCTGAGGAGTTTGAATGGAGATGGAACTTCCCAAACTGCAGTGGAGCAATAGACGGCATACCTGCCCACAGCGGGTCATTTTATTATAATTATAAAGGATTTAACAGCATAGTGCTCATGGCAGTGGTTAACGCCAATTATGAATTTATTTTTGTGGATGTGGGCAAAAATGGCCATGCTTTGGATGGGGATTCTTTTAAGCAAACACTCTTCTATGAGAGACTTCTCTCCAACCGCCTGAATTTACCATCTGCAACGGAAATGAAGCACGGCCTAAACTATGTTTTTGTGGCTAATGAGGCGTTTGCTGTAATTGAGCATTTGCTGAAGCCGTATGCGCAATGAGAGCTAACAAAAGAGAAGCGCATTTTTAATTACAGACTATCCAGGGCTCGCTGAAAAGTGGAGAACACATTCGGGATTCTATGCAACCGGTTCCAAGTATGCCATACTCTATTAATTTAAGTATGGACAAAATCGATTCAGTTGTTTTGGCCTGCTGTGTCCTCCATAATTTCCTACAGAAAAAGGGTTCTACCCAGAGGACATCAGACACAGCAGTGCTGGACAACCCGGACCAACCGGAGGAAACACTTCCAATGGGTTTTCCACTCCAGGTGCTGAACCATTAAGGCCTGCTTTCCACTCCAGGTGCTGAACCATTAGGACCTGTGAACATCGCTGCAGGAATTTCAGCAGGTCAAAGTACCACAATGTACTTAAATAGGTGTCAGCTGTCCCTGCTCCATATGTGCGAGACTCTTCCTGCTTCCTTTTCTCCTTCACGTATACAGTGCGGAGATTTTGTATTTTGTTTTTGACCAACACCACTGTGACATCATCATCAGGATGAAAGGTCTTGCTAAATGAAATTAGCTCCTGGATTGCCGCATTGTGCATGATTTTGTTGAGGTAGTGTTGACTTTTGTCTTACCACAAACACTCGTGGCCATGGAACATTTCGATGAACCCCATCACAAACTGCCTTTCTCTGGCACTTGTCATTCCTGTTGGGAAAATATATTGAAAAAGTTACATTTTTGTACAGTAGGTTTTAAAGTTGAACATTTGTAAATAATGATCTGAAATCCATAGCCGACAGCTTTAAAGATTTTTATTCCTTGCTTTACATCCTTCAAAATCGTGAGCTCTCCCCTTTTTCTTTTTAGCTGCCACTCGCAAATATCTCTCCTCTTGTAAATTACCCCATCTATCTCTGTCACAATTATCTGCTTTGAATGAAGCCGTCACAGCTGAAAAACTCGAAAGAGTTGTGAAGTCAATGAAATCCTCTTCAGCTCCCCGCCCAGATGGGTTTCCTGCGGCCTTCTACAAGAGATTTCTCCCTTCTCTGTCCCCCCCATTGCTAAACCTCTACAATTCTATTCTAACTGGCCAGAAGTTCGACGAGGCCACCTCCAGGGCGGAAATAGTGGTAATTCACAAAGAAGGCAGAGATCCAAGCTCATGCGCTAGTTATAGAGCATTTTCCCTCTTAAATGTGGACTTAAAAATCTTTGCTAAGATTCTTGTCTCTCGTCTCACACTTGTTATCTCTTCCTTGGTTCACTTGAACCAAGTGGGATTTATCCCTCGCCGCCAAGCCTCCAATAATACTCGCAAGATGATTGATCTCTTTAGCTTCACTAACACAAAGTCACTCCCGGCCCTGGTGGTGGACTTAGATGCGGAGAAGGCCTTCGACAAGGTTGACTGGACCTTCTTGAGATCTACTTTACAAGCCTTTGGCTTTCAAGGTAGTTTTATGAATGTAGTGGCCTCCTTATATCACAATCCATCTGCTCTAGTTTTAGCCAACGGTTTTTCCTCCTCTTCTTTTGGTATCGGTAATGGTACCCGGCAAGGATGCCCCTTATCACCTCTCCTCTTTGCTTTAATCATTCAGCCTCTAGCTGCCAGTTTCCCCAGTTTCCATAATAATCCTGCCATTACAGGCATCCAAGTAGGCCATACAAGGCATAAAGTAGACCTATATGTAGACAATGTCCTGCTCACACTGATTCACGCCACCTCTTCTCTTCCGGCTGTCTTCGAAGAAATCCAAACATACGGCCGTTTATCAAATTTTAAAATAAATCAAGATAAAACGGAAGTACTTCCTTTACTCTTAGACCCCACTATAATATCTCAGCTGTGAAGCTCCTATGATTTTCATTGGTGCTCCCACTCTCTGAAATATCTAGGGGTCCAACTTACCAATTCTTACGATAAACTGTTCGCCGCAAACTTTCCTCCTCTTAGACAACATACGTCGTGATCTTAATACATGGGGAACACACTTTATCTCATGGATAGGATGTGTCAACGCTATTAAAATGAACGTACTTCCGAGATTTTTGTACCTCTTTCAAACACTCCCAATCAGAGTTCCATCCATTTTCCTAGCTACTCTCCAGCCGCTAGTCTCCAGATTTGTATGGGTGGGTCGCATGCCCAGAGTCAGATTTCGCATTCTCTGCCATCGTGTTAGGGAGGGAGGTTTAGGTCTTCCCAATTTCCACAAATATTATTTAGCTGTTCATCTAACCCAAGCTCTCCTTGCACACGCTGATGCACACACTAAAGGGTGGGTAGACTTAGAAGCTCAATTACTCAACTTTCTTTCCCACTACTCTGTTTTTTGGATGGAACATAAACACAGACCACCTTACTCCAGTATCCCTCCTTCTCTTCGCTTCTCCCTATCTATATGGGATTACTGCAATAGAACTTTTTCTTTAATTCAGAACTATCTTCCCATGACCACTCTATGGAACAACAAGGGTTTTTCACCTGGCCTAGATCCTAAGCCCTTTGCTCCTTGGTTCTCCCACAACATTAAGTTCCTAAGAGATATTGCTCCCCTTCATGTTTTCCCTGAATTTTCTGAATTGCGGGACAGATTCAACATACCGGCAAGATGCTTTCACTAATATCTTCAAATACGCCATCTTTTTTTATTCAGTGATAGGTTCCAAGACTCATCCGTCATACTCTCCTTTGGAGTCCTTCTGCCTCCTTAGGTCGAACTCTAAAGGCCTCATCTCAACCTTTTACAGTTTATTAATTGATCACAACTGCCCCCTAAAAGAACCACATGAACTGGCCTGGGAAAAGGACATGGGGGAGTATCTGGAACCTGAGGAATGGCCTAAAATCTGCGAGCTGGCGGCAAAAACCTCAATATGTGATAGAATTAAGGAAAACGCATATAAGAGGCTGTATAGATGGTATCTAGTTCCCACTCATATTCGAGCCATCTTCCCTCAGTCCTCAGGTGAGTGTTGGAGGGGCTTTGGAGAGGAGGGTACCCTAGCTCATATTTGGGCCTTTGGACCCTATAATTAGGACCTTTTGGGAGAAGGTTCATCGCCTGATTCTCTCAATCATAAATATCTCTCTCCCTCCTTGTCTGTCTTTCTATTTACTTCTGAGACCCATCTGTAGCTGCGACAAACACACCCAAGCACTTATCAGACATATTCTTAACGCAGCTAATTGTGCGATTGCAGCCTCATGGATAAAAACAGATCCCCCTTTCATCACTGCTCTACACAACTCCATCTGGCACACGTATAAATTGGAACATATCACTAGACATCTTCATGAAAGCTCTCACAAATTTTCTGTGATCTGGTCACCCTGGCTAGTCTACCATGAGTCACACTCCTGACTCTGAGTGACTCCTCGACAGATGTTCTTCTTGCCAACCTCCTTTTCCATATCTCCTACCCCCCCATTTTCCCTTGCTAACATTCCCCAACTTCCCACCTCCTGTGTCCCCTTTTCTTCTCTCTTTTCCACACTTTTACAATAATCTATTGGTATATTTCACCTCTCTTAGCAGAGGCACATTAGTATATTTGCTATATTCTTTATACCATTAGTTTCATGCCAATATGTTTATGTTTATATATTTACACTGATGTACACATTGGGAGCCAGGGGTATGCATTGGTGGGTCAGGGGTTAAAACACATTGGGAGGCTAGGGGTATGCATTGGTGGGTCAGGTGTTAAAACACTGGGTGGCAAGGGGTATGCATTGGTGGCACAGGGGTTAAAACACATTGGGGGGACAGGGGTATGCATTGGTGGGTCAGGGGTTAAAACACATTGGGGGGCAGGGGTATGCATTGGTGGCTCAGGGGTTAAAACACATTGGGGGGCCAGGGGTATGCATTGGTGGCTCAGGGGTTAAAACACATTGGGGGGCCAGGGGTATGCATTGGTGGCACAGGCTTACATTACATTACATTGGGGAGCCAGGGGTATGCATTGGTGGGTCAGGGGTTAAAACATTGCGGGGCCAGGGGTATGCATTGGTGGCTCAGGGGTTAAAACACATTGGGGGGCCAGGGGTATGCATTGGTGGCACGGGGTTACATTACATTGGGGAGCCAGGGGTATGCATTGGTGACACGGGGTTACATTACATTGGGGAGCCAGTGGTATGCATTGGTGGGTCAGGGGTATGCATTGAGGGGCCAGGGGTATGCATTGGTGGGTCAGGGGTTAAACACATTGAGGGGCCAGGGGTATGCAATGGTGGGTCAGGGGTTAAATACACATTGGTGGGGCAGGGTGTACAAGCGATACTCACTTTTTAAAGGCACACTCTGCTAGATAGACGATGCTGCTTCTCTTCACTTCTCCCATTGTCTGCCACAAAATGGAGGAGGGGAGTGTCCAGGGATATCGTACATTATAGATAGCATCGTACTGCAGGAAAAGTGCATACAATGTGTGTCAAATCATACACGATGGGTCACAATCTTTCTGCAAAACCATCTGATCTACGATGCTGATCCATGACGCTGGGGATGCGCATCGCATCGTAATCGTGTATGAAGACACTAATTTTCACGTGATTGGTCGCTACGATCAGTTGGAAACGGCCAGATCGTGTGAAAAATCGCCCCGTGTATGGGGACCTTTACACTCTAAATGTATTTTTAGATATAAATTAATTTAGAATAAAGTTCATATTCAGTTCATCAACTTGCAATTCAGCAGCGCACACAGGGGAGGTTTCTGAGTACCCAGAAACCCCCCCTGACAGACAAGACAAGCGAGCACCATATTATTAAACCCCGCTCCCCTCACGGCAGAATGCTGCCATTCGCGGGTTAATCTGGTGGAGACAGAGCCAATATGATGCAATTTCATTAGAATTGCGCCATTTGGCCCCACTTGACCCAAAAATTGCTAGAGGGAGGAGCCTAATGACATTGCCAGGTGTCATCCCCATCTTTACAACTCGCAGCTGCGGCCAGGTAAGTTTATTGTGTATAATGTATGTGTGTGAGAAATTTGTGTGACATATGTATGTGTGTGCATACCTATATGCATGTGTATATGTAATATATATATATATGCTTGTGTGTATACTGTATGTATATGTATATATATATATATATATATATATATACAATGGGTAGGTGTGTAGAACACAGAGATGATTCAGCCTCTTGTAGCATGGTACTACAAAACAATCTAAAAACAACCTGTGCCCAAAGGACTGCAGCTCAGTCCACACTCAGGAGCACCAGTCCTTCAATTACAACAGAAAAAAGACAATATGAGTGGTCCAAAGCGCGCTCTCCCTCACAAATCACGTCTTCTCTTATTCGTTCATGGATGATATAGTGATCTCAAATGAGAGACAAAGATAACATATAGTTATACTCCAATTACAAGTTGTTATTCCGATGGTCTATGGTACACCCGGGAGCCACTCACCTAAAATAGGTGAGATACATTCACATAAAGGTATCTTTTAGGTTCTCTATTCTGGTCACAGATTAATAGACACTTTTCAGGGCTTGTTCCCCTCTGGGAATAGACTCACCTGGGATCAGATATCGACGTTCCCCAAAAGGTATCTTTTCACCCTGAAATCATTAATACTCCATTCATTCAGGTAGCATCCTTATGATAACGTCAGAAGAAAGAAGTAATCCAACTCCAGGGAGATAAGTTCTCACTTTTTAGTATTTATTATCCAACTGTAAAAATATATCCGTCCTTTGGTTACATATAACCCAATGAATGTCCCCAAAGAAGGACATCCACAAAAAACATACAAAATTACTGTCCCAAAAAGGTTACCCAGTGAATAAAGAAAATATACCAAAAAAACAGGAACCACTCCACCCGGAATGCTGTGGAATCCTGGCTTAAGACACAAGATGTATGAAGTGCAAAGGTAAGTTCCAATCCAGCTGGGAGTAACCCCTAGATTCTCCACCAATGCGTTTTTGACTTTTGAGTCCTTCCTCAGGGTTGTCACGGCTGCCGACACTTGAGACTCCTGGGAGGAGGCAGGCCTACTAGGCACAATAAACTGGGGTGGCTTTAGGAATGACCTTTTCATGAAATCTTGATAGCACGGAATAAAGGTAAATAGAATTTATTCACAGGAGAAATATAATAGCAACTGCTGAGGTTCACATAAACAATAACGAGTATAGGAGAATACCACCCATATAGTCTTTAACATAGAAAAGTTAATATGGTAGGGAACCCCGGGTCCTTTATGAGGCTAACACCTCAGGATGGTATAGAGGAGCTTCACCTGGGTGGAACTCTGTAGTGATGGAGATCCGGAGCAGAGTGAGCCCTGTGATGTGGTGAAAGATAGAGCAGGGCTGAGCCCTGTGATGCGGTGAGGTTGGAGCAGGTTTGAGCCCTGTGATGCAGTGAGATCAGAGCAGGGTTGAGCCCTGTGATGCGATGACGTTGAAGCAGAGTTGAGCCCTGTGAAGCGGTGTAGTTCCAGAACAGGGTTGAGCCCTGCGGTGTAACTAGAATCCAGAGCGGGGTTGAGCCCCACGATGCAATGAAGGTTGAAGCAGGGTTGAACCCTGTGAAGCGGTGTGGTTCCGGAACAGGGTTGAGCCCTGTGGTGTGACTAGAATCCGGAACGGGGTTGAGCTCCGCGATGCGGTGATGATAACTGTAACGGTGCAGTTGACAACTGTAACGAAGATGGGTTTGATGTCCACAGGAGTGAGAGGCAACAGGCAAAATAAATAGTGCAGCAAAAGGTGAAACCACAGCAGTGGAGCAGAAAGCAATACTTAGGCAATGGCTATGCTGAGCTCTCTAGTGCGGCTGGAAACTGGTATCAGAAGTTAAGCTGGAACATGAGCGGAGATATAGCAAAGTCCACAGCAACCCACAGGCACAGCAGGGATCTGGCAGGAGTCCAAGAAAGACCTGAAAGTAACGTTGCACAGACACTGGGACGCAGTTAGTAACAGGCTTTATACTAGAGGTCTGTGATCCATAGAAAGTTCAGAACATGTGACCTAAATGGAATCAGGTTTGAAATAATGAGCAATCTAGGAATCCCACAACCTGACAACACCTTGGAAACAGATGATCACTTTAACTCTCTATTCCCTGCATGTAAAGAATGCCAGCAAGCAGGATAGCTCCTCCAATGACCACAAAGGAACTTTGGAAAATGTAATCTATCTTTATGTACTGAAATAGTTGCCGTCCTGACAAGGGTGTACTAGGACTAGCAATCCTACAACTATTTATACCCCTCAGTATACATAGGGAGGAGGGCTTAATGATAAGTGGGTAACCAGTAATCACTAAACCATGGCACATAACTGATAAAAATAAGTATATCCTAAAACATACTGCACACAAATAAAATGCACAATCCAGTAAATAACACATATATATATATATATATATATATATATATACGTTTTAAACAATAAAAAATTAAACAACACATATCCGAAAGTATACATCATTCAGACTATATAATTAGGATCCAGTCCACTTTTTAAAAGAAGCCCCCCTGGATACTGTAGCCATTAGTCCGAATTGGTGCCATCCATTCTGGATGTCAGCTGCAGTGTACATCAGAAAGCGCCCAGACTTCCGGTCCGCGGATACTAATGACATGTGGCACTTCCGGCTTTTGGAACGCAACCCGGAAGTCTTGATTTAATACACCAGAGTTGATGACCCTTTTAGATGCAGCAATGGGTCCTCTAGTATTCTTATGGGCGCCATGTTGTAGAAGACCATCGGCCTCAATAATATTATGTAGATTCCAACATGGTGGATAGGAGATTCCTATAATCGAGGAACATAGAATAAAAACATATAAAACAAAACATGAATAAAACATTATAAAAAAAAACAGTTGAATACTGATAAAAAATCATATGAATAGAAGGTATTCTTAAAAAAGCATAACCTCATATACTCGAGGTAAATGGTGGAAACCTATAGAAACCATTTGGTTTCAAAATCAACATTGAGTACTCTTGATGTCAATGTTTTTAATTGATATATCACTTCCATTTCCATCTGAGCCAATTTAACATCCCTATCATTAACTCGCCAGTTGGATTTAGCAACAAAAGAGCACAAAATGAAGCTAGGTGTTTAATATCACAGTGATGCTGTGATTTAAAGTGTAAAGAGACATTGTGTGTTTCAAGACCTCTCTTTAAATTCCTACCATGCTCAGCCAGTCTCACTTTCAGCATTCTTGAGGTCCTACCCACATACTGGCTGCCACATGAACACTCCAAAACATACACAAAGTACTTAGTGTTACATGTGATGAAATCTTTGATTTCAAATGTTTCACCTGTACATGTGGATTTAAAATGTGTAATTTTAGTATTAGTAGATCTACATGTCTTACACATACTGCATGTACCACAACAGAAGAACCCTTTAGATTTAATATTCCCAACTGGGGGTTTAACAATGGCACTCTGCACTAGAGGATCCTTAATATTACGTGCTCTCTGATACACAAATCTGGGATGCTGCTCTATGTGGTCTTTTAATAAAGGATCCCTGGTTAGCATATGCCAATGTTTAGACACCATTTTTTCTAATTGCCTATGCTGACTATTATATTTTGTTATAAATGGTATTTTAGGTTTCTTATCCACATCAATATTTCTAGTTTTCAATAAAGCTTGTTGTCTATTTAGATAAGCACCCTTTTGTCTTGCATTACCTACTAACTGTCTATCATATCCCTTGGTTAGGAATTGTTTCTCCAATGAATCTGCTTATATTTCATATGTGGTCATATCCTTGCAATTGTGTCTAGCACATTGAAACTGACTACTGGGAATGCTTTTTAGGCAGTTGTAATGGTGTTTGCAGTCATTTTTATTAATGAATTGCAATCAGTGGGCTTAACATAATTCTTAGTTTTTATACAATTACCCTCAATGTAAAGTGTAAGATCTAGAAAATCCACAGTTTCCTCACTAACATTAAATGTCAGCACTATATTGGATGTATTACTGTTTAAATGCTGGCAAAAAAGATCCGAAGAGACCTGGTCTCCCTCCCCAAATAAACAGGATGTCGTCTATGTAGCAATGCCATGTCACCAGACTAGCTCCAAACTGGTGTCTGCCCCAAACTGCATGGGCTTCCCACCAGGCCATAAACAAATTGGCATAACTTGCAGTTAGTCTGGTGCCCATGGCGGTGCCCACTAACTGGAGAAAAAGGGAACCATTATACCAGAAAAAATTATTCTGCAATATCATCCTGGTTCAGTAAGACTGTAGACCATAGGTCCAGCAGGGGAATGGGCAGGAGTAAGGACTGCATGGAAAGGAGTCCCCTTAAAGGGTACACCCACTCCCCAAAAAAGGATCACAATACTTATCTGCTACTCCCCACACCATATAACGGAACTACCTAGGGAAGCATTGTGCCTTACCCAAAAAAGGTTGGATCCTACACTTATTGTCTGCCTCATTTGTTTTCACCCACGTACACCCACAAACATTATCTATACAACAGCCACATACCCACACTTCCATTTCCCCTACAGCCCCACATTTCCTCTCCCTTCCTATCCCACAAGCCCCCCTATTTATCCCCCTCCCCCTACCCTTTTTTCACCTTCTCTTTCTCCCACACATACACCCTTAGTAGCGCATGTGTACCACATATTCCTCCGTTTGAACCAACAGGCACAGGTACTCCTGTTTTCAGACTCCTGCACCTACCATTTCCTAATCCCACCTCCCTCACAGTCCCCCCACCCTAACCCCACCACCACACCACAATTGTGAAGCGCAGACCGCCCCCTTCATTTATTTCTAATTCCATCCAAGATTAATTTTTTATCATTTTTGCTTGTATCACCCACTTCCCCAAAAAATTGGACAGCTTTAAGGTCTAACTGGTGCTCTATAATCGTGTACAGGGAGGTGACATCCACCGTCACCATCCTGTACCCCATTTGCCATTCTATATCAGATAACATGCTAATCACTGATATTGTATCTTTTAGAAAAGATAGGGTGCCCTGTACCAAGGGTTGTAACTGGTGGTCAAGGTAATGGGACAAATTAGATAAAACTGAATTAGTCCCAGCCACAATAGGTCGACCCATGGGTTTCTCTTTATTTTTATGCAGTTTTGGAAGCACATATATCACGGGAATAGAGAGTTTATCAATCTTAATGTATTCCCGATAATTATGCGTTGTGAGGTGTATAGGGTAAGGAAAACTTCCAATTTCTTGGTTATCATCTCTGTTGGATTGTTCCTTAATCTCTTATAAGTCGAGCTATCCAATAATTGTCTGACGATTTCCCCATTGTATTCCTCCACATCCAAAACTACAACACTACCCCCCTTATCGGCCAGTTTAATGATATTTTGTTCATTTTCCATTAGGGTTTTAATGGCTTTCCTTTCCTGTTTTGATAAGTTCATATTTTTAATAGGTTTGAGACTATTATTTTTCAGATCATCCTTCACTAACCGTTCAAATGTTTCAATAAAACACCCCTTTTTGTGAGTGGGAAAGAAAGTGGACTTCTTTTTAAAAACTGAATAATTTTCATTAGTTGATGCCGCACAGTCACTGAAATAGCGTTTTAAAGTTAATCTCCTAATGAACTTTTGGAGGTCTACAAAGATCTCAAAATCTCTAGCATGACTGGACGGAGCAAATTTTAAGCCCCTCTCTAATATTTTCTGTTCATACTCATTCAATTTGTACTTACTAAGATTATAAACTTTCGTTTTACCCAAATCCAGGTCAGGGGTACTAATCATGGTGACATCATCCACTGTATTATGTACATGTGAATGATGTCATAAAGACCTGTGGGCCTAATTATCATTCTTGTGTTTCTGTAAAAACACTTACATTGTCATAATGCAGTGGATAGTATCACAGAACTCTGACCACTTATAAGGTGTATTTCCTTGGCAGTGATGTCGTCCTAATTACAATAAAGCTGGGCTTTGCAGAGATGATGCTAGTTATTGCAGCCAAAGGCTTCCTTTTAGAACATTCTTGCCTGAGAGGGCTCTTCATAGAAATATATGGGTATATTTACTAAAGTGAAAGTTTTTAGAAGTCGAGATGTTGCCCATAGCAACCAATCATAGTCTAGCTATTATTTTCTAGAAGGTTCTAGTTGAAAGTTAAGTAGAATCTGGTTGCTATAGGCAACATCTCCACTTCTAAAACCTCACACATTAGTAAATAGAGTATACCCCATAGACTCACTATAGTAACACTTTTTTTTCATTATTCATCTTTGTAATGTGGTTTTTAGATTGCTCAGTTAAAATTATGGAGAAAATTAATTAATTAATAAATTAATGTTGGTTAGAACGGAATGATCATGTCTGCCTGACAGGGTCTCCATTAAGGGAACATGGTAGGGATGGACATCGGTGGTTGATTTTTACAAACTATTGATGTTTTTCTGGTGATGGTAATGGTTTTACCATTTGATGGTGGCATTTCAATGTTTGCCACCATCGAATGGTAATGATTTGATAGTGTTCTGATTGAGACAAAGGCCCTGATTCAGAGCCGTTCGTTAACAGCAGTACGCTCATTGCGTTCCGATGTTGACTAACCGCGTATGCGTCGGTGTTACACTGCGCATGTGCGTACGGCAGATTGCGAGGTTTTTTTTTCTCGTTCGTCAAATAGCGTACAGGAAGTGACATGTCAAATGTGATTGACAGAACAGGGCGTTTTTGGGTGTTGACGGGGGAGGAGATGGAAAAACGCAGGCGTGGCGAGGCGTTTTTGGGGCGTACATACATTAACAAATGCGAACGTCAAATGTGTTCGTACCAACTCATACGTCACTGGCTGATCCTCTTTCCCTTCAAAATGCTCGCACAGCTTAGGGTCTGGATAACTCAACCACATTGGCGATGGCCTTCTCCTCCGTCCCGGCACTCCACGATGTAGCATCGATTAATCACGGCTTGTCAGAAAATCAATTAGTGTTGGATTGAAAACCGGCTTGGTATGTGTTTGGAAAGCAGTTTTTTGGATAGCACAAAACCGAACGCAGGTGGAAATCATAGCTGCTAATGTCTGGATTACACAATCAATTAGCGTACATTTGTGGGGGTTTATTTTGGCCTCAATTTGTGGTTTTTGGACTATTGTAACAATAATGTCATCATGTTTAGGTTTTTTGGCTCATTTTGTTTTTGCAAGGTGAATTTGCATCCTTAGGTAATGTTTTAAACGTTCCTTAAAGAGCCCTTTTTTTCCAATGTAAAATGTTTTTTTTGAACTTTGTTGCCTTGTGGCCCCGGATTAAATGTAACCCATTTTGACAATAATGTCAGAATACAAAGTCGTACATTTGATGTAAATTTATTGCTATCCAGAAAAAAATTAATGCACATATTTCACACAAACATTTTTGGCAGTGTTCATTCCACAATATTTATTAATTGTGCAAACAATAAATTTTTGGTAAACGTAAATCAAAAAATTAAAAACAATTCACAAGAAAGGAGAGGGAAGTTTTGGTCAGAAAGGAATATGAGGCAAGCACAGAAGGAGTGTGGGAAAAGTAGCCAATGCTGTCACCGTTTTTTCGCCCATTTGGCTGAGGGAGGGAGGGCGCCAGACCGGGTCCGGGATGTCATCGGGCTGGCCTGTCCAGAGGCAGATGTTGTGGCCTCTGGACTAGGCACAGGGCTAGGCACATTTGGAGGATTGGCTGATGTTGTGCCAGAGGTGGAGGATCCTGATGTTCCAGCAGGAAGGGAGGTCAGCTCCACCATGTGCTGGCGAATGAGCTGCTCCAGGGCATTGGCGATGCGGATGTTGGCCCTGGTATTTTCCGACAGGGCCTGACCAATGGTCACGTTGGCCGCAGCATTTTGCTCCAGGGCCTCAGCCACCCGTACCAGACTGGCGTCCATCCTCTGCAGAATCTCCGTATGGAAATCCGATTTAAAACTGAGTTCTGTGAGGAGGGACACTGCCTGCGAGGGGGATTGCCCTGGACTGGCTTCTGCAGGGTCCTCAGCCGGATGTACTGGTTCCTCCCCTGCAGAGCCAGCAGAAATTCTGCGGCCAAGGCTCCCCTCTGGAGCAGACTCATCCGCCTGTGTCTCTGTTGGAAAAATGAGAAAAGAGTCACATTAGAATCTACATATTGGCACAATAACATTTCAGAGTTGGTGACATCACAATATTTACCTGGGACAACATGAGGAGCCGCAAAGTCTGGCATGTCCGTATCCATGTTGGACACGCCAAACACCTCCACAGGCTGCACACACCCCTGTGCCAGCTCTTCTAAATCATTCAACTCCAATGACACAGGGGTGGGACCCCCACCTGTCCCCCTTGCATGCCTAGCCCTGTCCGCCAGTTTCTGCTTCAGGCGATATTTGAAGTCGGCCCATCTGTGGGTGAAATTGGAACCATTATCCTTTTGTTTAAAATGGGTTTTGGTTTTAGGGGGGGCAAGTGTTTACTTACCGCTGTTTGACATCCCAGGCTAGACGGACATAATCACCCACCCTATTGACATCAACGGCTACCTCTTCCCACATTCTCCACTTCTGGCTTGCACTCATATTCCTGTCTGCCTGTGGCAGGATGTCCACACACTTCTGAATCAAAACCTCCATCTCCTTTCTTGTGAATTGTGGCTGCCTTTTCTTTTTGGCAGCTATGCCCGGAATACTGGGCCCGGCAGCCTCTTCCATGTCATCCTCCTCACCTATTTGTGTAAATTTGGAGAATTGTCAACTTCACAACTTGCACAATATTATGTTTCTAATTAATCATTGAATCAAAATGCCTGAAATACTTACCGCCAGACTGTTGTCCATTGTTTCCCTGGTCTGTAGCCATGTCTGAGCTCCAAATAAGAAATAGACCAGAATGTTTGGTTTGGCTCGTGACGTATTTATACATGCGTCCTTATTTTTCAGCCGCATCATTGATTGTGCGTTCCTATGATCCCTCCTTACTTTGTGCGGGAAGCTAAACACTATTTATGGCTTGGGGCGTCTTGAGTCGAGGTGGCGTTTTTTGATTGTTGGAGGTTACGTTGGTTGGAGTTGATTGTTGGCGGGTTTTGGAGTTTGCGTTGGTGGAAGTAGTTTATTTTTGATATATTTGCTTTTTTATTTCCGTTCGCATTTTTTCTTTTGGATTTCTTTTTGGCATTTGTTGTTTTGGTAAGTTTTTGGAAGTCTAACTTTGGTTCAATTTGTGTCTCCTTCTGTTTCTGAATTTTCTAACGTTTTTTTGGCGTAATTTCATCTCTCTTAGGTTTTTTTTGGGGCTGTGCCCCAAAGACCTTTTGATCCGGAATCTTATATATTATCTCTTGGTAAGTTCATTTGTTTAATTGTTTTTTAAATGTTCATGTTTGTCTTTACGCAACTTTGGGTGGCCTTACACTTGTAACCTTTGTTTTTCTAAATCCGAAATGTTTTAAAAATGCTTTTTTTTTGTAGCTGCGTATTTTTTAACTTGTATTTGCGAACTAATTAGCGCATTTCTTTAGTTTCTATTGTGACTTGTATTTGCGAACTAATTAGCGCATTTTTATTAGTTTCTATTGTGACTTGTATTTGCGAACTAATTAGCGCATTTTTATTAGTTTCTATTGTGACTTGTATTTGCGAACTAATTAGCGCATTTTTAATAGTTTCTATTGTGACTTGTATTTGCGAACTAATTAGCGCATTTTTATTAGTTTCTATTGTGACTTGTATTTGCGAACTAATTAGTGCATTTTTAAATACTTATTCATCCCATAAAATTGTTTCTGTTTTCTCTTTAGCATTTGTTGCTTACATTTGGCCACAATTTGACGTAGTGTGCGCAATGTCGTTTTGCTCTTTGGCCAAATGTGTGTTTCTCCCCTTTTATGTTTTGTCTTGCACAAAATTTTGAAACAGAAATGCCCAGCATAAAATGATGTATATTTATGTTGTGATTATTTCCAGTTTGCACGTATCATGACAATACCCCGGCATGTAAGCATCAATGGATGGTATCATCAAGCTAAGTTATATTTATTTTTTTTGGGGGGGTTAAAAAGCCTTACATTCAAATCTTGCCATTTCAGGTTGATCTGGGTCGGATTGTTCTGGCCATGCTCCCGGAAGCCGACCAACCTCAATCTCATCCCAGGCGTAGGCATCGTAGGCGTGCAAGGCCCCAGATATTTCGAACACGTGTCACCCTTTTTGGAATGCCCAATGATGAGGTTTTAAGACGCTACCGTCTTCCTCCCAAAATCATCATAGACACTCTCTCATTAATAGAGAGTGATCTTGAGCGGCAAATTGACAGTCCTACAGCAATACCACCACTTACGCAATTTATGGCGGTGTTATATTTCTGTGCCTCAGGATCATTTCAAACAACGGTGGGAATAGTGGCGGGCATCTCACAATCCTCCTTTTCCCGGATCCTGAGGGCAGTGATGGAGGCACTTTTCAAGCACCTCCATCATTTTATTCAAATGCCTTTGGATATGGGTGCCCTTAGTGTGGCCAAGGCCAATTTTTACCAAATAGCTGGCTTCCCACACATCATATGGGTTGTGGATGGTACTCACATACCACTTCAGCCTCCAGCATGGCTAGAGGCAATATTTAGAAACCGGAAACACTATCACTCCCTGAATGTAATGGTGGTATGTGATGCCTCCCTCCAGATCCTGTGCCTGAATGCAAAATTACCAGGAAGTGCACATGACTCCTTCATCATCCGGCAATCAGGGATATGGCACAAATTAAACAACCTACAAGCTGGTGATGCGTGGCTTCTGGGTAAGTGGAGACCTTTAGTACATAACAATGTTAAGCTTCATACAGAGTGATCCTGATGTTGTCTATTCTTTTTCACAGGAGACAGTGGCTACCCTTGCACGCCCTGGCTGCTCACTCCTTATTTGGCTCCCACAAATTGTGGTCCTGTGTGGGATATTTCACAACATCGCCATAAGGAGTGGTGTCCCAATGCAGCCAGAGGATGCCTTACCTGAGGATGGCCCCCCCGAGGTTGGTCGGAGGCCAGTATGTGGGGGGGCCATACGCGATGATGTGGTGGCCAGATATTTTAGGTCATTATTGTCAAAACAACAGTGTTTGTACCCAATGTGGTACGGTTTGTTTGAGAACATCTAATTAATTTTTTTTATTTTCTCCATCTTCTGTTTTTTTCCATAATCTTTGGCACTACTTCCTGCTACCCTTAAAAAACCTGTATGTGGAAATTTTGGGGATATATTATGGAACCCATATTGCAACGCCATATTTGTGGAATCATGTTGGCATGGTCCTTTGTCAACCAGTTCTTGATTTGTTGTGTTTTTTTGTTTTTTTTTGGTATGTGTTGTATTTGTGATTATCACTGTGTGTTTTGTTTGTGAGTGACCACTTTGATTTTGGAGTTATGTTGTGAATAAATGTCTTGAGAGTGAAATTTTGTACCTTTTTTTGAACGTTACAAGCAAGTGTAACCAGGTTCACACACGTTACATTTGCCTAAGGGGTAATCCAGTAATGACGCAAGTTGAGCTAAAATGTAATATGTTTTCAGGGTCCAAACCAACACCCAAAGGAATCCTGTACAATCAGTTGGCTTCGTAATATCGGCCTAAGCAGCTTGCACCCCAACTAGGAACCTGTAAAATGTAGTAATATCTAATTGTGACTACACCAAAAAAGGGAAATGAGATTGTTACTGTTAGGTGTTTCTTGTGCCTGTTTTACATAAAAATACAACACACAATCTTAGTGACAAAAATTGCAAATCCTTGCAGGAAGAGTCTACTTATGTCAGGGTAAACAATCTCTGATTTTGAAATAACGAATGAGACAGAACGTTACTTTGAAAATATTAATTTATTTAAATATAGCAAAAAAATAAAAATAAACTAGTCTCTAAGGAGGACCGACATATGGTCAAGGACCACCAGCAGACCGATTATATTGTCCCGCATACGGGCCACACAGGCGGCTAATTCAGCCCTACGCCTGTTCCTCTGTGGGTGAGAAAAGTGTGGGGATTAATACAACAATAATGAAACCACATTAAAAAACAAGCCAAAACAAACAAACCAACAATACAAATATTTTGAAACAAAGCATAATTACACCATTAAAACCCATCCCCCCAAAATGGTGTAGCCCAAAAATACAAGGCCAATAAACAAATTCCGACAGGTGTGATATGTGTATGGTGAAATCAGCAGTAACAGGTAAAGGCAATCTGCAAAATCACCAAAAGTCTACCCAAAAACTCAAAAAAAGGGAACGACACATGATTACATACAAACAGTTTGTGGCGAAAAAGAAACAAAAACACAAACATACCGTTAGAAAAAACGGCAGCTCCAGAAGGCCCTCCCTCGTCCTCCTCGGAGGTGCCTCCATTCCCCAACGATCTTGGTGGGGTAATTTCAGAATCCGGGGAGGGGGTAATTCGAAGAGGGGTGGTTGGAGGAGAAGGGGAATTGGGACGGAGGGGTAGGAGCCCCGAAATTTTCGCCAGAGGGTCTTGGAAGGCTGGGGAGGAGTGGGAAATAGGGGAATTTGGGGTTGTGGAGGGTTGGCTGGGGGTTGGGGAGAGTGGGCGTGAGCGCCATCTGGGATGACGATGACGCCATAGTCTTCGCTGTGTCCCTAAAAGATGTGAAACAAATTGTGGTTAGTTTCAACCCAAATCCGAGGAAAACACTATTTTCTGTCCCAAAAAAAAAAAAAACATGGCCATGCAGATATGAGTACAATGAATAAATAGGACAGACATGAAAAACATGGACATGCAGATATGAGTACAATGAATAAATAGGACAGACATGAAAAATATGGCCAGGCAGATATGAGTACAATGCATAAATATGACATACATGAAAACATGGCCATGCAGATATGAGTACAATGCATAAATATGACATACATTAAAACATTGCCATGCAGATATGAGTACAATGCATAAATATGACATACATGAAAACATGGCCATGCAGATATGAGTACAATGCATAAATATGACATACATGAAAAACATGGCCATGCAGATATGAGTACAATGCATAAATATGACATACATTAAAACATGGCCATGCAGATATGAGTACAATGCATAAAGATGACATACATGAAAACATGGCCATGCAGATATGAGTACAATACATAAATATGACATACATGAAAACATGGCCATGCAGATATGAGTACAATGCATAAATATGACATACATGAAAAACATGGCCATGCAGATATGAGTACAATGAATAAATATGACATACATGAAAACATGCACACGCAGTTAGGGCCACAAAGACAAACATGAAAACCACAGTCCCTAAAACTTACTTTCTGCGATCTGCATGCGAACGTATGCCAGCAAGCGGGGCGTCCGCCGTTGCAGGTCCGACCACCTGCGCTCCAGCTGCCCGATCTGGCGGCGTGAGCCGAAGGGGCGCAGGCGGCCCCGTACCTCCGCATATGCGGAACGCTTTTCGCGGTTGGTGATGGGTGGAGGCTGGCTGGTGATCCGCCTATCCAACACCTCCGTTAGCACCAGCAGCTCGCGCCTGGTGAATGCGGAGGCTCTCATGATGACAATGGTGTATTTGTTAAAAATCATTTTTAATAATGTGCCCCAAAAAAATTTGATTGGCTAATGTATTTGGGTAATTAACAGGACCAATTATATTGGTTAGTGTATGAGTCATGTGTTCGACAGGGCCAGAAATCTCTTGAGAGTTATGATAGGCTTGATGCAGTGACATGCGTAAGCAAATTTAAATAAAGAAATGAACCCTGGGAAATATGCGGGTAGAAAAACAAATAGAACAATTGTTTAATTGGGGCTAACATGTATTTTGACAAATAAAAGCGAATGTTTAAGCCGTACGTATTCTGCGGGTAAACACAAACACGGACAAGAATAAAGTTTATTGCATTGTGTTAAAAAAAAACAAAAAAACAATTAAGCTAATTGATATATTGATTGGCATGATACGATTGAGGGAGGTAGGCAGAATAAACGAGCAGTTAATCGAAATCTGACAGTCCCACTTCCGGGTTGTACTTGTGCGTGCGTTCCCTTCAAGCCATTTCGGGGATGTACGCTCGCTATTTGGCACGCTCGTTAGTTAGAGGAGGGGTCGCTTGAGTTTGGGGAGGATGTTTGGCTGCGTTCGAAAATACGAGCGAGTGCTTGAATTTACATATTTTTTTACGTACGCCGAACGTACGAACGGCCACTTGCGTCCGGGTCTGAATGAGGGCCAAAGCTTGCAGGTTCCGCAGAACAGTCGTCAGTCAGTCACTCAGTCAGTGGCGGCGGGTGGCATTGCAGCTGTCCTGATTCCCGTTGCCACACTGCACTCTGCCTCCTACATTGAAGAGACATGACAAATAGTCTGACTCCACCCTCTCTTGCTGGGTACTGCGCATGTGCAAATTTGGAAAATTCCCCACATACACTGTAAAAACATGCATCATGGTCTCCGCTGTACTTCCTAAGTCCAGCGTCTCTCTGACTTTGAATGCAGGCTGCGGTGTCCACTGCCTGGTTATCTGCCTCCGCTATACCTCCTAACAAGGAGCCGGGAGTCACGTGTCTCTATGGCTTGGAACGCAAGCCACAGAGTGCACTACCGGATCATCAGCCAGCACATTAACCTAAGGCACTAAGGACCTCATTCAGAGTCAGTCGTAAGCAGCCACTCGGTCGTACGCATCCAATGTTTCCAAGCCACGCATGCATACGGTTAGTTGTGCGCATGTGCGTACGAGACCTTGCGATCCAAAATGCTATAGATTGTACGGCTTACAAGCAGGAAGTGGCTTCCGAGAGTTGATTAACATTAGAGGCCGTTTGTGGGTGTTGACAGGGGTGGTGGTCTGAAAACAAAGGCGTTCCTCACCGTTTTCAGGTCGTTTTAGGGGCGTACATAAATTACCTGCTACGACCGACATAGAATGCCGGAAGTAGTAAAATGTCACTCTGCGAGCAGGTTAGAGGCCTGGCTGATCGCCCAGCTTGAGGTTGGGTACATGCTCTAGTTAGCCCCAGAATACAATCGATACTTTCGAATGTTAGTGATGTTAGGATTGATGTTTCTATTTTGAGCCACACAATGCAAGCAGCAAATAATCATTTGTTGAAGCTAATAACACTGTTAATTGGCTTGTAATTGATTCAGCTGCGTTAGTATTAGCGAATAAAAATAAATAAATGTCATGGGGATGGCTTATTCTATGTGTTTTTTTGTTATTTTTTGTTGTAATTTGCATTATTTAGCCTGTACCAGTCTTTTCAAATCCTATGCTTTTTCAAAACCTTGATTAACCATGTTTATTTTTCATTATTAAATCAGACACGATTTCAGTAGTTTGCTCAATAATTTTTTTTTTTATCATGAATATATCTAATAAACTTTTCAGCATTTGCCAGCATGCAAAAATTAAAGAAATTTAAAAACAAACAAACAATAAAATAAAGTTTTTTATAAAAAAAAAAAGGATGGAGATGGAGGCATTGGTGACTAGAAATATGGGGACTGGACATCAACAGGGGAAGGTTCAGATAGCCAGGGATATTTTCTGCGTTTGGGACGGCTCGGCTGAAGAGGCTTTTGCAGAACAGTCGACTGGTGTGTAACACGCCGACTGACCTGGCCAGAGCCGGATGGTATTGGCTCTGGCCTAGGCATAGGGCTCGCCATACTTTGGGGGGGGGGGCTGTTGGGCTGCCAGAGGCGGTGGTCCTTGGCGGAAGGGAGACTAGGTCCATCATGGCAATTCTGTTTACCTGCTCCTGGCCATCGGCCATCTGAATCAGGGCCGCAGCACATGTCTCCAGGCACTCCACCACCCTCAGCAATCTGTCATCTATCCTCACCAGAGTGGTCTCCATCCTCAGGAGAGCTGAATTATTCTCCTGAGTTTGGTCGACCAACTCGGTGAGGAGAGACAATGCTGGGGAGGGTGGTGACCCTGGAGTGGGCTGCACAGGGTCCCCAGATGGAGAAATTGGCTCATCCCCTGCAGAGCCTTCTTATGTGCTGGGCCCAGACATCACCTCAGGAGCACTTCCAACTTGGGTTCTGTAAAGAAAGAGAATAACTTGGTAAATTTTTCAGAGACATTTGAATCCAAAAATATATTTCTTGGGGTGTGTTTTTGGAATGTAAATTATTTAGGTTCTCTGCCATGTGGAGCGTTAAAGTCGGCCATGCCAGTGTCCATATTGGACGCGCCAACTAACTCCTCTTCCTTCCTTCCTTGATTTTTTCATTTTTGGCAAAAAAACTTACTTGGTAATGGCGGACTCTAGCTTCCATGCTCCTCTGTCTCCAGGTTACAGTTAGATAAGGCATGAGTACTAGTGTGATTTTGAGACATTTTTATAGATGTGAGCTCATCATTGGATTGGTTGAACGTGCATCCATGTTGCGTACATCCATGTTTCAATGCGCAAATTGCACACCTAACCTTAATTGTGGGCTTTAATGAGATGTGAGCGCATCATTGGATTGGTTGAGCGTGCATCCATGTTGCCTACATCCATGTTTCACTGCGTAAATTGCACACCTAACCTTAATTGTGTTCTTTAATGAGATGAGAGCGCATCATTGGATTGGTTGAGCATGCATCCATTTTGCGTACATCCATATTTCACTGCGCAAATTGCACACCTAACCTTAATTGTGGGCTTTAATGAGATGTGAGAGCATCATTGGATTGGTTGAGCGTGCATCCATGTTGTGTACATCCATGTTTCACTGCGCAAATTGCACACCTAACCTTAATTGTGTTCTTTAATGAGATGTGAGTGCATCATTGGATTGGTTGGACGTGCATCCATGTTGCGTACATCCATGTTTCACTGTGTAAATTGCACACCTCTCCTTCATTAATCAATTTTCACGTGTTTAACATCCCTATTTAAGGCCCTCCTAAATGGGACCATTACTTGTGCGTTGTTGGTGGTTGGTGGGTGTTGGTTTTTTGGAGTTTGGTGGTTTTTTGGCACAAAACATTTTTGGCTTGAGAGTCAGGTAAGTGTATCCGAGTCATGTAAACAACAGTGTTTTTTTTTTATTTTTTATTTTTATAAGTATAAATGTTGATTTTTTATTTTCAAATGTTAATTTCTTTATTTTAAAAAATTGTTTTGTAAAGGAATATTCCTGCCCACTTTATTGTGGTCCGAGGTAAGTGTTTCAAAGTCCTGCTGCCATCAGTCCATTGTGCCCTTTTTTTTTCTTTTTAAATGTTCCATTTTTTCTTTATTTCCCTAATGTAGTGTTGGAGTTTGGTGTTTGGAGTTTGTGGATTGTTCCAGCCCACTTTATTGTGGTCCAAGGTAAGTTTTTAAAAATGTTATGTTTAATTACTATCTTTTTTGTTTGTTTTTGTTTTTAAACCCCCCAAAAAGAATTTATTAAAAATTTGTATTTGTCTTATTTAATATTTGGCCATTGTTTTTGGCACCTACATCATTTAATGCATTTCCAGAAAATACTGATGGTTTTTATTTATTTGTTGTCTTACATAAAACACATGTAGGTTTTTGGAAAGATGGCCCTACCCAACCCTGTAAGAATCAGCAAGATTCTGACTAAGTTAAGTTATTTTTGTGTTTGTTTGTCTCATCTGTCCTACTAATTTCTATGAACACACATTTCAGAGAGACGTTGGTGAGCTTATCCTCGCCATGCTTCCACACCTTACCCTATCTGGTCCTCCTCCTCGTCATAGGCATAGGAGGCGTGCAAGGTCCCAGATATTTTGAACATGGGTCACCTTTTTTGGAATGCCTGATGATGAGGTGTTAATGACTTACCGCTTACCACCCACCGTTATCCTAGACACTCTTTCAATAATAAAGAGTGATCTAGAAAGTCAAATTCACATTCCTACATCAATATCACCACTGACACAGTTGCTGGTGGTGTTACATTTCTGCACCTCAGGGTCCTTCCAGACCACTGTAGGTCTGGTGGCTGGCATCTCCCAGCCATCATTCTCCAGGATCCTGAGGCGTGTGATGAATGCTTTTTTTAAGCATATTACTCAATTTATTAGTATGCTTTTGCATCAGGAAGCCCTTGTTGTGGTAAAGCAGCAGTTTTTGAAGATTGCTGGCTTTCCACATGTCATAGGGGTAGTGGATGGCACCCACATAGCACTTCAGCCTTCAGCAGGAAAGGAACACATGTATCGCAACCATAAACATTTCCATACCATGAATGTGATAGTGCTATGTGATGCTTCCCTCCAGATTCTCTCCCTGAATACAAAATTTCCAGGCAGCTCACATGATGCATATGTGATACAACATTCAGAGATTTGGACAAAATTAGCTACACTGCAAGCTGGTGATGCGTGGCTTCTGGGTAAGTGAAACTTCGGTATGTTTTTTGAGTTAAAAGTTAATCTCTGTTTTTAAAAAAAAATAAATAAACAAAAATGTATCTCTTTCCCTACAGGTGACAGTGGATATCTTTGCATGCCCTGGCTACTGACTCCTTTCTTGGCCCCCACACCAGGGCCACAAACCCAATTTAATGCTGCATTTACTGCCACTAGGCAGGTAGTTGAGCGCTGTATTGTCTTTTGAAGGGTCGGTTCAGATGTCTCCACCACTGTGGTGGCAACCTAATGTATTCGCCGGTTATGGTTTCGCATAACGTGGTCCTGTGTGGGATATTCCATAACATTGCCATAAGGATTCGAGTACCCATAAAGCCAGATGCCTTGCCTGAGGATGAGGTAGGTGTTATGAGACTGTCCGGGGGGGCAGATGCAATGATGTTGTTGGTTGCTTTTTTAGGTATGTATTGCAAATTCTTTTATTTTCAAATATAAATTAACTATCATATGCCTCATTGTTTCTCTGTTTTGACTTTTGGGAGTTTGTAGTTTTAGACATGTTTCTAATGTTTTTTTTTCCCTACACCCTACCCCAATTAAAACAACGAACAAACAAAAACAAATTGTGAATGCCCTTGTCTGTGCTTGGATAAATGACAACCCTTTTGCTGGATTGTTCAACCATGTGATTCTCCATTTTCTACAGTTCGTGATTTTGTATTGAACAAACTTTTACATTGTGTACTCCAAGTGTTTGTGTTTTAATGTAACTTCGTAATGATGTTTCTTGCTGTTTTGAGAAACAATAAAGAACATTTTTAATAAACAAAATTCAAGTTATTGTTATTTTAAAAAGGCAATATTATGCTCTACACATTAACCATGTTAGTGAAACATTTGTGTGGCATGTGAAATGTTTGTTTATTAGGGCTCTAATGTCTTTTCTGCTACTGTTTAGTTGACACAAATGATTTAAAAAAAAATAAATAAAATAAATTACCCAACATGAAGCAAGCTTTCTAAAAATGTGTAACTGAATGTCCATAAATTTTCGTGATGTATTTTTGAGGCCAAATGTTTTGAAATTTACTTAGCACTATTATTGTGGATTTCTTACAATGTTGGCTAAAGTATGATTTTAAATAAATTGCTCCATCACTATTTTAGTCTCAAAAATACAGACCAAACCAATGCAAAAACAAAAAGTATGTGTAATATTTTTGGAACAAAACTACATTTTAAACATAACATTGTTCCAAAAATCCATTTCTACGCCTGGATTAGACAGTTCTTATTTTTTAAAAATTACGACAAAATAAGTTAAATAACAAAATGTATTCGAAAAAGCACAGAAAAAACAAAAAGTAAAAAAAATTAAGCAAGGTCCCAAGCACCAATTATGTTGGTAATGCTGGTTTGTGCAATGCCTAAAGATTCTTCAAGAAGAACCAGCTTCTCCCGGAGGACTCTAAAGAGCATCTGTGGATCTGTAGAGTAGAAAAAGGTACAAATGTATTATTTTTAAAAATATGATTGTCAAACATTGAAAAATTGAAGTTTATTATATGCCCTAGAAAGTGTGTGTGACACAATGAAGTTGATGTATATACCAAAATAAAAATAAAAAAAAAGGCAGGCATATTTTTGACCTAGAAATGTTACCTAGAAGAGACACCACAAAAACATATAGGAATAAATTACCTCCACATGCAACAAGGCCTTTAAAAATGTAAAAAATAAATAAATAAACAAAGGATAAAAAAATTTAAAAAAATGAACCATGTAGAACTACACACAAACATCCTGTATATATGAAGACATATATTTTCAAAAAAGTTTAAAAACAAAAATTACCATATATCCATCCACGGGAAGGAGATGCCTGCTCCTCCATCAGGGGTGGGGTCCCAAAATCTTCTTCAGGTGGCGTAATTTGGCCTGAAGATTCGGGGTCGGGAGGGGAAATTGGGGATGAGTAGGCAGGGGAGGGAGGACCATTTTGTGAGTTTTGGGCTAGGGAGGGAGGGTTACTTGGGGCATATGGGGGCGGGGAGGGAGAGATGGGTTGGGAAGGGGAGGGGTTAGGAGGGGTATTTGCCAGGCCATCGCGGCCGCTACGCCGTGTCCTTCTCCGTCTACGCTGATGTCCTAAGAAGTGAAAAATGTCAGTTCAAAATTAGTTTGAAGCAATAACAATACAAACCAAAAATATTTAGATAACAGTTTATACCCCCCACCCAAAAAAAAAAAAACAACTACAGCTTGTTTTAAAAATAAAATAAACAAAAAAACAAGGAACAAATATGCTAACAAAAAACCACAAATGCATACTTACGCCAGCGTATTTGCACCCGCAGACTTAACAACACCAGGGGCGAACGTCGCCGGAGGTCTGACCAGTGGCGCTCTAACTGTACAATATTGCGCCTAAATCCAAGCGAGCGCAGCCGCCGTCGGACCACCGCATAGGCCTGCCTTTTCACAGCATTGGATATAGGGGGTGCCAGATTGCCCAGTCACCTGTCCATCACTTCAACCAGAACTAAAAGTTCTTGCTGAGTAAATGCCGCGGCTCTCATGATGGCAATGGCAGGTTTTACAGTAAACCACAAATATAAATGGGAAACATGAAAAATGATTGGCTAAAAAAAAAAAAAATTACATATACTAATTTCGATTGGACAAACCATTATTCATGTGACCAAAACTCAAAATTAAGAAATAGCAATTCGGATTGGCTCTAGCCCTTTATGTGCGAATGCAAATAAAAATAGGCAAAATTACACAAACTAACATTCATAATGAAAATTAAAACATGCATTTAACAACAACAAATCATTAGTATTCCAACATCCAGGTTTAAAATCGTTTCGACTAACGAACGCAATAGCAGTAAAACATCTCAATACAATACAAACAGATAGAATAGTGCGCTTCAATATTGGATTAATTCATATACTTAAAGTTGTTAGTATCTGTATGTCTTCTTAATTTGGGTTTTCTTCTCAGATGTTTTCAAACAAATATATCCATATATAAAAGAGAAACGATAAGAAACAAAATATAGTATTCTCTATATGAAAGTCACAAAAAATGATCCCTTCCACATCTAAAAAATGGGATTTTGTGTTGATCTACTGATAGCAGGTCACCCACAGGTGCACATTCAGCATCCAATGCTTACAATAAGGCTTACATCCACTAATATATACCATACACATCAAGGTTTCTTTAAGTTTCTTTCCTTTGTGTACACGGTTATAATTTTTCAATCCAACAAAGATGGAAATTGCAACTTCTTATAAAAGAGTCCTCAGAGGCGGGAAGACTGCGGATCACACACTCGCCACCACCATTCTATCCGGCGCCAAAGCCGAGCTCCCACACACAGCCATCCCCCCCGACCTGCCGCTACCCCGCGGCCACCCATGGCTCTGTGTAACGGAGACTCCAAGGAATGAAGGGCAGGACCTTATACAGAATAAATATCAGTCTGTTTGGAATTTACACCACTGCCTTGAAAAAGACTAGATAGTCGAAACGCGTTGGTGTGGTGTTTGTTTTTACTTATCCAGTGTTGTAGCAGCCATTACCTTATCATTGGGGTAAGAATACCCGGGTACATTCTATGTAATATGTTTACTTCCCCAGTGATGTTAAAATCAGGAATGTGTATGTTGCCGATTCATGTGGATTAAATTTTATCAGGAAGACTTTATTTGGACATATTAATAAAATCTATTTTATAAGAAGTTGCAATTTCCATCTTTGTTGGATTGAAAAACATTTCCAGCATAAAGATACCGCTATATGAGGATTCACTACAATTACGTGTAAGCATACGTGTAAGCACGTTTTGTTGTTTGGATTAACACGTGGTGTGGTAACATTTATTATAACCGTGTACACAAAGGAAAGAAACTTAAAGAAACCTTGATGTGTATGGTATATATTAGTGGATGTAAGCCTTATTGTAAGCATTGGATGCTGAATGTGCACCTGTGGGTGACCTGCTATCAGTAGATCAACACAAAATCCCATTTTTTAGATGTGGAAGGGATCATTTTTTGTGACTTTCATATAGAGAATACTATAATCACAGAAATACTACACTATCAGACATTTTTTGTTTCTTATCGTTTCTCTTTTATATATGGATATATTTGTTTGAAAACGTCTGAGAAGAAAAACCAAATTAAGAAGACATACGGATACTAACAACTTTAAGTATATGAATTAACCCAATATTGAAGTGCACTATTCTATCTGTTTGTATTGTATTGTGATTTTATTAGGTATTGATAACACCTATTTGGAATAGTAGCAGCTTCTTACAGCGCAAAGGGGAATCACCATTTTTTTGACAGCAGTAAAACATCTGCATGAAATAAATGACTTTGGAACAATAAAGTTTTTATACCTATTGAAAGGGTGGAAAAAAAAAACAACAACACTTGAGAACAGTAATTAAATAATTGCCAACAAGCTATTAACAAGCTCATCGATAGAGCATGCAAACCTGACATATGGCCATCTACACAACGCAAGCGGCCGCAATCATCAGAAGAAAATTAACATACAGCGACTGACAACGATCGACTCGATCTCTAGCTGCTATCACTCGCTAGCTAGAGGAGGTGCTTTGTTCATGTATGGGCGTCACTTTGGTTGCGACCGACCGTGCAATTTTTTTTTTCAGTTTCACGATCGTTAGGCGTACGACTGAGCAGCCACTTATGACCGACTCTGAATGAGGTCCTAAGATCCATATTACCATTGCAGTCTTCAGTTGCCATGGTTATCAGTCAAAATACTATCGTCACTGCGGTCACATGATCGCATTCCTGCTCACTTGTCACACTGGGATGGAGACAGAGTGTTTATCTCAGTTGCTAGGCAACTGATCGACAACACTGTGGGGAGATAGTATAGTTTATTCATTGAGATATATACAGACCCAGTGCCCATTTAAACTAGCTCTGTATTAGTGAACATCAGCAGTAGTAATCACTGCCTTTCAGTACATTGGCCAGTGTGCGTCAAAGGTTAGAGCTTGTAGGACATACAGTAGATCACACATCAGATATAAGTGTCCATAGGGAATAGCACAATACCATATAAAACTCTTTAATCAAATCTCTAGTTACATTACTCACTAAATTTCTATAATTCTATATATAATAGATAATCCCTCAATTCATCCACACTGCTCTAACGCTTTGCTCATCTCACCCACACGTGCTCCCCCTTCCCTCATCTCACCCACACGTGCTACCCCCTTCCATCATCTCACCCACACTGCGCTCACCCTTCCCTCATCTCACCCACATGTGCTCCCCCCTTCCCTCATCTCACCCACACGTGCTCCCCCTTCCATCATCTCACCCACACTACACTGCCCCCTTCCCTCATCACACCCACACAGTGCTCCCCCTTCCCTCATCTCACCCACACTGTGCAACCCCTTCCCTCACCACACCCACACTGTGCTCCCCCTTCCCTCATCTCACCCACACTGTGCTCCCCCTTTCCTCATCACACCCACACAGCACTCCCCCTTCCCTCATCACACCCGCACTGCGCTCCCCCCTTCCCTCATCTCACCCACACTGCGCTATCCCCTTCCCTCATCTCACCCACACTGTGCTCCCCCCTTCCTTCATCTCACCCACACTGTGCTCCCCCTTCCCTCATCTCACCCACACTGTGCTCCCCCTTCCCTCATCTCACCCACACTGTGCCCCCATTCCCTCATCACACCCACACTGTGCTCCCCCTTCCCTCATCTCACCCACACGTGCTCTCCCCTTCCCTCATCTCACCCACACTGCACTCCCCCTTCCCTCATCTCACCCACACTGTGTTCCCCCTTCTCTCATCTCACCCACATGTGCTCCCCCCTTCCTTTATCTCACCCACACTGTGCTCCCCCTTCCCTCATCTCACCCACACTGTGCTCCCCCTTCCCTCATCTCACCCACACTGTGCTCCCCCTTTCCTCATCACACCCACACTGTGCACCCCGTTCCCTCATCACATCCACACTGCGCTCCCCCCTTCCTTCATCTCACCCACACTGTGCTCCCCCTTCCCTCTGCTCACCCACACTATGTTCTCCCTTCCCTCATCTCACCCACATGTGCTCCCCCCATCCTTCATCTCACCCACACTGTGCTCCCTCTTCCCTCATCTCACCCACACTGTGCTCCCCCTTCCCTCATCTCACCCACACTGTGCTCCCTTCCCTCATCTCACCCACACTGTGCTTCCCCTTCCCTCATCTCACCCACACTGTGCTCCCCCTTCACTCATCTCACTCACACGTGCTCCCCCCTTCCCTCATCTCACCCACACTGTGCTCCGCCTTCCCTCATCTCACCCACACTGTGTTCCCCCTTCTCTCATCTCACCCACACGTGCTCTCCCCTTCCCTCATCTCTCCCACACTGCACTCCCCTTCCCTCATCTCACCCACACTGTGTTCCCCCTTCTCTCATCTCACCCACATGTGCTCCCCCCTTCCTTTATCTCACTCACACTGTGCTCCCCCTTCCCTCATCTCACCCACACTGTGCTCCCCCTTCCCTCATCTCACCCACACTGTGCTCCCCCTTTCCTCATCACACCCACACTGTGCACCCCGTTCCCTCATCACATCCACACTGCGCTCGCCCCTTCCTTCATCTCACCCACACTGTGCTCCCCCTTCCCTCTGCTCACCCACACTATGTTCTCCCTTCCCTCATCTCACCCACATGTGCTCCCCCCATCCTTCATCTCACCCACACTGTGCTCCCCCTTCCCTCATCTCACCCACACTGTGCTCCCCCTTCCCTCATCTCACCCACACTGTGCTCCCTTCCCTCATCTCACCCACACTGTGCTTCCCCTTCCCTCATCTCACCCACACTGTGCTCCCCCTTCCCTCATCTCACCCACACGTGCTCCCCCCTTCCCTCATCTCACCCACACTGCGCTCCGCCTTCCCTCATCTCACCCACACTGTGTTCCCCCTTCTCTCATCTCACCCACATGTGCTCCCCCCTTCATTCATCTCACCCACCCTGTGCTCCCCCTTCCCTCATCTCACCCACACTGTGCTCCCCCTTCCCTCATCTCACCCACACTGTGCTCCCTCTTCCCTCATCTCTCCCACACTGCACTCCCCCTTTCCTCATATCACCCAAACTGCGCTCACCCTTCCCTCATCTCACCCACACGTGCTCCCCCTTCCCTCATCTCACCCACACGTGATCCCCCTTCCCTCATCTCACCCACACATGCTCCCCCTTCCCTCATCTCACCCACACATGCTCCCCCCTTCCCTCATCTCACTCACACGTGTTCCCCCCTACCCTCATCTCACCCACACTGTGCTCCCCCCTTCTCTCATCTCACCCACATGTGCTCCCCCCTTCCTTCATCTCACCCACTGTCACGCTGGGAGGCGGGTTTCTGAAAGCTGAGGCCTGAGGCTGCGGGAGGAAATGGAGGCGAGGGGCCTGAATGTATGACCTCCGCATCCACGGGTCTTGGTTGTTGGTGAGACCTAGTCAAAGGTGAGGAATATAACACACGAGATGGTGTTCGCCAGTGACCCCACCAATCGGGATATGGGCTTGACTAGGTGACCAAAGCCTGCGGGAAAAAGGAGAGACGAACACTCGTGGCCCAAAGGGTCGGTGCCATAAAGAGGCACGTAAGGACAGGGGTGGAACACCTAGTTCGGGATACTGTATTTGAGGTACAAGGAAGTGTGCACTACGGACACGCTCTACTGGGTTGCCGGTCAGAAGGAGTGCACCACGGTGCAACACTGTAGCACGTAGGTAGGGACCACCGAGTCCAGTAACGAGGTGGGTAATGGTGCTGGAGCCAGCCAGAGATGATGACACTGGAGAGGTGGGTACATATAACTACACTCAGGCTGTGAGGTAAAATACTGGTGAAATGGATAGTATACTGCACACAAGCTGGGGTGGTAACGCACTGGTGGAATGGAGGTATACTGCACACAGGTGAGGTGGTAACGCACTGATGAGATGAACGATATAACTGCACACAGGCTGAGGTGGTAAAGCACTGGTGAGATGGATGATATAGCTGCACACAGTGCTGAGGTGGTAAAGCACTGGTGAGGTAGACAATATAGCTGCACACAGGCTGAGGTGGTAAAGCAGTGGTGAGATGGACGATATAGCTGTACACAGGCTGAGGTGGTAAAGCACTGGTGAGATGGACGATATAGCTGCACACAGGGATAGATCACTGGAAGCAAGGGAACCTGGAATGAGAGACCACTAGTAACACTAGCAGCGACAATGGTTGTTCAGGCAACTACCTGATACACAGGAGCTGTTTGTATACCCCTGGAAGCCCACTTATTGGTCCACAGCATCAGCTGACCGGCCAGACTGTCAGGGAAGGAAGGCTAGTCAGAGAAGGAAGTGTCATGGTGGCACCCATGATGGAGACTCCGATACCCGTGCACCAGGCCGCCCGACACACCAGCATCAGGGAGAATGCTCAGCACCTCCCACGTCGCGGCACCAGCCACCCGACTGCCCGGGAAGTCAGAGGAAGCCGGCGGGATGGTAAGGGATGGCCGATCCCTGGCTGAACTCTGACAGTACCCCCCCCTTTCAGGGTGGACACCAGACACCCACCAGGTTTACCAGGAAATCTAATATGGAAGGCTCGAACCATATGAGGTGCGTGAACGTCTATGGCTCTGATCCATGCCCTTTCTTCCGGACCATACCCTTTCCAGTCAATGAGATATTGGAGGTTGTTAGATTTGGTAAACCGAGAGTCCAAAATCCTCGCTACCTCGAACTCTGTACCTTGAGAAGTTTGCACTTGAGGTAACTTGAGTGCAGAAGTTTGAAAACAATTCAGCAGTAGAGGATGCAGCAAAGAAATATGAAAGGTATTGGATATTCTTAGTTGAGGAGGGAGTTCCAACTTATACGCGACTGGGTTAATGACCTTGCGAACATGGTAAGGACCAATGAAGCGTGGAGCTAGCTTCATACTGGGTACTTTCAATCGGATGTTCCTGGAGGATACCCAGACTTTATCTCCAACTCTCAGTAGTGGAACAGCGACGCGTTGTCTATCCACAAATTTTTTGTACTTCTTAGACGACTGCTTCAGAGAAGAATGAACCCTCTTCCAAATGGTTGCGAAAGACTCCACAAATTTAGAAACTGCAGGGACCTCTACTGTAGGTAAATTTTGAAAATCTGGGACTTGAGGATGTCTCCCAAACACTGTAAAAAAGGAGTGGCTTTGGAGGAAGTGTGATATTTGAAGTTGTGTGAAAATTCTGCCCAAGGTAATAGATCCAGCCAGTTATCTTGTGAGGAAGAAACAAAGAGTCTTATGAAAGTCTCCAGCTCTTGGTTAACTCTTTCGGTTTGCCCATTAGTTTGTGGATGATAGGCTGATGAAAATTTTAACTTGGTTCTGCAAGTGCTACATAAGGCTCTCCAAAATTTAACTACGAATTGGACTCCGCGGTCGGAAATGATCTCTTTAGGAAGTCCATGCAACCTGAATATTTCCTTAACAAAAACTCTTGCCAACTGAGGAGCACAAGGGAGACCCATCAATGGAATAAAGTGTGCCATCTTAGAAAAGCGATCCACCATACCCATATGGTATTGTATCCTTGGGAGCATGGTAGTTCAGAGATTAAATCCATGGATATATGGGTCCAAGGAGTATTAGGAATGGATAGGGGTCGCAGGAGACCTGCTGCCTTCCTGCCAGGAGTCTTATGCTGAGCGCATTTTACACATGAAAGAATACATTCTCGAATATCCCCGTTCATTGTCGGCCACCAATAGGAACGCTGAAGGAACTTGTAAATCTTGAGGATACCAGAATGGCCCACGAACAGAGAGCTATGAGCCCAGGTTAGTAATTTTCCCCATAGTTCCGGGGTCACAAAAATTTTACCTGGGGGAGGAGTCAAAATTTGAGTAGAGGCGAAGACTACAGGATCTAAAATTGGTTGGGAACGTTGATGATCCTTTTCCTGAGTGCTGGACAAGAAAGACCGTGAGAGGGCGTCAGCTTTTTTGTTTAGACTGCCAGGACGAAATTGAAGTTTAATCTTGAAAAGAACAAGGACCAACAGGCCTGTCTATCATTTAAACGGTGAGCCATTTGGAGGTAGATTAAATTTTTATGATCCATGATCACGGTAACTGGAAAGTTGGCTCCTTCCAACAAATGCCGCCATTCCATTAAAGCCAACCGCATTGCTAGTAGTTCCTGATCACCAATTCCGTAGTTTTTTTGGCAATGGAAAACTTACGAAAAAAATACCCACAGGGATGGTACTTTCCATCACTTGAGATTTGAGACAGCACTGCCCCTACCCCTACTGAAGAGGCATCTACCTCAACTGTGAACGGTTTGTCCAATTGGGGTTGGCACAGGATAGGTGCAGTGGAGAAGGCTTCTTTTAATTTTTGGAAGGCTTGGATGGCAGGATCTGGCCAGCGGATGGGATTGGCACCCTTCTATGTGAGATTAGTGATAGGTGACACCAGTGTGGAGAAATTTGGTATAAACCGCCGGTAATAATTTGAAAATCCCAAGAAGCGTTGAGTAGCCTTCAAGGATTTGGGTAACGGCCAGTCTGAAATGGCTTTTAACTTCTCCGGATCCATCCAGAGGGTCTTTCCAGAAATTATATGCCCTAGGAAGTGTACCGAGGTTTGTTCGAAAAGGCACTTGGATATTTTTCCATAAAGATGATGCTTCCAGAGGCGCGACAAGACTTCGCGGACATGCTGGCGATGGTCTTGCAGATTTTTGGAAAAAATTAGAATATCATCCAAATAGACTGTAACAAAGCTGTAGAGGACATCCCGGAAGATCTCATTCACATAACCATGGAATATCGCTGGGGCATTGCAGAGTCCGAAGGGCATTACGAGATATTCAAAGTGGCCGTTTCTGGTGTTAAAAGCGGTCTTCCACTCATCTCCAGCTTTAATACGTATTAAATTATACGCACCCCGTAGATCAAGTTTGTGAACAAAAAGGCCCCCCGCGAACTTTGTCAAAAAGCTCCGGAATCAAAGGCAGAGGATATCGATTCTTTATTGTAATCTGGTTGAGACCACGGTAGTCAATACAAGGCCGAAGCCCGCCATCCTTCTTGCTAACAAAGAAAAACTCTGCCCCTGCTGGAGAAGTGGAGGGCCGGATAAACCCCTTAGCTAGATTTTCTTTTATATATGCCACCATAGCGGCTGTTTCAGGAACTGATTATGGGTAGGTTCAACCCCGAGGAGGGTTCTTCCCTGGCAGGAGCTCAATACCACAGTCCCAGGAACGATGAGGTGGAAGTTTATCCGCAGCCTGTTCGCAAAATACATCGGCAAAATCTTGATAAGCTGCTGCTAGACTGGGAACAGAGGAACACTTGAGCTTGTCAGACGGGGGGTAGCTTACATTACCACTGGAGGACACCGCGTTAGTGCGGACAGGGAGTACTTGGATGAGACATCCATGGAAACAACTTGTACCCCACGATAAAATTTGCATACTGGACCACTCAAACGTATTATTGTGCTTTTTTTAGCCAGGGGAGGCCTAAAACTAGGTCATAGGCTGAGTCGGGAAGAACAAAAAATTCCATTGTCTCCTGGTGCAGACATCCAATCTGGAGGAACACTAGCAGGGTTTTTGAGGAAATAGATCTCCCTAGCAAGGTCATGCCATCCACACCAGAGAGCAGTAATCTGTTTGGCAATGGAACCACCGGAATGCCTAGGGTCCGAACCAGTGACTTAGAAATAAAACTGCCGCAGCCCCAGAATCTACAAGGGCTTTAGCCATCCTTGTCCTGGACTGGTAGGAGAGCGACACAAGCAATAAACTGTCATTTATCTGGGAGGAGTCATAAATAACCCCCAATTGCATGCTCCCAACATCAATTAGGGTTTCGCATTTCCTGCCAATACAGGACAATTCCTAAATATGTGCTCTGGAGCAGCACAATACAAACACAATTTATTTTGAAAACGCCGGTTCCATTCGGCGGTACGTAACCGGGATCTGTTAATTTGCATCGGCTCCTCACTGCTAGAGAAGGAAGGAGAGGAATGACCTCCCAAGGATGGGTGATCCCGAGGATGATCTCCATGCCCCCTACTTCCCCACCGCTCTCTATGGCGAAGGTCAATTTTAATACAGAGGGATATAATATCCGAGAAGGCAGGAGGTAAATCCCTAGATGCCAATTCATCCTTCATCCTCTCAGATAAGCCATGTAGGAAGGCTGCCTTAAGTGCTTCCTCGTTCCATTTTAGTTTGGACGCCAGGGTTTGAAATTGTACTACATATTGCCCGACAAACCGGGTACCCTGACGGACACGAAGCAAATCAGAAAAAGCAGAGACAGATCTCCCAGGTTCATCGAAGATCCTTTTGAAAGCAGCCACAAACTCTTCATATCTAGATACAAGCGGATCTGTTCGTTCCCACAATGGGGAGACCCAATCCAGAGCTGCCCCGGTTAGTAATGAAATTACATAGGCCACCTTAGACCGGGAGGCAGGGAAATTCTGGGGTAGGCATTCGAACTGGATCTCACACTGGTTTATGAAACCACGACATCGTTGAGGAGTACCATTGAACCTCTCGGGAGTAGCCAAGTGCAAACGGGATTTTTGAGGAACGACCCCCGAAGGTAATGCAGGAGAAACCGTAGGAGCGACAGAAGGTGGAGCATGAGACATAGCTGACAGAGTGTTCTGAATGGACAGGAGCTGACCGGATAATTCCTGTAGGTACTGGGCCACATGCTGCTGTGCTGCCTCTTGGTTATCCATGCGAGCCGTTAGCTCCTGGAGATTCCCAGTAAATGGTGAGCCTGCAGCTTCCATTGGGACTGAACAAACTGTCATACTGGGAGGCGGGTTTCTGAAAGCTGAGGCCTGAGGCTGCAGGAGGAAACAGAGGCGAGGGGCCTGAATGTATGACCTCCGCATCCACGAGTCTTGGTCGTTGGCGAGACCTAGTCAAAGGTGCGGAATCTAACCCACGAGATGGTGTTCGCCAGTGACCCCACCAATCGGGATATGGGCTTGAGCTGCACCTCGTAAGCAGGTCGCGGCCCTTTGGCTAGGTGACCAAAGCCTGCGGGAAAAAGGAGAGACGAACACTCGTGGCCCAAAGGGTCGGTGTCAGTAAGAGGCACGTAAGGACAGGGGTGGAACCCCTAGTTCGGGATACTGTACTTGAGGTACAAGGAAGTGTGCACTACGGACACAATCTACTGGGTTGCCGGTCACAAGGAGTGCACCATGGTGCAACACTTTAGCACATAGGTAGGGACCACCGAGTACAGTAACGAGGTGGGTAGTGGTGCTGGAGCCATCCAGAGATGATGACACTGGAGAGGTGGGTACATATGACTACACTCAAGCTGTGATGGTAAAGCACTGGTGAAATGGATAGTATACTGCACACAGGTGGGGGTGGTAACGCACTGGTGGAATGGAGGTATACTGCACACAGGCGAGGTGGTAACGCACTGATGAGATGAACGATATAACTGCACACAGGCTGAGGTGGTAAAGCACTGGTGAGATGGACGATATAGCTGCACACAAGCTGAGGTGGTAAAGCATTGGTGAGATAGACGATATAGTTTTACAAAGGCTGAGGTGGTAAAGCACTGGTGAGATGGACGATATAGCTGCACACAGGCTGAGGTGGTAAAGCACTGGTGAGATGGACGATATAGCTGCACACAGGGATAGATCACTGGAAGCAAGGGAACCTGGAACAAGAGACCACTAGTAACACTAGCAGCGACAATGGTTGTTCAGGCAACTACCTGATACACAGGAGCCTGATGTATACCCATGGAAGCCCACTGATTCGTCCACAGCATCAGCTGACCGCCCAGACTGTCAGGGAAGGAACGCTAGTCAGAGAAGGAAGTGTCATGGCGGCGCCCATGACGGAGACTCCGATCCCCGCACACCAGGCCGCCCGACACACCAGCATCAGGGAGAATGCTCAGCACCTCCCACGTCGCTGCACCAGCCCCCCGACTGCCCGGGAAGTCAGAGGAAGCTGGCGGAACGGTAAGGGATGGCCAACCCCCGGCTGAAATCTGACACCCACACTGTGCTCCCCCTTCCCTCATCTCACCCACACTGTGCTCCCCCTTCCCTAATCTCACCCACACTCTTCTCCCCCTTACCTCATCTCACCCACACTGTGCTCCCCATTCCCTCATCTCACCCACACTGTGCTCCCCCTTCCCTAATCTCACCCACACTGTTCTTACCCTTCCCTCATCTCACCCACACTGTGCTTCCCCTTCCCTCATCTCACCCACACTGTGCCCCCTTCCCTCATCACACCCACACTGTACTCCCCCTTCCCTCATCGCACCCACACATGCTCCCCCCTTCCCTCATCTCACCCACACTGCGCTCCCCCCTTACCTCATCTCACACACACGTGCTCCCCCTTCCCTCATCTCACCCACACGTGCTCCACCCTTCCCTCATCTCACCCACACTGCGCTCACCCTTCCCTCATTTCACCCACATTGCACTCCCCCTTCCCTCATCTCACCCACATGTCCTCCCCCTTCCCTCATCTCACACACAAAAGCTACCCCCTTCCCTCATCTCAACTACACTGTGCTCCCCCCTTCCTCATATCACCCACACATGCTCCCCCCTTCTCTCATCTCACCCACACGTTCTCCCCCCTTCCCTCTTCTCACCCACACTGCGCTCTCCCTTCCCTCATCACACCCACACGTGCTGCCTCCTTCACTCATCTCACCCACACTCTGCTAACCCCTTCCCTCATCTCACCCACACCGTGCTCCCCCCTTCCCTCATCTCACCCACACGTGTTCCCCACTTCCCTCATCTCACCCACACTGTGCTTCCCCCTTCCCTAATCCCTCCCACACTGCACTCCCCCCTTCCCTCATCTCACCCACATTGTGCTCCCCCCTTCCCTCATCTCACCCACACGTGCTACCCCCTTCCCTCATCTCACCCACACTGCGCTCCCCCCTTCCCTCATCTCACCCACACAGTGCTCCCCCCTTCCCTCATCTCAACCACACCATGCTCTCCCTTTCCTCATCTAATCCACACCATGCTCCCCAACCCTCATCTCACCCACACCTGGCTCCCCCTTCCCTCATCTCACCCACACATGTTCCCCACTTCCCTCATCTCACCCACACTGCACTCCCCCCTTCCCTAATCCCACCCACACTGTGCTCCCACTTCCCACATCAGACCCACACTGTGCCACACTGCACTCCCCCCTTCCCTCATCTCACCCACTCGTGGTCCCCCCTTCCTTGATCTCACCCACACTGTGCTCCCCCTTCCCTCACCTCACCCACACTGCGCTCCCCCCTTCCCTCATGTCACCCACACGTGCTCCCCCCTTCCCTCATCTCACCCACACATGTTCCCCCCTTCCCTCATCTCACCCACACTGTGCTCCCCTTCCCTCATCTCAATCACATGTGTTCCCCCCTTCCCTCATCACACCCACACGTGCTCCCCATTTCCCTCATCTCACCCAAACTGTGCCGCCCCTTCCCTCATTACACCCACACCGTGCACTCCCTTCTCTCATCTCACCCACACCGTGCTCCCCCTTCCCTCATCACACCCGCACTGTGCCCCCCTTCCCTCATATCACCCATACTGTGCCCCCCCTTCCCTCATCTCACCCACACTGTGCTCCCCCTTCCATCATGTCTCCCACACATGCTCCCCCTTCCCTCATCTCAACCACACGTGCTCCACCTTTTCTCATCTAACCCACTCTACGCTCCCCCCTTCCCTCATCTCACCCACACGTGCTCCCCCCTTCCCTCATCTCACCCACACTGTACTCCCCCTTCCCTCATCTCAACCACACTACACTCCCCCCTTCCCTCATCTCAACCACACGTGCTCCCCCTTCCCTCACCTCACCCACACATGCTCCCCCCTTCCCTCATCTTCCCCACACTGCACTCCCCTTTCCCTCATCTCACCCACACGAGCTCCCCTTCCCTCATCTCAACCACACCATGCTCTGCCTTCCCTCATCTCATCCACACCATGCTCCCCATCCCTCATCTCACCCACACCTTGCTCCCCCTTCCCTCATCTCACCCACACTGTGCCCCCTTCCCTCATCTCACCCACACAGTGCTCCCCCTTCCCTCATCTCACCCACAATGAGCTCCCCCCTTCCTTCATCTCACCCACACTGCGCTCCCCCCTTCCCTCATGTCACCAACACTGCGCTCCCCCCTTCCCTCATCTCACCCACACAGTGCTCCCCCCTTCCCTCATCTCACCCACACTGTGCTCCCCCTTCCCTCATCTCACCCACATGTGCTCCCCCCTTCCCTCATCTCACCCACACTGTGCCCTCTTTTCCCTCATCTCAACCACACAGTGCTCCCCCTTCCCTCATCTCATCCACATTGCGCTCCCCCCTTCCCTCGTCTCACCCACACATGCTCCACCTTCCCTCATCTCACGTACGCAGTGCTCGCCCGTTCCCTCATCTCACCCACACTGTGCTCCCCCTTCCATCATGTCACCCACATGTGCTCCCCCTACCCACATCTCACCCACACCGTGCTCCCCCCTTCCCTCATCTCACCCACACTGTGCTCCCCCTTCCCTCATCTCACCCACACTGCACTCCCCCCTTCCCTCATCTCACCCACACCGTGCTCCTCCTTCCCTCACCTCACCACACATGCTCCCCCTTTCCCTCATCTTCCCCACACTGTGCTCTGCCTTCCATCATCTCACCCACATGTGCTCCCCTTCCCTCATCTCACCCACACTATGCCCCTCCTTCCCTCATCACACCCACACCATGCTCTCCCTTCCCTCATCTCATCCACACCATGCTCCCCATCCATCATCTCACCCACTCCTTGCTCCCCCTTCCCTCATCTCACCCACACTGTGCCCCCCTTCCCTCATCTCACCCACACAGTGCTCCCCCTTCCCTCATCTCACCAACAATGCGCTCCCCCCTTCCCTCATCTCACCCACACTGCGCTCCCCCCTTCCCTCATCTCACCCACACAGTGCTCCACCCTTCCCTCATCTGACCCACACAGTGCTCCCCCCCTTCCCTCACCTCACCCACACTGTGCTCCCCCTTCCCTCACCTCACCCACACCTGCTCCCCCCTTCCCTCATCTCACCCACACATGCGTGCCCCTTCACTCATCTCACCCACACATGCTCCCCCCTTCCCTCATCTCACCCACACATGCTCCCCCCTTCCCTCATCTCACCCACACAGTGCTCCCCCCCTTCCCTCATCTCAACCACACAGTGCTCCCCCTTCCCTCATCTCACCCACACGTGCTTCCCCCTTCCCTCTTCTCACCCACACGTGTTCCCCTCTTCCCTCATCTCACCCACACGTGCTCCCCTCTTCCCTCATCTCACCGACAATGTGCTCCCCTCTTCGCTCATCTCACCCACACATGCTCCCCCCTTCGCTCATCTCAACCACACTGTGCTCCCCCCTTCACTCATCTCACCCACACATGCTCCCCCCCTTCCCTCATCTCACCCACACGTGCTCTCCCCTTCCCTCATCTCACCCACACTGCACTCCCCCCTCTCCTCATCTCACCCACACATGCTCCTCCCTTCCCTCATCTCACCCTCACTGTGCTCCCCCTTCCCTCATCTCACCCACACTGCTCTCTCCCCTTACCTCATCTCACCCACACATGCTCCCCCTTCCCTCATCTAACCCACACTGCGCTCCTCCTTCCCTCATCTCACCCACACGTGCTCCCCCTTTCCCCATCACACCCACACCGTGCTCTCCCTTTACTCATCTCACCCACACTGTGCTCCACCTTCCTTGATCTCACCCACACTGTGCCCTCCTTCCCTCATCTCACCCACACTGTACCCCACTTCCCTCATCTCACCCACACAGTGCTCCCCCTTCCCTCATCTCACCCACACGTGCTCCCCCCTTCCCTCATCTCACCCAAACGTGCTCCCCTCTTCCCTCATCTCACCCAAACGTGCTCCCCTCTTCCCTCATCTCACCCACACGTTCTCCCCTCTTCCCTCATCTCACCCACAATGTGCTCCCCCTTCCCTCATCTCACCCACACATGCTCCCCCCTTCCCTCATCTCACCCACATGTGCTCCCCCCTTCCCTCATCTCACCCATACTCCACTCTCCCCTTACCTCTTTTCACCCACACATGCTCCCCCTTCACTCATCTCACCCACACTGCGCTCCCCCTTCCCTCCTCTTCCCCATATGTGCTCCCCCCTTCCCTCTTCTCAACCACACTCTGCTCCCCCCTTCCCTGATCTCACCCACATGTGCACCCCCCTTCCCTCATCTCACACACACTGCACTCCCCCCTTCCCTCATCCCACCCACACTGTGCTCCCCGCTTCCCTTATCTGACCCATACTCTGCTCTCCCCTTACCTCTTTTCACCCACACATGCTCCCCTTCACTCATCTCCCCCACACTGTGCTCCCCCTTCCCTCATCTTACCCACACGTGCTCCCCCCTTTCCTCATCTCACCCACACGTGCTGCCCTCTCCCCTCATCCCACCCACACGTGCTCCCCTCTTCCCTCATCTCACCCACATGTGCTCCCCCCTTCCCTCATCTCACCCATACACCACTCTCCCCTTACCTCTATTCACCCACACATGCTCCCCCTTCCCTCATCTCACCCACACTGCGCTCCCCCTTCCCTCCTCTTACCCACATGTGCTCCCCCCTTCCCTCATCTCACCCACACTGCGCTCCCCCTTCCCTCCTCTTACCCACACGTGCTCCCCTCTTCCCTCATCTCACCCACAATGTGCTCCCCCCTTCCCTCATCTCACCCACATGTGCTCCCCCCTTCCCTCATCTGACCCATACTCCGCTCTCCCCTTACCTCTTTTCACCCACACATGCTCCACCTTCCCTCAGCTCACACACACAGTGCTCCCCCTTCCCTCATCTCCCCCACACTGTACTCCCCCTTCCCTCATCTTACCCACACGTGCTCCCCCCTTCCCTCATCTCACCCACATATGCTCCCCTCTTCCCTCATCTCACCCACACATGCTCCCCCCTTCGCTCATCTCAACCACACTGCGCTCCCCCCTTCCCTCATCTCACCCACACATGCTCCCCCCCTTCCCTCATCTCACCCACATGTTCTCTCCCCTTCCCTCATCTCACCCACACTGCACTCCCCCCTGTCCTCATCTCACCCACACGTGCTCCTCCCTTCCCTCATCTCACCCACACTGTGCTCCCCCTTCCCTCATCTCAACCACACTGCTCTCTCCCCTTACCTCATCACACCCACACATGCTCCCCCTTCCCTCATCTAACCCACACTGCGCTCCTCCTTCCCTCATCTCACCCACACGTGCTCCCCCTGTCCCCATCACACCCACACCATGCTCTCCCTTTACTCATCTCACCCACACTGTGCTCCACCTTCCCTGATCTCACCCACACTGTGCCCTCCTTCCCTCATCTCACCCACACTGTACCCCACTTCCCTCATCTCACCCACACAGTGCTCCCCCTTCCCTCATCTCACCCACACATGCTCCCCTCTTCCCTCATCTCACCCACACGTTCTCCCCTCTTCCCTCATCTCACCCACACGTTCTCCCATATTCCCTCATCTCACCCACAATGTGCTCCCCCTTCCCTCATCTCACCAACACATGCTCCACCCTTCCCTCATCTCACCCACATGTGCTCCCCCCTTCCCTCATCTCACCCATATTCCGCTCTCCCCTTACCTCTTTTCACCCACACATGCCCCCCCTTCCCTCATCTCACCCACACTGCGCTCCCCCTTCCCTCATCTCTCCCACATGTGCTCCCCCCTTCTCTCATCTCAACCACACTGTGCTCCCCCCTTCCCTCATCTCACCCACACGTGCTCCCCCCTTCCCTCATCTCACACACACTGCACTCCCCCCTTCCCTCATCCCACCCACACTGTGCTCCCACTTCCCACATCTGACCCACACTGTTCTCATCCCTTCCCTCATCTCACCCACACTTGCTCCACCTTCCCTCATCTCACCTACACATGCTCCCCCCTTCCCTCATCTCACCCACACTGTGCTCCCCCTTCCCTCATCTCACCCACACTGTGCTCCCCCTTCCCTCATCTCACCCACACTGCGCTCCCCCTTCCCTGATCACACCCACGCATGCTCCCCCCTTCCCTCATCTCACCCACACGTGCTCTCCCCTTCCCTCATCTCACCCACACTGCGCTCCCCCTTCCCTCATTTCACCCACACGTGCTCCCCCTTTCCCTCATCTCACCGACACCGTGCTTCCCCTTCCCTCATCTCACCCACACCGTGCTCCCCCTTCCCTCATCTCACCCACACATGCTCCCCCCTTCCCTCATCTCACCCACATGTGCTCCTCTCTTCCCTCATCTCACCCGCAATGTGCTCCCCCCTTCCCTCATCTCACCCACATGTGCTCCCCCCTTCCCTCATCTGACCCATTCTCCACTCTCCCCTTACCTCTTTTAACCCACACATGCTCCCCCTTCCCTCATCTCACCCACACAGTGCTCCCCCTTCCCTCATCTCCCCCACACTGTGCTCCCCCTTCCCTCATCTTACCCACATGTGCTCCCGCCTTCCCTCATCTCACCCACATATGCTCCTCTCTTCGCTCATCTCACCCACACATGCTCCCCCCTTCGCTCATCTCAACCACACTGCGCTCCCCCCTTCCCTCATCTCATCCACACATGCTCTCCCCCTTCCCTCATCTCACCCACACATGCTCTCCCCTTCCCTCATCTCACCCACACTGCACTCCCCCCTGTCCTCATCTCACCCACACGTGCTCCTCCCTTCCCTCATCTCACCCACACTGTGCTCCCCCTTCCCTCATCTCACCCACACTGCTCTCTCCCCATACCTCATCTCACCCACACATGCTCCCCCTTCCCTCATCTAACCCACACTGCGCTCCTCCTTCCCTCATCTCACCCACACGTGCTGCCCCTGTCCCCATTACACCCACACCATGCTCTCCCTTTACACATCTCACCCACACTGTGCTCCACCTTCCTTGATCTCACCCACACTGTGCCCTCCTTCCCTCATCTCACCCACACTGTACCCCACTTCCCTCATCTCACCCACACAGTGCTTCCCCTTCCTTCATCTCACCAACAAGTTCTCCCCTCTTCCCTCATCTCACCCACACGTTCTCCCCTCTTCCCTCATCTCACCCACAATGTGCTCCCCCTTCCCTCATCTCACCCACACATGCTCCCCCCTTCCCTCATCTCACCCATACTCCGCTCTCCCCTTACCTCTTTTCACCCACACATGCTCCCCCTTCCCTCATCTCACCCACACTGCGCTCCCCCTTCCCTCATCTCACCCACATGTGCTCCCCCCTTCCCTCATCTCAACCACACTGTGCTCCCCCCATCCCTCATCTCACCCACACGTGCTCCCCCCTTCCCTCATTTCACACACACTGCACTCCCCCCTTCCCTCATCCCACCCACACTGTGCTCCCACTTCCCACATCTGACCCACACTGTTCTCATCCCATCCCTCATCTCACCCACTCTTGCTCCACCTTCCCTCATCTCACCTACACATGCTCCCCCCTTCCCTCATCTCACCCACACTGTGCTCCCCCTTCCCACATCTGACCCACACTGTGCTCCTCCCTTCCCTCATCTCAACCACACTTGCTCCCCCCCTTCCTTGATCTCATCCACACATCTCTCCCACACGTGCTCCCCCCTTCCCTCATCTCAACCACACAGTGCTCCACCCTCCCTCATCTCACCCACACGTGCTCCACCTTCCCTCATCTCACGCATGCAGTGCTCGCCCGTTCCCTCATCTCACCCACACTGTGCTCCCCCTTCCATCATGTCACCCACAAATGCTCCCCCTTCCCTCATCTCACCCACATGTGCTCCACCTTCTCTCATCTAACCCACACTGTGCTCCCCCTTCCCTCATCTCACCCACACTGAGCCCCACTTCCCTCATCTCACCCACACAGTGCTCCTCCTTCGATCATCTCCCCCACACTGTGCTCCGCCCTTGCCTCATCTCACCCACACATGTTCCCCCCTCCCTCATCCCACCCACATGTGCTCACTCCTTCCCTCATCCCACCCACTTGTGCTCCCCCTTTCCCTCAATTCACCCACACTGTGCTCACCTTTCCCTCAATTCACCAACACTGTGCTCCTCCCTTCCCTCATCTCATGCACACTGTGGTCCCCCTTCCCTCATCACACCCGCACTTTGCTCCCCCCTTCCCTCATCTCACCCACATGTGCTCCCTCCTTCACTCATCTCACCCACACTGTGCTACCCCCTTTCCTCATCTCACCCACACGTGCTCAACCCTTCCCTCATCTCACCAACACTGCGCTTCCCCCTTCCCTCATCCCACACACACGGCACTCCCCCCTTCCCTTATCTCACCCACATTGTGCTTCCCCCTTCCATCCTCTCACCCACATGTGCTCCCCCCTTCCCTCATCTCACCCACACTGTGCTCCCCCCTTCCCTCATCTCACCCACACGTGCTCCCTCCTTCCCTCATCTCACCCACACTGCACTCCCCCCTTCCCTCATCCCACCCACACTGTGCTCCCACTTCCCACATCTGACCCACACTGTGCTCCTCCCTTCCCTCGTCTCACCCACACTTGCTCCCCCCTTCCTTGATCTCACCCACACTGCGCTCCCCCTTCCCTCATCTCACCCACACTGCGCTCCCCCTTCCCTCATTTCTCCCACACGTGCTACCCCCTTCCCTCATCTCACCCACGTGTTCCCCCCTTCCCTCATCTCACCCACACAGTGCTCCCCCTTCCCTCATCTCACCCACATGTGCTCTCCCCTTCCCTCAACACACCCACATGTGCTCCCCATTTCCCTCATCTCACCCACACTGTGCACCCCCTCCCTCATTACACCCACACCATGCTCTCCCCTCCCTCATTTCACCCACACCGTGCTCCCCCTTTCCTCATCTCACCCACACTGTGCCTCCCTTCCCTCATCTCAACCACACAGTGCTCCCACTTCCCTCATCTCATCCACATTGCACTCCCCCCTTCCCTCATCTCACCCACACGTGCTCCACCTTCCCTCATCTCACGCATGCAGTGCTCGCCCGTTCCCTCATCTCACCCACACTGTGCTCCCCCTTCCATCATGTCACCCACACATGCTCCCCCTTCCCTCATCTCACCCACACGTGCTCCACCTTCTCTCATCTAACCCACACTGTGCTCCCCCTTCCCTCATCTCACTCACACTGCACTCCTCCCTTCCCTCATCTCACCCATATTGCACTCTCCCCTTAGTCATCTCACCCACACCTGCTCCCCCTTCCCTCATCTCACCCACACAGCGCTCCCCCTTCCCTCATCTCACCCACACCTTGCTCCCCCTTTCCCCATCACACCCACACCGTGCTTTCCCTTCTCTCATCTCACCCACACTGTGCTCCCCCCTTCCCACATCTTACCCACACTGTGCCCCCCTTCCCTCATCTCACACACACTGTGCCCCACTTCCCTCATCTCACCCACACAGTGCTCCCCCTTCCCTCATCTCACCCACACTGTGCTCCCCCCTTCCCTGATCGCACCCACACGAGTTCCCCCTTCCCTCATCTCACCCACATGTGCTCCCCCCTTATCTCATCTCACCCACACTTGTTCCCCCTTCCCTCATCTCACCCACACTTGTTCCCCCTTCCCTCATCTCACCCACATGCGCTCCCCCTTCCCTCATCACACCCACATGTGCTCCCTCCTTCCCTCAGCCCACCCACATGTGCTCCCCTTTTCCCTCATCTCACCCACACTGCGCTCCCCCTTCCCTCATCTCACCTACACTGCGCTCCTCCCTTCCCTCATCACACCCACACAGTGCTCCCCCCTTTCCTCATCACACCCACACTGTGCTCCCCCCTTTCCTCATCTCACCCACACTGTGCCTCCCTTCCCTGATCTAACCCACTCGTGCTCCACCTTCCCTCATCTCACCCACACGTGCTCCCCCCTTCCCTCATCTCACCCACACTGCGCTCCCCCTTCCCTCATCTCACCCACACTGCGCACCCCCTTCCCTGATCACACCCACGTGTGCTCCCCCCTTCCCTCATCTCACCCACGCATGCTCCCCCCTTCCCTCATCTCACCCACACTGCGCTCCCCCTTCCCTCATCTCACCCAGACGTGCTCCCCCTTTCCCTCATCTCACCGACACCGTGCTCCCCCTTCCCTCATCTCACCCACACCGTGCTCCCCCTTCCCTCATCTCACCCTCACTGTGCCCCCTTCCCTCATCTCACCCACACTGTGCCCCCCTTCCCTCATCTCACCCACACAGTGCTCCCCCTTCCCTCATCTGACCCACACTGCGCTGCTCCTTTCCCTCATCTCACCCACACTGTGCTATCCCCCTTCACTCATCACACCCACATGTGCTCCCCCCTTCCCTCATCTCACCCACACCTTGCTCCTCCTTCCCTCATCTCACCCACACGTTCTCCACCTTCCCTCATGTCACCCACACATTCTCCACCTTCCCTCATCGCACCCACACTGCGCTCCCCCCTTCTGTTTTCTCACCCACACTGCCCCCCCTTCCCTCATCTCACCCACACGTGCTCCACCCTCCTTCATCTCACCCACATGTGCTCCCCCCTTCCCTCATCTCACCCACAGTTTGCTCCCCCTTCCCTCATCTCACCCACACGTTCTCCACCTTCCCTCATGTCACCCACACGTTCTCCACCTTCCCTCATCTCACCCACACTGCGCTCCCCCCTTCCGTTATCTCACCCACACGTGCTCCCCCCTTCCATCATCTCACCCACACGTGCTCCCCCCTTCCCTCATCTCACCCACACGTGCTCCCCCTTTCTCTCATCTCACCCACACTGTGCTCCCCCCTTTCCTCATCTCACCCACACGGGCTCCCCCTTCCCTCATCTCACCCACACATGCTCCCCCTTCCCTCATCTCACCCACACTGTGCTCCCCTTCCCTCATCTCACCCACACTGTGCTCCCCCTTCCCTCATCTCACCCACACTGCACTCCCTCCTTCACTCATCTCACCCACACGGGCTCACCCCTTCCCTCATCTCACCCACACATGCTCCCCTTCCCTCATCTCACACACACGTGCTCCCTCCTTCACTCATCTCACCCACACTGTGCCCCCCTTCCCTCATGTCACCCACATGTGCTTCCCCATTCTCTCAAGTCACCCACACTGAGCTCTCCCTTCCCTTATCTCACCCACACTGTGCCCCCCCTTTCCTCATCACACCCACATTGTGCCCCTCTCTTCCCTCATCACACCCGCACTGTGCTCCCACATCCCACCCACACTGTTCCCCCCTTCCCTCACCTCAACTACACTGTGCACCCCTTCCATCATCTCAACTGCACACTGCCCCCTCATCCCACCCACACTTTGCCCCCTTTCCCTCATCACACCCATACTGTGCCCCCGCAACCCACTCACACTGTGCCCTCCCTTCCCTCATCTCACCCACACGGTGCCCACCCTCCAGCACTTACCTATAACAATGCTGGGCAGAAATGGAAAGTTGTCCAGGGTCATCTTCATTCTGTGCGTCTCCTGCTCCTCTGAGCCTTGTGTGCTGTCATGCCTGAGTCTGATGCTGGCTGCCGGGTCCCTGGAGAAGCTGAACACTGCACTGACTGAGGTGGGAGCAGAGCCTTCTTATGATTTATCAGTTCCCTCAGCCAGTGATCAGAGCTGTATGAAGCAGACAGCTCAGCTTCAGACTCCTCTGGTCACTGGCTTAATTATCCGAGGAGTCATCATGCAGCCGGGCCCTGCCCCCACCCCAGGGCTGCTAAGCTTCTCCAGGACACAATGCAGGCAGCCTCTGCGAGTAGTAGTCACCAGCCGCAGGACCCCCGAGTGTAGGTAGGCGGAGCGGGAGGGCCTGTCTCTAACTGACTTTCTACATCAGTGTCCATAGGGATCCACAGGGATACCTTGCGGGATAGGCAAAGCAGAGTCATCCGGACACCTTATGCAGTAAATTTGTCCTCCCAGTATGCACTGTGTCTCCCTATGGCCAAGGCACCTCAATTTTGTTAGGTGCCCAGACGGAGTCGGATCATTGGAACAACGCAGGGGACTGTTTCAGCCACAGATTTTTTTTGGAGTGGACAGTGCAGACAGTCCGCCGAGATGCCAGTACTGATCTGGGGATCTCAGTGGGCCTCTGGGGTTCTGGCTAACAGGGCCCCTGGAGGATCTCTGGACTGTGGCCATGCACAACGGGGATTTGGTAAGCAGCAGTCCACTTTTCCTCAGGACTGGGGACTCCCTGGGGATGACAACAGTGGAGCCAGGCACAGAGTCCGGCACTTCCACAAGCCCTGCAGAGACACAGGCTGGCAGGTGCAGTGGCATTTTAGGAGCTCCAGCGTCACGGGGGTTAAACGCTGGCCAGGGGAGGCGACTTTCCCTGTTCAGACAGATGGCTCCTCCCTGCTGCACTGCTGGAGCTCTGGCTGGCTGTGGCAGCATTCCTCCTCCAGATCCCCCCCATGAGAGGTCTCTGGCGGCCATTTTCTCCTGGCTCAGTCGCATATCACAGGAGGTAGTGGGATACAGCAGGTGGTGGGATACCCCTACATACCTCTCCTCCAAGAGTCAGCATATGTAGCACTATTTCCTACCAGACACTGAGTCTGTGTAGTTGATTGATAGTGCCTTTTGTGCTGGTGTTTTTTTCTGCATGGTGTGTGACTTCCTGCCTGTACTTTTACTTTCTACTGTCTGCCATTTTACTTTCCCTGTACCTGTCTGTTATTCATAGCCCTTTCAGTACTTGTACCGTCTGGGTGGGATATTGCCTCACAGTTATTTCATCTGTGTGGTGGGTCACATACCAAGTGTGCACTATCCTTTATAATGTCTAATATTGAGGAGGAGGTGCTCACTCTTGCTCCTGTCCTGCATCATGCTCAAAATGTAAGGCAGGAATAGGGGACGGAAATTTAGGGCCTGATTCAGACCCACTCGTGAGCGCTGAGCGCTCGCAAGCCGGTCGATGTTGGCCCAGTGTGCATGCGCACGACGGAGGCAGGTCCGTTGTGCACATGCGCGAGACCCGGGCAAGCCGTCGCTCCGGGTCTCGCTACAAAGGGGGCATGCTGTCGATGACCCCTTTGTTTGGTGGGCGGGCCGGGGGCGTGACTGCCCAGACGGAGGCATTTCCATGGGAATGCCTACCGTCTGGGGCCGGCCCACTGACATCACAAGTGATATCAGTGGGAGTGCCTTGACACTCCCACAAGGGTCTCGTCGCAAGCCCGATGGTCGCGATGGTCTTGACCATCGCCACCATCTTCCTTCCCGCTCGCTATAGCTGTGGGTGGTCACCCACAGCTATGCGAGCGGGCAGGAGGCCGTTCAAAAAAAAAAAATAGCCCGTCCCTGATTCAGAACGAGCACTCTGTCAGAGCGTCCGGCTCTGAATCAGGGCCTCAATCCAGGAAGGCCTCTGTGGGGCATGTTTCAACCAATATGAAAATCAAAGTCCCGCTCCGGCACTGTCAGTGTTCTTAATTTGATGAAATAAATAATCAGTCTCTTACTTTTGTAATAAGTTCGTAAAAGTATTCCTTTTATAACTTCAAAAGTTCTATTCCAGTTGATATTTATTTATTTATTTATTTATTACTCCTTTTTGAGCAATTCCATTAAGCCAGGATTTCCTTCCTCTCAAATAAGGAAACAAAATATCATAGCACAATGGAGTCACTTTCCGGCACTAGTAAGTTCCTGAAGTCATGATCTCTATGCGCACTACTCTGTACTGGAGCAATGATGTATTTCCGGTAATCGCCAAATGTGCTTGAAGGTGGTGTCTATCAAACCAGATGTGACACATACATCCTGTATAAGCCAGAACTTTGTAACTGTGTTCCAAAGCTTCACCCAGGCAGGCCGCTCTATTGTCTCTGGTGCTGCTCAAGATCCCCCTTGGGCTAGTTTTGCACAGGTTCTAACTACAATCGCAGACCGTTTGGCAATGCCTCCTGTGTTTCCCAAAATGGGGTTCACACAGCAGACGCTCTCGCCATCTCCTATACAGAGGTTCCCTAAGCAGTTGGTGGTGGCCCAGAACCTCCCGCAACAGGTGGCCCAGACTCAGGTGGTTTCAGATCCGGTATGGGTAAATTCTCTCTCTACTATGGACCTGACAGAGATTTTACAGAGGAATCCCCCCCTTAGACCAGCCAAGAGACCGTTATTGTCATCCCAATCTACACATTATGATGATGATGACATAATGACAGACGATGTCTGATAGATTCCTGTTGAACTCTCTGACTCCGAGCCCTCCGCATGGGAAGCAGAGGCTAAGTCAAAGGTTTATATTCCAGGCCTCATACGGGCTGTCCATTTGGCCTTGGTTACAGATGAGGAGGAACCTCCAGTGTCTAGAGGCAAACATGCCTACTTCAAGGATGTAAAGGCTTCAGCGGCCATATTTCCCTTGTCAGATCAACTGGTGGACCATGTGGAGGCATGGAAATCACCTGATAAACGTTTCCAGCCCCAAAGGTGTCTGGCTTATACCTATCCATTTGCTGAGGATTATTTCTCTGGGAAACACCCCCACAGGTGGACTCACACGTAACTCGCTTAGTTAAAAGTGCGACTGCCTATGCCATCCATTTCTTCCCTGAAAGACACTACGGACCGGAAGGTGAAGATTTGTTTGAAGTCCATATATTCCCTGTTAGGGGCTACTACCAGACCGGCCATGGCTATCTGCTGGGTGGCCAAAGCTATGGAACGCTGGGCGGACTCCATGGAGGAGTCCTTTTCTTCAGATGCTACCAGGGAACAAGTGATTCTGGTGGGTAATCTCCGAGATTCAGCTACATATATAAATTAAGCGGTTTTGGATGTCTGCATTAACACCTCACGGGTGTCTGCTGCAGCAATTTCTGCTCATCGCTCCCTATGGTTGCGTACTTGGAGGGCTGATGCAGATTCCAAAAAAGGTTTGGAGTGTTTACCTTATAATGGTTTGGTCTGGACTTGGACAAGATTGTGGATACGTTGGCAGCAGCTAAATCTGCATGTCTGCCTTCTGCTCTGGCTACCTCGGGGTCCCAGACCTCGTCCTTTTGGCCCTATCGGTCCCAAGGAAAGCCGAAAGCTCAGTCCTTTCCTAGAACGTCAAGCAACAGGAAGCTGCCAAGCCCAAGTGCTTGAAGTGCTCGACGTCCAGCTGCCAAGTATAATAACAAATCCTCAGCCTGAAGGGACGGGCCTCCCATTGGGGGATCCCAAGGTGGAAGGCCGACTTTTTCAGTTCGCCCAGTTCTGGTGCCAGACCACCACAGACAACTGGGTAAGGTAAGTGGTCTCTCACGGGTACGCCCTCTCCTTTCAAAGCAGGCCCCCCCATCAGTTTTTCAGCACAGGTCTTCAGTTGAACAAGGACAAGGCCTTGCAGATTCAAGTGGCAATCCAATCCTTGCTTCAAGTGGGGGTCATTGTACTGGTCCCTTTTCCCCAGAGGGGGATGGGGTATTATTCCAGTCTGTTTCTAGTTCAAAAACCGTATGGTTACTTCAGACCTATTCTCAACCTCAAGACCTTAAACAAGTTACTCAGAGTACCTCAGTTCAGAAAGGAATCCCTACACTCCATTATCCTGGCTATGGAACCTGGGGAATTTATGGTGTCATTGGATATTCTGTATGCATACCTGCATATTCCAATTGCTTCATCTCACCAACAGTTTCTCTGGTTTGCTGTGCAAAACCAACATTTCCAGTTTCAGGCTTTGCCGTTCGGCCTTTCTACTGCTCCTAGGGTATTCACAAAAGTTATGGCGGTAATGGCAGCCCATCTGTGGTTGCAAGGGGTCCGCCTGTTACCCTACTTGGATGACCTGTTACTGCTGGCAAAGTCGCCAGAGGTACTTCAACACCATCTGCGGCTGACAATATTGGTGCTGCAGACTCTCGGGTGGTTGATCAATTGGAAGAAGTCCTTCTTGACTCCTTGCAAGAGGATGCTTCCCCTGGGAGCACTGTTGGATTCTCACCAGCAAATGATCTTTCTAACCACTGACAAGATCTCCACTTTGCAGATGCGAGTACGCCTTCACAGTCACATTCACTCAGCGATGAGAGTACTCATCAATCCATGGTATCGACCTTCAACATCGTGGATTATGCCCAATTTCATTCCCGGCCTCTACAGAAACTGATCCTAGCCAGGTGGGATGGATCACTGCATCCTTTAAGGACACATACAATGGTGCTCTCTCCGAGGTGCGTCTGTCTCTGACTTGGTGGTCGGGTTACTTCACCAAGGGGTGCCCCTTTTGGATCCTGGACTGGGTTCTTCTGACGACTGACACTTGTCCCCGGGTTGGGGCGCAGTGACAGATCCACACTTCTTTCAGGGGAGGTGGACATCGGAGGAGTCTGCCCTTCTAATCAACATATTGGAACTTTGGGCAGTCTTCGGGGCCTTGCAGCAAGCCAGACTGCTACTTCACAGAAAATCCGTGTAAGTTCAGTCAGACAACGCCACGACTGTGGCTTACATAAATCATCAAGGTGGTACTCAAAGTCATGCGGCAATGACAGAGGTGTCATGCTTTCTGACTTGGGCAATCTCCCGTTTATATTGGCAGTGTTCATACCAGGAGTGCTCAACTGGAAAGCGGACTTCCTCAGCCATCGCAATGTGCATCCAGGGGAATGGTCTCTTCACCAGGATGTGTTTCAGCTCCTAGTGGACAAATGGGGCCTTCCGGAAGTGGACCTCATGGCCTCCCGACACAATCACAAACTGCCAGTGTAAGGTCCAGAACAACGAGAGACGCAGGGGCTCTACTGGTAGATGCTCTGTCAGTCAAGTGGACCTTCCAGTTTGCGTACCTGTTTCCTCCAGTCTCCCTTCTTCCTCGAGTCATTCGGAAGTTAAAACAAGAAGGAGGCACTGTCCTGTTGATGGCTCCAGTTTGGCCCAGACGTCACTGGTACTCAGATCTTCAGAGTCTCTCCATCGACACTCCGTTGCTGTTGCCTCAAGGTCCTTGCCTTTACCCAGACCTATATTATCTGTCTTTGACGGCGTGGCTCTTGAGACATCCCTACTAAGGTCCAAGGGTTTTTCTGGCTCTGTAGTTACTACTATGCTCAGAGCATGTAAACCTGCCTCTGCCAGAATTTACCACAGGGTGTGGCATACCTACTTTTTCAGTGATGACCTCCCAGAGGTTACAATCCCCAAGTGTTTCGGATATCCAGAGTTTTGGCTTTCCTGCAGGCGGGTTTTGATCTTGGTCTCCACCTTGTCTCACTGAAGGTGCATGTCTCTGTTCTTTCTGTGTGGTTCCAGTGAAGGAGTGCTCCTCTTCCTGATATTTGCACTTTCCTACAAGGGGTCCTTCGCATTCAGCCTCCCTATGTCCCTCCTGTGGCACCTTGGTATTTGACTGTTGTCCTTAGGGCTCTTCAGGAGTCTCCATATGGATAACTATTTAAAACCTCTATGGAAACCTGCCTATAACCTCTTTGCAATCCTACCTATAACCTCTATGGAATCCTGCCTATAACCTCTAAACCTTATGTGACGCTAATTAGCGTTATGAATAGTTGCACACAGCAATAAACACTTTCAGACTTTGGTTGTGCTTCCGAAGCACAAAAAGTTATTATTCAGCAAAAAAGAAAAAGATACTTAAACGCACATGATCTAGACAATACTTGCAAAGGTTACATTCAATATAGGTACAGTCGATATACATACGCCAGCGCACCAGTATACGCCAGCGCTGATATAAATAAAACCTTGAATATTAACCTACAATACTGCGGAAACTTTTAATGTAATTGTGTGTATGTTTATATCTGAAATAGCAATTGTGTATATATATATATATATATATATATATATATGCACGCATTGTGGGTACACATGCGATTGTCTATGTGCATGCATGTATTTATCATGAATTTATATATATATATATATATATATAAATATATATATATATAGAGAGAGAGAGAGAGAGAGAGAGAGAGAGAGAGAGAGATATAGAGAGATATATATTGTGATAGGATCACTGGTAAAGTGGTCTGTGGCAGGTACATTTGTCCCAGATTCCTGTCTTTTGTGTTTTAAACCCCCAGGAGAAAGTCTGCAGTGTAGCAGGCTTGAGTTTTGGCTTTTTGAAAAGCCGGTTTGGGACCTGGGGGTTGTGGGTGAGAGGAGAGGGAGGGCTCCACCCACGGCCACTCCAGGTTTTGGACCTTGCAGCCTGGTAACAGGCTTGTTAAGGTTTCCACCTGAGAGTGGCCAATATAAGCCTAGTGTGTTGAGGGCTGATTGTCTCACCTGGGAGAGCAGGCAGGGAGTTTGCTCAGAGACACTTGAAAAACCTATCTGTGAGTACTGTGCTGTGCTTTGTTGCTGGCGAGGGCATTAGGCCCTGCCAGGTTCTGGTAGTGAGGGAACTACCTGTGAAGTTAGTGCCCCGACAGGGCTAGGATTTATATTTATGTTTTCTTTATATTTCTGTCATTGTACAATAAAGACTGGCACCGACCAGCTTGTACTTGCATCCAGACTGGTGTGCTGCTTCCCTGCTGCTGTGTGTGTGTGTAAGGAAGGAGTCCTCTACCCAGGAGAGGGACCCCCCTAACCTAACTGTGTCACAATATGGTGGAGAATGCGGGCACCCACACACACTGAAGTTGCAGCAAGAGGAAAACTTTCCGTTTAAAAATTAAAGGGACAGACACCCAATTTGTGAGTGTGGAAATAACGCTGTGTCCTTGGAGTCCCATAGAGGAGGCGTCAGCCCATGCTCAGAGAGGCATGGTTCAGCTTCCAACCTACACCCCAGGACAAAATGGAGGACATTATTAAAGCCCTGCTCCAAGCTACAGCAGCTCAGCAGGAATCTACCAGAGCTCAGCAGGAATCTACCAGGGCTCTGCAGGAATCCACCAGGGTGCAACTGTTGGCCTTGGAGACAGCCCAGGGGCAACAACAGGTTGCCATCGAGGAAACCCGCCGGGCCTTAGCGGAAAACAGCCAGGCCATAAAAGAGGTGGTACAGCACCTGATCGCCCGGCCCAGAGATGTTGGTACTGGTCCTCCCACCACCACTCACTCCGTACGAGCGAGTCACTTCCTCCAGAAGTTGACTTCGGGCGATGATGTGGAGGCCTATCTCACCGCATTTGAAAGAACGGCCGAAAGGGAGAGTTGACCCAAGGAGCAGTGGGCAAGTCTGGTGGCACCTTTCTTGTCTGGGGAGCCTCAAAAGGCCTATTTTGACTTATGCCTGGCTGATGCCAAGGACTATAAAAAACTAAAACAGGAGATCCTAACTCGCTTGGGAGTCACCACCTTTGTTCGTGCCCAACGGGTCCACCACTGGGAGTTCCATATGGACAAGCCTCCACGTTCACAGATGCATGACCTCATCCATCTGTCCTCAAAATGGCTACAGCCCGAGACGCTGATGGGACCACAGATCGTGGAAAGGGTCGTGATGGACCGGTACCTGCGATCATTACCTGTGACTCTGCGCAAGTAGGTGAGCCATGCAGACCCTAAGTCCGCAAACCAGTTGGTCGAGCTGGTGGAGAGGTACGTGGCGGCTGAGGAGCTGATGAGTATGCCCCACCGAGCCCCGATGGCGCACCGGCGAACTCCCACAGACACTGGTAAGACTGTTCCAGGGGAGAAGGGTGCTGGGCGGTGGAATGTACCTAAGACTGAGGGTGTAGAACCTGTAGACAGGCCTGCCAGGCCGGGAAGGTTCTTGCCCCGTAAACGACTAGACATTAATATGACTCAGTGTTTCCGATGTGGTGGCTTTGGCCATATTGCCGCTAATTGTGCACTTACAACTGAACCTATGCAATGTGATACTGCTCATGTCTACCGCAGGGGGTCTTTCTTTGCACAGATAGCCTGTACGGCTGACAGGCAGGCTGTGACTGATAAGCACATGTGTGTACTCACTGTAGATGGCAACCGAGTAGAGGCACTGTTAGACTCTGGTAGCTTGGTGACACTTATAAAAGCTGAGCTGGTGAACCCCTTGCGGCGTAAAGGGAAAACTGTTGGTGTGACCTGCATACATGGGGATACTCGATATTATGTTACTGCCGAGGTGAACATCGAGACACCATGTGGTTCTGCTATAGTTTCTGTAGGTTTGGTACATGGTCTGATGTACGATGCAATATTGGGGAGAGACTTTGCTCACTTCTGGAAGTTGTGGGAAAGCCGTTTTGTTCCAGAGGTGAACAACCCCGATCCATTTGAGAAGGTTGTCGATGTAGTGGAGGAGGGAGTTTCTTCTGAGTCAGAGTTATTCCTTTTCTACTATGATTGGTGAACTAGAGAATGCGGAGCGTGACGGTGGCCCGCCAACTGATGTGCCTCCCATTGAGGTGGGAAGTGTTGTTGGGCCAGGTGATCGTCTGCCTGATTTAGAGGTCAGAAGAGAGGTCTTATCGTGGAGCAGTTGAATGACCCTACTTTGGTAAAAGCCAGGGAGAATGTAAAAGTAGTTGATGGTAAACCCGTAGACCCTGATAGTCCTTTATCCTATCCCCACATGGCAATGTGGCAGGATTTGTTATATCAGGTGACTAAGAAGGGGGAAGATGTTGTGGAACAACTAATAGTTCCCAAAGCCTACAGAAGAACAGTGTTGGATCTGGCCCATGGTCATATAACGGCAGGCCATCTAGGGGTAGAGAAAACCACTGAGCGAATAATGCAGAGGTTTTTCTGGCCCGGGCTTCATAAAGAGGTATCTGACTTTTGCGCATCCTGCCCTGAGTGTCAGTATCATGCTCCCAGGCCACATTTTAAGGGTCCACTAGTTCCATTGCCTATCATAGAGGTGCCGTTTGAAAGAATAGCGATGGATTTGGTTGGACCCTTAATGAAGTCTGCCAGGGGACACCAGTATATTCTGGTCATAATGGATTACGCTACCAGGTACCCGGAAGCGATCCCGTTGCGCAATACGTCAACCAAGACCATTGCCAGAGAGCTAGTTCATGTCTTTAGCAGGCTGGGTATACCTAAGGAGATACTAACTGACCAGGGTACACCGTTTATGTCCAAAGTCATGAAAGAGTTATGCCGCCTGTTCAAAATCGAACAGTTAAGAACTTCGGTTTATCACCCCCAAACCGATGGGCTGGTCGAGAGGTTTAACAAGACGTTAAAACACATGCTTAGGAACGTGGTCAACAAGGATGGTAGGGATTGGGACTACTTATTGCCGTATTTATTGTTGGCCATAAGAGAAGTTCCCCAGTCCTCCACCGGGTTTTCACCCTTCGACTTGTTGTATGGGAGACACCCAAGGGGGTTACTAGACATTGCCAAAGAGACATGGGAGGGGCAGTCTAGTCCTTACAAAACGGTGATTGAGTATGTTTCTCAAATGCAGGAGAGAATTGCTGTGGTAGTGCCGATAGTGAGAAAGCACCTGGAACAGGCTCAACAGGCACAGCAGAGGGTATACAACCGCAATGCTCGGTTACGCAGCTTTGCTCCTGGGGACAGAGTGTTAGTATTGGTTCCCACTGTGGAAAATAAACTTTTGGCTAAATGGCAAGGGCCCTTTGAAATCTTAGAAAGAGTGGGGCAGGTCAATTACAAAGTTTACCAGCCGGGGAAAAGAAAGCCGGAACAGATATACCATATAAATCTGTTAAAGCCCTGGAAAGATAGAACGGTACTGTCGAGCGTCCGAGACCCTCCAGTAAGTCCAGGGCCCTTAGTTCCCGAAGTGACAGTGGCAAAAACCCTGTCGGCAATTCAACAACAAGAGGTCAAGGAGTTTCTGATTAGAAATAGGGTGCTGTTCTCTGATGTACCTGGGAAAGCCTCGGTCATTAAACATGACATCATCACTGACCCAGGGGTTAAAGTTAATCTAAAGCCCTATAGGTTACCAGAAGCACAAAGAGAATCGGTGTCGAAAGAAATTAAAAATATGCTAGAGTTAGGGGTTTTGAAGAATCACATAGTGAATGGTCAAGTCCCATTGTGTTGATTCCAAAGCCCGACGGGAGTGTGCATTTCTGCAATGACTTCCGAAAGTTGAACAGTGTTTAAAAATTCGATGCCTACCCAATGCCAAGAGTGGATGAACTGATTGAGAGACTATGGACGGCAAGGTATTTAACCACTCTTGACCTAACCAAAGGGTTTTGGCAAGTACCGTTAACCGAGAGCGCCAAACAGAAGACAGCTTTTTCAGCGCCAGAGGGCTTGTTTCAGTACAAGATGTTGCCCTTCGGGCTACATGGGGCACCTGCTACCTTCCAAAGAATGAAGGACAGGATTCTAAGGCCCCATAGACGGTATGCGGCTGCTTATCTGGATGACATGGTCGTTCATAGTCCTGATTGGCAGTCTCACTTACCCAGGGTACAAGCAGTGTTGGACTCCATCTATAAGGCAGGTTTGACAGCCAACCCAAAAAAGTGTTGTCTAGGCATGGAGGAAGTAAAATATCTGGGATACACCATTGGCAGAGGCCTGATAAAGCCTCAGCTCAATAAAGTTGATGCCATACAAAACTGGCCACTGCCTCTGAATAAGAAGCAGGTGAGAGCCTTCTTGGGAATTACGGGGTACTACAGGAGGTTTATACCCAACTTTGCCACCATGGCAGTCCCACTGACTGACCTGACCAAAGGCAAACAAAAGTCATGGTAGAATGGAGTCCTGAGGCAGAGAAAGCTTTTCAGGAGTTGAAAGTAGCGTTGTGTTCCCAACCAGTCCTGATGACTCCTAATTTTGAAAGGGAATTTATAGTACAAACCGATGCATCAGAAGTAGGTATAGGAGCGGTCCTGTCCCAGAACTAGGAGGGTGAGGAACACCCTATTTTCTATCTTAGCAGAAAGTTGAATGTACATGAGAGAAACTATGCCACAGTGGAGGAGGCGTTGGCCATAAAGTGGGCGTTAGAGGCTCTCAGGTACTACTTGGTCGGAAGAAAGTTCAAATTGATCACTGACCATGCCCCTCTGAAGTGGATGTCTGAAAATAAGGACAGTAATGCGAGAATTACAAGATGGTTCTTGGCATTACAAACTTTTACATTTTCAGTGGAACACAGGCCAGGAAGCCAGCTGGCCAATGCTGACGCAATGTCACGCGTTCATTGTTTGGGGGCTTCAGTTGTTCCGCCCCAGAGGTCGAAACAAAGGGGGGGATATGTGATAGGATCACTGGTAAAGTGGTCTGTGGCAGGTACATTTGTCCCAGATTCCTGTCTTTTGTGTTATAAATCCCCAGGAGAAAGTCTGCAGTGTAGCAGGCTTGAGTTTCGGCTTTTTGAAAAGCCGGTTTGGGACCTTGGGGTTGAGGGTGAGAGGAGAGGGAGGGCTCCACCCACGGCCACTCCAGGTTTTGGATCTTGCAGCCTGGTAACAGGCTTGTTAAGGTTTCCACCTGAGAGTGGCCAATATAAGCCTAGTGTGTTGAGGGCTGATTGTCTCACCTGGGAGAGCAGGCAGGGAGTTTGCTCAGAGACACTTGAAAAACTTATCTGTGAGTACTGTGATGTGCTTTGTTGCTGGCAAGGGCATTAGGCCCTGCCAGGTTCTGGTAGTGAGGGAACTACCTGTGAAGTTAGTGCCCCGACAGGGCTAGGATTTATATTTATGTTTTCTTTATATTTCTGTCATTGTACAATAAAGACTGGCGCCGACCAGCTTGTACTTGCATCCAGACTGGTGTGCTGCTTCCCTGCTGCTGTGTGTGTGTGTGTAAGGAAGGAGTCCTCTAGGAGAGGGACCCCCCTAACCTAACTGTGTCACAATATATATATATATAAATATACATATATATCTCTGTCTATGCATTACTTGGTTTTGATATTACTGGGCTACAACAATGACAGGCAATGTGTTTACACATGTGATCAAAAGAGGCTTGATGAGATCACACAGGTAAGGCTAGTTTGTTTAAGCCTCAGACTTAAATACAATGGTTTATTTAGCTTAACCCCATCAGATACCATGCCTACAATGGCTAACGATAGCTTAAATACCTAACAATTGTTTTCCAATTCACTTGTTTTTGTGTATTCTTCAATTTTCATAGGCATACTGTTCTGTATGCAGACAAATCTACAAAACCTGTCTTGTCATCACTGAATATTTAATGTGAGGATTATTTTAGTTGTAGCTAAAATGGCATTTTGCGACCAGTCGCAAAATGGCATCTTATAATTTCTGAAAGTATCCTTCCCAAATAACATAAACCTTCTGAACTCATGGAGAGCCACTTATACGCATTTCTACCACATATAAAATATATGTCATCGGGGAGAACATAAGGGATTGAAAACATCATAGTCATTAAACACATTTCTCTTGCATATAACCCTACTTCAGGTTCTCCTATCTTGTCAAGAAATGTCTCTGGTTGTATAATCTTGGCACAATACCCTTCTGGTACCCTACCAACCATTTCTTTAGTATCACTAGGTGTATACCAATACCTAAAGTGTCTCCCATTTGATCTAATTGTGCATAACAGTTCATAATCCATTGGCTCATTATCAGCTGTTAGTGAGTAGGTCATTGTCTGGTTATTCCCTGTCACTTCCCAACTCCTGGTTTATTGGGGTTGGTTATGTTCAAACATAAAAGTGATCTATCTACTTGGAATTGATGGAGTTTAAAATGAGGCGGCTTGGATGAGAGGAATTTTCCATCCAGCGTTTTCCCTTTGTGCAATTCTATAACTTCTGAAACATTCAATGGAAATGGCACCAACCCTACATTATGCTGTCCCTGAGGCACGTGTGAGCACACCCAAAATCAGTTTGATTTAAAACTTTGCCTACAATGTTATGATACTCCTCTAAAGGATACCCACCCCAATACAGATTATATTTAGGCTGGCATCGTTGGATATATTTTTCATCAACTAGGGACCCACCAAGTTCACGAATACAGAAATCTTCAGGTGATAAACCTTCACACTGTCCCCGAGTTTCAGGTATCATAGATCTCTTAACAATTACTGTACTAAGACTAGTCAGACTGGTATAACACTCCTCCTCTTGACTCCACTCCATTAACATCAACATCAGCTCCCATCTCCTTTATTTGTCCTCCGTCACAAAAACCGGAAATCCCCAGACAAACCAAAAATACAAAAATGGACACAGCAGAACAATCCATTGCTGCAACACCGATCTACAATTTTTTTTTCAGCTCAGATATCTCACTGCCACCTTTTAATCCTCCCGCAACAGGTTCGCAATTGACAGGTCCTCGTTATCTGCCTCGGCTCCGCCTTGTATCTCCACCGGTTGGTTAACCTTCCTGCAGTGAGTGGAATGAACCCAGGTATCTCTCTCTGCCACCTTCAAAGATGTGGTACTCTTCAACAACACCTGATATGGACCTTCCGACTGTTCTATCAGACAACCTGAGCGTAAAAAATTTCTGATAATCACAAATTCTCGTCTTGACATCATGACAGTTTGCATCAGACATGTTAGATAATAACACTTTCAATTTCTGTTGTTCTTAGTCATCTTCGTGAGACACTGCACAGTAACCTCATTATCATATTTTCACATGATGCTGCCTGTCAAACAGTATCTCAAAGGGGGATAGATAAAAAGATGGTCTGGGGTGATCTTGATATTATTAATACCCACCAACTTACACATGTTTTTTTAAAGACATCACCTGTGAAATGAGTATCCCTATACTCTAGGGATACCGTATCGGTATACAACCTTCTGTACAATTAAACCCTGTTATTAATAGCTACTGCTCTAGGTAGTGTCTTAGCCCCTGGGTTTGGACAGTATCCCAAGTACTTGACCTTAGCCTGACATGGCTGCAATTTGTCCTTAGCAACCTTGTGTCTTGTGTGCAAGAGATGAAGCACAACAGTTTAGTATCATTTAAACATGGCATAAATGAATCAGGGCACAGCAATAAATCGTCCACATATTGTATCAGAACAGATCCATTGGTAGGTTGAAAAGATTATAAACAGTCATATAAGGCCTGGGAGAAGATACTGGGGTTGTCTATGAAACCATGTGACACTTGTGTCCATGTGTAGTGTACACTTCCCCCTGTGTGAAAGCAAAGAGGTACTGACAGTCAGGGTGTTAGGGAACAGGGAAGAAAGCAGAACAGAGATTGGGTATCAGTTACATCAATTACCATTACCGGTTCTTTCCTAGTATCCCCAATTAACCTGGCTGGCTGTAGACTACAGGTGTGGCCTAACCCTTAGAGCTGACTGTCTTCTTCTAAGATAGCATGGTGGTTTTTGCATTACTTCTAGAGCTTGAATACTAACAGCCATTAGTTTCTCACTCTGGATTTCTCTCTTCTTAAGGATGTTTTTATCATGCTCAATTGCAGTCTCCCTGAGTGCGTCCACAGTAATTCCCCTCCACACAGGAAGTGAGGTCTGAACCCTGGTCTTAAGGATGTCTTTAAGACCGTCCATAAGCACTGTTACTGTCATTTCCCTGTAATGAGTGTTATCTTTAATATCCTTTATACCTGTGTATTGGGTAATAGCCTGCACAGCTCGGTTAAAATAGTCTGCCACAGACTCACTCTCCTTCTGTTTAATGGAGAACATTTTTCTCCAATTAACTATGGGAAAAATATGGCTAATTGGTCTACAATATGAGTTATATTATTTTGATTGCCTTCATCAGTTACGGGAACATCTCCATCCAATACACAAGCCGTGATAAACTTTTTCATGTCGGTATTGTGTGGAAGATATGCCCGTAATATCACTCGCCAATCCTTGTTGGTTCGCTCATGAGCATTACCCAAATCCTTTACAAACTTTTGGCAATTTGCTAACTCCTTTCTTGGGTCTGGGAAATCTACCACTATGGAATGTAACTACGCCCTTGTCCATGGACAATGCATCGCTACATCCCTTATGACCACTACACCCTGTGCACCCGGATTCCCATTGGGAACAGTTATTGTCCAGACAGGGTGAATGCCTAATGCACCACTACCTGTGATTTTATTACCTGGTGGCGGGTTCAGCCTCTGGCTACTACATATGGGGTTAAAAGTCTCTGTAGCTATGGGGGTTAATATTTCTTGCACTATCAATAGTGAAACCCCCTCCCTTTCTGGTGCTGGTGGGGCCATTACCTATGCGTGTGATGGTGGTTCATGTAACATTTTTGCAACATGGGAAAGAGCGGACATTACAACAGGTTCATTATCTGCATCATAAACATGTTCCTTATAGTTACTAAGAAGAGGTTACAAATTGCTTGTTATATTTTTATGGTTTTTGTGATCGACTGTACCTACACCACTATCCACATAGGGTGGCGGTGGTGCATGTGCATTAACAGTACCTTTGGCAATGCTACTTTGCAGTGCATGCCCATTCCCTGGCATCACTTGCACAATGCTGTTTTGCGTTGTGCCAGCGCTCCCTTGTGCCGTGCATGCGGCGCTGATTTGCATCGCATGCACTCCACTTCTGTTTAGAGACCTCACCAAGCAAATACTGCCTCTAACATTGTTCAAGACTTCCACATCAAAGCTACCTATCTTGGTAAAAGGCTTTCTACATTTCTTGGTAATTTTGACCCATATGTTACAATATGCCGTAGCATAAGCACTATACTTTTTAAACATTACATACCTTGCCGACCCCTGCGGCCCTTCCATCAGCAGCACTTCATCGATCGTTACTAGAGATTGCTTAGCACCCATAATGCTTATCAATTTCCAGAAAACATCGACCGGTGAACGATTTTCAAAGAGCTACGTTCACACTCTCCCTCTCGCTATGCACAGCCAACCCGTCGGCTTGCACACTGAGGAGCAGAATAACCACTTATTGAAATTATTCTACTTGCGGCTGTATTACCAAGCTTCAACCGCTCACTTCTGCAAGCTATACACCGGTCTCCCACCCTTTGGGACCGTTAGTATAGCCAAAAAGAGAGGAAAGAAAACAACTTGCTTTGTGAATTATTTATATTTCCTCGTGGTAAGCTTTACCACACCATTTCCTACTTTGAGTTTATTCCCACTGGTAGCATTTAGAAGTTCCAATAACTCCTAACCTTGCCAGCAGTTTCACTCCCACGACGACCCACTTCACAATCACAATTTACACAAAATTATGCGGTTCGATCGCGCTGCCCAAGGAACCTAACCGATCAATGGACTTTGCAATTAATGGGTGTTCGGACCAGGAAGAACTCCTTGTTTCCTGAAACCACAATGTACCTGTTTTGTACACTGGCCCAATAGTTTGCACAGCCTCGTCAGGCCCCTACTGAGTTTCACTTGAGGTTTAACAGACAGTAACCTCCACTAGGCTTAACTAGACAGTAGCCTTAGCTTTTTGGGCTTAACTAGACAGTAGCCCCCACACACATACACACTTCAATCACATACCCTATTTCTGCGCAGAACAATAAAACCTTTTCCCAAAACATAGCAGTACAATTCAGAGGTTTGAACAGGTAATCACACTACAAAACACAATGACCTTTTTGAACATGCGGCAGCCATACAAAAAACATGCAGATGCTAATGTGCGACTTACCACCTAACACACTGTTTTAACACCGAAGGAAAACACACTTTTCCTTCTTCGTCCCTGGTTCTAATCAGCGCTCCTTGATCTTACATGGTGATGGTAGCACTCTCTCAGCAACCAAGTGGTAGTAGGTTTTCGAAGGCAAAGCGTTCTTTCTTGCTTATGGTACCTTTCCACCCTTTTGATGAGAGATCGCTAACCGTGCGTTACCGTGTAAGTGGTAGCGTGATTTCACTCTGAGCCCCCAACTATGGATACCTATTTAAAACCTCTATGCAATACTACCTATAACCTCTATGGAATCCTGCCTATAACCTTTAAACCTTATGTGACGCTACTTAGCGTTATGAATAGTCGCACAAAGCAATAAACACTTTCAGACTTTGGTTGTGGTTCCAAAGCACAAAAAGTTATTATTCAGCATAAAAGAAAAAGATACTTAAACGCACATGATCTAGACAATACGTGCAAAGGTTACATTCAATATAGGTACAGTCGATATACATACGCCAGCGCAAATGGTCCCAGTCACAGTCAGAAGCCTGCGGTCATCCAAGAAGAAGAATGGCTACTAACTGGGGCTTTGATGTAGGCTATATACCTTACAGATCATGATAACAACAATGTAGACAGACAAACAATTATTCCATTGGTTCTTGCTCGTACGTGATCTTTTTATTGGGCAGTTCTAGGAGTATATCCAATCTTCTCCAGATTGCATTGTTTTTCTTTAATTGATTTAAATTAACTACAGGCTCAGCATACAGAGTTTTATATTTCAACCAATAATTCACTATGGTCCATAACTCCCGAATGCATGATCCGATTCCCTTGCTGATATAACCGGAGATCTGCAAATAAACAGCGGATCAGAATGGCGCCAAACATGGTCTGCTTATCATGTACTAAACCATAGATATCATATAACATGCACTTCACAACATTGCTGATATAAATAAAACCATGAATATTAACCTACAATACTGCAGAACCTTTTAATGTAATTGTGTGTATGTTTATATCTGAATAGCAACTGTGTGTGTGTATTAGGGGTGTGCACCGGCCACTTTTCGTGTTTTGTGTTTTGGTTTTGGATCTGGATCTTTCTTCGTGTTTTGGATCTGGATTGGTTTTGCCAAAACCACCCTTCCGTGTTTTGGGTTCTGGGTTTTGTGTTTTGGATCTGTATTTTTTTGAAAAAAAGCATAAAAACAGCTAAAATCACAGAATTTGTAGGTTTTTCTGCTCCTATGCTATTATTAACCTCAATAACCTTAATTTCCACTCATTTCCAGTCTATTCTGAACACCTCACACCTCACAATAGTGTTTTTATGTCCAAAAGGTTGCACCGAGGTAGCTGGATGACTATGCTAAGCGACACGAGTGGGCGGCACAAACACGTGACCCATCTAGGAGTGACACTGCAGTGGCAGACAGGATGGCAGTTAGAAAAACTAGGCCCCAAACTGTACATAATGCAAAGAAAAAAAGAGGTGCAAGATGGAATTGTCCTTGGGCCCTCCCACCCACCCTTATGTTGTATAAACAGGACATGCACACTTTAACAAATCAATCATTTCAGCGCCAGGGTCTGCCACACAACTGTGGCTGAAATGATTGGTTCGTTTGGGCCCCCACAAAACAAGCTGGCAATTAATGTGTCCCTGCACAAACTGGCTCTACGGAGGCAAGATGTCATCCTCATCCTCCTCATCCACCGATTCCTCACCCTCTTCAGTGTGTACATCCTCATCCTCACAAAGTATTAACTCGTCCCCACTTGAATCCACCACCACAGGTCCCTCTGTACGTTCTGGAGGCTGGTCTCCCTGGAAGAGCTGATAATTCATTTTGATGAACATCATCTTCTCCACATTCTGTGGAAGCAACCTCCTACGCCTTTCGCTGACAAGGTTCCCGGCTGCACTAAACACTCTTTCGGAGTACACACTGGAGGGGGGGCAACTCAGGTAAAATAGAGCCAGTTTGTACAGGGGCCTCCAAATTGCCTCTTTTTCCTGCCAGTACAGGTATGGACTGTCTGACATGCCTACTTGGATGCTGTCACCGATGTAATCCTCCACCATTCTGTCAATGGTGACAGTATCATATGCAGTGACAGTAGACATGTCAGAAATTGTTGCCAGGTCCTTCAGTCCGGACCAGATGTCCAAACTTGGTCCTGCCTGCCCTGCATCACCGCCAGCGGGTTGCTTAGGATACCTAAGTTTTTTCCTGGCAGCCCCAGTTGCGGGAGAAAATGAAGAAGGAGCCGTTGACGTGTCACGTTCCGCTTCAGCTGACAGTGTGTTCACCAGCAGGTCTTTGCACCTCTGCAGGCTTGTGTCGGCCGGAAAGAGAGACACCACATAGGCTTTAAACCTAGGATCGAGCACGGTGGCCAAAATGTAGTGGTCTGATTTCAACAGATTGACCACCCTGGAATCCTGGCAAAGCGAATGAAGGGCTTCATCCACAAGTCCCACATGCCGAGCGGAATCGCTCCGTCTTAGCTCCTCCTTCACTTTCTCCAGCTGCTTCTGCAAAAGCCTGATGAGGGGAATGACCTGACTCAAGCTGGCAGTGTCTGAACTGACTTCACGTGTGGCAAGTTCGAAGGGCTGAAGAACCTTGCACAACACGGAAATCATTCTCCACTGCGCTTGAGTCAGGTGCATACCCCCTCCTTTGCCTATGTCATAGGTGGATGTATAGGCTTGTATGGCCTTTTGCTGCTCCTCCATCCTCTGAAGCATATAGAGGGTTGAGTTCCACCGCGTCACAACCTCTTGCTTCAGGTGATGGCGGGGCAGGTTCAAGAGTGTTTGCTGGCGCTCCAGTCTTCGGCACGCAGTCGCTGAATGGCGAAAGTGGCCAGAAATTTTTTGGGCCACCCAAAGCGTCTCCTGCACGCCCCTGTCGCTTTTCAGAAAATTCTGCACCACCAAGTTTATTGTGTGAGCAAAACATGGGACGTGCTGGAATTTGCCCAGATGTAATGCCCGCACAATATTGGTGGCGTTGTCAGATATCACAAATCCCCAGGAGAGTCTAAGTGGGGTAAGCCACTGGGCGATGATTTCCCTCAGTTTCTCTAAGAGGTTGTCGGCGGTGTGCCTCTTACTGAAACCGGTGATACACAGCGTAGCCTGCCTTGTAACGAGCTGGCGTTTCTGAGATGCTGCTACTGGTGACGCTGCTGCTGTTGCTGCGTAAGGTGATACATCTACCCAGTGGGCTGTCACAGTCATATAGTCCTTAGTCTGCCCTGTTCCACTTGTCCACATGTCCGTGGTTAAGTGGACATTGTGTACAACGGCATTTTTCAGGACACTGAGGACACTTTTTCTGACGTTTCTGTACAGTCTCGGTATCGCCTGCCTAGTGAAGTGGAATCTAGACGGGATTTGGAACCGGGGACACACTACCTCCATCAATTGTCTAAATCCCACTGCACTAATGGCGGATACCGGACGCACGTCTAACACCAACATAGCAGTCAAGGCCTCAGTTATACGTTTTGCTTCAGGATGACTGCTGTCGTACTTCATCCTCCTCGCTAAGGACTGTTGGAGGGTCAATTGTTTAGTAAAAGTAGTGGTGTTCCTACTTCCTCTCTGGGATGATGAACGACTCCCAGCAGCAGCAGCAACAGCAGCAGCGGCAGCAGTAGGCGTAGCAATGCAGGATCCTCCGGAGGAATCCCGGATAGGAGAGTCAGTCATGCCAGTGATATGGCCTGCAGGACTACTTCCGATCCTGACTAAGGAGGAAATTGACGAGGAGGGAGTTGACGGTGTGGTTTGCAGGCGCTTGGATACAACAGGACAACGGGATTTAGGTGTCCCTGGACTGCTTACGGTCTGAGCCAAAGTTTCTGAACTTGACAGTAACTTTTTATGAACGCGCTGCAGGTGCCGTATAAGGGAGGATGTTCCTAGGTGGTTGACGTCCCTACCCCTACTTATTTCACCTTTACATATGGTACATATGGCAAGACAGTTGTTGTCCGGATTTGGATAGAAATATTGCCAGACCAAAGAGGTGGAATGTTTGGTCTTCTGCCCAGGCATGACCGTGATGGGCTTTTTCATCCCACGGACAACAACTGTCTCCCCCGGAGCCTGATTTAAACAAACCACATCACCATCAGAATCCTCCTCGCCAACTTCCTCCTCAGCGCCAGCTACACCAGTATCCTCATCCTGTTGTACTTCAACAGTGACATCTTCAATTTGCATATCAGCAAGTGGACTGTGGGTGCTCCTTTCAGCACTTGCAGGGGGCGTGCAAATGGTGGAAAGAGCCACCTCTTCCCGTCCAGTGCTGGGAAGGTCAGGCATCGCAACCACCACCACACTTGGACTCTCCTTGGGGATTTGTGATATCTTCTTAGAAAGCACAGTTCTTCGCTGTGCTTTTGCCAGCTTAACTCTTTTGATTTTTTTAGTGGGAGGAGTGCTTCCATCGTCATGTGAAGCTGAACCACTAGTCATGAACATACTAGGGATCGACCTTAGCCGTTCCTTGCCACTCCGTGTCGTAAATGGCATATTTGCAAGTTTACGTTTCTCTTCAGCTGATTTAAATGTCTTTTTCAAGGTCATTTTCCTGAACTTTGCCATTTGGGATTGTATGTGCCCTCTACTATGACATTGGGCATCGGCCTTGGCAGACGACGTTGATGGCATGTTATCGTCTATGTCATGACTAGTGGCAGCAGCTTCAGCACTAGGAGGAAGTGGTTCTTGATCTTTCTCTATTTTATTTTTATCGGAGAAAGTTTGGTCCTCCATTTATGTTATATCGATTTGATATATACGTGCGGCTAAACACAGAAAATAATTTTTTTTTTGGTTTGGACTGGAGTGTACTTTGTGGGTTACAGCACCCTTTAACGGTCAAGCCAGCCGGCCCTTTACTTATGACACAGGCGCACTCTTGGCACTACTTTGTTGATGCACGTGCGGCTACTGCGCACACAATTCACAAACACAGAAAATAATTTTTTTTTGGTTTGGACTGGAGTGTACTTTGGGGGTTACAGCACCCTTTAACGGTCAAGCCAGCCGGCCCTTTACTTATGACACAGGCGCACGCTTGGCACTACTTTGTTGATGCACGTGCGGCTACTGCGCACACAATTCACAAACACAGAAAATAATTTTTTTTTGGTTTGGACTGGAGTGTACTTTCGGGGGTTACAGCACCCTTTAACGGTCAAGCCAGCCGGCCCTTTACTTATGACACAGGCGCACTCTTGGCACTACTTTGTTGATGCACGTGCGGCTACTGCGCACACAATTCACAAACACAGAAAATAATTTTTTTTTGGTTTGGACTGGAGTGTACTTTGGGGGTTACAGCACCCTTTAACGGTCAAGCCAGCCGGCCCTTTACTTATGACACAGGCGCACGCTTGGCACTACTTTGTTGATGCACGTGCGGCTACTGCGCACACAATTCACAAACACAGAAAATAATTTTTTTTTGGTTTGGACTGGAGTGTACTTTCGGGGGTTACAGCACCCTTTAACGGTCAAGCCAGCCGGCCCTTTACTTATGACACAGGCGCACGCTTGGCACTACTTTGTTGATGCACATGCGGCTACTGCGCACACAATTCACAAACACAGAAAATTATTTTTTTTTAGGTTTGGACTGGAGTGTACTTTCGGGGGTTACAGCACCCTTAACGGTCAAGCCAGCCGGCCCTTTACTTATGACACAGGCGCACGCTTGGCACTACTTTGTTGATGCACGTGCGGCTACTGCGCACACAATTCACAAACACAGAAAATAATTTTTTTTTGGTTTGGACTGGAGTGTACTTTCGGGGGTTACAGCACCCTTAACGGTCAAGCCAGCCGGCCCTTTACTTATGACACAGGCGCACGCTTGGCACTACTTTGTTGATGCACGTGCGGCTACTGCGCACACAATTCACAAACACAGAAAATAATTTTTTTTTGGGTTTGGACTGGAGTGTACTTTCGGGGGTTACAGCACCCTTAACGGTCAAGCCAGCCGGCCCTTTACTTATGACACAGGCGCACGTTTGGCACTACTTTGTTGATGCACGTGCGGCTACTGCGCACACAATTCACAAACACAGAAAATAATTTTTTTTTTGGTTTGGACTGGAGTGTACTTTCGGGGGTTACAGCACCCTTAACGGTCAAGCCAGCCGGCCCTTTACTTATGACACAGGCGCACGTTTGGCACTACTTTGTTGATGCACGTGCGGCTACTGCGCACACAATTCACAAACACAGAAAATAATTTTTTTTTTGGTTTGGACTGGAGTGTACTTTCGGGGGTTACAGCACCCTTAACGATCAAGCCAGCCGGCCCTTTACTTATGACACAGGCGCACGCTTGGCACTACTTTGTTGATGCACGTGCGGCTACTGCGCACACAATTCACAAACACAGAAAATAATTTTTTTTTGGTTTGGACTGGAGTGTACTTTCGGGGGTTACAGCACCCTTTAACGGTCAAGCCAGCCGGCCCTTTACTTATGACACAGGCGCACGCTTGGCACTACTTTGTTGATGCACGTGCGGCTACTGCGCACACAATTCACAAACACAGAAAATATATTATTTTTTTTAGCACTTGGGGGGAGCACCCCTGATGGACAGAGCACCCCCTGGACAACACTACAGCACCCCTTTAGGACTGGGACACTGCACAGGACTTTGGAGTGGACACAGCCCCTATGGAGAACTGACTGCACAACACAGTCCAGCCAGCCCCTATGGACTTTGAAGTAGTGGACACAGCCCCTATTAACAACAGCAGCACAGCACAACACAGCCAGCCCCTATGGACTTTGAAGTAGTGGACAACAGCAGCACTACACTACACTACACTACACAGCACTAACTCCCACCCTCCCTCTTCACTGTCCACAGCCGAGTGAGAAAATGGCGCCGACGCGGGTACCTTATATAGGATCCAAAACCCGCGAGACTCGGAAGGCGGGATGATGACGTTTTGCCTCGATGTCAGATCCGAGTCAGGCGGGAAAAGTCGAGCCTGACTCGGATCGGACTCGGATCGGGGGGGCTCGGGGGGGGTTCGGATTTCAGAAATCCGAACCCGCTCACCCCTAGTGTGTATATATATATATATATATATATATATATATATATATGCATGCATGCATTGTGGGTACACATGCAATTGTCTATGTGCATGCATGTATTTATCATGAATTAATATATTTATATATATATATATATATATATACATATATATATATATATATATGGAGATAGAGAGAGATTTATTTTTATATATAAATATACATATAGCTCTCTCTCTATGCATTACTTGGTTTTGATATTACTGGGCTACAACAATGACAGGCAATGTGTTTACACATGTGATCAAAAGAGGCTTGATGAGATCACACAGGTAAGGCTAATTTGTTTAAGCCTCAGACTTAAATACAATGGTTTATTTAGCTTAACCCCGTCAGATACCATGCCTACAATGGCTAACAATAGCTTAAATGCCTAACAATTGTTTTCAAATTCACTCTGTCTGAGTATATCAGTGTTTTTGTGTATTCTTCAATTTTCATAGGCATACTGTTCTGTATGCAGAGCAAACGATCACCATACCTTTGTGTATTCTTAATTATTTGTTACAGACAAATCTACAAAACCTGTCTTGTCATCACTGAATATTTAATGTAAGGATTATTTTAGTTGTAGCTAAAATGGCGATTTGCGACCAGTCGCAAAATGGCATCTTGCAGATCTTGATTTTAAACAGATTCTGTCTCAGCTAATCATCCGGCTTCGACATCCATTTGAACCCCTGGACTCAGTGGATCTCAAATGGCTTACAGCTAAGACTGTAGTTTTTCTTCTGGCTATTGCTTCTGCCAGGAGAGTGTCAGATTTTGGGGCTCCTTCTTGTCGTTCCCCATTTCTGGTGTTTCACCAGTACAGGGCGGTGCTTCGGACTTGCCCTGGTTTCCTTCCTAAGGTGGTCTCTAGTTTCCATATTAATGAGGAAATTGTTGTACCGGCCTTTAATTCCCTAGACCTTTTCAGCAGGTGAGGCCTCATTGGATGTGGTACATGCTCTCAGGATTTATGTGAACCAGTTCACTTCGGAAATCGGACTCCTTGTTTGTGCTCTATGGATTTCACAAGAAGGAATGGCCAGCCAATAAACAGACTTTGGCTAGATGGATTTGCATGACGATCTCTGAGGCTTACATTCATGAGGGCCTTCCTGTACCGTCTGTTACTACTACACGTGGTCTTCTATTCAGACTTTTGTGAGGTATTATGCTTTTGATACCTTCGCCTCTCAGGATGCTTCCTTTGGGCAGCGGATTCTCCCTCTGCACAGAAGCGTCCTCACCCTTAAAGGGACTGCTTTGGGACATCCCCAAAGTATCCCTGTGGATCCCTATGGACCCTGATGTAGAAAAGAAGAGATATGGTAATATGGTACCTCTGTTCTCTCTTTCTCCGAAGTCCATAGGGTCCACAGGGCACCCACCCTGTCGCACCTGTGCTTCAGTTGGGCTTCGCTCTGGTCACAGGTTTCTCTGTCTCCTTTTCTGTGAGAATCTTGTGTGTTCCAGACTTTCTTCTCTCTTCTTTTCTCCTCCACCGGTCTATGCCTTGTTACATAACTGAGGTGCCTTGGCCTGGGGGCAGGGTATAGAGGGAGACCCGGTGCATCCTGGGAGGTCAAATTTACTGCATAAGGTGCCCGGATGACTCTGCTTCACCTATACCCCAAGGTATATCTGTGGACCCTATGGACTTCGTAGAAAGAGAGATAACAAAGGTAAGTTCTTACTATATCTCTTCTTTTTACAGTGCAAGTGTGCAGTGTGCGTGGGTGGTAGAAGTGGGCTCCAGTCCCAGCAGTCCCCCCCCCTACACACCTCTAACACTACAAACATGAATGCAGCAGGGAAATAAATACAGCCAGCATGATTTATTAAAGACCCCACTCCCACAGTAGTACCCCTTATACAGTGCTCCCAGTAGTGCCTCTTATACAGTGCCCCCAGTAGTGGTCCCCCTATGCAGTGCCACCAGTAGTGGTCCCCCTATGCAGTGCCCCTTATACAGTGGCCCCATTAGTGATTCGCGTTATGCAGTGCCCCCATTAGTACCCCTTATACAGTGCCCCTAATAGTGGTCCGCCCTATGCAGTGCCCTTAATAGTGGTCCGCCCTGTACAATGCCCCTAATAGTGGTCCACCTTATGCAGTGCCCCCCAGTAGTGGTCCCCCTATGCAATGCCCCCCAGTAGTGGTCCCCCTATGCAGTGCCCCCAGTAGTGGTCCCCATATGCAGTGCCCCTTATACACTGGTCCACCCTATCCAGTTCCCAGGGCCGGTGGAAGGTTTCTGGGCGCCATAGGCAAAGTTTCAGCTTACCACCCCAGCAATCTAGATAAAACCTCACTCACACTTTTAACCAAATTTTGGGAACAACATTTGTGTGTATACTCTGGTCATTAATTAATATGCTACACATCAGTGCCTCAAAAACAATATTCCACATAGCTGTGCCCTTCATACATGACATACATACACAGACACACACTTATTTCTTCTTCAGGGTCCATACGGCTCCACAGGGAGACCTTGGGGGTGTAGGTGGTAATGAGAACACCAGGCACCACGCAGTTAATGCTTTCAGCTCCCAGGATGCATTGGTCCATTCCCCCCTATACCCCACCCCCGAGCCAGAGGCATCTCAGTTTCGTTGGTGCCTGCCGGAGTCGGGTCACCATTAGGTGGGGGGATGCTCAGGTAGCCCTAAAAGCTTTTTATTTTATGATTTGTACTTTTAGTGTTTTCTACTATGAGCATGAAGCAGCAGACTGTCCATAGGATGTCTGCGATGTCACTCCGTCACCCCTCCGGCGCCGCAATGCCAGCTCTGGCTGGTGATCTCGGTGGGCATCTCGGGGTCTTCACTAGCCGGCCCTGTGGATGGGCCCAGACTGCAAGCCGGACGCTAGGGGACAGGTAAGGCAGGTCATCGCTTGCAGTGACCCGCACTTTGGCAGTCATACCTCTGGTCTCAGCGGACAGACCTGAGGTGCTGAGTGTGGACACAGGCTCCAGCCGCCGTACTCCATTAGACCACCAGGGTACATATGGTTTCGGGAACCATATGTACCCTGGTGTTTAACCAGCATCCCTGTGGTTAAACAATCGCAAGGGGAGGTCAGCTTCCCCGTTAAAGCGGCCCCTCAGCTTAGGGGCTGATGAACCAGCCCCTCAATCCAAGCACCCTCTGTTTAAATGAATAAAGGTGAATTCCGCAGAATTCCCCTCGGATCAGCTGGTTGAATGCATGGCTGCAGCCTGTAAATCGCCTGGTAAGAGGTATCAACCTCAAAAGTGGTTGGCCTTATGCTACCTATTTCCTATGTCTCATTGTACAAAATGGGAATCACTCCCTGTAGGATTCACATGTTACACGTTTAATTAAAGCGCTATGCTGCCTATTCCTACAATTATTTCCTTAAAGGATCCTAGAGATAGGAAAGTGGAAGCTTGCCTGAAATTAATATACTCTCTTTCAGGGGCTGTTGCCCGTCTGACCATGGCTATTGCATGGGTGGCTAAAGCTATAGATAGCTGGGCTGACGCACCTGAAGACTCTTTTCCCTCAGAGGCTTCTGGGGATCAGATGTCATTGGTTGGTCGCATTCGATATGCGGCTGCTTATATTGGGGAGGCAACACTGGATGTCAGTCTACTGACCTCCAGAGTCCCCGTCCACAGCCGTGTCTGCTCGCTGTCCCCTATGGCTGCGTTCTTGGAAGGCAGATGCTGATTCTAAGAAAGGCCTGGAAGGATTACCCTACAATGGGGAGATCTTGTTTGGCCCAGACCTGGACAATATTGTTACCACGTTGGTGGCATCAAAATCTGCATTACTGCCTTCAACAAATTCTTCAGAGCCTTGAACCTCTTCCATGAGGTCCTTTTGTCCCCAAGGAAAACCTAAAGGCCAGTCCTTTCCTAGGCAGTTGGCTCCCAAGAAGGGTGCCAAACCCAAGAAACAGGCCTGGAGTACAAGACGCCCTGCTTCTAAACCAGAGGATAAACCCTTAGCCTGATGGGGAGGGCCTCCCTCTGGGGATACCAGCGTAGGAGGTCGACTTCTTCAGTTCTCCAGTGCTAGTGTCAAACCACCACGGATGA